>OX388203.1:12215170-12953560 GCA_947578815.1 Epinotia ramella
CCCCTCTTTTATACGCGTCCAGGGTGGTACAATTAGTGAGCCTCCAAACGCGTACATCGCCACTTTTTAATCAAAGTGGTGATTTGTGGTTTTTGATTTTCCGTAAACAAATGATATTTTTTTTGAAAGCTTATTAATTGAACTTTTAAATGATACTAATATCGATAGAGTAAAGTAAAGATCTTAGAAGTTATAATAGCTTGACACGAATTTCAGGAAAGGTGCGATTTTTTTGACGCCGAGTGTATTACAATATACATTATTATATATTATTTTAGTACAAGCTTTGCTTAGTTTGGGACTAGGGCGATTTGTCTAGGATAGTCATTGTTGTATCAAGTTATGTACTTACTTGCCTATTTATTAATATCAGGTTCAGGAAAGCAGGTATTTTAGGTAGTTTTGGAAGTGTCCGTCTGCTCCCAAAAAAACAATTTCGAACCAGCCAATTTATACAAAATAGTACATTGTTTAACGAGGGGCGGAAGTGGAATATATAAATATTCTTACGCCCGTGTTATACACAATGTTTTTCATCACATTTGCGAGGAAACAAATACATTTTAGATGAAATGAATACAAATCGTAATAAACACTGCATCATGTCAGTCGTCCATTTTGTTGAATTTGACGTGAGGCGCGTATGGCAAAGACCCTTCGGTATACAGCCACGATTTGAAAACACTTAAAAACATTTTACATAGACACTAAATAACTACATATTAAATCTGTAAATAATTCAGTTAAACATGTTTAAGTAGTTTTTTAATTTTAAATTTATTTATAAATACGTTTTGAGACATCGTATTTGATATAAAACCTCTTTGCTTTGTAACTGCCGCATGAGTGACAGATACAATTTAAGAAAAAAACCATTACGCTCGTGGGCGTAACACAGGCTATTAGAGCTCTGTATGTCTGCGCATTATGAAGCCCTTTTCGAGCAAGTGTGATGAAAATAAATTTTACAGTACATATGGTGCTACTTTCCCGCACTAGTGCGGAAAGAGCACTTTCAGTGCATATGTCGAAACTTTAAAGAGGGATGTTACAGTAAAACGTTGTATAGGTCGCGGCACGTAAGTCTAGCGGTGAACGAATCGTGGAGGGGATAGCTGCGCATAGGTACTGTCGCAAACGCAATTGTTATCACTACAAGTTGATTACAATCCTTACTAATAAAAAAAATTGTCTTTGTTTGTCCTTCTTTTATATCTAAGGTAGTTCGTTTAAACTAGTATCATCACTAATATAGGGAGGTAAAAATAAAGTTATATTTTTTTTTACAATTTTTATTAAAAAACATTAATCTGAATCTGACAGGGGTAGCACGCCTTCCACTAAACTGCCGTATGCCTGGCCGGTACAAGGCCGTTTTCTTGATGAGGGTCCAGGCTCAGGGCTGCTTCGGTCATCGTTATCATTAGCATCATCATTATCATCATTATCAGAATCGTCAGAATTATCTTCGGAACTGTCTTCATTGACGCAAATAACAAATTCCAATAAAATTAAATAACAATGTCCAAGTGACTGAGCAACACATTCGTAGTTTCGTCAATCTGACTTTTAATATGTTTCAAGGAATCAATTAATTCATTATTTTCTGTCTTTAAAAAAGAATGCACGTCATATATCATTTTCCGTGCCTGTCTTCTCAAAACAGTATTTCTTCTAGGCATATTTACTGTTTAAAATCACAAATAAACACTAACTTAATTAAAACAGTCAATAAAAAACAAACTCAAACTTAACAAAACGACGACGGTAATAACAATTTAGAACGCAACTGTATAACCAGAAGTGAGCGGGGCGTCGTATCGGTGCGCGGGACGGAATACGACTGGAGAGCCAATAAGCGCTCACGCACGCCCCCGCGCGTCCCCTTCACTCCCCCGTAATACCTTATTTTCGACTTCTGCGTAGGAACGGTCAGCGCTAGACTTACGTGCCGCTACCTATACGATACACGTGCGAATAGGTAATTCGCAACTCGTGTCGATTTAAAACACTCCCTACGGTCGTGTTTTAATTTATCACCACTCGTTGCGAATTTCCTATTTTCGGCACTTGTATCGTAAATAACTAAATTATTGCGCTCTTATTAGTTCTTTTAAATAATATATACAAAACAGCGAAGGGTTCAAATTATCTAAATTATTCTAAATATGTGATATATGTATGTAATATAATTTGATACTTAGATACAAAGATCTAATATAAAAAAAAAACCGGCCAAGTGCGAGTCGGACTCGCGCACGAATGGTTCCTTACCATTATCTATAAAAACAGTAAAAAAAAAAGTTTGTTGTTTGGGAGGCCCCCTTCAATATTTATTTTATTTTGTTTTTAGTATTTGTGGTTATAGCAGCCACAGAAATACATAATTTGTGAAAATTTCAACTGTCTAGCTATTGCGGTTCTTCAGATACAGCCTGGTGACAGACAGACAGACGGACAGCGAAGTCTAAGTAATAGGGTCCCGTTTTTACCCTTTGGGTACGGAACCCTAAAAAGAGGTAGATAGGTCATTAAGCGTTCCAAAAGTGGCACACTAAAACGGAATCAATTGCACCAACTTGCCTCATTTGTTTTTGCTTGCACTCAGTTTCGCGTCGTCAATGGAAACGTATGCTGTCAGATTTGGTAGCCATTTTTAAACACGGAATTTCGTATAGACAACGTATCTACCTCTTTTTATATTAGATAATTGCTTAGATCCGTAACAACAAAGCGAAATCAGAGGATATCGGCCTGGCCACGGACACGCGCGGCGGCGGCAGCGACAGCGGTTTTTCTAATCCATTGCGTGTGATCCCAACTAACCACTGTGCGTTGCACATGACGACCGCGCAATGAACAAATAAAACGGTTGCCGCGCCGCAATTCGCGCAATGTCGTGGGTCGTAGGTTCTTATACGAATTAAGTAGTGTAGTGATGCGCCCGGTACTTAGGTGTTGTGAACAGCCCAGCTCTATTCTTGGCTTAGTCGTTTAATCCTGATCTTGGGATTTTCCAGAGAAAACTCTTCCGGTCGGCGTGAAAATACGACTTAAAATATGCAAATAAGAAAATTTACAACCATGAACACTGCTATGTGAAATTCGTTAACATGAAAATTCTTATTGAGAAAACGATCAAAAAAACCCATTCAACCCGTGTCTAACGATGTCTGAAAAATAACCATTGCCGACAACCTTGAAATTTATGATAATTTTATTCTTCCAAAGACTATAATAACGACGTCAAAGTCTACTTAAATCGTAGCTAATTATGGAGGTCTTGTTTTCAGCATATATAGCTATATCCGTTGACCATCGCCAGGCATGGAAACTAAATTACTCAAATTCACCAACTGAATACTTACCTGCATTGTAATGAAGTTCGGTGACTGTTTCGCTCAAGTACCTATTTATAATGACCTCATTATGGTTTGTCATTTTTCGTAACCTGAGTGGGATAATTACGACTTCTAAATATCTAGGTACACATACCTATATTTGTAAAGTTAAAATTAGTCCAACAAAAAAAGCTGTTGTTATATTAATGTCGCAGGCATATTGTATATATAATCCGCCGTTTTACATAACAGCTAGCTCTATTTGCCGCTATATTGTAGAACGTATCGTAATGACAATCCCGCTAATATTGTTTGGGATTCCGCCGAACACCAGAATCCATAGCCATTTTTGACGTTTTAATTTGCATTATAACCTCTAAAGGCCTCCACACGCCGAACGCGGGTCGGACGGTATCTCTATCTCTTTCGCACATTAGCGTGGCGTCTCTATCGCACAGAGTAGCGCGGGCCCGCCGCGGTAGCAACGCGGGCCCGCGCCACTGTGTGATAGAGATATTAAATGCGTTGGTAGTGAGAGGGATACCTACCGAACCGCGCCGCACCCGACCCGCGCCGCGCCCGACCCGCGCCGCGCCCGACCCGCGCCGCGCCCGACCCGCGCCGCGCCCGACCCGCGCCGCGCACGACCCGCGCCGCGCACGACCCGCGCCGCGCACGACCCGCGTTCGGTGTTTTGAGGCCTAAAACTCGCCGACGCCATTGTTGTTGTTATGTCCGATAGCGCCACGAGTATTAAAAAACCGGCCAAGTGCGTGTCAGGCCACGCGCAGTGTAGGGTTCGTAGTTGCCTGTCTGTCTTAGTTACATCGACGTGCGGTGCGGTTGCGTCTGCCGAATTTGTACGAAAATTGGCCTTTCCAAGTACACATTAAGTTGGTCGACTATTACCCGGTAACTACTTATGCCTACTTATCCGTGATAGTTTTTCTTTTAAATTAATTATATGTACTACTACACGATTTTTTTCACATCCCCAGTAGTAGCCATATGTAGCCGGCAGGGGGGGCACATGACTCCAACAAAAATGAGGGCTTTAAAGCCCAATATCTCGCAAACGAATCACTGATTTAAAAAATGGTTCTGTGAAACCCATAATTTTTGAACGAGCTATCCAACAATACCCCACACCATGGGTTTAAAGTTTAAACGAGAAAATAATTACAACCCCGCTTTAGGTGTAGGGGAGGTACCGTAAAATATTTTTTTTCATTATTTTATTGTACTGTTTTGTCGGCGTTATTTGCCCATTACATGCCCATGCCCATGCCAAATTACAATAATCTAAGTAGTAATAGTTACTGAGTTAAGCCGAAGACGGAAGGACAGACGGACATGGCGAAACTATAAGGGTTCCTTGTTGTTGACTACGGAACCCTAAAAAGGGGAATAAAAAAATCCAAAGCGGCGGCTTATGAGTCCGCAGCAAGCTCGATTCTTCATACAAACGTAGTTACGTCCTTACTTTAATATAACATGTCACATTATCATGAAATTCTCTAAATATAATGAGGTAAAATATATCTAGGGCTAAAACTAGTTTATGACTCTTAAAATGTTAATAGAAAGAAAATAGAGCGAGTACAAGTTTTGCATTTTTAGACCCCAGAAAGTTGTTCAGTTCGGCGGCCTACTACGACCAAAATATAGTTTAGATTGAAGTCAAAACCTATTTCCGGTGTCGATTAAACTATGCAGTTTGAAAAGAAAAAAGATTTATCAAAATTGATCTTGTAGTTTTAAAATGAGAGCGTAACTACGAAAACCTTAAAATAAATTACAAAAATTTGATGCGAAACTGCAGCGAATTACTCTAGCGCGGGGAACGGTCCGGGGGGGGGGCGGCGGTACGCACCGCCCTTATCATAGCTACTCCTTGCCGTGCGCTTAGTTTAGTGACAATAGTGACCCATTTGCTGTGCGCGGGAGCGACGTATTGTTTTGGTGAATTATCTTCCTACGATAATCGCGGTCAATTCACGACTTGTACTGATAAAACGGATTTGATTTTTCTTGGTGATACTGGTGGTGTGTGTGATCATACTGATCATACTGATCGACGATCTGTGGCTTTCTTATGGACTTTGCATTTGGATTAACCGGGTAAGTACCTACCTACTTATATGCATTTTAGTCAAGTTCCAAGTATACAAATAAATTATATACATGTAATATGTACATATTATATTAATGTATGTGAGTACCTAGTCATTAATCCTTAGTTGACGTGTTATTTAATTTATTTGGTAGGTAAACAAAATTTTAATCTCACAGTAGGTACTCATTCGGTATTAAATAGGTAGGTACCTACGTAAATATCACTTGGGTACGTCAAATCATTCTGGATATGGCTTTGGTGATATATAGTTTGATTCTTTTATATAGCCAAAACAAAATACTTACATAGTTAAAAAATAATAATACGCTATAAATTTAAATAAGACGAGGATGAACGAACGGACTTTATACGAAAACTACCTATCACACATTATTGCTTAGAAATTTTAATTAGTTTACCTAAGTAGGTATGTAAGTTATAGTATAGTATCCTAAAGTATATAGGATAGGTTTTTTCGTCACTCTCTATAGTAATCTACGTACTTCTATACAACGTGTTAATAAAATAACGCAAAACCTGAAAACTGTTTGTTCAGAATCGAGAGTAAAATGCGAAAAAAATAAAAAAAAATTTTTTTGACGCGATTTATTTTTTACATTTGTATGGAGCAGGTCGCCCCAGACGGCCAACACTCCATACAAATGTAAAAAAAAAATCTTGTGAAATTTTTATTTTTTATTTTTTTCGCATTCTATGCTCGATTCTGAACAAACTGTTTTCAGGTTTTGCGTTATTTTATTAACACGTTGTATATCATAATTATATATAGAAATTGGCACTTACCTACCCTTCCACTTTTTTGATTGAGTGACCTGACAATAACAATACTAGGTAGGTATCTAAATAAAAAAATGACGACGCGACAATAGCAGTTGTTTCTCGGTGCTACTTGAACCTTGGTTGTAGGTATTTATTATTTATGTATGTACTAGGTTCTTACTATATTATGTGCTCAGGTTGGCGCTTGTCCAATTTGTAGATATAAGATGTACAAGGTACATAGGTACATATATTTTTCAACTAAAACTATAAGGGGGCAAACAAGCATACGGTCCACCTGATGGTAAGCGATCACGGGAGCGTATAGACGTTTATAATTACCTATAGTTATTTTTTTTCTAGAAGCGAAAAGGTGTTCAAAGACAAAATTATGGCTATCGGCTCGAAGGAAGAAAAGAGGACCGGCTCGTCGTCAAAAAGAAAATATAAATCCTAATAGGTAAGTTATAATAAGGCTATAAATTCAAATTTCATTTATTTATGGACCAACTAGGATCATTGTTGTAAGTAGGTACTTTTTACCAAAAATAAAAACAATAATGTATGATCTTTTTTTATTTCCTTCAATACACCAAATCTTCAATGTGAATAAATATTTATAGGGTAGGTTCCTAGGAAAAAAGATCTGGATTCTAATTAGTGCGTATTTTTATTGATCATAAGATATTGGACACCTATTTTAAAAATACACACAACCGAACATAGAACCTCCTGCTTTTTTGAAGTCTGTAAAAATGACGAAGTTATGGCGCGTAGATAATCCGCGTGACTTCACAAACGTATGAACCGTGACGTTACGCGCACTTATAACTTCGACATTTTTTGTTTAGTGACCAAAAGAAAAAATACGTGTCTAATATTTTTGATCATCTATAATACGGATTTTAGAGTTACTTATTTAAAAATAGTTTAAGTACTATCACTGTAATAAGCTTGTTTTGGGAAAAAGACTGACTGTTAAGTTTCTTGCGGCGTTTCTTCTTGACAGTGGTCTCTGCAGAAGCGCTGGTAGGGCTTGACTTATAAAAGTGCCCTTTACTTGGCGGCCTACTTGCAGAATAAATATTCATTTATTTCATTTATAACAAAAATAGTGGTAGTGGTATCTGAAAATCTGCTATGCAATTATGGCACTAGGTTGTTAAAATGACAAAACCTGGTATATTGTATGTTATACTTATGTTACTAGTTACTACTACTTTTGTTGGCACATCAAAACTTGTAGCCTGTACTCTACATTTACGTTTTTAGTAGGTTAAATAATCAGTTAAAATTTGCCTAGCCGCACTTACGCACTGTATAAACTGTATTGTTATCTCGCTATGGAGATGTTCTACTGTTATATTTTATTTACCGCAATAATTTCGCCGTTGTATGAAGATATTTTACTGCGATATTTTAACTGCGACATGTATAGCTCCGCCTCCCCGCGCGCTCTCGCTTTACTGCTAGCGCCCTGTCTCCCTCTAGGTGAAACAACAACATTTTAAAGCGTAAGCGCGCGATCTCAACGCGGAGTTGAGCGGACCTTGCTGCGGACTCTTATGACCCGCTGTATTACATTTACCGCTAGTCGTATAGAAGAACGATTAGCGGTATTACAAAACAGCGCTTTTATGTAAAACGGCGGATTATACTATTCCACTGCGACATTAATATGCCTTAATAATAGGTACATAGTTGGCGTCTTCTTCTCGAGAAATTTCATTACCGTTGATCGGGTACGATAAACTTTATAGTTATTGACGAAATGTTGAAGGCGGTGCCCTAACAATGGTCTCATCTGGCCAATAGACGTCACGTCAATGAGGAATTATTGCAATGCCGATAACTCGTCGTTTATTGCAATTACACTGTCGGCAGGAATTGCATTATAGAATTCTAGTATCGAGTTAGGCACTTAGGTATCTGCGTTTGGTGTTTGCTTCGTAGGTAACTTTATCCATCTCGCTTATAGTTTAATGAAAGAAGAAAAACTTTGTAGTAACTTTATCTAACTCGCTTATGGTTTAACGAAAAGTGAGATTTTAGTCTGAGTCTGAGTTCATTGAAAACATATACTCACCGGCAGAAAATTTGGCCCAAAAACTTTTCGTGATTTCTAACTATAAATTGAGTAGATTCAATAATGTTTTAAATAATTAAATGCATTTTTCTAATTTGGGCCAAACTTTCTGCCGGTGAGTGTATATTTATACTCGTATTTTGACCTAAAACTGTATCATGGTGATAACTGATAGTCATACTGTTGCAAACCACTAAATACTAGCTTCACATATTGATTGATTGATTCAAACTTTATTCATTCTCACAACATACATGGCATTGATAATACAACATTTAAACAATGAAGGTAAAAGAAAATAATAATAATATACATATCTAAAGCAAGCATGCAAAAAGTACATTCTACAAGAAGCCATGTGTCGTGGCAGAGAAATGGCGCTGGCTCAGCGTTATGACGTGGCAAGGCACAATAGGCACATCGCTGGTATTCTGCCAGGACCGCCAATGACCTTCGATCTGAATCCCTTGGTTTTGTAATGTTTTTGTAGCTTATTATATTAACAACAACGGCTTTAAGCAATATAATATCCCATTATTTACTTCAAAGTTCATAGTTTTTGAGATATTTGACATCAAAGTTGAGCAATTTTAGGCCAAAAAACTAGTTTTCTGGCCATAACTTTTGTGTTAATTGGTTTACAATGAAAACCCTCTACCAGTTTTTAGAGACGTCATAGACGAACCCAAATATGTAGATTTCGTATATGTTAGATCTTTCACGTCAATAGAGATACGAAATAAGTGTTTTTTTAGACAATGTTTAAAAAAATCATACAAAATTAAGTATTAATTTGTTTCAAAATCCGGTCAGTCAAAATGGAGATAAAAGATTGAAGAACCGATAGCCGTTTGATTTATGATTCTATCTGTAGTGCAAAAGTAGTAGATACGATTCAAAACTTGTCAAAAATCGATGAAAACCTCGGGTAGCCCCTTAAATTACAAAATGAAGACTAAACAAAATTAAACAAAACCGTGCAACGCTCATCAACATAAAAGAAGAAGAATTATTTAAGTTTGTGTGCGTATGTGTATTTGTGCGTGTATGTGTCTTTGTGTGTGTGTGTGTGCATAGAGTGGGTCATAATAACCCACCAAAATGTTATTACATGTAAAGTGATGCCAAGACTTCATAGCTCATACAGCTTTCAGCGTGAAAAAGATATCAGATCGCAATTAACTACCCACACGGCGTAACTCTACCACTACCAGCCACGCTCTACAAATTCTAAGCTTTGTTGGGCACAAGCTTGCTTGGAAGTTTTGCGCTAATTGCGATCTGATATCTTTTTCACGCTGAAAGCTGTATGAGCTATGAAGTCTTGGCATCACTTTACCTGTAATGTTATTGGTGGGATCTCATTCCTTTTTGTAAGGTAATTTCTAAAGAAGTGAATGGGAAAACCCATACAAACTTCCATCCCCTAATTTAAAGAGTCGGGGGTGATTTACTAAAAATCCTGAAATACTTATTTTATTATTTATAACAAGGAGTCCCTATATACATTTTCAGAACCCTAGCATCAACATTTGCGGAAGTCTCATACAAAGTTCCATCCCCTACTTTAAGGGATTGGGGGGTAGAAGTTACAACTTTTTGAATTATTTTGTTGATTGTGTACTAATACTAGCTTACATACCAAATTTCAGCTTCCTAGGACTTCAGGCAGTACCCTAAAGGTTTTGATGATCAACATCAGTGAGCCAGTGAGTCAGTGACGAAGTCGGCGTTTTTTAGATATCAATAAAATCAATAAAATCTTAAGTATAAGAGCTACGAGTATGTTACTGAAACTTTATATGTTTAATAAGTCCACTATTGACATCATATCCCGAGAATTTGGTTTATCTGGTATAATCTAAACCCAAGTTACGAGGGTTCAAAAAAACGACGAACCGCTTCGAGAAAAGGTAGGTAATGCCCTTGCGTTGCGCTTCGCTTGGCTCGTCTTGGCGGGGGCACTCCCGTGCCCCCAGATATAAGTACGTGAATTATAATGGTACTTAATTTGCCTGGGTCCAAAGCATCATAATTGATCTATTAATATTGAGGGGGGACAATAATTCGGAAGTCTCGGTTTATAAGGCTCACTCAACCCATTTTTTTTTGGTTTTCAAGTAAATGTGGGCGGTACTTGACTTTGAATGCTGGCTTGCTTTTTAGTTCACGTATCGGTGGTGGAATAATATTCCAGCATTTCGTTGCTCGATACCGAAAACTCCCTCTAAATGCAGCCGTTCGGTGTCGGGGCACTTGCAACACAATGGCTCGTGACGCTCTAATCACGTGTTTACTCCTACCTTCTGAGGACCATCGCAGTTTTTTGAACAGATACGATGGGGTTTTGGTCCGTATAGTGTCAAAGAGCAGAAACGCAAACATAAGCTGTTGTCGAGCAGCCATCTTCAACATATTCGCCTTGTTTAAAAATGGCGTGACATGTGCTCGAGGAGGTACATGAAAACAAAACAAAATCTAGCGCAAGCATTTTGCACTCTTTGAATGAGACGCTGTGAGCGTACAAGTAGGCATGGGCCGCAAGCAGTAAGGCAATAATTAAGTTTGGACAGTATGAGAGCTTCACAGAGTCTCATTCTAAGATCAACACTAAGAAATTTACAAATATTGTACATAACTTTCAAACGATAGAAACAACTACGGACAGTTTCAATCACATGATTTTCAAAGCGCAAGTTAGTATCCAACAACAGACCCAAGTTTCGTGCCTCAACCACATGGTCCACTTTAACGCCGCCAATAATGATGGTTGGGTGCTTATCCATAATAGCAGTTGTCTGATGTACTGATCCGAGCACCATGTACTTATTTATCCATTTCACTGCAGAATCAATATCTCGAGGATGGAAAGATAAGAAAATGTGTAAGTCATCAGCATAAAGATGATATTTGCAGTGTTTAATACAACTAATAATATACAAAATAAACAGAAATGGCCACAAAATGGAGCCCTGAGGGACCCCTCTAGTCACCACGAATGAATGGGTCAGACATCAAGCAGGTACCGTCTGGTTGTATTATTTTCGCTAATTGTTTTCGATCCTTAAAATAACTACGAAATCAAGTTATGGTACTATCGTCAAAACCATAACAACGTAATTTGGAAATTAAAAGTGGAACATCTATACCATCGAATGCCCTTGAAAAATCTAGCAGCACCATGATTGTGCCATGCCCAACGTCCTGCGCTGAGAGGACCTCATCAATAACATCATGAAGCGCTGTAGCAGTGCCCCGCTTTTTTCTTAAACCTGATTGCATTTCGGGTAACAAGTCGAGACTTTCCAAATATTTAGAGACCTGGTCATAAACTACCTTTTCTAATATTTTTGATAAGTATGGCGAAACACTTATTGGGCGCAGATCTTTTACATTCTGACTCTTTAATTTTAGTGATTGGACGTACAATAGCTTCCTTCCACACTAAGGGCACTTGCGATGTTCTAATAGACGTACCTATTTATCAAGTCCGTAATTGCTGGTAAAGTCCAAGGGAGAGTCATCAAAATCATGTCAAATATTATATTATCAAATCCCATTGCATATGATTTTAAACACAATAGAAGTTTAGCTACTTTTGTCTCGTTAACTATTGTTAGGCTAAACGTAGTTGCTCCATATCGATGAGTATTAAAATAATTATGTCAAACGGGCAGTGTCAACGGAATCATTTCCTGGAACATTTAAATAGTTATGTGTGCAACAAGAAAGCAAAGTTTGTTTTTGCTGCGAGTGCTGATTTTGAGTCCTGAGGAAGCGAACGATTCTAAAATTGAATCACGAGCGTAGCGAAGGACTCAAAAGCACGAGATGCAAATACTTTGCTCTCGAGTAACACATAGAACTTTTCCCCTCAGCAGTGAGAACATATTCACATTAAAAAATATATCACCTACCTATTAGTCTCAAGATTATTCAGGAAGAAAACTTAATTAGGCGTTCGTTACTGCTTGTTTTAACTCCTCAGCGCCGGCCGTGCCGATAGTCAATACTATAGAGAAAGGCGCGACAAGGCGCGAGAAACCAAAGGATATTTCAGTATCTATACGAGTGTCGCGTGACACTAACACATCACTAATACCTAACCGTATTATTATATATTAGTATTATTGTCAAAGTTCACAAATTTTACTAATATCTTCGAGATGTTTTTGAAATATTTATCATTATCACAACGTCACACATTAGCATATTACGTGTATCTCGCGTGCACACCAAAAACTAGCCGTAGATACTGTTGTTAACGTCACGTCACTGACTTCACTATATTTCCTAGTTAGATAGAGAATTGATTTATCCTAGTACCTAGTTTTATATTTAAAACCAATATTAATAACGCAAGAATGAAGATTTTATTAGGTATATACCTAATAAAATCTTAAACAAATGAACAGCGCGCAATTTTTTAAATGGGCCCCGCGCTTGCGTTCGGAAACTGCATCTGTGGTATACGTTCATAGAATTTATTATTGTTTAAACTAGAATTATTAATTAGCTAGCGTAATAAAATTCATGTTTACCTATTTATTATGAAAAACGGAGTTTATTCTGAGATCTTTTATTTAAATATTCTTCAATTGTAAATTCCTATGTATAATTATTTTAGACTTGTTAATTTGGTCGTTTTGGTTGTTTTGCGCTTTTTGGGGGTCTACTTTTGTACTTTGACATTGTCTCACGGAGTGAGCAAAATCGCATTTTGCACACTGTTTTCACGCAGCAAAATATGCTTGTTCGAGCTGCTGAGGTGAAAAAGCTTTTATTCATTATTGTTAGATCTTTGAAACTACTCGGTATATCTGCAGTACTCTTAAAATTAGGAATTACATTATTCTTTAAGTTTTTCCAGAGGACTTTAGGGTTTTTTTAATTGACATTGATATGTTGTTCAAAATATGGTTTTTGTTCATAGTATAAAGTCGTATTAACCAAGTGCTTCAACGCCTTGTAGCTAGCTTTATTAGTATCAGATTTATTTTTAATATATTTTTTGTGCGTATTGTTACGTAGACCTGCCATATAACGAACGTTGTCGGTAAACCATGGCTTAACAGTATCTATTATAACTATTTTTTGAAATGGGGCATAGGAAATCTGATTAATAACACCATCTCAGTTGATCCAAATGACTATTAAACCTAGATATATCGATTTTCTTTAGAGATCTCGTTAATAATATTTTTGGCGGTATTTTGCATGTTTTAATACTAAGGTTTTAATTTGAATACATATGTACCTTATACAAATGGACATCTCACATACATACGAGTAGTGTTTCTTAGACAACTACAATTTCTTAACGAGATTATAACCAAGCCACTAACTAGTTAATAAAACCTATACTTATATAGGAAGCTTAGCAATCTTAGCGTAATAAGATAATTGAGTTAATTAATAGGCAGTAACTGCAAAAAAACCCTTTTCATGGTGGTGATGATGTGTCGTAGTTAAGTGGGCCGGGAGAGATAAGAAACAACTGAAGGTGTACATAATTGTTTCAGAATTCTAAAACGTGTATTTCCGTCGTCTTAGCAATTATATTCCTATTGTGGTTATCTAACTACAGCATTCTTCACTGGAACATAGATCTTGTAAAAAAGCCGGACGATATTTATTTAAAAAAACAAGCAATCGTATAAAATGGGCTTTACCCAAAATTTTACATCGGGGCTCACACCCGACGCGAAACGACAAGTGAAAATCTTCCCTATACTCTTTCTAATTTGCACAGGAGGAGCAGGTGAAACAGGAATTACTGAGTCGCGCTTGACGCGACTTGGCAGCGAGTTGTGCTGACTTCCTGGGGATATTGGGGATCTATCTGGGTAAACGTCATCATCCTCCGTCATCCTCCTAGCGTTGTTCCCGTTTGTGTTGACGTCGTACTATTGCCCGCTGGTAATTGTATTTTATGCAACAGTTGTATAAGAGAGGTCAAAAAAGGCGAGTGGCGTGGGTCACGATGTGAGCCGAAGGCGAACATCGTAAAGAAACGCGCCACGAGCGTTTTTTGGCTTAGTTATACAACGTTGCATACAATACTTTTTCTATGACTAGCTACTATGAAATAAAATGCAAAATGAAACTAAGAAAAATGTTATTTATGAAAATGTAGATGTAAATCTTGAATACTGTTGTGAGATATGGTTGGAATGCTGGTCGATGCTGCGGTATTAATATGTATATCAGAGTTTTGCTGGATTATTTGTGATAAAGTTGGACTTGAAATTGGCTGCGTTTCTGGTACAGTAGTTGAAGGGATATTGCATTGTGGTTCAGTTTGAGGCGTAAAAGTTGGTGAAATATTATTCTGTGCTTCCGTTTCTGGTATTTAAATGTTGCTACTGCTTGCTGTTATAAATATTTTCATCTTTATCCATTTTTATTACTTAGCACGACGGCCGCAAAGTCAAACAACAATTTATAAAATGAGCGGGAATTTGGGAAACATGAAAATGAGACAAATGTGTGCCTATGGTTAACTTTGTCTTTAATTGATGTTAACTTGCCAGTATTGCCATATTAAGTTTTCCTAAGTTAACAGTTAGTTCAAAATTTCTTTAAATTAAAAACATTCAGTGGTTTGTTAAGTTGGTAGTACCTAATGTATTTTGTTGTTAGATTAGTGCTGATCACGTATACTGCCTACGTTTAGAAGCGTATGGCTGCTAAGCGTATCGTTTTGGCGACATAACAGCACGGCTGTGCCGTACTGTTATGGGGAATAGAGTATGGACTTTTCTGCAAACTTATTTTGTGTCTTTATATTAGTGTCCGTGACTATGTAAATGACAGATAAAAGTACAGGAGTAGAAAAAACATATTAATTACAAGCTACGTGGGTAAATGTAGTGGATTAAAATAAGATTTAAAGTTGACACAACGCGGAATAAATATAATTGATTTCGAAGTTGTTACCAGCGAATGACAAAGTTGTTAACGTATGTTACATAACATAATACATAATAAAATGTAGGTTTGCGTCAATGTTTTACCAGCGGGCAAAGTACGACGTCAATTCTCTTTTGTCATACGAGTAGGCCTCATGGTTTTATCAGCCATTATTCGAATCATAATTTGTACGTAAATCGACGATAGTTTTTATTTGCATAAACAATCAATCCAATCGTTGATGGGGATGTGGCCCTCGCTGCCTAAACATACTCGAGGATGGGCACAGAAGTCTCAATGTTAACTGTTTTTCGTCACCAATATATCTACCTTTCATTTTTTATACGTGAAGCACTCGCTCTAATGTGTGTATGTATGTGAAGAACTGCGAGTTTATGCACTTGTGTAAAAACGAGGACTGTGAAGAATAACGAATGTGGCGAATTGTTGTCGTGGAGTATTCCGTTTGTTCAGGATTGCAAATAGGAAGAATCTCTTTAAAACTAGTTTTCATTTCATGAAAAGGGTATACACGCTTTTCATTAAGTAAATACTCCCAGAATTTAATAGAAATAAACATGATAAACTTAAACGAAATACCTACAAAAAAGCTTCGAATACTAAACCTTGAAATATACTTTGCCTTTCGTTGAAATAACGCTTGAGAGTTATACGAGGGGTGATCCAAAAGTAATGATAATCAGCATGATTTGGTCTCGTGATGATAATTTGTGATTGTCATTCCTATTGTGCAATTATTCAATAATACACTAAACACTTTAAAAAAAGATTTCATTCATTTGTTTTTTTTTAAAAGCTAAATAAATATGATGGTATGGAATATATTCTGCCGTCAGTAAAATCGGAGGATATTTTGTTAAATGTTTGGGGCGGTGGTGGCAAAGTTCTGGTGTGGTAATAAAATTTTAAAAAAATACAATTTAAAGTTTATTTATTTTGATGCCACGAAATTAATAAATTAAACTCATGTCATCGTTTTTTTTAAGCACAGCTCCCGTAACAAAGTTCAAGGTAGGATTTTCTGGCCATCAATATATAGTATTTTTTTTTTATAAACAGGGTGAACTTAGGTTACAAATATATGAATATAAATACGAAGGGAGAGTGATACATCATAATTCTATAGCAATTAAGTGGGGCCGTCTCAGAAAAAACCAAAGCAAAAAAAGTACCAAATGTATATGTTTTTTTCTTGGCCGAGCTTGCCGAGTACCAGGACTGTTTTTCAGGCTTGTGAATTCTATAAAACTAGTTACCTACAGTGTAATCTAGACCAACTCTTTTACTAATACTTCTTATTCTTAGATATTGAAAACTCGTCAATAAAATCAGTGCAATTGCGTCGATGTAAAAACTAGTCTTAATTTCGTCTATCCAAAATGTTTTTTTTATACGTAGCAAAATTAAAACATTTTTAATATATTATGTAGGTAAGTAAACTAATAAAGAGTGTTTTTAATAATTAAAAATGATATATAACGGATAACTTCTGTTTTTTATGCCGATTATCATTACTTTTGGATCACCCCTCGTATGCAGTCAATTAAATGTATACTCAACTACTGGTCTGACTTTATTATAATTTTATCCTTTAAACAGTTTTCCTTACAATGATTCTGATGGTTCACGTAAATATACAATAACGTCGTGAGAAATTGTAAACGTTACAATGACTTGTTTCACTTTAGAGTCACTCAACAAATAGTCGCTACCAAACTCGTGACTATTTGCTTTGCTAGCTTAGAGAGCGAATGCCTTTACTAATCCATCTTATCTAATCATACCTTCATATTAAGAAAACATCCAATCTATTGTCTGCGTGAGACGCCATTACCTAAGTGCCTTCACCTTACCAGTTCAATGGAATAACATAAATAATATTTCCATCATCTCGAGGAAACAGAATTTACTCACACTGCGCCTAATCCTTGGTTTTGTATCGATGATTAGAAGCGTTTCAATTTAATTAGGCTGTCGGGAAATTGGTAACAGCCCATCACATTCAGAGCTATAACCACGAACTTCGAAAGTCGAAGTTCGTGTATTTCCATCTCTATCGCACTTACATAGCTCGAGTGACAGGGATGCATGTATACGAACCTCGACATTCGATTTTCGTGGTAGCGCCGCAGGGTCAGTGCGCTTCCTTTCAACTTCCGGCGGCTAACACATAAGAAGGATTTATTCCTGCCATTACGGACTTACGGAGCAATACAAACTTTTGACATGGTTTTTCTTTTCACGTTTTACGTACATTTCATTAGGGTGGTTAGAGCGGTCGTTCAGGTTTTCCACCGCCAGTTAAACTAAGTGACGTCTAGAAAACATCTGTAATCTTGCATATTAAGCAGGCAGAGATTGTCGAGTGTATTTGATGTCAATAGGGTTACCTACCTACGTATTGTTTGCGTGCAGATAATAAAGGGTTATTAAGCCGAGTATAGTCTATTGGCTACAGTAATGACATCTCTAATGTGACGGGCGTCTCCGCCTTGCACCCGGTCTCTACGCGTCCTGACAGTGCGAATTACACGGGACGACCTTACTAGCTAAGCCAGTCACTGTTCAACCAACTATTAACTTTAAAATAACATGCCCGCTATGTACAACGACATAGTTCATGACAATAGTGAGAAAATCACAGTTATAATAAATATCTCCAAGTCGAATAGGAAGTCAATTAACGTTTTAAATGTTTCCGGTTTAAATAAATGTAGGAAGGTGTTTTAGCGTTTGTCTTGGTTTGAAATGGAAATCATAATGTTACTGGTTTGACTATGTAAATAGATATGTGACAATTTAGTGAATATGAAAGTATTCGCGCGGGTCACATACATCATCGCATCAAGGAGTCGGCCTCGCCCCGTCGGTGACCCGTCGGTGACCCGTCGGTGCCCCGTCGGCGCCCCGTCGGTGACCCGTCGGTGCCCCGTCGGCGCCGCGTCGGCGCATGCACCGGCAATCAATGCAGAAAGTTGTAATATCATTTATATCAACAAAATGTATACAGAGTAAATATAGGTACCTAGGTAAGAATTAAATAAAATGTCCAAATGTTTACCGACTCAGAATTTCCTTGATTATCTACTTTGTTAGTTTTGGCCGAAAGAAAAACTGATGGTCAAATCAGTTTGTAAATATTTTTGACGTTCAAAGTTAAACAACTTTCATAACAAGATAAAAATGATGAAGGACTTTATTTATTTTTGAGTTTAGTGTAGGTATTAAACTAAAATTGATTCCACATTATTAAAGACACAAGCAAGATCGGGCAGCATTTTAAAAATGGATAAGTCAAAAACAGGTTTCAGAAAAAGGGCAAAATCGCATTGAAACTGTGTCCGAGTCCGAGAACGCTTGAGTAGACTGGATAAATAAAATCTGAATGAGATAAGCAAGGCCGAGGTCGCAGAGCAATGCAACCGCGCGGCTGACGTCCGCTGCACGCTGCGGAAATATATTACTTATCAATAGAATATCATTAATACATTATTGGGTCCATTTCGTGACAAATCCTAATGTGTTTTTTATTTTTATTTTATGTCTTTAATTATCTGTGTTGCTTTTGTCACGAATAAATGTTTGAGTTTGAGTTTGAATACCCTACAATATTGCGGTCATACTTATTCTCCCGTAATAAAATTGTCAGTAAACAATAAAGGGCACTGACTTCTGCGCGCGGATAAACTCGTCACTGCAGTGACTACCCCTTTATGGAACCAAAACAATGCAAACCAAGCAAATCGATCCGTCAAAAAGAAAAAAAAAGAGTGCTGCTTACACACAGACACCGCTCTGAATTGTATTTTAGCAGAGATACATACACTTAATCAGCCGTAGGTATCTGCATCGATACCTACTGTACTTATAGCGTTTGTATCAAACAGCGCTATCAACTTAACCGAAAATAAACGCAGCTCACCTTGCAAAAATGAACGGGAAGGATGTTGTGTTAGGTTAGGTATGCTTATGGGACAACGATCATGATCAAATTGAACACGTGTACACAATTCACATTGGTAGGTAGGTACAATAGGGGTTAAATGACCTACATCGATTTGTAGTCAATGGATAATAAACTAGTTTGAGTATGATTTGAATGAAGTAGAGTGCCCACGAGTACCTAATAGTTAGTCGGCCCTGCCCGGAGCACCGTTACTAGTCAACGTAGTTAGTTACAGTACCTACACTGAATATTAAATTGACTGAATTACTGTCATCTACCAGGCATGGTGATATTGGACCAATACTGTTTTAAGTTTCTTCTGCTATTTGTATTGCGAACATCCGGTACCGAAGTGGCCTCAATTGATAAATTGCCGCATATATTTTCATCAACACCCACGATTCGTTGAAGTGCTTTACCAAAATCGATTTTCTCTGCTAAGGATTGCGCTTATTGGTGATTTATGTTGATGTTAATTTTGTCCATCATCTAATTTATTGACGGAGCGGAGTTCAAACCAATAATTCACAGTTCTGTATTTTCTTGACAGAACTGCTGAAATCTGGGTAAACAGTGGCGGCATTTTTGTATCCCCTAATCCAAACCTATTGAGAAACATACCAAGGTACCTCATATAATATTATACATTCGATTTTTTAAGGACTTTGTCGACGTTTCTTCGGTTATCTAGGATATTTAATATCCTAGATGAACGAAGAAAAAATAAGTTTGTCAAAAGGTTGTCTGGAAGAGATCGGTTTAAATTAATAAGACCGCCTGTTGTTACCATTATTTATTAAGCAATTTTTTTGTAAGATGTTTCTCTTGGCGTGGTGCAATAAAGAGTATCTATTAATTATTATTATTATCTCCGATTGAAATTCACGGGGCGAACCCCGGTCATTTCGAAGCCGTGCGTGGGGATATAGATCCAACACGTATAGGCCCTTTGGAGACCAAGTTTAATGTGATGTAATTATTATTATTATGTATGTATTTCCCGCTCACGGGACAATGATGTACCGGACCTTTGGGAGGCGTGCGTGGAGCTAGGTACCTACAAAGTACCAACTGAGCCAACACGTAGTGGCCCTTTTGACAATTTAATGAAATGCAAGGAGTACACCGAGCGGATGCTGTCCCTGCCCGTGTCATGGGACGCACATAGAAACAGCACCCGCTGGGGTGTACGAGTATATGGCCTATTGATGGTTGATGGAATCTAAATGAAACGGGTTATTGGGTGAAAATGATGGACTAGGGCTGGGGTATTGGTTGAAACATCAGAACGCCTGCCTAATAAAACTGTCTCACTAAAAACATCTCTGGCAAACGGTGACTCGCCAACTGCTAGATGGGCCCCTATTTATTTAATCGTATGGCGATCTGTAGAATAGGCGAATACCCATCTGACATTAATAGGGACATTAAGAAATGGCCTGAGGGCAACACCGGTCAGAGAGCTGGGGGGTAGAGAGGTGGCACTGGACTTTAAACATATAGCCAACTCGCCACTTAGGTGTCCAAATCAACCCTCGAGCAACAGCTCTTGCGACTCCACTCTGGACGGCCAATAAAGGCAAGCCAGAGGCAGGGGGCCTGTCCAACCATCCACCCGGTCGGCTTAACCTGACCACAGGACACCCCCAGGAGTACTCCGGTGCGTAGGGTTGCTACTCCCTAACAGCCCGCCACAAGCTGCCTTACGTAGACTGATTGCACCAGAAATCTGGTGGGCGATGGGGCCGTCACATCCTACGCCATTTGGATATTATTATTATTATTACAGGAAAATATTGGACTAGTTTCATTCAATTCGATCATCAAGTGCTTTGCAAAGATAACAATATGAATATTTTAGCGTTTAAAAATAGTTTTCTTTTCTTAGGTATATGGAATAGGGTTACATAAATGGTAGGTACCTACATTTTATTTGTCATTGTCCTCGTAATTTTTTCGTACACCACAATAATAATGCTTTATTAAGAGTAGTTCAAGGTAGCTTAATGTTTTGACATAATGATATGTAGACTTACAATTGCGTAGGTTTAAAAAAATGTATTGACTCATTCGGTTTGGCCTTAGTAGCATCTTGGAAAATGAATTGCATGTTTAATAGTTTCCGCAGTTAGTTGGCTTTGAGTTGTGTATTTGAGGGTGACTTCGTTTTCCATAATATGCATTGGTAAGTACGAGCCCGTTCAGTCATAAACTCCTTAACTCACCTTAATTTTATGTGTTACGTAACTTTATACTGAGAACGAAAAGCAAAAATTTCTGAAATATTTGTATTTCAACGTTGTTGATTTGAATTAGCTAAGTTCATTATGAGTTCTTCAACTGCTCATCAATACATGGTTTTCCGCATTTGAATACCTACCCTGTTCGTGGAATCTTTAATGTGAGTTACTTTAGCTACTAAACTTACATTATCCGATGAAAAACACTTTAATAGGATTGTTTTGAAACCTGGTAATTTGTCTTAACAGTGAAAATATATTAAATATGCATCTCTTACTTAGACCATCCGGAAAATGGATTGTTATTCGTAGAATTGTTTGTTAAAAATGTAGGCTCCTTAACCACCTCCTTCCACGATTTTTCCGTAGATTATGTAAGCTAACGATTTTGTTTTTCAACGTTTGATGGACAAAGAACATTCCTAGATTTTATATTATGTTGTTAATTAAGTTCAAGAATAACATTTTTATAGAGCATCTAAAGCTCTCTCTTAGTAAAAGCGTCGTTTGCACCTCCGCAGTGCCGAGCTGCGCTTTCATCTTCGACTCTGCCGACTGGCAACCATCTGGCGACTAGTCCAGACCAATAAAAATAAAGCGGAATGCCTTATTTTACGATTCTTTATTTTTAAGAGTATAAAACAACAACATAAGATTCTCATCACTTTATATTAATTTTATAGTTTTATTTTTTCGCACTTTCAAAGAGTTTTTTGAGGCGTACCTAGTTAAATTTAACGCTCCAAATTATTTATAATCAGGAAGTAGTATAAATAGAACTTATCGTTATAAAAATTGTTTCTCCTCGCTGTCTCATCTCGACGCGCGAGCGCTGATAAGATAAGCGCGCGCGCATGCCGGTGTCACGCTGTCAGTGTCAGCCACTCACTCAAGTGAAAACGGTCACAGTTGGCGACAAAGGCCGTCACACGCCACTTGCCATCCGGCTTCCGACTCGCCACTCATCTCACACAACATTTCTCTAATTTTATCAAATATGTAGGTACCAGAGCAAACATTTAGTAGATGCAAGATAAGTCTTACTGTTTTTCCGTGATATCTTAATGAGGGTAAGCTCTTAAGTATAGGATGAATCATATGAATAAGTTCAGGCTCCAGAGCAAATAGAAAATTTTAGAATAACCATCTTTAAAACAAAGGCTAGATTTGGCCAAACTGGAATAAAGTCTGATCTGATATTAAATGTCAAAATTGTATGGCATACAGAAACGTCAGAAATACAGGTAAATAAATTTCGCGTTAGACTTGTCTAAAATAATAATATTATAAATGTATATCTTATCTATATATGTAAAAGAAGAAGTCCTGACTGACTGACTCATCAACGCACAGCAGAAACTACTGGGACTAGAAACTTGTAATCTACACCGCCCCGTATCATGGTCGGCCTTATCACGCGATAAATGACAATATAAGAGCATTGGCTCGTTCTATCGAACGGTGTCAGTCAGTGACGGACGCTCTATCCTGTCACTTATCGTGTGGTAAGGCTGACCATGATACGGGGCCAGAACTTCCTTTTATGACGTTGGCAAGGGATAAAATAAATAAATATATTGCGGACAATCTTACACAAATCGACCTAGTCCCAAACTAAGCAAAGCTTGTACTATGGGTACTAGACGACGATAAACATACTTATATAGATAAATAAATACTTAAATACATAGAAAACATCCATGACTCAGGAACAAATATTCGTGCTCCTCACACAAATAAATGCCCTTACCGGGATTTGAACCCAGGACCTCTTGCTTCGTAGGCAGGGTCACTACCAACTATGCTAAAGCGGTCGTCAATAAGACGGGATTTTAGAAAATTCCACCCCTAAGGGGTTTAAAAAGAGGTGCAAGGTTTGGATGAGAAACATACCTACTCTTTATTGAGCTGGAGATTTAAAACATTGTATAAAAATGTCTTATCAGAATAAAAAATAGTTCTTTCAGCGTTTTCGAAAAATTACACCCCTAAGAGGGATAAAAAGGGATTCAAGGTTTATATGGAGACCAAGAAATTGTTATAGTTTTGTATCTTCGGTCTTAGCCTGTATGTTAAAATACTACAAAACTGATTTCAAAGTTTTTTGAAATTCATCCCCTGTAAAGGGTTAAAGGCGGGGGGGGGGAGAGCAAGACATTTTAGAGTGAGATTTGTAACTTCTGTTTTGACTGTATGAAATTGATTTCATAAGCGGGTTAAAAGGAGTTGGATGTTTGTACGGGGAACAAGACAATTTTAAAGTAAGGGATCTGTAACTTCGGTTAAAGACTAGGAAACTAATTACAGCTTTTCTTAAAATTCATCCTCTAAGAGTTGGAAATATGTACATGAGGAACAAGTAATTTTTGAAGTAAGGGAATTCTTAGGTCATACATATACTATGTATATGTTAAGCCATTTATTAGTCAAAATACATAATCCGACTGCTAGCAGAAAAGTAGGTTAGGTTAATAAGTTAGAATAATGACCCTTACAGAACCGAACAGCTACCAGAAATGCAGGTTAGGTTAGGTTAGAACTGCGCTGCTCCCAGAACTGAAAAGAAGATAATGTATCATTTAACCTTTTTTGTTAATTTAAAAAGTTTATTTTGGATAATAAAAGTAATTTATCCTATAACACCGTTAAACGGGGACGGCGGATGGAGATGGGAAGTTTTACGTCTTTTAGTATAAGTTGGCTTTCAAAACTATACAGATAGCCCGTACTAACGTGAGTAAAACTACTGGACGGCAAAAAATTCCAGTAATGTAGCTTTCTTTAAAACATTATGAAAAAATATATAATTTAAGCAGAAACGTCTGTTTATGTTTGTTAAGATATCTATATTTGTAAAAACGCAGTTTACAATTTTTTAGCTATTTATACTAATGAACTCATCGCACTGTTAAATTTTACGCTTAATCCCTGAACGGATTTAGATGAAATTTTTCGTACGGTGAGTTTGACACCCTTGGATATAGGATATAGGATAGTTTTTATCTCGGAAATCATCCCTTAAGATGGTAGAACTTCGTTTGGGTTGGCGATAATGAAGGTTCCATCTACATACAATAATTTCATAACAATATTTTTTCTACGACAGTAACAAGTTCTACGCGGACAAAGTCGCGGGCAATAGCTAATAGTATGTGTATAAAGCGCGAGAGTTTAAAGTGTAGGTATATCGAGGAATAAACATGACTTGGCGGAAGCTAATACATTCTACCTAGGTGAAGGCCTGCTATATCATATTATCATACCTAATCCTGACCCTACGCTCGTACTTAATCCGAAATATACAAAGCATTTCAGAAACATCATAATAACCTTTGGAAATTCCACTCCACAATACTTAGTATAAAAGAATGCTGTTTATTGTACAAATTTCACAGAACATCTGTATTTGTATGAATATTACCTACCACAATTACAGTTATAGTTAATGATTAAAAATTCTGTTACTCATTAGTGTTTAATGTACTAATCAATGAGAGTGTTAAACGGCTAATTAATAAAGTACTTGGTCGCATTTAAATTATGCGTGTTTATTAACCACGTTATTTACCCTTCACCTACTCTGTAGGTGTTTTATCACTCGCAACGTAGTACTCGTATGTTAGCACAAATACGCGCTATTATAATAAACAAAAACATTAAAATGAAAAAAATCAAAGTGTTCAGTTTTTACAAATATTCAACGCTGTTAAACCGTTTTTAATCCGTATAAATATGATAAATGCAAAGTATAACTATAAGTAGGTGTTACTTGTATGAAACACAGCTTAGCACATGACAGGAATATCCAGGCTAAGAGGGTGAAATGGGGGCATAAAAAATTGACTATAAATAAATGCGATTAAGGAGTTCTACGTGGATAAAATCGCGCACAACAGCTGCTATTATTCACAGATATATAATATCTTGATGTAACACTGGTGACCGAAGAGCTGGCAGCTTTCTCGCGCAACGCAAGCAAATACCGGCAGCATCCTCGGTACAATGCCTCGAGGGCTTTTTTAAGATTTAGCTTAGTTGTTATTCAATTAAGTTAATGTTAATGTTATTATAATTATCTTCAGTGATTGAAGTGTGACCTGACCTAGATAATGTGACTTAATTATTCTATACCTATTCTTAAACCTCCCCTGACAACAGCCAGGATAATATGTTAAACACCCATCCCGTTTCTCACGCCTCTCTAACTGGTCTAAGTAGCGCGTCCTGTCCCCAGGTCCCTCGACGTGGACGGAGAAATTCCCAGAGGCGCAGGGTGCGCGGCAGAGCCCCGTGGACATCGACACGTCGCTCGCGACCAGCGGGGGCTCGGCGGCGCCGCCCCTCGCCTGGCGGTACTCCGTCAACCACACGCGCTCCGTCGTCAACCCTGGCTACTGCTGGAGGGTGGATGAGAACGGATATGATTCAGGTAAATTGGTAAGCTAAGGCATCTTAAGGGTGAGTATCCACCAGAGCTGTGCGAGGTTGCGAGGCGGTGAGCGAGGAAAAGTGGACCAATAGGAAGCTATGCGCGAGTGCGGCCAGCCTTGCTATTGGTGGATTAATTCCTCGTTTACCGCCTCGCAACCTCGCACAGCTGTCGTGGATACTCACCACCTGTGATACTCATCCATCAACAAGGTACAAAGGAGCGCTGCCTAGCTCTATGTAGTATATGGAAATTGTGCTTCTTTCAGAATGTATTAGGGATGAGTCCAATAGGGGTGTAGACACTAAATAAAATAATCAATAATCTTGTATTTTCTCGAAAAATGATTAGAGAGAGCACGAGAGGTAGTAGAGTAAATAATCACAAAGTTACAAGTGTCCAAAGTTTTAAGAGGGGATATGTATGTTCTGTGTCCCTTTTCCGATTTACTATGACGCTCACAGATTGTGACGTCACTATCTGCGAGCGTTTTCTCTCTAACAAGCAATATTAAAACGGTTGTAGCTTCGTAATACTTTGAGATATCTGAATGGGATTTTTTCATAATTTTTTGCCTTCTTTCTTTTGGAGTAATAATATTTTTCGACTCTACACCGGTATTATTTGCGAAATCATAGCAAATAGTTGAAGCAATGACGCGTAGTTTCGGTGTCCGAGAGGCAACCGGATGGCTCACGGTATTTGAGCTCCCGAAGCGGTGTGGAACCGCCCTGTGCAACCCAAACTAAGCCAACTTGGACAGAGGTGGAAATGTCCTTAACTACGCTTTTCTGGGTTTCCAAATATTATTGTTTAGATACCTATAATATCACACATCACAATCTCTAGACATCTTGGCACTTGCCAGGATCCAGCGATACCTACGTAGTTATCTCAACAGGATAGTTGAGTATCAAGCTTCGAATGTTTATCCTCACTTAGTCGACATTAGCACATTCTCAAGCTTGGTTTGCTTGCTAATGCAATTCTAAGAATCTTATTTTTTTACATCAATATTTATTCACGAAGCAGATGTTATGCCTACGAACACGCATGGGTATCCTAATATAATATAGATACTCTTTCCAACCATTAAACGTGGTATTATTAAATATCCGTAAATATTAGGCAGATTACTACGAAATTATAGTTTTAATTTGTTATGTTTAATAGTACACTCTAATTTAAACGCACTATATTATATCACGATATCATTCTGATGCACATTGAAATAAGTCAGGTGCATTAAACGCAGGCAATTTGCATTTGCGCCGTCCCAAAGTCGCAGAACTCATGACTCACTTGCCGCCGGTGGGTCGCTCTGACCAAATAAGTTTTGCATGCAAATAAATCGAATTGTCGCAGTATTACCTACCGCACTTAAGCCAAGCGCGCACTCCGATTATTTGACCAAAAATCCCAGTGTGTGAGCAGCCTTACAACGCAAACAATACGAATATTACAGTGGAACAAAAAAATATAGATTCAGAAGCAGAAGTATCCCGTGCCCTAAAGTTTCTTAAAACAATAGTTATTTGTTATGCAAGGCTGCAAAGTTGTTGTTTGGCGCAAGTGCTTGTATTGACAGCCGAGCTAGCGAAGGATTGTAAGATTGAACCATGAGCGAAGCGAATGGTTCAAAAGTACAATCCTGAGCATAGCGAGGCTTTCAAGGCACGAGACGCCAAACAACTTTGCTGCCGAGCAAAACACACAACTTTTCACCTCACCACCGCGAGGAAAATTGTAAATGTAATGGAAGTAATTTGGAGCTTATACTCATTTTCAATAAATGTTTGTTTACATCTCATAAAGAAAATTAATTAATTTAATTATTAAATGCAACGTAAACATTTTTGCATCTTTAAATAACTCCACGCTTACCTACACTAAAAAAGTCAAAGTATTGTTGGATACTCACGCACGGGTAAACTAAGGATCAAATACGCTTATTTCACTTTTTCCGCTAAATTAGTCAATCAAGTCAAATCATATATGTATATCTTCTGCACTAAAATCCATAAAAAACCACCATTATTTTGGTTTTACTGTGGCTTTAAAACAAAACAAAATTAAATGTAGGGACATGAGTTTTTTCTTAAATTAACTTTTCAAACGGTGCGTTCCAAATTTGGAAAAAGCGAAAATTTTTGAAAAATAAAACTACATTTTATAATTGTTTATTCGTATTGTATCCTTATAAGTCAGTCTAAATATTGATATTTCGTACGTAATTAAGAAATAATAAGTATTATTAATTTAATTTTATCAAAATAATAACAATTAATTATTGGCAAACACCATCAGTTTCTGAACGCAGGATAATGACCTCTCATTCTGTATAGAAAAAAGTTGTATCTGGCGATTGAACGTCACGTTCCAAATTCAAAAACTCTTTCCACGCTAGCGGATATAATGGGCTTTTGGGCGCAGATTTTGAGCGATAAAGCAAGCCTTTTCGAGCCGGTGAGGTGAAAATAAATATTTAGATGTTAATAGATGTAGCGATTGTTTTAATAAGTTAGAGCCTAATAGGGCGGTAACGTGGTTCATGGGATCGTAGAGAACACAATAGCGCAATAATTGGGTAAAATTCAATTAAGGATCGATTATCTCATCAGTTTTTTTTTTGTTGCCGGGGTAAAAATCGGTCAGAATAGGGCGAGGATTATTTTCTTGCCACAGGAAAAAAATAGAGACCCGATGCGAGGCCTTTCAAATCAAACACAAACTCACTTAGTTTAGTTTTTCCTGAGCATTTTCCGCAATTCCAGCTATATTACATCCAGCTTGCCTATAAGTTATTGAGTTGAAATAGGTACCTAAATAGAGATCAGAGATCTAAGGCCAAGCGCGCACTACGATTTTTTGTCGTGCGATAATCGCGTCGTAAAAATGCTACGTATGTGTTTATATGTCAGTGCGCGCATATGCCATATTTATTATTTCTGTTATTTTAACGGTATAATTATCATCTTCCAGAACTCTCCGGCGGACCGCTGGGCACGGACGTGTACAAACTACAGCAGTGGCACTGCCACTGGGGCGCCAAGGACGGCGTGGGTTCCGAACACACCGTGGACGGCCGGTCGTTCTCCGGCGAGCTGCACCTCGTGCACTGGAACACCAGCAAGTACAACAGCTTCACCGAGGCCGCTGGACAGTATGACGGGCTCGCCGTGCTGGGCGTGCTCTTAATGGTGAATATTAACATGTCTTTAGAAGCTTGCGAAAGCTGGGAAAACTTTAGTAGGATGATGATGAAGTGCGTCCTGAAATTCCAAAGCAACGGGGCCTCAGACTTAAATTCGAAAGCAACGGGGCCTCAGACTTAAATTCCAAAGCAACGGGGCCTCAGACTTAAATTCCAAAGCAACGGGGCCTCAGACTTAAATTCCAAAGCAACGGGGCCTCAGGCTTAAATTCCAAAGCAACGGGGCCTCAGACTTAAATTCTTCAAAATTTCTGAGTGCAGTACCTATCTAAATATTAGTCGGTTTTAGGTTTCGTTCTAGTTAAAAGCTATTTCTCCGAGTTATATATGCAGGATAATCTTGTGCCTATATTAGTTTGTCGTAGACTTCAGGTTGCGAACTAGGTTAAAATCATTAGAAGTGGTCTTTAACGCTTCAGCCTCCAATTAAACAATTATCTAAGAGCTTCTATCTCATTAGTTACTTAGAAACGACTCACGATAGTCGCGATGTTCGTACATAAATGTAGACGCGAATCAGCGCATCTGTGGACAACACCTACGCGTACCTACCTGCTACTCGTAGAGCTGTGAAGATTGATGAACACAAAATTTTACTAATGATTACGATAATCCAGTAAAATGCTCTATAACTTTATTTAAACTTATTAATATCGCCCGAGGCCGCGGTAAGCACGAATTCGCAACGAAATGGATGATAATTTCCGACATCGTTTTTATTTGTCCAGTATCTAATATGATTATAACGATCTTGCATGAATATCGAGTTACCGTTTTTGCTATTTGGAGAGCTGAGTACCTATCTATTAAAAAATACGATACGCGTATGTTTGTTTGATACGGGTACAGTAGAGTAATATGTATTTTTTCCCACCTACATCTAGTACATAAGTCGTTGATTGACCGCATTACGCGAACCGAACGCTGCGTTGATTGAAATTTCCGTGATGTCTATGTACATGTAGATACCCATGTATCTGCGGTAAAAATGTTAGTTTAGCGTTTAGTTAAATATTTCCTAGATTTTATAAGCTAAACGACTTATGATTGGTGCATTTGGTGCACTTGACTAAATATGATAAATATCCAACTTCGATGGTGACTTTGAGTAGGTAGGTATGATGGTTTTCTAAGCAGCAACTACGCGGTGTATATATCTATTATTACAGAGGAGTACCTAATACATATCATGCGTTGTCCTATTGTCTGTATTATAAATTCTTCAATGTTCGAAATTAACCTTACGCATCTTAAATACCTACGTAGGCAAGTTAGGTAATGAGTAGGTAATCACAGTCTAGAAAGAGAAGAGAGCAACCAACCACTCGGAGAATGGCGCGCCGAGTCCGTTCAAAACTTTCACCGGCGCGCGTCGGGTCGTCTGACCATGTGCTCTATTGCAAAAATATCCTACTTATACCTATTATAAGTATGGCATACGTATTATTATGTTACATTGATCTTGTTATACAAGAGGCTTCCATCTACCGAGAACTAAGCCTTTAGCGTTGTGCAAATGAACAGACAAACGTAAATAGATTAGATACGGCACTGAAGCCTAGTATGCACCGCTCAATCCTTTTATAGGAACACGCAACTTACCTATTACTATATTTACTTGCCTGAGAGAGAATAACGCATTCAATTGGGTTCGGTGGCCTTTTATAATTGGCATGTCTATTTAAGTAGCAATTTGAAATGCATAATGAGTCGTTATTAATGACGGGCCAGCAGGTCGAGCTCGGACTGGAGTCACATGATCTCGAAGTACCAAGCTGCAATTAGATAGCATGGTTGTGCCTTCGCAAACTACTTTAGGGGCTTGATTTTTAAAACGGTACCTATATTGTAATGTAACTCGACTTTTAGTAGGTAAATTTTCACCATAGCCACAAAAGGGTGCATAGAACTATATAGGTACGAGTCTGACACTTCTATGGTTCAAATTATGTTAGGGACGAACAGCTAAGTCTACCTATTTTATTTTTGTGTAATGGTACCTACCGCTCTACCGCTTTTCGGCTCTATTATTCGTACTCATTTTAAGGTTTAAAAGTGGTTGATCACTTTCTGGGTTGACTATATACTAAACACAGTACCTGCAATATATTATGTAGAATAGTAATAGCAAATAGCAATATCATGTTTTTTTTTTTCCTAACTATCTTTCCAAGTTGGGCCCCGAAGGGGCCCTTAACTTACCTATGCATTATCATGGCATATCTACGATGGTGTCAATACTCTCCTTTACGTCAAACCCAATAATGAATAACAAACTTCTGCACTGGCTCTGCTGGGTCGAAATCTGAATACAATAGAATTACATACCTATCTGAATAAGATTTGCATCACAATACGTACCGTATATGTGAATAAGTACCCACTCATACTCATAAATAAGTATGAAGAGATGATCACATACATAAAATTTACGTAAAAACGGATAACTCATATTTTTGTGAAACGTGTAGGTAGCGTACGTACACATTGCCATCGAAATACCTGTTTATTTAGACATTTTTGATCAACTTACCTGTTGATATACTCGCCATGATGGATACTCTTAATACTGGATTCTTCCAGTTTCTATTAGGCTCGCACCGTACCTGCAGCCCATCTTGCTAGAAACCCAAGGTAAATAAATTGCATTCCGCTTATATACTTACAGGTCGGTACGTACCGTCTCTATAGAAGTCTATTATTTACACAATAAGCATTTGGTCTAATGAATGGCTAATAATTATATAATTGAATTGTATATTTCCTACCCCGTTTTCCTATTTATTACCCCGTGTGGTATCGGGTTAGAATTTCACCACACCCTTTCTTCCCGTGGGTGTCGTTAAAGTCGACTAAGGGAGCAGGGTTGAGGTGTGTTGTGGGCGATGGGCTAGCAACCTATCACTGCAATATAACATTTTGTCGATCTTTTATACCCACATCTATGCTAAAAGTGGCGCTGGAACATAAGTTTTATGTGCTCTGCCTACCCCTTTTGGGAATCAAGGCGTGAATGCATGTCTATCCGCATTCAAATGTTCTTCAGCTTGGTTAGCACAAGATAGCGCACGAGCTCTCTCGAGACGGCAGAGACTATCCTTTTCTTTCTAATTAGAACACTTAGAAAGACGGATACGACGGCCGGACGGAGTCTATCTCGCCGCGAGAGAGCTCGCGCGCCGCCGCCATCTTGTGCTAACGCAGTCTTGTGTCATCCTTGGGTTGACTCACGGGCGACGACTCCATCTTCTTAATTTTATTCTAGATCCCGGTCAACGTTCAGACCCTATATATACTCAGCCCTATATATATATAAACTCAGTTGGCTACAGCGATTGCTCTGGTTGATCGAACGATCGCAAGTTCGAATTCTGCTTGCATTTTTCACTATTATCCTTTCATTTCAATGTTTAGTCTATGCAACGATGTTTTTTGCGTGAGTGAATAACATAAACTAAGTAATTACCTAATATATGATCACGACTTCAACATGAGAACCGTCGTACCTACTGGACATAGGTAAATGTCCTATTAGGTGAAATGAATCGTATTAACCAATGATATAAATAGGAGGTAGATACCTACGTTGTCTATATGAAATTCCGTGTTTAAAAATGGCCACCAAATCTGACAGTTGAGACGTCCATTGACGACGGACATTCAGGCAAAGGTCATACAATTGGCTGAGTTTTAGTGCGCCACTTTTGGAGTGCTTAAAACCTATCTACCTCTTTTTTATATTACATCAATGGTATTAACCTCTTAACTAATGTAAACCGTATTCCTTTCCAGGTCGGCGGAAAACACCCAGAACTCGACAAGGTGGTGCGCCTTCTCCCCTTCATCCGGCACAAGGGCGACAAAGTGACGATGTCGGACCCGCTGGACCCGGCGCAGCTGCTGCCGCCGCGCGCCGCCTACTGGACCTACCCGGGCTCGCTCACCACGCCGCCTTGCACCGAGTGCGTCACCTGGATCCTCTTTAAGAAGCCCGTCGAAGTCTCCGCCGAACAGGTAAGCTTTAAAAAATCCGTTGTGGAACTCATCAGGCCGTAACACGCTAACTGCGAAATGCTTGTTTTGTCCGCTTTTCTATATTTAAATGTTACGCCACAGATTTAGATACAGCCCTGAGGCACCCTTGTGCCTAGAATCTCTCGATGCTGGCGAGCGTAACCTGTAAAATCGGGAGCCCGAGGGGGAACTTGCCTCCCGTTACTTGGCCCCTGAAGGGTATATAAGTTTAGCTTTTACGGGGTCAAGAAAAGCGGATCACACGTCTTCATGAGACGGCCGCGACATACTCTCGATTTTTCTCGCACTATACCTCTTGTTCTAAGTGGTCTAATAAGAGCGGATACGGATAGTGCGAGAAAAATCGAGAGAGCTCGCGCACTGTCACGTGATAGCCGTGCTGGCCAATATAAAAAAAACCTTGTGACAAGACATTGGTGCATTTTTTTTAATCGTACGTCAGTAACACCTACGTACAGTCATTGAAATAATTGCACCTGGAATTATGCCATTTATACCAATGCCTAACCTTGTTAAGTAACGTGTTTTATCTTATCTCAAATCTGTCGCGATGTTTTTCCTATGTAAGTTAATTAGACGTTAGACGTTATTAGGCGTAGTCAAGTGAAATTATTTGAGTTTTAACGTAGGTAAGTAGGCAATATAGAAAACACTCAGAACACGAATGTATAGAAAAAAAAAGTTCTTAAATTATTGTTTCTTTCGCAATTTGAGTAAAATTTAAATACCTAGGTAGGTACGTAGGTATTGACAATTGTGTACAATATTCGGTGCGGTAACCCTGACAACAAAGACCTACATAGAGGGCTACCATAGAAGAGCCATATTGCGCCAAAATGTTAGTGGGATATGCAGATAGAACTTTTCATAAGACTCCGTTAATAGGTGACGTTTTAGACTTATTGCTGCAGTGCTATAATTGCTCCAGTTAGAAAGCCAACTCCTTCATTAAACAGTAATGTTTTGCCAAACCAGTTTCCGTGGTAAATCCACTCGGCAAGTCGAGCCACTCGCCACCGGCGCCTACCGGTCCCCGGCCGTATTTATTTACCTGTGTACCTACCGATGTGCACGGCCTACATTCTTCACTTTCGAAAACCTCGTTAAGATAAGCGCGTCGTAGCCTCTTATCACGTTACAAACACGTAGGTAAATGTAACGTCTAAATTGTTCAAAGCGCTCCTTGAGACATCACTACTGTTACGCACATCTCAGCCATAACATTTGAATAGCATCTAAGATATTTATTTATTTATTTATTTATACAAGGAATTCCAACAGCTATGAAATATTCGCTAAACTTTATAAATAGCAATACAGAGCCAATTATAGGAACTCGCAAATAGAAACTGAGTATAATAATATGTGTCTAATATCATACAATTAATAATGAAAGAATACTTTTTATACCTACCTGTCGCATAAAGGTACTTAGTAAGGTACGGGTTCCGACCGCAAACAGCAGCAGCAGACGACGTGTCGCGGCGACACGACTGATTTCTATGTAGTATCTTAAGGGGATGCCTTGACCACCTTGAGTCGACCACGCCCCCTAGACAGAGACACGCTGATGCCTTCCGCGCACGAGGGAAAGAGATGTAACACTCTTCGGGATTGGCTTTTTTGGACAAATTTCGATAAAGACCTAACATAGTGAAGTTTTATTTAAATTTTATAAAGTGAGATTTTAGATGAGATAAAATACAGTATTAACTTGATTGTGTCGTAAAATAATGTATCGTTTGAGTAGGCTGAGTAAAAAAAGGAAAATACAGACCCAACTTTGGATTTTTTTTCTGTCAAGGAAATTTTAAGCAATCATGTATCGATAAAATAAGATAAACAATCATATTTTCAAGAATCATATATCTGACCAGACCTTAATTGTTTCTTAATCTAGTCAGAACGGCGTTTCAAAGCACGCGATAATTTCCAATGCACCGCCTTAAGAGGCTGACAAGACCTAATTTGGTGAAATTGATGTTACGACGTTGGACGGGCTCGATACATAATTGGATTGGATAAATCGGCTCAATAGAATATAATTGCAAAAATTGGTCTTAAAATCACATTAAACGGTTCTGTCTTTATTTTTTTGACGTATGGTCTGCAATTAAAAACATGAAGTCAACATATTCATACCTAAACCGCTAACGAGTCATATTTAACAAATAATCCACCCTTTTTTTATTTCAATATTAAGGTAATATTATCTTCAAAAACTGGGCCGCCAGTAACACTCGCTCTCGTTTACTCCGATACAAATAGACAGTGTGCGCGCTATCCAAAATCCTCAAGGGCATTTTGGTATTGACAGCGTCTTAAGTGCATTTATTCAAAAGCGTAATGTTTGATTTCAGTTGGCGCTGATGCGCAAGTTACGCTGCGGCGAGGCGTCGTCCGGAGAGGAGTCCATGGAGTTGCTGCACAACTTCAGGCCGACGCTGCCGCTGGGCAACCGCGAGCTGCGCGACTACGGCGGCAACTAGCAGCGGCGAGCCCCGCAGAGCCGCCGCACCGACAGCTAGCGCTGCACCAGCCGGCGCGTGCCACGCGGGCCGCGCCGCATGCGCACGCCACATACACGCTCCCAGTTGCACACAAGTATTTTATACCGTTGTATTATTATAGTCGCCTCAGGTACTTACAGGGTGTTTTGTCCGTGATGTGACGACGGATTATACGAGCGGGTCGAAGGTTAAAACGATAAGTGGAAATCATATTATGAACATTCAAGTGCCTTAGGCTATCAGTTGTAATCTTAACAAAATAATTGTAAGACGTTTTAGAATTCTCATTTTATGTAAGATTTGTTTTTAATTGACCTTCCTTAGAAGGAAAACGCTTGGTTAGCGCAATTAACCTATATATTTTATATGTATACTTGCAAATTGGTAGGTATTGAATGTTATCACGTATTTACAATACTTTAAAAACCTATATATATATACACAATCTTATCACATTTGCAATGTCGGATGACTGTAACCGAGTCTCATTACGTTATTTGGCTATATGTAGATATGTACATTGTACGGATGTACCACTTAGAAAAAAAAATGTTGACGTTATTTTTGTATACAAATTTGACGTAGGTACTTATTATTATATATGCCTACTAGTCCATAGTTCCGTATGCTGTGAACCATATTTATACGTCTGTGCTAGGTATAGTTTTACAATGTTATGAGTGATATATATTAATTAATTGTTATATGTGTAGCTATTAGTTGTAAGCTAGAAGACCGTGCCTCGATAGTCGTGTCTCAGTTATGTTAACTGTGTCGCCAGTGAGTTTACATTAGACTTGCTACTCAGAAACGTGCTTGTAATTATTTACAAATATACATATATGTTACCTACACGTAGTTGGAAGTATTATTTTTACCTGCCCATAAAATGTTCAATACAAAACACCGATGCTCAAAGAGCATTTGTGTGATGAGCACGAATATTTGTTCCCGAGTCGTGGAAGTTTTCTATGTATTTAAGTATTTATTTATCTATATAAGACGACCGGTTAGCCAAGTGGGTAGTGACGCTGCCTACGAAGCTGAAGATCCTGGGTTCGAATCCCGGTAAGGACAAATATTTGTGTGATGAACATGAATATTTGTTTCTGAGTCTTGGATGTTTTCTATGTATTTAAGTATTTATTTATCTATATAATTATGTTTATCGTCGTCTAGTACCCATAGTACAAGCTTTGCTTAGTTTGGGACTAGGTCGATTTGTGTAAGATTGTCCCCAAATATTTTAAAAAAATATATATATTGTCGTCTAGTACCTATAGTACAACTTTGCATAGTTTGTGACTGGGTGGATATTAGTAAGATTGTCCCTAAATATTTTATTTAAAAAATATATATACTAATAGCGTGCTAGTGACTTTTTGAGCCAAGTATGAACTATTTCTTGATAGCGAACGGCGTAATACCTACAATGTCTTTCTTGGCGCCGTGGCAACACATGACACCTTTACGGCCATTCCCAATAATCAATCCACGGATAGTTTTCAATACCAGCAGTTACATTTTGACAGATTATCCATAGAAAATGTGTCAAAATGTAACTCCTGGTAAGGAAAACTACTTATCCGTGGATTGATTATTGGGAATGGCCGTTAGACGATCTTGCCGTTACAAGGGTTCAATGTAAATAACTAACATCTAAAAACGAGAATTACATTTCATACATATAATATATATTCTTATTTCGTTACAAAGATAAAAACACTCACATAATATACATTTTTCTCGGTACAAAAGTAATATAAAATATTACAATATAATTTTAGTCTGTTTTTGGCCGGACTTCATAATATTAACGACATACAATACATCGGGAAGTTGAGTTACGTTATTTCGTTGTATGTTGATAATGTTCATTAGCTTTAAATCGGTTGCTAGCCAAATAGGCAACCGGATAACCTTGAGACATCGAGATCTTCATTTTGTACAATAAGTTAGAGCGCACGAGTTACCACGTATTGGTACTTTATTTACAATATGTCACTACATTCATTTCAATACCATAAAATAAAGCTAAATATCTGATCCAGTAACATAGGTACCTGCATGTATAATTATGATTTATGAGAATGGGTTGAAATGGAAAACAACAAAACATATGAAATGAAATTGGGCATGACTCATATGTCACTTATTAAAAAACAAAGCAGTGGGCAGGGCACATAGCACGTAGAACCGATGGCCGTTGGGGCGGAAAGGTTCTCGAGTGGCGACCACGTACCGGAAGGCGCGGCTTGAGTAGGCCCCCCCACAAGGTGGACTGATGACCTGGTAAAGGTTGCGGGAGTCCGCTGGATGCGGGTGGCGCGGGACCGGTCACTTTGGCACTCTTTGGGGGAGGCCTATGTCCAGCAGTGGACGTCTTTCGGCTGATATGATGATGATGATGATGAAAAAACAAAGCCATGGCTATAAAATTTCCAATAACTTTTTCCTCTACCGGTACGATCCGTCCGACCGCGTAAGGAATTACCTTGACAACAAAGTTTAAACCAACTTTAATTCAGTAATTCGCCAAGCCACATACGAGATAAAAAAAAACCATATTTCCTTTCCTATTTACCACATGAACTGCTTTCCGAGAGCAAATGCGTTAATTATTACAGAAAAAGCCCAAGTAGCTACAAGTGGGATCGTAATATTTGTGGAGTTCCATCAATTCCTCGACGATCTCAGAATTGACACTACATTACTTCAACGGAATCATGGCAGAACCTTTGAAGTACTTTACATCCTTGAGGAGTTCCATAAATCATCTGTGGTCTTTATCATCAGTTCCACTTCACCAAAATTGCGATTTCCGAAGGTATTTACCTTAATAGAAAATACTGAAATCACGAGTGCCTATAAAATTTGAGGGTTACCCTCAATTTCCCTGGGAGCCCATCATCAGATCCTGACTTCCTCAGGAGCATACACTCTCGAATTAAAAAAAAGGGAAAATCAGACCGCAATTGACAGAACAAAAAAAAAATTTTCAGAGGAACATAGAACCTCCGTCTTTTTCGAAGTCGGTTTAACAGTTGCTAAAAATCTAACCCCTAATAAATTCTAACTAACTCTAACTAATTCATAAAATGTAACACAACTTAAAATGTGTTTTGTCCCTTTCTCACAAATACACATGCCAAAGTGTCAGATAAAGACAAACAAATTGTAGCGGCATTTTTACTTAATTATGTTTGATGAACGTTTATGAAAAAAGGCATTAAGAGGGAAGTATACTCGTACCTTTGGAATACCTCATACTCGTCCATTCAAAAAGAGAAAACATTTTTCCAGTTCTAAATATTTTCCAATCTCAATGATATTTTAGTATGTTATTGAAACAATGAAAGACTAGGTTTATCAGTTTTCCTATTTCAAAATTTGTAATAAATTCAAACTTAAAGGATTTTTTTTTTTATTCGAAACCTATAAACCTAGATTATATTATACCTATTGTCAGTCGCGAACTGCTAGATATACTTCCCTCTTAAATTATATTATAGGTCGACCGCTAAACTGAGACGGAGTGGGATTAAACTCTCCCCTCACGCCCCTGGCCTGTCACATTCACAGCCGCCGTCTCAGTTAAAAGGCAGGCCTGTAATTTGAATTACAGTTTCAATTGGTACGTAGGTGCAATTTGTACATAATGATATTCCTTTTTCACTTTTGCCATCAAACGATTTATTAATAGTGCGTTATTGACTCGACGGAACTAGATAAGCATGATATATTGTTAGAACATACACAAAAAACGGGATGATGAGTTATCAATAACTAGTACCTAGTACTTATACATAATTGTGATAAGGTAGTGTGTTTTCATCCGAAAACAAATTGAAATTATAATAAAAATAACGACAGTGTTAAAGAGGAGGTAGAAACAAAATAAAAGTAAATTAAGGTAAACGTCCGAGTGCTGGACGCTGTACCAGTATAATATGGCATGGGCACTCTATGTCAAAGCAATATGATTTAAATTCGAACTAAGGGAATTTTTCTTAATTCTAATTTAATTTAAGCCATGTCACTTCGACATACACCGTGTCCAATAAGTTCGAATACAGTTATGATCCTTAATGAAATAAATGTACGCGTAGTTTATGTTATGAAAATTATATTAAATGAAAGCCACATTTATATACAATATTTACAACAAATGTTTTGGAATTACTCCACCTTTAACTTTTTTTACAAGTTTCAAACGTTTCTCAAAAGAGTCACAAGCGGCACGCACCGCATCCATCGGCATATCGTCCCAAATTTGCACGATAACCTTTTTAAAATGGCTCAGGTTTGCGACTTTATAATTATTTAGCTTCGAGAGCATGTATGACCATACGAAATAATCTAGTACGTTTAAATCTGGAGAACTTGGTGGCCATTCATTTTAACGCCTTTATCAATAAAAACTAGAGGCAGTTTGCCCCTCTTACAAAGAGCACCCCAAACCATCACTGATGGTGAGCTCTGGAACCTAGGCACATTCTTTTCATACTCTGGAATGTCTTCTATCCGTGCTGCCCACAACCGGTCGTTCTGGGCGTTATGAGGCTGCTCTAACACAAAGAGTTTCTCGTCCGAGAAAACAAATTCGTCACCTGCGTGCCAAGAAAGTATGGTGCTACATCTTTCTACTCTCTTTTTCTTGGTTGCATCTGAAATGCCATGTACTTTTCGTTTTTTATAAGCATGACATCCAAGATCTTTTTTCAATATATTATGTACAGATCCCCTGGAAATTTTCAGATCAGCAGCTAATTTTCTAATAGAACGGTGTTTTTTCCGCCGAATTCGCTCTCTTATAGCCTTTACCACTTTTTCAGTTCTAGCTGAGCGGGGCCGACCGGATCTTTTCCTGTCCTCTGTAGAAGAGATCTCTTTATACCTTTTTATAGTAGTATAAACCAGATTCCGTTTAATTCCATGGGGTTGTAACGCCTTGAATATAGCACATGGCCTGTCGCCTTTAAGGAATTTTCTAATAATTTCTTCACGAACGTACTTCATCGTGTATTGAAGCCAAACTAAAAATACGTGACTTATGAAATTATAGTACTATGTTTATGTCAATATACTTTTTAAATTAAAATAATAATTTTATAGCCAGCGATCCGTATGTCTATACAGCAAGTGCTAAAAGTTTGTATTCGAACTTATTGGACACGGTGTAGAGTGCCCATGCCATATACTAGTAAATGGTTGAGCACTCGGATGTTTACCTTACTTATGAATCTTATGATGAACTCGACTTAAATCTTGTATGATTAACAAGTGTCAGTAAATGCTTCAGATACTTTCTACTATTAGTATCATGTATGGATTTTAAAGAGCAGGCTGCACAGAAATGTGTTCTGGTTATATTGACTAGAATCCTTCATAGTTCTCTATTCTTTTTCAGTTAAAGGGAGAAGTACCTTGATAAAACGTGTGATATATTATAGGCCGCCACTTAATACTAATGCTACGTGACATCTAATATAGCATTACGACTTTGATATAAAAATATCAGTTCATACATTTTTTGATCTATATTTTATATGCAAAAAACTATTTTAACTATGATACATCATCTATTATACAAATATCACAAGTCTGGCAAAATACAATCTCATAACACGTTAAAATTACCTAAGCCTACATAAGACGCAACGAAGCCGGCGTGCTACAATTTAACTAGGTGGGCTACATGTAAAAAGCACTGCGGGGGAAACTAAAACTTTATAAGATCTTCTTCGGATTCCTGGGAAACCCTACTACCATCGCCATTAACGTATTCCACGGGCCGCGGCGAGGTCTTGCGGCGCGGCGGCACCGGGAGCTCGGCGAGCAGGCCGGCGGGACCCGGCGGGTCGCCGAGGATGCCCGCGGCCCGCGGGTCGCCGAGGATGCCCGCGGCCCGCGGGTCACCGAGGATGCCCGCGAGCCGAGGGTCCCCGAGCATGCCCGCGCGCGCGCCGGACAGCCGCGGGTCCGGCGCGGGCTCCCGGCGCGCGGCTGGCGACAGCCTACTACGCATCGGCGCGCTCGGCGCCCCAAGCCCGTTCGCTCGCCCGTTATCAAATATCGAGCCCTCCAGCGACTCGACATGACTCTTAAACATCGCAGACGTCTTGCTTCTCTCTAGCGAGAAAATCACAGCGGTCTCACTCTTTTGCTCATCCCTTGTCTCGTCGGTGTAGAAGGTCGCGTTGTGCGCGCGCAAGTGGCGGTGCGCGTTGGCGTCGGACTTGCTGCGCTCGAGCGTGAAGGGCGCGGTGTGCAGGTGGCAGCTGAAGGAGCTGGTGTTGCGCGTGCAGGCGGGCGCCGTGGAGAACGGCACGCCGGGCGCCCACAGGCAGGCGCCCTCGTTGCGCGGGACCAAGAGTAGAGGGTCCTGAAATGTTTCATGATAAGATAAGATACGATTTTAAGCTTTATTTCCTTTAACAGAGTTTGTAAATATATTTTATGCACTTATTTATTGAATAAGTTTTTATATTGCTTGCTTTTTTCTTATTTCACTATTATATCACTATTTGAATCCACTGTTTTTTAAATATTACTCTTCTTCTTCTGTATAAGGACCGCCTATAAGTGAAAGCCTTTCATGATAGTTTTATTAATATTGTAACTACTCTTGTATAAGTTGTTATCCTCTAGCCCAGTGGTTCGACAACTTTTGTTAGGCATGGACCACTTTCAGAATTTCTTAAATGCCGCGGATCCCTGTTGAAAAAAGAAAGACCGGGTTGCACTCCGTCTCAGAAGTGAAAACTCAATAACATTGTAACAGTTTTTCGATCAGGTCACGTGACATATGGTGTCACCCTAAAAATGAATTTGACGCAAATTTATAAACAATTATCAATTATTTAGGCGGACGGGCCGCGGGCGCGTTGGGGGCCACGGGCCCAACGCGCAGCCGCGGCGCAACGGTGCCGGGGTCCGGCGCGCCGACGGGCGGCGGCAAACACAATACCAATTTGTTTTTGCCATTGCCAAATATTTTTCAAAGCTTTATCTCTTTAGGAATAACGTCTAAATTCGAACTATTCGAATTTGCAAGAACAGCAGATGGCGGTGCACGGTGGCGACCAAAATATCAATTTGTTTCTAAGCTTTATCTCTTTAAGAATAACGATCAAATTCGAACTATTCGAATTTCCTCAATAGCAAAACGGTGAAAGACGCGTTGGTATTATTACAAATTTATTTGCAGAATATGCTATTGCAAAAAGTGTTTAACGGCTTTATACTCTTACGAATAGCGTTCAGTTTTGAATGAAGTCGAATCGGCTAGCAGCAAAAAGTGACCTCCATCACATCTGACGTCACAAAACTCTGTCGCGTATTTAACAATTTTTCCCCATCCCAAAAAGTGCTCAGCGCCGCTAAAGAAGTTTTCACTTCAAAAATTGAAAAGAGATCTTGTGTGTCATCCTCATCTCGAAAGGCACCCCCCTGTTCAACTGTAAATTGGAGCAGTCACGCATTTGTTTCATTTAGTTCGATTTTAAGACGACCCAAATTCTATTTTATTCATTTATATTTTATATACAATCAGTTGAACTCTAACCTTGCCAGTGATGGAGTATATTTTGGACTGCAGCGTGTGCAGCCTCTCGCGCAGGTACTCGTAGGTGCACTCTCGCAGCTTGATCACCCAGTGCACCACGTTCTCTTCGGCGCGCGCCGCGAACAGGTGCCGTTTCTCTGGCTCGTCGCTGCAAGTTGCATACATGATTATGATGCTGACTATACATAAAACTCTCATCTAATGTACAGGTTTGTTGGTCACTTGCCACCGCTTCTGTGCCTGCTATACTGGAACCCACAGGTTTGGCAAGAGACAATGGCAGGTGACCTGATGGTGCCACATTAGTGTTGTGGAGGTTGGATAGAACCTTGGTGTGGGCGTGGATAGCTTTGCTCAGTCCCACATTCAGGGAACTCACTCTCAAGTTCGCTGCAGCTGCATTAAACATGTCATATGCTAGTAGACGTCATGACGACGTATTCCACATCTGCGTCAAACTATTGTTGTAATTAAAAAAAATCTATACGATGAGCAATACAAGATGGGGTTCCGCTTGGGAAGTAATTTCACTAGATGTGCGGCAGCTTGTCCAGCCAAGTTCAAAGCCAAAAGGAACTGGCGATGCAGCAGCCGTGTGTTATATTACACTAGCCATTTGGAGCCACTTTTTACCCATTCTGAGAGGGTTTCAACAATTTACTTACATGAAAGAGATTGAGAATGAAAATGATATATTTGGTCCATGCTCCATCTGGATGGATGAGTTCTCCATGACAAACACACCAGCCGGGTTCTTCGTGTCAAACTTGCCCATCTCACTTATTTTGAAATAAAACAGGTAATTGTTGACTAGCCGAAACCATCTCTCCTTGAATACTAAAATGAATAATTAACATAATTCATTACAAAAGTAATAATTATAATGAACAATGAGCATATTATGTTGTCACTGGTCTAACTCAAGGTAAACTGATATGATAAACTGTGTTCTAAGAGATCAATTATTTATCAATAACATGTGTGATTAATATTTTTTTGATGAAAGACGTACCCTTGTAAGTTAAAAATAGTGGACGTTAAAAATAATAGACCCCACTCCAGAAAATCATGTCCTCTAAAGTAATACTTTTGTGTCCAATACCTCTAAATAATATATTTTTTAGGCATGTATACCTTTACCTGCTTGATTGCGATAACCGCCATTGGAGACCTTTTTATAGTTCAACCTCCCTTCAATAACACAGGGCTGGTCGCTCAAGTGAGCGAGCTCACGGACGTTGCATTTCATGAGGACGAGCAAACACCTCACCCAGCTGACAAATTACCGCACAGTAACCTTAGTCATTTTATTACAGATATGTTTTTAATTATAACACATTTAGAATAAGTTTTACATATTTCTCGTTAGTTAAAAAATAATGATGATCCTCGAATTCCTCGACATCCTCGTATCAAAGAGAATAGAACCACTACGGCAGTCGGCACTACACTACACTTCTACACTACGTTTCCTCGTATGAACGGTATGAAGTTTATTTGACAGTGACATTTAGAGTTGCCATTTGCAAAATAAATAAAAAAGTGCGTTGAGGCGTTATTTAATTTTGCTTAACCATCATACTCACCAGGACCAGTCATTGATTGTCAATACTGTCATTTTTTCCATGACGTCATTTCCCGCCAATTTAAAGGCTTACCGTTTTAGACGGCGCCCGCACCTTACATAATCCGTACATAATTCATTGAAAATACAAGTACGATGCTTTATGCAATAAACCCTTAAAAATATCCAAGATGGGGATAGTTTCTGAATAACAAGACTAAAGTATTTTTTATAAATTTATATGAATGTACAGTCGACAACACAGCTAAGTGACCATCGGAAATCTAATCTGACCTTAAGTGCATTGTAATAAGGTTCTAGGTTTTCACGGTATGGTTAGTTAGGTGTGTTGCTGTGGTACCATCACAATCGAAAATAATAATTTTCTACTGACAAATCGTAAGTACAATAAGACACATTACTGCAGCTGGCAGCCAGGGACAAAGAGTACTATATATATATACTGAGAATAGAGACATCAGTCGCCAGTACTGACTAGCGACATCTAGTCGTTTGCTAGGACTACACCGTATGTACCTATACATATTTATGCGGATCTTATTGTACATATGTATATGCTTGTATACGTATAGCTATACAGCTATGTACAATTGAAGAATGTTTTGGTTTTTAATGAGAGAGCTTACCTTACCTTAGGTTTAATTTTCATCTGAATGAACCCAATCTCATCAGATAACTATGAGGTATAGTATAGAGGTTTAGTGTAGGATTAGGTAGTAAATAAAAGTAAATTGCGAGTTAATTTCGTCTATTTATTTTCTTATACTTAATATTCTAATGTTAAACACGTAAGAACGTCTATGCAAGAGACATTGTTTACAATCTTTAAGGTTATAATCTTACGGTTACGGGTTACATTACATTTCGGGACACAACATTTCTCAGACATCTTGAGAAGTCCGCTGGATGCAGATGGCGCTGGACCGGTCACTTTCGCACTCTTTGTCCAGCAATGCACGTCTTTTCGGCTGATATGATGATATCTTGCAAATATCAACTTCACATTCACGAACTCAACAAGATTTGAAGGAAAATTTCAATATACCGAACATGTGTCAAAATAAAATACTTACGTTCCATTCCATTCAGTCGAGCAAAAGTATTACGTTCAAATTGCATTAAAGTAAAATATGATAAGAAAATCAAACATATTTAATATATTTTCTTTATTTTGGATTTATTTCATATGGTCATATGTCTTATAACAATTTTATTATGTGTTTCAATAAGTTGGCATCAAACATCTTTTAAAATATTCAGAATGAAATGGAATGTAGGTCGGTAATATACAATTGTAAAAAAAAAAACTAGTGTTGCCTTAGCAGACTGACCTCATAGTTTTAAAGAAACAACTGAAACATTAATTTATAACGGAGAATAATTTTAAATTTATTATAAATTAATAATAGTAAACTATGAAATTAACTGAAGCTTAAATAGTCTAATTGTTAACAATTATCGATAGTGACGCCATCTAACGGAATCGAACGGGAAATTTAGCAACGCTTTTATCGCCCATACAAGACGCGTTGTATGAAACTGATAATACCCTGGCCAGGGATCATGGGATCAGTAGTAACGGTTTAATTTTGCTTATATTACCACATTTCTATTATGGCCTTTTCGGGCAATGGATAGTCATGTCCCAGACATTTTGGAAGCGAAAAAATGACCCTATGTATGTTGGTTTAGTCTGTGACGGACAGTGATGGCGGTCGTTTCGAGTGCAATTTTGACTCAAAACTTTAAAAAATGCCTACTTTTGCATTGCGCTATTGCACCAACAACAAACCCGACAATAGTAAAAGGACGGGAATCACTATTCATCGGCAAGTTCACAGAGTTTTTAAATAACATGATTTTTCTGTAATTTATAAGATATGCGCCGATGGCGGCCGTTTATTCAAAGATTAAAAATGTATAGCTGACAATTTCCTAAGACTATTTTGCTTTATTTATTAGTAGAACATTAAACTTACTAGACTTACTGATTCGAAGCTTTAAAGATTTGCTTTTTTTATTTAATAGTTTTTATGAATCATTTTATTGGCAACGGTTAGGATTGAAATAAGTAGAACTGATAGGTCAATTCTCTTATATAAATAATTTACGCGACGCGAGTGGTCTCCGAATATGAACCCATTAGCAATTTAGGAGAATATAATTATTATATTAATTTCCAATTGCTCTAAAAATTTGTATCTTGAGGATCCCGTGGGACCTTAAAAGTGTATGGATCTGACTGAAACTGAAAATGGTCGTAATTTAGTTTTTTTTGTTGCTGCGATTGCTATCGAAATCAATATCTGAGGATCCGCATGGACCTTAAATAGGACGTTGTCATCAAATCTGACGCAAATTGCTGAGACAAATTGCATCAACACAGTGCATCCTCGGGAACTATAAAGATAAGATATCCAGTATAAAAAAAATACAAATACCAAATGACGACCGCTTTAGCCTAGTTGGTAGTGACCCTGCCTACGAAGCAAGAGGTCCTGGGTTGGAATCCCGTTAATGGCATTTATTTGTGTGATGAGCACGAACATTTATTCCTGAGTCAAAGATGTTTTCTTTCTATTTAATCTATTTATCTATGTTTATCGTCGTCCAGTACCAATAGTACAGTCAGCGTCATATAGTTAGTAGCAGCGAAGGTAGCCAAATATTTCGGTACACCTCTTTATTACTATAAGAATAAGGGTGTGTTACGAAATATTTGGCTACTCTGGCTGCTACTAACTATGTGACGCTGACTGTACAAGCTTTGCTTAGTTTGGGACTGGGTCGATTTGTGTAAGAGTGTCCTCTAATATTTAAATCAATAAGTCCCTTTTTATATACGAGTATTAAATCACGCTATGGCCATAACTGAATTCGAACTCAGAAAATTGTCGCATTTACTGCACGTTTACATACTCTTTGATTTCCAAGATGGCGGCCTGATTGAAAAACGTCAAGAAAAATGTTCTGGGTTGCCAGTCTATACGTAGTAATAGTAAGTAAATGGTTAGTTCTGTGTTATGGGGTATATACATTACATGATTTGTCAGCCCCAATTCATCAGAATCTGCGGCGCTACCACGAACTTCGAAGTTCGTAATACATGCATCCCTGTTACTCGAGTAAGGGAGTGCGATAGAGATGGAAATACCCGAAATTCGACATTCGAAGTTCGTGGTAGCGCCGTTGACTAATTGCTATCGTGTGGATGCATCAGGGATGTCACGAATGTCAGTTCTATTACATTCGCGAATGCGAATATTTAGAATGCGAATGTGCGAATGCGAATGCGAATATTAAGGAAGTATACTAAAAACCCAACGGACGTATTCACTTTTTAATCATTTTATTTAACAATCACAAGTCACTACCCAAGTAAAAGTGCTTTCTATTGGTCAAAATTAATTACTTGATACGGGTTGGCGCGCTTTGCACATGCGCGAGTCGGCGATAGGCGGCCGGCGCGGGCGAAACACGCCACGACTTGCACATATTCGCATTCGCAAAACATTCGCATCGTTTGATGCGAATGCGAATGTTGATGCGAATATTTAAAATGATGCGAATGCGAATATTCGTAACATCCCTGGGATGCATGTTGCGCTGCCGATCCAACCGTCAAACGAGTTGTCCTGACTAATTGCATGAAAATCACAATGTGGACCATGGAATTGGCATGATCTGCCAAGTGTTTTTTTCTCACAATATTCATTCAAATAAATTTAAACGAAAATTAAAAAATATATACTCAAGAATATTGTTTTAATATTTTACACAGTCATTTTGTATTTTTTTTTAAACCGGTGTTTTGCAACTACAATTTCCTTCAGTGTGGCCAGTTAATAGTAAGAAATCGAAAATTGCCGCATTCAAACGGTCCTGCGAAGTGGACTGCAAGATTGTTACTAACCGACGAGATAGGGCGAGACAGGCCGTGACATACTCTCGATTTTTGTGTGCTGCGCTATCACACGACGGCGCGCGAGCTCTCTCGATTTTTCTCGCACTACCCGTCTCTCTCTTATTAGAACACTTAGAACAAGAGGTATAGTTCGAGAAAAATCAAGAGTATGTCGCGGCCGTCCCATGTTAGACGTGCTGTCTTGCCCTATCTCATCGATTAGTAACAATCTTGCAGTCCGCTTCGCAGGACCGCTTGAATGCGGCAATTTTCGCTTTCTTACTGTTAACTGGCCACACTGAATGAAATTGTAGTTGCAGTTGTTACGTCTGTACGCTACACCCAATTATGACTTCGACATGTTGTACTGAAAAATTGGGGTAAAATCACATAATGTGGATACCCCATTAGTTAGTTGCTGTAGGTCTTACACAACCCTTTTTATAATAAACTAGACATCAGATGCACAGAAAAACACGATAGTTATAATTATTAATTTATTTTAACTTTTAGTACAAAATAAAACTAGTACACAGGGATACATCTCAAACCTAGCATTTGCAATGTTGAATAGTCCGAGCCTTACCACAATAAGTCTTCTCATTTGTACTATTTTAGACACTATGACCTCACACAATAGCTCATTTCCCCATCAAAAAATAAACTTAGTCAATCCTGAATAATGTTATCACTCTCCGAGAGTAAACAGTCAACACATGTTGACATAACACTACCTTACAACACACTTCCGAATCAATTTTAAGCTTACAAAATTCATCAAATACATAATTTTGAGGTTAGGAGCGGCATTCATGAGTTTTTCAGGCACAATCAAGCCAGTGCAGTCCAATGCTCAAAATACAAAAAACGACGCCTTTCAACATCTCGAGTCATTTCTGTATATCAAACATTAAATCTAGAAAATCTCATTCACTAAGCCCAATATCGGTCATGGTCTCTGATTATTACCAACGTACATAATTATGTTAATAATTACTCATTACCCTACACAACAATGTTGTGGCAATTCTTATCCGTAACAATACAATAAGAGTGCACAATCCACTTTCCAATCAAGTACATAATCAAATTAACTTCTAAATTTCGAAATAAATCTGTCACACGATGGTGTAATATCAAAAAAGGTTATTTTCGGAAAGACTGTTATTTTAACAAAAACCACCTACCCCAACGTTACACAAATTTAATAAAATATTAGATTCTTAAAATATTTCGCTTGATAGACATCGTATCTTTCAGTATGGAACTCTTAATTCTAGAAGGCGGATTAGTCCAAGTGGGCGAAATTACTTATTTGCATCTGTCCGTTTAGTTTGATCCATGGATGAGCGCTGAATAAAGGGATCGTCCACCGAACGGGGAGTGCCGCACAGCACCGTGTAAACGTGTTCGGTGCACGACTCCGAGCCGAACAAGCAGTGTGGACGTGACCTGTTCATAAACATTATACAAGCGCAACGCAATATCATCATTTACTAGTTTATCGTAACAAAATATTACAACTAGAAAAAAAGTAGTTTTAGTTTTAATACGAGCAAGGAGATTCAAAACATTATTACTGAAATAATTGTAAATTGTTTATGGACAGGCCAGGCCTACTTTACAAGTCTAAGGTGCAATATTGCACGGCGACATCGATTTTATAAATTTTTATAACAACCTGCAACTACAAATCGTTCATACCTCCTATTTATTTATGAAAATAGTTGTATATATTGTACAGCTACACTTAAGTAAATCTGCTAGCCAATCTATTTTTCGGGCTGTCCCAGAAATAAGTACAAGGCGAAAAACAATAATTTACCTAAATGATTAAATATTTTCCTAATAACTGACTATGGCAGTGAACAGCTTTCTTTTATATACATTGGAGTTTAAAAAAGATACAAATTCTATCAGCCCTCACCGTGAAGTTAACATTGCATAAGGTATCAGCGAAGTGAAACCTTCCGCATTACTAAGTAAAATTATACTTAAATCCGACGCGTTCATTAAACTACAAAAAGTATGATAGTCATGTACGTACACTCAATTCTTCTCTTACTTCTGGGATACCCTTACCTATTGAACAATAAAGTTCTCGACAAACTCGAGTAATTGATATAGGTATTCATAGGTATTATTAAAGGGCCGAACGATATTTTCGCGGCTTATAAATACATGTCATTGCGAGTACTATTTCTAATTGAAGATATAAAAATGGCAGTTCCACATAAAATAGCCCCTGATCGCTCTAGGCCTTGGTCCTGGCTAACCAAAACTTTTATTCAATCATCGTATTAAGGATCCCTATGAATGTTTGCCTCATAATCACGATTTGTAGAGCCGCAATTAAAAAAAATCAAACCTCATAAAATTGTGCGTATCCATGCAAAATTAACGAGTCAAATTAAAATGTATATTTTATCATACAAAAAATTTAACACTTTTATAAAAGGCGACATGATCGTTTGGCACTATACAATTTAGACGTATGTAATCCTAATAAAAAAAAGAATGATAACATAAAACATTAGCACCCCTAAAATACAATGTAATTTCGACTGTTAAAACAATCTGTATGCATACATAAAGGAAACTAGAGATCTATCTGGTTTCATGTATTATAAAAAAATCACAGTTGTTAAGTCAGGCCACCTCCGACTACTGGTACTTAGAAACGCTTGGGTGAGAGACCTCATAATTCATAATCTGACTTAAGAGATCATACGAGCTGGTTTCTATTGTTATTGCGCTGACGTATTAATACAACTCTAGTCGATCCGTACCGAGGTGTACAGAAACCGAATTCAGGTAATTTATTGCGTCTCTCTTTGAAGATGAAAAAAGAACATGCGAGTGATGAACGTCGTCGCAGTGTAATAAAACATTACGAATGCGGCTAAGGCAACAACTAATATTTCAGTCAGTATTTGGCGCCAGTCGGTTGCGTATTACAACCATCAAACAAGACTATACAATGATCCTTCATGTAAGTCACTTACTATAATCTACATCCATAATATGTACAACTCGCTATCGATACAAACTATCTCTTAAGATTTCCCAAAGAAATGATCAACATTATTCAGACTGAGCCATCCGTAAAGTCAAAAAATAAAACTCATAAAACAACAAACATTCATCGCACGACCGGCGAAGGAAGGAACCGTCGCAATACCGGCCAACCACGTATTTCATAATCTAGGACCTAAATGAACACATGAAATACGATCCGGCACGGTGCCGTCGACCCACGGAGCGCCCGAACGGAACGGCGGCGTAAACTTATAATTACTATAATTACAACTCTTAAACATAAGATAAACTCAATAATATACATAATTACATTATAATATATTCGAAAAAATAACAAAAAAAAACCGACACGGTCGGCATAAAAGCGGCCGACCCGGGGCGCCGCGCCAAACGCGGGAACGACCGCGGAACACTCCGGAGCCACTGCGGCAGCGGAGAAACCGCACTGTTCCGAGTCGGTGGCCCCCGAGAGAAATTATTCTAGGCCCGGGCCGGCGGGGCACCGGTGCACGAAGCGGCACACGTCGCAGCGCTAGGTGCGCGGGCGTCACATCGCCGGCCGCTCCCAGTCCACGGCGGCCGGCGGCGGCGTGCCCGACCACGCGTCCCAGCGCTCGCGTCGGAAGAAGCGCTTCTTGAAGTGGTGCGCCTGCGCCGCGCCCGGCGCCGGCGCGGGCGACGCGGCGCGCGCGTCCGCCGCCGAGGCCGCGCCGGCCGCGCCGCCCGGCGCGCTGCCCGCCGCCGGCGCCGGCCCGGCGCGCGCCGTCTCGCCGTGCCCGATGCCCGAGTCGGGCGATGTGTTGTACGCCTCGTCCGACCGCCGCCGCTTCTCGTCGATCGCGGTCGACGCAAAAGATATTATCTGCTCGAAGCGAAAGGCTATCCGGTCCTGCCACTTGCTCTCCTCGACCTCCTCGCCGCCTTCGCCTTCTGCAATAATTAACAAGTTGGAAAAATTTAATAACCCCTGGCATTTTCATTTCAAAGGTGAATGTTTCAAAACCGGCAGAACCGATTTTGTTGAAACGAAGTTAAAGCCACATCTCAATCACGTAAGTTTTCGGAGAACAAAACCGCATAAAAATTGGTCCATTCGTTTAGCGTGGGTCCTAAGTTCTGGGTAGGGGTACATACCGCTGGGGCGGGGCGCGTCGGGCAGCTCGTCGACGAGCGGCGTGGAGGTGTTGGAGTGCGGGTCGGGCGGCGGCGCTCGTCGGCGGCGCCGGGCCCGCCGTTGCGCCCGCGCCAGTACTCCGACGCCAGCACGCGCGGTTGGGGGTTGGGTAGGGTAGGGGTACATACCGTTGGGGCGGGGCGCGTCGGGCAGCTCGTCGACGAGCGGCGTGGAGGTGTTGGAGTGCGGGTCGGGCGGCGGCGAGCGGCGGCGCTCGTCGGCGGCGCCGGGCCCGCCGTTGCGCCCGCGCCAGTACTCCGACGCCAGAACGCGCGCTTGCAGGCACGCCGCTAGGCCTGGAGGCATATTTCGTTTTAATTCCCGTCTATCGGTACATGTCGCGAAACTTTCGCACAAATTAAGTACAAGACTTCTTCGGTATCTTTTTTTTTTCTTTTTACTAAATTTGAGGCTAAAATGGCCGAAACTATCAGTGGTCAACGTTAGTTCGCAATCTTCATGTGTTATATTACATTTCTCCGCCCTCTTCATAATTTGAGCGAAAATCTTTCAAAAAAAGATGTTTCAATAATGGGTAGTAGCGATGCCAATGAAAGCGACAATGAAGTGACTTGCTCTTATTCACAAATTTCAGTCAAACCTAATGACTAAATAATTGAACTGAATGTTTGTTTACAAAGAATAAACAAACATACTGAGGCTTGTTCAGTTTTATGAATAAGAGCTTATGCCTAGAGTGACGCTAAATTTCAGATGATGCACTAGAACTAGACAAATATTATATTTCTACTAGTCTAAGTGTGCCAAATGTTTATATACAGCGTCAACCGAGCCGAAAAGAGATACTTTAAAAATCTCTTCCATTAGTTGAAGTAAAGCAGTTGATTAAGTAAAATATGAATGTTGCACATGCTTGAGCAAAAACAATTAACAATAAAACCACCCTTTATTCCAAACAGTAGACGGATTAAGGTTAAGAAAAGAAGAAAGTGTTAGAATAACTAAATAAAACTGATAAATAATCCATCCAATTATACATTTCCACCTTATTTGCATGCTCTTAGCATCTATTTGCCTAAATATAAAATTGTCCATCGTCCAGACGTTGGCAAAGAGCATCCGATGGAGCTGTCAAGATGGCTCTCACTTTTGGCCTTACAAGAAAGTACAGTTCTGCGAACGGCCGGACGAGGGCGGCAGACGGCTAACAGCAGTAGTGACCTTCGAGCGGCTGGTGCGGCGCGTGCTGCGCGTGCGGCGGCTCCTGGTAGCGCGCGCTCATGTGCACGGCGGCGTTGATGATGCTCTGGTTGGAGATCTCGAGCGTGCGCTCGATCTCGCCGTTCACCAGGTCGCCGATGGTGCGCGCCGGCGCCGGCGCGGCGAGGCGCTCCTGCGACAGATGACGCCGCAATGCTAGCTTCGCTGGCGATACCTGTGCGCGTACGGGCTTTGGGGTTCTTTAATCGAGCCTTAACGAGGGGGCGACCGCGTTAGCGACTAGTCGAGGGACGCGGTCGTTAATAATATCATGTGATAGTTTGATTGGTTAGCGTGTAGCATGGAGATGTTAGTTAGGGAGCATGAGAGATATGCGTGTTACCTGCGTGTAGTCGGGTTGCGCGTGGCGGAGGTCGGCGCGGTCGAGGTGGCCGCGCCGCTCGTACTGCGCGTGCGAGTAGCGGTCGCGGCGATAGTCGCGCGAGCGCGGGAACCCGGGCGCCGCGTGCGCGCCCGCGCGCCCGTAGCTGTGCGGCGAGTGCGGAGCATGCTGCGAGTGCTGCGAGTGCTGCGAGTGCTGCGAGTGTTGCGAATGTTGCGATTGATGCCCGTGCGGCTGCTGCGGATGCGGTTGTTGCCCCGGCTGCCGCACGTAGCCGTTGCTGTACGCGTGATTCGGCGTCGGCGTCTGCCGGGACGCTTTGCGTTGCTCCTGAAACCGAGCAACCGAGCGATCAGATCGCGTATCGCGACTAGAGACCATTACGGATCGTTCTTGTTGAGAAAGAGACGTACCTGATCCTCGTTGAGCACGGAGGTGATGATGCTCTTGAGGCGGTCCTCGAAGTTGATGACCTTGGGCGACTCCTGCACCTTGCCGACGACGTTGAGCGGCTTGCGCGCGGCGGGCGCCGCCAGCCCCGCGAGCGCCGGGAGCGCCGCGAGCGCGCGCGGCGGCTGCGGCGGCGCGCGGTGCACGGGCGCGGCGCGGTACCCGTTCACGATCACCGGCTTGTTCTTGCCGGCCTCTATCTGCCGCCCCGTCTCGAGGATCTTCTGCGCGAGCAGCTCGGGGTTCTGCTCCTCGATCTTGCCCATGTCGGGCACCTCGGGCCACTCCAGAGAGCGCGAGCGGTAATCGCGCGACTTGCGCGGTTTCGAGTTGACCGTGTGCGGTTTTACCGTCGCGACGGGGACCGACGAGTTCACTTTTTGGTGCTCGCTCGCCCGCTCCATTTGTATTATCTCGCCCTGTAGATGACCGACCTGAGCTTGCAGCCTCTTCCGGTGCGCCAGCGTCGCCGTTATCTCCTTGAGTATGCAGTCGTGCGCTATGTTTTGGGTGATTTCGACGTCCAGGGGTATGTGTCCGAGGTGGCGGTACTTTTCTGTTATTTCAAACGTCCGTTGTTTAACAAGCATAGCTTGTTCCGCCTCTATATTATTAACCTGTAAAAAGGAATATGAATATAAGCGCGGGCATAAATATATGCCTAACAAAGATGTATTTAGCTAATGCCACGTTGAAGCATCGTGTCTTGCGTCTGCAGTGAGCGAGAACGAGTGAATACACGGCGCACGCCAGTTGCCCCCTCTTAAGACACCGCTTGCTCATTGCAGACACAAGACTGTCCACATTAGCATTGCTTTGGCTTACAAATTAAGGGGCTCCCATACGCCAATGACCTTCGATCTGAATCCCTTAGTTTTCTAATGTTTTTTGTAGCTTATTATATTAACAACAACGGCTTTAAGCAATATAGTATCCCATATTTACTTCAAAGTTCATTGTTTTCGAGATATTTGGCATCAAAGTTGAACAATTTTAGGCTAAAAAACTGGTTTTCTGGCCATAACTTTTGTTTTAATTAGTAATCTTATAAAAACGCATATCAAAATTATAGGTAAGTTCAGTATGTATGAGTAGGTATGAGTTTCGGGTGTATAAAAGTTATAATGAGGATGAAGTGTCGGGTTTTGTATTTTTACAGACCTTTCTTTAAAAATGGATAATTAATTCTGTATTAACATTTTTCAAGTTATTCCATATCAAAAATGTTAAACAGGAATTAAACTTTCCCATATCTGCACCTGGAAAGCTAGCTCCAATAAACCGAGGACGAGTGTCGAAATGAAAACGACTAAATTTCGTTGATTTTTGACGGGAGCCCCTTAAACTATGCACAGTAAAAGAGCGTGAACCTGTGCTTGCAGCTTGCTGGCTTTGCTCTGCAGCTCCTTGTGCCGGCCGACGATCTCTTTGGCCTTGGCGAGCAGGTCCACGGTATTGTTGGCGTGAATGCCGAGCTCCGTCATGCGCGCCTTCAGCAACGCCACGCTGTCGCTGATCAACACGTTTATCTGCTTGTCTAACTGAGACGCGCGCGATTTCAGCTTTTGATTTCGCTCCTGTGTACAGAAATAAATTGCAAAAAAATTAAAAATATTGCTCAAAACGTAAAACACAGGAGGTTTTTATTATTGAGAGTAATTAAATAAATTGTACTCCATGACGGCGTTCCCTCAGATTTTGTATCTGATGCAGTCGCATACTACCATACACGTTATGAGATGTCGATTTTCTGTAAGCCATTTGTTTCTTGGGAATGACAGCATTCCGATTCACAACGTATTGGACGTCAAATGTATTCAGTTACCAGCTATCTAACATAGTTACTGAAATACAATTGAGTGAATACAAAACCAGGAATCTCGGAGGGAAGTTTAATTTCAAATAACAGGCTAAGGTTATCTTATCTTATATTACGAGAACAATAATCCTTTGCTATTCCGCTAAAAAACGTGCTGGTCTATCAGTGAAGATAAGATGCAACTATTTGCGTATACCTAAACATGCAAAAAAAAAAGACCGGGTTGCACTCCGGGAGTGCCGGCAGAAGTGAAAACTCATAACATTGTAACAGTTTTTCGATCAGGTCACGTGACATCTTACGGTGTCACCCTAAAAATGAATTTGACGCAAATTTATAAACAATTATCAATCAAACAACACATCTGACGTCACAAAACTCTGTCGCGTATTTAACAATTTTTCCCCATCCCAAAAAGTGCTCAGCGCCGCTAAAGAAGTTTTCACTAATTTGTAATAATACCAACGCGTCCTTCACCGTATTGCTATTGAGAAAATTCGAATAGTTCGAATTTGGGCGTTATTCCTAAAGAGATAAATATTTATATACAGGGTGATTCAGGAGACATGAGCAGGATCAACCCTACGGATTCAATAGTTTATAAGCTACTCAGTCGTACCAGCATTGGTAAGATTAACGTGAATTTTTTTTTAGTTGTGTAGGGTGACCATGATTCATTGTGAATGAAACTTTTACACAAAATGTAAAAAAAAAACTGTGGGCGTTTAACTTAATTACGATGGTAAAAGATCCATTAACATTAACTGTATGTGTAGGGTTGATCCTGCTCACGTCTCCTGAATCACCCTGTATATATATATATATATAAGCTTGGAAAAATATTTACCAACGGCAAAAACAAATTGATATTTTGGTCGCCACCGCCGTCTGCTGTTCTTGCAAATTCGAATAGTTCGAATTTAGACGTTATTCCTAAAGAGATAAAGCTTTGAAAAATATTTGGCAATGGCAAAAACAAATTGGTATTGTGTTTGCCGCCGCCCGTCGGCGCGCTGACGGGCGAGCCGGCGGCCCGTCGCACCCAACGCGCCCGCGGCCCATCCGCCTAAATAATTGATAATTGTTTATAAATTTGCGTCAAATTCATTTTTAGGGTGGCACCGTAAGATGTCACGTGACCTGATCGAAAAACTGTTACAATGTTATTGAGTTTTCACTTCTGCCGGCACTCCCGGAGTGCAACCCGGTCTTTTTTTTTTATTTTGCTCAGTGGACGTGTAACAAATATTTTTATATTATCTTCTTTTAAAAAATGGCTTCCATCGAAGTTAAGATGATTTCGCCAATGTCAAGTTCGGTAATTTGGTCAGTCGTCAAAAATGCAATCAGCGTCAGAAGCTCCGCTTAAGAAGCAAGGCGTCCACCGCGTTAAGGTTAACTAAAGTGATATTTAAGTCACGTCGCAATTGACATTGACTGTGAATTTTGTAACTATGCGAAACAATTAGTTTAATGGACATACTTTAATGAAAATGCGTGTATAGATAACACTTGCTGTAGCTACGGGGTAGAGCAGAACATTACCCTCTCCTTGTCGATTTGGCGTCGGATCTCATGCGCGAACTCCGGTTCGTTCATGCGCTTTATGAAGGCGAGGTACTGGTCGCGGAACATGTCGAGCAGCAGCTGCAGGCTGTACGGCGTGTGCGGCGAGTGTGGGATGTCCAGCTCCGAGTGCAGGCGCTCGGCCGACTGCAGCCCGCCCAGGGCCGACAGGCGCTGGCCCACGCAGCCTGGAGGAGGCGCCGTCTCCTGCGAGAAGACAGTGTTAAGTGAGGTTTACACGGGTGACTAAAGCCGCACGATTTTTGCCGCGCGGCTAAAATCGACCGTCTAAATGGCAATTCGGCGTGACTAAAGCCGCAAGCCCCTAAGTTGGGTAGCATCCGACTTTGGCCGCGCGACTAGCCCGCACGGCGGAAATCGACCCGTGTAAACCCCTCATTATGAGAAAGCCTAAAGGCTGAGCCAGACCGGCTGCGTGCACGCACACGCAACGCAGCTCCAGGTAGACAAACAGGCTACGTGCTGCGTACATGCGTACACAGAGCGGAGCGGCAACGTCGCTTCGCTGCGTGCAGTGATGACGTTGTATTGGTCGACGTTCCCTATGAGATGACACACCGGACCGGTTCGGACACGCACAGCTCGGTGCTGCGCGTGTGTACGCGCAGCTCTCTTGTATTTACTTACAAATTCGCTGGTGCGCGTGATGGTTTCCATTAAGAATACGGAGACCAAAGATAAACTAATTGAAGTTGTTCGACATTATGTGTGTAACTGTGTATTTATAACATTCGGTAGGCACAAAGACTACAAAAGTGTCATACAAAAATGTATTATGGGAACACATCGTAGCGTCAATCGGAGTCCAAGGTTGTATTATAAAGTATTGTCGTGTTTTAAAATAATCTTACTCTAGATTAAAGTTTGAGACCAACTTCAAAAGAATCTCTTGACATGTGGAAATACCAAAACAAACGATCTTCGTGTGATTCAAGTTCACGACATAAGTTGTGATATTCACTGTGTTCTCCTCTTCTTCCATTAATTTTATAAACCCAAACCCTTTTGGATGTCGCAGGAGTATCTTTACATAACAGTAAGAGACGTGCTTCTTCTTCGTCAGACAAACTGCTTTCGAACATGATGGTAATATTACAAGTAATAGAATGCAAATGGCGTCTGGTACGCCGCGGAGCTGCAGCGTGCGCACGCGTTGCGTGTGCAGCTCTCTGCAGCAGGTACGCCGTAGACACGCGCGTAGACGCGCGCGTAATCCGGTGTGGCAGTGGTGCTGTACACGTCTACGCTGACGTGACGCCGACGCATACGTGCGGTACGCAGTCGGTGTGGCTCGGCCTTAATGCGACACGTCTTGCGTCTGCCATGTGCAAGGGGTATCATTTATGTACAGGCTAATCGGGTCAATACGGCATTCCCCGTCTAACGTACAACGCGTTGCGTCGTTATGACTGCTCACTGCACGAAGGATAGCAGATTGAACAAAGTGACGTCATAATAAATGATTAAAGGAAATTTAAACGTACTCACTAGCAATAGATGCGAAAACGAACCCAGTATCGGTGGTGTACCCAACCACTCCGTCACTGTAACTCTAATTAACAGGCGAATTTACCATCGTGCTTCTCAAACAATGTCAACACGTCTGGCTACGTGTCCATTTTTGGTAATCGGTAGTATAAACACTTTGTAATTACAAAAAAACATATTCACGGAAAGTGTGGGATATAATACCGCACAGAGTAGAAATGAACTTGTAAAAATAGTACATTACTACAGAGGCCGGGAAGTAGGGCGTTGCCGGCCGAATACATATAGATTAATAATACGAGGCAGGGAATCTGGGAGGAGGCTCTCCAAAAATAATCGGAAATTCGTGACAATGCTCTTTCGCCGTCAAGTTCCGCGAGCATCAGGTCTCCATCTCCGAGCATGTTTGAGAAATAGTACATTAGTACAGAGGCCGGGAAGTAAGGGGTCAAGAAATCAAACATTAATTTTAATGGCTGAAGGCCGTGATGCTGTGCCAGAAACCAAAAAAAGCTTCCCGGCCTACGCCTTCAATTTTGTATGTAATTCTCTCGAGTTGTTCCGCCCGAAACGTAATACTTTGAAGCCTGTTATAACGCACATAATGAGAATGAGAAAGTAGAGTACATGTAAAGTTTGTTACCGCGCCGTTCCGCTGTGCAGTACCGCGCTGTGTGTGTGTGTGTGTGGTAGAGTGCAGCAGGTCGAGGCCGGCGATGGCCTGCGGCGCGGCGCGGCGCCGCTTGCTGCTGCGCGCCGCGCTTCGTCGTGCCAAGTAGAGTATGTAAGGTTAGTTACCGCGCCGTTCCGCTGTGCAGAGGCAAGCGTGGTAGAGTGTAGCAGGTCGAGGCCGGCGATGGCCTGCGGCGCGGCGCGGCGCCGCTTGCTGCTGCGCGCCGCGCTTCGTCGTGCCAAGTAGAGTATGTAAGGTTAGTTACCGCGCCGTTCCGCTGTGCAGAGGCAAGCGTGGTAGAGTGCAGCAGGTCGAGGCCGGCGATGGCCTGCGGCGCGGCGCGGCGCCGCTTGCTGCTGCGCGCCGCGCTTCGTCGTGCCAAGTAGAGTATGTAAGGTTAGTTACCGCGCCGTTCCGCTGTGCAGAGGCAAGCGTGGTAGAGTGCAGCAGGTCGAGGCCGGCGATGGCCTGCGGCGCGGCGCGGCGCCGCTTGCTGCTGCGCGCCGCGCTTCGTCGTGCCAAGTAGAGTATGTAAGGTTAGTTACCGCGCCGTTCCGCTGTGCAGAGGCAAGCGTGGTAGAGTGCAGCAGGTCGAGGCCGGCGATGGCCTGCGGCGCGGCGCGGCGCCGCTTGCTGCTGCGCGCCGAGCGCCGCCGCGCGCCGCCCGCCGACGCGCTGCGCTTCGTCGTGCCGCGTCGGCTGCGGTCTGTGTACCACACTTTATTTTATACCATTCCTACGTAAATCATCATCACACGTTCACTCAACTTATTAAAACCAAGGCTCGAAAAAAAAAGTTCAAAATGGCTGTCAAAATCCATGTGCAAACAAAGAACAATTACCTTACTAGTAAATGTAAAAGGGACTGTGAGTAAGTAAATAAATCTGGTTACAGTATACAATAAAAGAGGTGTAAAGCTATTTGCTCAACAGTAATTAATTGTCATCGTGAATTTTAAAAGTTGTTAACACCGTTCCCAATGCAAGTGATTGTGGGTTTGAAATATGTGTAAATAACGTAAAGTATATGTGTACAGAAAATGGCTTTTAATTAAAAAACGAACTAAAGCAAACCCTATACCCTCGACTGTCACCAAAATTGAGGTTGAATCAAATTTCGTTGCTTTTTGAAGACATGGGCAATTGCTTCAAATCAATACAAATCAAAACAACTACCAAATAATACAGATTTTTAATAAATAATATGAAATATATAAATAGAATAAGTCTGACAAAGCCTGCTTTATCATCAAAAGAGATTGAGATGAAGGAACACATAAAACTGATTCTATATTACAGGTGTCTAAAACAATCGTCACACCGAAGACGGACAGGCCTGTTCTTAAGCTACATCAGATATCGTCTAGAATCGACTTTATTTTATTGTTGCTAGCTTACTATCGTCGGGGGCTTTTATAAAACTCGTGAGTTTTAATATTGCTCGCGTATTTCACCAATCAGGTGATCAAGTCATTCTTGTGACACGGTGGAATTTAAAAATATGAAAAAGTACCCGTGTATTTTTACTGTTATGAACAAGGTAGATCTAAGAGCCCATCCATAGGACACGATTTACGCGCGAGTCCACTCGCGCGCTCATGATGCCGCGTATTACGCACGTTCCTCGCGGAAAGGCGCTCACTTGATTTCGGATATTAAGAAAGCTAGCCTAAATACCTTTTAGTTTCCAAAATCAGTTTAGGCATACGCGAAGTTGGCAACCAAGCAAGTGAGTAGGTATCGAAGTTATCACGCTCCATTTTGAACCAAATACTCGCGCGTACTGCTAGACGCAGCAATGGCGCCCGAGTAGGTATCTCAACTCGCGCGGCGCTCGCGCGTAAGATGAGTGAGTCGAGAGACGCGCTCGTTGCACGCGCTTTATGCGCGAGTAAGGAAACGCGCGGCAGCATATATGTAGCTTTGTAACTCGGGAACGCGCGAGTGTCTAAATTAATGTCACGCTAGTATCTAGACGTAAATCGCGTTACCTGCACAGGCTCTAAAGCTTTTTGAGTTATCGCTGAAAAACGGAATTTCTAAACAAAAAGAGTTTCTTAGATCTTTGTTACGGAACCCATCGAGGCTGTCCAGATGACACGATTTACGTAAAGGATGTCCCAAAGGTCAACGTCAAGCCGCAAACCGGTGATACCCCAAAGTCATAGCGTTTATAAAAAAAAACTAAGTCATGTTTTAATTTTGTTTTCCTTACTCGATGGAAGTCTTTGTGATCTTTGCATTTCCTATGACTCAATTAACAACATGCATCTCATGAAAATTACACTCCATAAAAAAAAACAAGTTTTTCTTCAATATTCTGGCAAGTGTTATACCATTTTGTAATTTTTAAGGCCAGCAATTAAACCTGTTTACCAAATAAGCGTAGTAGTTTACTTACTTACTTACAATCAAAGTAAGTTGGTCTAACTATTTTAAGTGCAGATTTGGCAAAAAAGTGTAATTTTATTTAAAACAGAGAGGCATCTGCATTTTAATTTTAGTATTTAATTTACAGAAGGGTTTATTCACGGTTACATATCAATAAAAATATTGAAAAGTAAAGATTTGTAGCCATAGTACTTATAACATTTTTACAGGGTGTCCATATTTTTTAAGTGAAAACTTCTTTAGCGGCGCTGAGCACTTTTTGGGATGGGGAAAAATTGTTAAATACGCGACAGAGTTTTGTGACGTCAGATGTGAAGGAGGTCACAAACTTTTATATTTTGCTGCTAGCCGATTCGACTTCATTCAAAACTGAATGCTATTCGCCCGTCGGCCCCTCGCGCCCAACGCGCCCGCGGCCCGTCCGCCTAAATAATTGATAATTGTTTATAAATTTGCGTCAAATTCATTTTTAGGGTGACACCGTAAGATGTCACGTGACCTGATCGAAAAACTGTTACAATGTTATTGAGTTTTCACTTCTGCCGGCACTCCCGGAGTGCAACCCGGTCTTTTTTTATTATTTGAATGCCTGTAATTTTTTTAATACATGACTTGACATTTTTTTTTGATAACTGTTATGACTTGGCGGCCTATGACCCATTTTCGGCTTGATGTTGACTTTTGGGACACGTATATTTCGTCCAGATGTTGCCGCGCGTTTCCTTACTCGTGCGTAAAACGCGTGTAACGAGCGCTACTCTCGACTCGCTCATTGTACGCGCGTGTTGAGATACTCGGGCGCCATTGCCATTGCTAGTCCGTAACGAGTGGACGTGTTTGGTTTAAAATGGAGCGTGATAACTTCGATACGGAACTTAATAACTCGTGTAGGAACGCGCGTTATTCGCGTCATCTGGACATGCTCGTCATTGTGTGTGGTCCGTCACGCTTTTCGTCCGATTTATTTGTGTAGTATGTATTATATCATTTATATCTACAATGATTGAGTAAATTTTGTAAACAGGTTAATAAATATTGAGTAGAAGGATAGTTTAGATTTTTTACTGATTAAAACTACAGGAAAAATTTGTAAAAGTGTAAAATCACATTTATTATTTTTTTAACGCTACATCATACGATATGAAAAAAAAGATTACAATGGTGTCATAGGTTTTTGGTAACTTTAAGCAAAATATACAGATTATCAAAATAGCCAATATTGTGGCTAAAGGTTCACTCTGAGTAAAAATAAATGTGAACAGCAGGATGTTTTGAGGGATTATTTGATTTGTTGAATGCCTACATCTTCACTATGAAACTCTAACAGGATCAGCCTAAGGGGGCTTTTTTGATTTTTTGTACAGTGGACGTCAAAGAAATTTCTATACTATTATTACACCTTATCCCTTTGTTAAGTATTTGACGTCCACCATACCGTCCTTCTTTCTGAAGTCAACTACTGCACTATTTTGACCAAGCAGGATAAGTTTCATCTCCACGCTTTTGTTAATGATAGATTACGAAGTTCCCTAGGAGGGCTACGTATTTGTCGGTTGGCCCTAGTGAACGTAAGGGAACGGTGAGGTTGGGGAGCTGGTGCCGGGGCGGGTACTGACTGGAGTCGGAGCTGGAGGCCCAGGGCGCGCCCCACTCGCGCGGCGCGGGCTCGGGGCCGGGCGGCGCGTCGTCGGTGCCGCTGGACTCCTCGTCGCTGTCGTCGCTGGAGCGCCGCGCCGCCACGCGCCGCTTGGCCGCCGCGGCGCGCGCGCGCGTGCGCCCGGACCCGTCTCTGCACGCCACCAGACAACCAAACTTGTTACGAGCTACTCACGTATACGGACATAACAACTTTACTAACAACAGTGAAGGTACAACAAATGTTCTTGGATTCTATTTTCAAAAAATGCTCTAAGTATATTTGCAATTTCTCGAATAGCTTTAAGTATAATTTCAGGACTAGGGACGAAACGCATCATATAATTAATTTTCATGCTGTTCATATTGCCCCTCATATTGCAACTAAACATTATAAGCATCGATGGCTTCTCATCTTCTACAAACTCTATGAGCAGTCTAATGTTTGACACGACGGATCTCGCTCCAGCCACTGTGACAGGTGAGAGTCGTCACATTGATGCCTTAAACCTCGTCTATGTGCAAATATCCTAACCATGCTTCATCATGACATCTGTGACCAAACCATGAATCCATAGGCCATAGACTAAGAGTGGGTTGCACTAAACCGTCTGTAATCGTATAAAGCGGTAGCTGTCTGATTGTGTACAAAATAACGTCGAACGGTTTCGATGACAGCGTAAGTTGGGTACAACCCACCCTAATCATAGAAGATGATGGTGTGTGGCCTCACCTGACAGCCCTAGGCCGTGTGACCTTCCGCCGTCGCTCAGGTAGCGACGCAGAGCTAAGGTTGCTGTTCCCATTAAGCAGGTCCGGCGTGGGCTGCCGCGTCGGCGGCGCGCTCAGGTGCCGCTTGCCGTCCTCCTCGCCCTGCCGAACAAACACTAACAATACCGGACAAGCAAACGTGCACTAGTCGACGTAGGTGGTTGAGGTTGGCGACAAATGCCCGAGTGGTCTTTATTTTCATTGGAAAATTGATTCCTTATTTTAATACTACCCTTCATTTCCATAAGCTGGATGTATCTTTTGAAGCATATTTATAAAATGAATTGGGTCAATTCATAAGTGTTGGTGTTTTGATGTGAGTATATAAAATAAAATAGAATATATGTATAATTCAAAAAATATAGATGTTATGCATATATCCGATGACGGCGAAGACTTTATATATCTCAAGTTAATAATTGAGTTGGCGACGTAAAAAAATAAATGGTATAAACAAATAAATGTCTACAGCAAAGTGTCCGTTAAAATGAACAGAATAACAATGTAAAATAAAATAATATATTGTGCATAAAACATGCATGATGTGCGTTTAAATATGTCAAATTATAAAAATATAATACATTATGTAAAAATATTGTGATTGGAAACAGACCCTTTTGCTGACCTTGAGTTTCGGATTTTTCAGTCTTTGAAAATATCTCTCCAATTTGGTCCTATCTATAACGTGTAAATAGTAAGAGACTGGCTTCCCAGTCCAGGAGACGGAGCCTTTCAGCGGCGACATGACGCTGACGTGCATGATGGTGCCGATGTCGCTCAGGTTGCGGTCCGTTATCCTGAAGTTGAGCGGGCAGAAGCTCTTGGAGGACACGATCTTGGCGCCGTCCTTCAGGTCGGCGAACCGCTCCTTGAGCTGATGGTCCACGTTGGGCCCGAACGCAAAGTTGTTCACGAATACTATGGTCGCCGCGTTTATTTTTTCTCTGTGTTCGTCCATCAAAAAGTCGCCCTTTATTAATTTATATTCTCCGAACTTTTTCCCATACCACCCCATCCACATTTTGAAGTTTGAATCCATACACTGGAATACAAAAATACAGTAATTATCGTTACGCACTTGTAACAACTGAGCAAAATGTTTTTTTAGGGATTAAATATAATGACCACCAAAAAATGCTTTTCACATCAGCTACTCGGATAAGGGCTTTTTCTTCCCTGCTAGGAGGGAACAAAGTGGCACTTTTCTGTTCCAGAACATATTGTAGCCAGAATAAAAAAATATCCCAATGAATATATGACGATAAACATAATCGATTACTTGCATATATTTTTTTTCCTTATAAAATATTACGAAACGTATTAAAATACCACAATATTGGAATGCAGCAGCAAGTTTGTACAATTGTACATATGAGGCTATAAATAAATAATTAAAAACGGCTTACAGCTTAACACTCTCATAATCATAATAGATTAAAATACATGTGTTTTATTACTGACATATTTTTTATCCTCATAGGTGATGTGAAAAGCAGTATGAGTCACACGGAAGCAAAATTATTTCCACCTTGGGCGTGAAGGGATCCCCTTCATTGGCATAATTTTTTTTAGACTAATATAGTTTCGCATAATTGATTTGGCATAATTTCTATTGGCATAATAATACTGTCGCATAATAATACTTTGGCCTACTACTTTGTTTGGCATACTACGCTAATAGCATAATTTCAGTTGAACTAATCTGTATTGGCCGAATACATATTACGCATACTATTGTTTGGGCTAATAATTATTTGGTATATCTGTTTTGAAGCATAATTTCTGTTTTCTAAATACATTACATAGCATGCATTTACACTTTTCGTGGACGCGGATTATTGGGTCGTGCATTATCAGGGCGGATAAAAATGGCTTGTCATAAGCGAACTCTGTCTTAGGTCGGTTAGGTTAGGGTTCACTTGTGTTCCTCAGACCAGAAATAGACACCCCGCGCAGCGGGGTGGCGTCGACTCGCTGGAGATTATTAGTCCGCACAGATGACCGTCCCAATGTACATGGATTATCAGGCTGTACATTATTGGGCCGTGCATTATGCTTTCATTGATTTGTGTACTTATGCGTTTTGTAATGATGCCAAGTAATTATTATGTCTTTTTGTATTTATGCTATCTGATGTTAGTCTTTGTGATGATTATGCTATTTTCGTTTATTATTTTTAATTTTATGCCTAAAAATTTATGCCATAACATGATTAGGCTTAACGCTAATTCGGCTATAAAAAATTATGCGTTATTATATTATTCCAAATGATTTTATGCGATCCAATAGAGAACCGGGCGTGAACACTTGAATCCCTCACTACGCTCAGGATTCCACGTTAGAATCCCTCACTACGTTCGCGATTCTATTCTGGAATCCTTCGCTTCATTCGGGATTCAATCTACACCCTCGCCGTAAATATGCCATTTTGCTCCCTTGTGACACAATCTACTATTGATAACCCATAAGCTCTTTTACAAAAAAATATACTGAACACCAAAAATAATAATTCTACCATTACAATAGTACTAGCTGTTTTAGTAACAACTGCACATTAAATTGTATTCGAAGACCAAATTTAGTAAATGATCACCAAATCTTAGCGAGCAAATTAATACAATATTTCTACCTAAACAACCCACTATGATTGCCATAAAATGTATGCGTATTACCGAATAAAGTATAATGATGCCAAATTTACAAGTGCTACCAAAACCCGGATCAGCGCACCCCACTTCCACGTGGCCTTGTCTGTCCTACCCCTAGAGTGTATATAAAAGCCCGCGGAGCCAGAAGCTCGCGAAGAAGGTACTGAGTTGAACGGGTGCGCACGTGAAACGAAGAGCCGGCGAAGCGAGTTTCTGGCGGGAGCCCGGGAGACTGAGTCCCAGAAACGAACGCGGGGCTCCGTCGAATTAAGGAAATTATTTAACTATTTTTGGGTTAGCAATAATTTATTAGGATAGCATTTTCTTTAATAGGATAGTAAGATGTTATAATTTGGGTTATTATTTCACATTAATAGGAGATAAAATTTTGGTGATCATTTAACTATTTTTGCATTAGTAATGATTTATTAGGACAGCATCTTCTTTAATAGGATAGTAAGATGTTATAATTTGGGTTACTATTTCAAATAAAAATGGAGATAAAATTTTGGTGATCATTTACTATTTTTGGCAGTAAAAAGTGATTTTTTGGCGTTATATTTTACTATATCTGGTGGTCCGTTAAACATATGCCGTTTTTTTATACTAAGTCAGTGGCAAACAAGCTTACGGGCCCATCTGATGGTAATGTGATTTTTTGCGTAACATCCAACAAAATGTTTGGGATGCTCATCATCAGCATCATATCAGCGGAAAGACGTCCACTGCTGGACATAGGCCTCCCCCAAAGAGTACCAAAGTGACCGGTCCTGCGCCACCCGCATCCAGCGGACTCCCGCAACCTAGGATGCTATGCTCACCTCGGCGTATTTACTGGGCACCTCTGCTTTCTCGACACCGAAGCAGATCCGGCAGGGGGTGGCGGCCGCCATCTGCAGGACCACCTGCCCCACGCCCGAGCCCAGGTCTACGAACACATCCTCCGAGGTGATGTCGATCTGATCGATCATCTGAGCTATCAGCTCGTATGACGTCTCGCCGTACACCTGCGCAATATTCAAATAACTTCATAAAAATACCGCTATGTATATATGAGCTTGTTTCTTACGTAAGCATATCGATAAAAACAAATTGAGTGTCAAATAAAGCGAGAGATTTATCATATGTATAGATATAGATGCATAGGCGCGTGTTGTGGTTAAGATGACTGACCTCAGGTGAGAATGGTTCGTATTGATTGAGCTTGTCCGGGTCTGCCACGGCTTGGTTATACGTTTGTTGAAGTATGTGTTTCAGCAGGCCTCGAGACGGATACTTGTTCAGACGCTGAACTGGCAGTGATGTCCCTTTCTCCTGGAATATACAAGTACACAATTGAGTAAAAAAAATACAATTATAATTAAAGCTACACTATCCTTTATACAATGTTTATACTCGTAACTTGTACGATCTTAGTACCTACAAAGCTATAGTACTTTTGTTACATTGTATTGGCAGTTTGTTTGTATGGAAAAAATGTTTTAATGCCTTGACATTGGGTTTGTGACGTCATACCTAATGAACCTGTCTCGATAAATATAATTATATCGAGAGCAATGAAGCTTGCCTTGAATGCTCAAGGTTATTCGCAGAATATTATCAATCATTACATTACAGACTTTTACGTACAGGTTTATTATAAAAAAAACACAGGTCATTAACACTCATAGTCACGCTGCGCCGAAAATGTCAGACGGGTCGCGCTTTTACGCCCGATCAATACTTAGATACTTTTAGAGCTTTTGGAAGTATATAATTGCAATCAAGTGATTTTAATCTCTATGTATAATATGTATATAAGGTGGTATATAAGCTAATATCGTATCGTATAATATCTGAACGATTGACGCACGCAAAGGTTCGTATCAACACCTACAAGCGATCGTGACCCGAGTTCAGGCGGGGCCAGTAGGACACTTGATTTATTCGCGCGGTAGACATTTTAACATGTTTTAACGCTCAGGTTCATAGGTACTTACTGCCCTAAGTATGTAGATCAGCGTCATGTATACTTTAATATTATAAAGCGGTCGTTTGTGAATTATGACTAGGTTATGTATGACTGTTATGAGTAGCTGGGGATAATCTCCGAAACTACCAATCCAATTTCATAAACTTATAGAATGGTCCGCGTAGAGAAAGCTCTGCGGTCTATGGAAAACGATCGAGATCCGCGGAACAACTAGTAGGTACCTATATATGATATGATAAACACGATAGCAAACTCTGAGATTTATACTTTTGACATGACTCAGGCATTAGTTACCTCATCGAAACATGTAATGATGGCATCCTGGTCGATTACCAAATATGTAAAACACACAAAGTTACCATAAAGAAAGCTTCCATTAACAAAACTGTTAAGTAATTAGGTGGTGGTGGCTTAGGTGTAATGTCACATAATAGATATAGGAGTGGTTATATTTAGCCAGGGCTGAAGAAAATCAATAACGGCCTCCATAAACTGCGGGCGTGTAGCCGCGGTTCCTTCCTCCCACAGGCCGCGCGGCCTTGTGATATTCTTTGTTTGTTTACGTTCCGCGCCTATTTCATTCACTGCAGCATGCTTACCTATATTGTATAAACCTACATTTATATGGGACGAACTGAAATTGCAATTTGTGATGAACTCTAGTCTAGTTACCTTATTATAGGTATTAAAATCGTCTAATTTAAACGAAGCTGATTTCGATTTTTTTTCGATTAAGGTACCTGTTTTCTGTTCCTCCCGTTCTGTTATACTGTGTAAAAAAAAACCTATGACATACGAACGAACAAACAGATACCGAAGCCGTTCCATGAGTTCCGTTTTGCCAATTTTAGTACGGAACACTAATTTCGAATAGACCACGAAAAACGACGGAGAGAATTCCATGTTATTTTCATTTCATCTCGACTTTTTGAACTTATAAATAAAGTATAGGCCACGACAACAAACCCCAGTTATATGATGTAGGTGTCAAAAAATGGAATAACATTAGGTGTGACAAGAGTAACCCCTATCGAACCCACCATCAAATATGTAATTGTGCGTAGTAGGAAGGTTACGAAACTAGGTTAGGGGAGTCGTGTGTCATTGTCAAATATTTGCGGTATTATACTAGAAGGTGAAGCTTCACAAGTTTACAAACTAACGGTACAGAGTAAACCACAAAGTAGATAACGCATCTCTCTGTAAATGTTGTTAATTGTTGTCTCATTAACGGTACGGTACTATCGCAGCATATTTGACAGCGTGCGTGCGGATGTGTGCGTTACTAGCGTCGGCCGAAGCAAGTGGGAAGTGTGCTCCGAGCCGTGTTATGCAAGTTCTACTAGCAGTTTGTTTAATACAAGAATAGTTTGACGGTACGGCGGCGCTACGCTAGTTAGTGACGCAACCAGCTCGTATGTACCTGCGTAGGTACTCGGAGGGCCGGTGCCCAAATAGCCCTTTCTGGTTGGCGCTAAGAATTGCGTCACAACTAACCGATGAAAATTAGAAAGCGGCTCTCACATCAAATCATCACTGCGTGCACATCGTGAGGTTATTTTTTATAGACACTGAATGCAGGAAAATAGGTATAACGGGTATGTGGCAGGCAATGTATATATTTTAAAACACGCATGACTCAAATGTGTTTATTTATAGCCGACAGATCTTGCTTGTATTTTCGGTTGTATCTGACGTTATGCTATGCTAGCTGTAAGCTAAAGGATATATGTATTGCTGCATTTTGGCTATTTTAGCAGCGCGGTGGAGAGTTTTGTGACATAAGCAGGTCGATACTGCTAGGGCTATAGATATGAACCTACATATTTTACAGTGTAAGTACTAAACTTAGATAGCATTTGAGGAAAACCGACTATTAACCTATGACGTAAAATGCGAAGTACAAAAAAAGAGGCAATACCCTCCTACATGTAACATATAGATATTATAAATAGTAACGTAGAGCGTAAATTAAGCATACGCCATAGTGATTTGATTTTTATTAATTTACCTATCTATCCATACCTCTTATTTAAAAAAACACATAAAATCATACGAATAGAGCCTATACTATACAACTACGCTCGTAAAATATCTTCATTAATTACATCCTACACAAATGTTGTAAAAATCGTACCTACATATCTAACCGCCTCTTGAGATATATTCATGTAAATACAGTTGAATAAAATGTAAGCTCTCTATTGCGAGTAAATCTCTTGCCTAAACTACAATAGCGCATTCAAAAAAAAAGGTCATTAACACTACGTGAGACATTCGCGTTCGCTCAATATTGCGGTCATCGCCCCCACACGCGGCCCACAACGAAATCAAGTCTACCGATATCGGCACACTACTTTTAATTCGATTCATTATTTATCTACCCCTCGCGTGAAACAGCGTCGGGCAGCGCACATAAACATACACGACGTAACTCAATATTAATATTCAGAGAGCACATATGCAGAGTGTTTGAGTGGCACCAAAGCATGACGAAGATTCTCAAACGATTGCTGTACAAACTTTCTGCGCAACAGGGTCACTAAACTTAAGATCGACAGCTAAGTCGTCGACTGAGTATACTGAATAAAACCTAACTGTTTTGGCTCGGTTAAATTCAACAAAACAAAACAAACTAAAAACCGTGTCACGCAGACAGACGCAGCCCAAAGTCAGCATCTCTAGAACAAAACATTGTACACATCTGTTCATAAAGAAGCCTAACTTGTTATTTAACTGAAGTCAGTGGATAAAGTACAGACTATCTATTCCCATTCGATCGTTTCCTACGGCCTTAAAGAAGTTAATTGAACCTACACTGGCAATTAACATCAAAATACTTTCTTGAGGCCTTTGTTTTTGCTTTAATAAGAGTAGATATTAACTACCGGTTGACAGAAAGTAAAAGTGTATCGCTTAATCAACAGGTGCATCGCTTTATGTGAAACTAGTTGTGCCAGGTACCTTCCTGCCTGCCAGTTAATTAACCATTCATATATAATATGCAAGGTATTCTTTCTTGAAATATACATTAATGATTTGACTTTGATCTCCTTGTTTATGCATTGACCTCAATTGAATATCAAACATACAATATATTTCTTTAACATCTAAGATATCCTAGTCAGGGTGTAGAATTTATTTGAAATCATATTACTGTAATGTCTATCGAACCGACGTTGGCCTGTGTATGCTATTAATCGTAGTCACGCGATTGCGCGTTAGATTGAACATTCAAGAGTTCATAAATTGTATCCGTAAGCAGGTAAAGTTAGTGTCATTTTAGTCTATAACTAGAAGTTCCTTGTCACGATGAGAAATGTAATGTGCATCGCGTATAAATAGAGTTACCTCGCGCGGCGTCTGCAGCGGACATCGATCGCTGCGTCGCCGCCATCTTGGCCCTCGTGTCTCCCTCCTGCAGCCCGAGTCCCGCGCCCCGCGCCCCGCGGCTGCCCCGCACTGCCCCACATTCACCGCATCGTTTCGCATGGCTGTAGGCGCACGGCGGCGGCTTGTTTGTTGTTTCTTGTTGTTAGCTCTACGATCATTGCTATTTTATACGGGCCTACCAGTAGGGTCTACTTCCTTGTAAGGATTTTTTTATAGTCACATGAAAATTCCTCGAATGGAGGTTTATTTTCGACGGCGAAGTGAAGCGCTTAGTTTCATTGTATCGGCGATAACGTAGTTATTTATTTTTCCGACTATTGTATGCTATAGATATTCCTCGCCTCGCTTTGGGCTGCGTTGGTGGAAAAGCAGCTTAAGAATCATAAAATGGACCATATTTGAATAGCCTACGAAGGAACTTACCCCTCTTTCTTTCTTTTTTCTTTCCCTTAACGGCTTAACCCATACTACTACTTGAGGTCGGGTCAATTCTACGAACGAACCGACCCCTACCATATTGTTTATTGTAAGCAGATTTGTATATGGGCGCTAATAAATTTCAACATACTAGGTATATCAACGATATCTATACTTAATCAAATTACAGGACCATGAAAACCAGACATGGATGATAGTTTTTATTCATTTCTAAATAAAAACTATCATCCAAACAATGTAAAGCTGAAATACCCGTAAGTATATAGCTATTCTCAATAGTAGTCCATTTACCTAGGTACCCGTCTTTAAATAAAGAGTAACAAAACGAACGTTGCGAAATGTGTGGACATACAAATGTGGGAAGTCTGTAAATAGATGAAGGTGACATTGAAGATGTTTCCGCTACGCGCCTAGGCATGCCAGCTTGCCAGCATTGGAACAGTGTTGCTGTTTCATAAACTAGCCTACCTACTTAAATCACGATGGGCAACAAATTAATTATCGATTATACAATGTTATACCAAGGTGTACAATTAATATTATAATTATTAATTCATTTAAAAGCAATTAAAACTTGATTGGATATGTAGTTTAACATTAATAAAATATTTTATAACGGGACACTCCTAACTAACAACTGTACAGAACTCTAATATTTGCAGTTCTACAATAGCGATTACATATTGCTATGATATTATATTATTATGATTTATGATTTACATTGATAATTCGCTCAAATTATCTAATTTCCTGACAATACGCGTACCGAGACACATGACATCAATCCTAGTTGAGAGTAAACACGTGATTTGCGCTCAGATGTCGAAAATTCATGTAATAATTGTAGATATACCTAAGATACATCGGTTAATAGGTAGTCATTATTAGGTACATAAACTAGCTGATTCTCGCTAGGGCAAACTACTGATTAGGTAGGTAGATAGGTACATAATGGCAGCGAAGGTGAGCGCAGCGTCAGTTGACTCGACCTTCCGCGATAACAGCGTTAATAATTCACGATAACACCCTATAAGAGCTACGCACGACAACATTACAGTTACATGTTAACATGAAGACGGCCACTAAAGGTATTACGCATGTAAAATAAAGGCCAATGTTCACGGATGACGTATGAAGTATATTCAAATGAATGAAGGCTGGTAGAGACAATGTGATCGTAATCGACGGACCTGTTCATAAGAGGCACGTGACGCGAATGACAAGGGGTCGGAGCCGGGTGGACGCGGAGGCCCGATCGCACCCGGCTTCGACCGGTCTCTTTAGCGCGGGTACAACTTGTCTCTACCTTAATACAAGTTTTAATTGATAGGCCGCCCGCTTGCGTTCCATATACAAAGCGAAATATGATAACTTTATCTTAACGGAAACACACTAATGAGTAATGAGACTTTTTTTGGAAACGTGTTCGGATTGGCCTTTGCCACAGTCAGGGTCAATGCGATAGGAGCAATAGCATACAATCCTTACGCGAATAGTGGAAAAATAGTGCGGATTATTTATTACTTTCCAATACGTCTATAGTACATTTCAAGCATCAATTAATGTTGCATTTTATTTGATAAATAACAGTAAGTTGAATTTGTAACTGTTTACCAAGCAGAAACGTCCGCTAACGAAGAAAATTTCAAGAGCAATGCACGGTATGCAGAGGTCGTGGGTTCAAATCCCGCTCGTGGCGATTAATATTTCTTTTTTCTCACGTTGATCGGAACTAAGTAGAAAGTTATGTCCTGTAGAGAAAAATAAGGATTGTTGATAAATAAATAAATACTTTTTAAAGGTATATATACCTTCAAAAAAGTTTAGTTATTTATTTATCAATAAAAGCGAAACCTAGACCTTGACAAGATCGAGATCATTCAGAATGGCCAATCGACCCCAGACTCGGGATGGTATTCCTTAAAATATTATCGTTTATTGCTTTACTCGGTATTTTAACTAGTACGGTGTGTCACTAATATAGCCAGTAGATACGCCTGTAAATTATACCACGGGAACTGTGACGTCAATTCGTTACAGCACTCCAGAAATGTTGCGTCAGAAATTAAGGATCAGATCACGTAACTTGTTACACAAATTAGCGCAAGTAGGTCCGGTCGCTTGGCAAGGGCTTCTCATTGCGTAGTGAATCGGCGTCTTTCAACGCAATTCTACCTGAGCCAATCATAACATTGACTGCCCAAACCACCGCAAAAAAGGGACCACGTGGCAAGTAAATCGTCAATCCTAATTGCACTAAGCTGCACAATGGGGGAGCAACAACTGTTTGTTTTTTAATGTCCTCTAAGAGTACGCTAAAAAACTCTAAGAGTACGTTAACAAAATACTACTCTTCGAAACATCTGTCTAACATATTTTGTGAAATATATAAATATCACAATTTTCGTCATACGAAAGGTGAAAATGTACCGAGAAGACATAAATAATGCAAGTTATAGTGGCAAGTTCAGTAAAACTGAATAATTAAAGGGGTGGTAATGGGAATGGCCCCCGGGTGCACCGGCCGACCGCCAGCCGTCTGCTGCCCTTAGCTTATAATAGTACGACGATATCGATCGCACGCCGAGGGCGTAACCCCCGTCAGTCACCAGTCAACAGAATTACATAAATGACTGATCTCTCCTTAAACGCACAATAATTACACTTGTATTAGATTTTTCAACAGGGTGTGAACATGGTGACGTTATATCGTTATCATTTCACCTTCACATGATTTAAGATTATGAGTCGAATACGATATAAACGCGTGATATTGATATTTTATCAGAATTCGTTGATTGACTGATTCGACTAGAGGTATTTTTCGATAAATAGATATTGTTGCAAAAAGTGGATAAAAGAATGCAAAGAGAAAACATGCGCCAAAGATGAAAAGGCCGCTGCGACAAGGTACATTAAGAAACAATTGCGTTGTATATAGGTCAAGTAAACCCGCGTCAGTTCCGGGGTGAACCCACGCCCTATTCGGGAGCTTTTCACTTTCTATAGCTGCCGCGGTTTCAGTGCGAGACGAGAGTAGGTGCTCTCAGCTAACCTGAAATATGAATTGAGTGGAATGCGGAGCGACGGGGAGCGAGGGTGGCCGCGGAGGCGGGTCCGGCTATTGGGACAACTTCTGCGCGGAGGTCAGGCCGCGAGTGACGCAACCCACAACATAGCCATACGTTGTATAACCTACCTGCACGAATTTACGCCGGTTTAATCTAGTAATAGCCTGTCACATGCGGTGTTGGTTCAACGCACCTTACCTAACAGAACGTACCAATTGTTTTGGTTCAACAACATTGACGATTAATGATATCCAGCAACAACATTCAACAACAAAAATCCTTTTTTGGGTACAGTAAAACTGATTACCGCCAACATTAAATAATGTCGATTCTTGTTTAAAAATTCGTTCTTTTTTGTTGTGACTAGGTTTCCCAAAGTATTATACCATTTTGGAATCTTGGTTAGTTGCGTCAACTTTTGAAAATAATTGCCATAGTGGTGTCGATACTATTTTTTTACACCATGATGATTGAAAGTGGACTGTAAGAAAAAATCTTTCAAAATTGTAGGGACAAAATGAATTTTGATTATTTTTTGTGTAAAAACTACATGTATTTTGGTATTTTTAAGAACTGTGTTAGATAGCAGGGCTACTTAAGTTTCCAAAAACAAAAAAAAAACAGTAATATTTGAATATTTGTAGACATGGTCGTTAAAAATACCATTAGGGATGTCGATTTTCGATGAATTTCATTTTTTTTCTGTAATTTCTCAAATAATTGAGATATATTTTTTTCCTTATTTTTTCTCGACTAATCATAAGCAGCTCCATCCTCTGGTGCCGGCTTATCGTTGAGTTTTGGGACACGTTGTATATTTATACTCCTTTTTGGAAAAAAACTACTATATTGATTATTTTATTTGTTGTCACCATCGTTATTATATGAGGACTAGCTGTGTTGACAGCAGGGATAAAGATTAAAAGGAAGTTAATAAATATTGGTAATTACCAGTGCGACGACAGAGTCTATGGCCCGGTTGAAGCGATCGCAGAGAGCTCGCATGCTCTCGTACGAGTGGGTGTCGTAGTCGCTCAGGATGTTGTTCTCGAGGGCGGCCTTCATGTCCGGCACGTCGTCGCATACCCACCTGTACAAACAAACATTGTCATATATTAGCTCACGCAGTCGCCAAATGTAAATGGGACTGGCTCGACCACATCTGACGCATACCGGAAGACCATTCGGCTACAGAGACCACCAAATAGGTCCCACGATAATCGCGGCAAACATCTTCCGATATGGCAAGACGAATTCAGCGCCTTGAATCAAGATAAGAATAGCGGGAGGCTGTCCAAAACCGGGATACGTACAGGCAAACGAGGTAAATAAGTTATATCAAATTGTTATGTTGTTACAATGGCGCGAGCAAACAATACAAACTTTAAATTTTCTGTGTTGCGTCAGGGTTTAATAAACTACATATACCTTAATCATATCGTTATGAACGGGCCAATGACCGTCTGTGGCAGCAAAACAATACGACTGGTATTCTACGTAAAACTTTTTTGTTATTAATTTACGACTCATGTCATTTGTTTTGTATGTATATTAAACAAGACTATACATATCGCGCAGCAGCGTGCCGCTGAAAACGGTATCAGCGTAATTCGTCCCATTCGTTTTTCGTTCAATTCGTATTTCGTGTCATTCTATATTCGTCACACATTCTTTATTCGTCTTGTTCGCTATATGTCTCTATCTTCCTAAGTCTAATTCTGTAACTTGTCTCATTGTTAATCAATCTTAATCGTATTTCGTCGTAAAAAGTTAAAATTTACTGAGATGACAGCTGTCATAGGGATCAAGATTTGCCCTGAAACTTATAAAAAAGCAACAAATCTTTTATATTTAAAAGATTTCTCTTGGACAAGCAAGTGGCAGGAGTTCCTCATGCTATTTGGTTGCAGATATTGTAATATAGGCGTGCTTCTAAGGGACATCACACTTCTCACCACACGTTTTTAGGGTTCCGTACCCAAAGGGTAAAAACGAGACCCTATTACTAAGACTTCGCTGTCCGTCCGTCCGTCTGTCTGTCACCAGGCTGTATCTCAAGAACCGCGACAGCTAGACAGTTGAAATTTTCACAGATGATGTATTTCTGTTGCCGCAAGGGATAAGACGGGATTTTTGGTAATTCTATTCCTAAGGGGGTTAAATGGGGGTGCAAAGTTTGTATGGGAGAAACATTATTTTTTGAACTAGAGACTTGAAACTGTATAGGAAGATTACTTAGTAAGATACAAAAAAAGTAATTTCAGCGTTTTAGAAAATTCCAACCCTAAAGGGGTTAAAAAGGGGTGCAATGATTGTATGGGGGAAACATTATTTTTTGAACTAGAAACTTGAAACATTGTAGAAAGATTACTTATATATATTAATACAAAAAAATCACTGTCAAAGTTTTAGAAAATTCCACCCCTAAGGGGGTAAAATAGCGATGCAAAGTTTGTAAGAGGGAAACTTTTCCTTTTGAGCTAGAAACTTGAAACTTTGTAAACAGATTACTTATTTGAATACAAAAAACGCACTTTAACCGTTTTTGAAAACGCCACCTCTAAGGGGGTAAAATATGGGTGCAAAGTTTGTATGGGGGATACTTTATTTTATGCGCTAGAAACTTGAAACTGTAGAAAGATTACCTATTAGAATACAATAAAAGAACTGTCAGCGTTTTAGAAAATTCCACCCCTAAAGAGGTTAAATAGGGGTGCAAGTTTTGTATGAGGGAAACTTTTTTTTTTGAGCTAGAAACTTAAACTTTGTCGAAAGGTTACTTATTAGCATACAAAAAAAAGTACTTTCAGCGTTTTAGAAAATTCCACCCCTAAGGGGTGTAAGGTTTGTGTGGGAAACACTTTTTTCGAGGTAGAGATTTGAAACGTTAAAATATTACTTATTAGAATACAAAAACAGTAAAAACTTTCAGCGTTTTAGAAAATTCCTTCCCTAAGGGGGTTAAACAGGTATGCAGGATTAGGATGAGAAACACTGTTTCTGAGTTAGAGACTTGAAACGTGGTAGAAAGATTACTTATTAGAATAAAAAAACACTCAGCGTTTTGAAAAAATTCCACCCCTAAGGGGGATAAAACGGGATTACGGGTTTATATGGAGAAAAAGGAAATATAGTAAGAATTTTGTAATGTCAGTAAATGCAATGCGATGTTTGCAATGTGTTTTGTAGTGCTTAGCATGTATGTTAAAAGGCTACAAAACTGAAGTCAGAGTTATTTTTTAATTCATGCCCTATAGGGGTTAAAGGGGTTTCAAAGTTTGTATGGAGGGAAAAGTATTTTTTAAAGTAAGAGATTTTTTAACTTTGGTCTTAGACTGTTTATTAAAAGACTACAAAACAGATTTCAGCGTTGTTTTTTCATTCATCCCCTAAGAGTGTTTAAAGGGGGTTCGAATAGATCAAGACAATTTTGAAATTCAAACATTTGTTACTTCGATTTTAGATGGTTTGTAAAACTAAAAAATAAATTTCAACGTGTTTTGAAATTTATCCCCCAACAGGGTTTATAGGGGGTTCAAATTTTATACGGAGAGCAAGATATTTTTAAAGTGAGATATTTTTTACTTACATTTTGGATTGTTTGTTTAAAGATTAGAAAACGACTTCAGCGTTCATTTTATTCATCCCCTAAGAGGGTTAAAAAGGGGTTTGAAGGTTGTATAGAGAGCAAGAAAAAGGTTTTGGAGTAAGAAATTTGTAACTTCGGGTTTACTCTTTGTTTAAAAATTAGAAAACATGTGTTTTTTTTTTAATTCATCACTTAAGAGGGTTATTTTGTTAAATAAAAAGTTTATTTTAGTTAGTGAAAATAATGTATTCTCACAGTTAAATGGAGCATAAGATAATTTTTCTTTCAAAACTATACAGGTAGCCCGGACTGACGGATTTCGGCAAAAATTTCCAAAGTAGACAAAACAAATATTTTTCAGAAAGAGAAACGTCTGTTGATGATTATTAAGATATTTATGTTTGTAATAACGGAGTTTTCAATTTAGATTTAGCAATTTAAACTAACGAACTCATCGCACTGTTACCTTTTCGGCTTAATCCCTGTACGTCTAACACAACTTGCTGACAAGTCGCTTCGCGTGCGACTGAGCGTGTCCTGTCTCACTCACACCTTTAAATTAGAAAGAGGAGGGTAGATCTTTAGTGCGGCGCGGCGTCATTAGTGCTAGCCCCCTGAACGGATATAGATGAAATTTTCCGTACAGATCATTTGAGACCCTTTGAAGGATATAGGAGTTTCTATCTCGTGAATCATCCCTTAAGATGGTAGAAGTGTGTTTGGGACAGCGGTAATTAAGCTTACGCCTTACATAATTTAATAGCAATATTTTTTTAAGACGATTACAAGTTCTACGCAGACGAAGTCGCGGGCAACAGCTAGTAATGTATAAAATGACTTATTAATCTTTTTGAATTTGGTCAATAAATTAATTAAAATATACATTTACTTAATGTGTTTGGCTGAATGCATATCTTTCTTATGCGTTTTGCAATGTACGACAGTATGGCGACTTGCACATGCGCATTATGTTGACCGCGCATGTATCTAAAAAGCCCGCCATTGTTGCGATTGTTTTTTACTTTGGAGTTATTTTATGTAAATATGATAAAAATGTCGAGTGAAACTGAGTAATCAATAATAATAATGATTTATTGCGTTTCAATAGTGTCAGTATGTTTCTTAGAAAGTTAGAACTACGACGGTACAGCGTCTTTTTGTTGTTTAATAAATTGAGTTACTCAAAATTAATTTTGTTCCAAAACCACAATACAATGTTTTTAACTTTCAAGTGAATAAGCTTGATAGCCAAAGATGTGGAGAAGATGTTAAATGCAGTTCCAGATAATCTACCTAGGTTCTTCAATTTTAACGTATCTATTTAAACCGACATTTCAACATTTACTATATTTCCTAACACAAGGCATAGTAAAACGTTGTATGATACACGCGCGTAAAGATGATATCCGACTCGACTCGTGTCGAATTATACATTCGCTCGCTTCACTCGCTCATGTATAAAAATAACACTTGTCGGAAATCACATACTTTCCACACTTGTAGCATAAATAACTATTTCATCACACTTGCTCAAAAAGGGCTTCATAATGCGGAGACATACAGAGCTGTAATAGCCTGTGTTACGCCCACGGGCGTAATGGTTTTTTTCTTAAATTGTATCTATCACTCATGCGGCAGTTACAAAGCAAAGAGGTTTTATATCAAATACGATGTCTGAAAACGCATTTATAAATAAATTTAAACTTAAAAAACTACTCAAACATGTTTAACAGAATTATTTACAGATTTGATATGTAGTTATTTAGTGTCTATGTAAAATCTTTTTAAGTGTTTTCAAATCGTGGCTGTATACCGAAGGGTCTTTGCCATAGGCGCCTCACGTCAAATTCAACAAAATGGACGACTGACATGTTGCAGTTTTTATTACGATTTGTATTCATTTCATCTAAAATGTATTTGTTTCCTCGCAAATGTGATGAAAAACATTGTGTATAACACGGGCGTAAGAATATTGCAAACTCGAGTCATCAAAAGTCCTCCGCCTTCGGCGTCGGGCTTCTGATAGACTCTTGTTCGCAATATTCCACTTACGCCCCTCGTTAAACAATGTACTATTACAGTACATATGGTGCTACTTTCCCGCACTAGTGCGGAAAAGAGCACTTTCCGTGCATATGTCGAAACTTTAAAGAGCCATATGTACAGTAAAACGTTGTACGATACACGTGCGAATAGGTAATTCGTAACTCGTGTCGATTTATAAAACACTCCCTTCGGTCGTGTTTTTATTTATCATCACTCGTTGCGAATTTCCTATTTTCGGCACTTGTATCGTTGTTTCGTAACTACTGTACGTATAATATTAGTAAGGATAAGGATATTATGATTAATTAATTCCATCGACTTTTCATGTTCATCTGACATTTGATAGAAATGGCTTTTTTTAATCGATACTAATATTAAAAATGCAAACGTAACTCTGTCTATCTGTTACTTTTTCATATTTAAACCGTTGAACCGATTGAGATGAAATTTGGTATGGAGATAGTTTTTATCTCGAAGAAGGACATAAGATACTTTTTATCCCGGAAGTCATCCTCTGGAGGCACGGTATAAACGAGTTCGACGCGGACGAAGTCGCGGGCAGAAGCTAGTTAAAGGCCTCCACACATCGAACGCGGGTCGTGCGCGGCGCGGGGCGGGCGCGGCGCGGATCGGGCCCGGTTGAAGCGGTATATTCACAACGCAGGCGGGCGGCGTGTAGTAACGCGCAAAAATAATACAAATACTGTTTGAATATATACCGAGCGTAAATGGACACCCAGACGCCGCCGACCAAAACTCACTTGGTTTAGTCTTTTAGAGGAAATAGGTATATATTTTTTATTTGTTTTAGATTATACTGACGTTATCACTTGATGAAAGTTTTAGCAAGCTAAAGGGGAGTTAGTTAGTTTTACTGGGCTTTTTCCGCAAGTCGACATCCAGTGTGCCTATTTTGCGTGAAATCGGTGGGGTAGCGCTACTCTAACCACCCCAGCTCCTCCAGATAGTTTGTGAGTGCCTTGGTGTTGCTGACTGCGTTCAATAGTGTGTCCGGACACCCTAGGTGTTTTTTCCTGTATACTTCTACCTGCTTACAGTCCAGTAGAATGTGTTAAGTTGTTTCTTCTGCTTCCATGCACGCTCTGCTCATGGGGCTGGGCTGTCTGTGATACCTAAGTTATAGAGGTGTCTGTTCAGAGTGTTATGTCCTGTTATTATTCCAACTATCTTGCGTAGTTGGCTTCTCTGTGTCCTCAGTAGTGCGGTTGTGAGTTTGTTGTCGCATTTCGACAAAATCTCTTTAGTCTGTCTGCATGTGTCTATCTCCTCCCAGTATCTTTGGTGTAGGTCTTTGGTGTATAGGTCTAGTTGATTATATATGTAGCTTTGTGGCAGGGGCATAATTGGCTCCGGTCCGTATGCCGTTGTTTCTGAGCCTTTTCTGGCCAGTTCATCCGCTGCATCGTTTCCTCTTGAGCCACTGTGCCCCTTGATCCATTGTATAGTAACGTTGTTTTTATCTGCGCACACCTCTGTGAGGATATGGTGGCATTCGTATATCAAGCTAGATGTGATGCTATCACTGCTCAGTGCTTGAAGTACCGATTTACTGTCAGACAGTATCCGTATGTTTGTACTATCGACTTGTCGTCTTTTTATGGCATTGCAGGCTTCAATTATCCCTACGCATTCAGCCTGGAATACTGTGTTATGTTCACCTAGTGGTTTGGCTATATGTATGTTTAAATCCTCTGAGAACACACCACATCCCGTTCCCGTGTTCGTTTTTGACCCATCAAGGGGAGATTATACTAGTTAAATGCGATACTCAATTGAAGAAAAATATCACTTGTATAATCTCTCCTTGGATTTAGAAGGATCGCTGAGAAAACGCTGTATAATATACCTAAATCAACGTCAAAATTCACTATATTTTTTACTTCTAGTCATGGTACAGTCAGCGTCATATAGTTAGAAACAGCCAAGGTAGCCAAATATTTCGGTACACGTCTTTATTACTGTAAGAATAAGGGTGTGTTACGAAATATTTGGCTACTCTGGCTGCTACTAACTATATGACGCTGACTGTATAACAACACTGGTACTCTCTTCCGAGACTCGCGAACCACGTGACTGACACAAGCCTACGTCATCAAACGGCACTTAACAGCATGATGACGTAGGCTTGTGTCAGGCACGTGGTTCGAGAGTCTCGGAAGAGTTTGTTATACCATGCTACTAGTCATCTTCGGTGTCAAAGCGGACCCCGGGCTCCTTTCGGGGCACAGCTGGGAATAACGCTAGGAGGATGATGATCACACTGATATTACAAATGTGAAAATTCGTTGATATTGTTAGAGAGACATAATAAGGAGACTCCGAAGGAAATTGTATTTATACAACATACATTAAAAACTTCAATAGCGCGATGCAGAACATCGTCCATTTTCACGCATATTCTAGCCTTTAAAGGCGCTCTTAAGGTGCTCTTACACGAGCGATAAAAATTGCCGAATTGCCGGAAATTCGGGGCAATTTTGACGTCACGGCCACTTCAAGCAATTCGAACTGCTCAAAATGGAGCGATTATTGCTCCAGTATGGCGGCATTCTGGCCCCATAATTGCCGCAACTCGGGAAACTAGGCAATATCTTCATACACGAGAAATTCAGTGGAGCAAATTGTAGTCGGCGATATGGAGCAACACGGAAATTAATGGAGCAATTCGAGAAATATTGCCGCAATTTCTATAAATTGCCCCATATTGCTCAATTAATTGCTCCATTCATTTCGGCAACGTGTCGCCGGGCAATAATTGCCCGAAAAATCGCCCGTGTAAAGGTGCTCTTACAAACTACTGAACCGATTTTGACGGCACTTTCTAATATTGTCGTTTAGACCTCCGAATAGGACATAGCGCGGCCTTTTTTACAAGCTTTATATTAACTTAACTTGTTCGTATGTAAGTATAAAAGTATATGTATGTAAGTTGTCCGTCAAATCTTGCAAGTTAAATTTGACCCAGTTCCCGGTGACCGATTGAGCTGAAATTTTGGGTATAAGTATAGTTTGGATGACAATTCAATATTATGGTACCATCGAGCTGATCGGATGATGGAGACAGAAGGTGGCCATAGGAACTCCGTAATAAAACCACATAACCCCATTAGAATCGACTCAATGAGCAGTTGATGATGGTATACAGAAAAGTACAGTCGGCAATAAAAGCTTGTACCAAAAATGAAATTTTTGACAGAAACTTATATTAGACTAGCTTCTGCCCGCGACTCCGTCCGCGTGGAAATCGTTTATATCGCAGCTCCATACAAACTTCAACCCCCCATTTCATCCCCTTAGGGGGTGATTTCCAGGATGAAAACTATCCTATGTCCTTCCCCGGGATTCAAACTATCTCCATACCAAATTTCATCGCAATCGGTTCAGCGGTTTAAGCGTGAAGAGGTAACAGACAGACAGACAGACAGACACACTTTCGCATTTATAATATTAGTATGGATATGGATATAATTTCTTCAGAGGGTGATATAAGGTTTGAAAAATGTATGGGATTTTTTTTTTATATAGAGACTTGAAATTCGTAAAAAGGTTCCTTAATGGATTAAACACAAGAAACGTAATTTCAGCGTTTTTGTAAATTCGTACCCTAAGGGGGTCAAAAATGGGTTGCAAATTTGTATAGAAAGTATACATTTTTCAAGCTAGTGACTTGAAACTTCGTAAAATGGTTCCATACTAAAACACAAGAAAAACAATTTCAGCGTTTTTGCAAATTCATCTTCTAAAGGAATTAAAACTTTCTTGAAAGTTTGTATGTAAAAATCCAGAGTGAAGAAGTCCTTAATATATACCGGTCTTATACGTTACTATTACATGAGCAATATTTGTATAAAATAAACATATATTTATGTGTATATTTGTAATCATGTTCTGATGAAATTGGCAGTATAGGGGTTTACGGGGACGAGAAACCGCTTGGTCTTATTTTCGAGAAAATTCGTTGTTTCCGTATTTTCTCCCAAAAGGCTGGCTTACTCTTCGACGACGACCAATCTTCTTTGTTGATGGTTGCGAGATCGAACCCCAGCGATGAGAAGGTTTTTTTGTTTTCTTTTTATTAGTTTATGTTGTTATTTTTTTGGTAAACGATCAGTTATTGGTCATTTGTTTCATTTTGTATAGTAATCGATTTCGTAGTATTAAAGCCGAGAAAATATCGATCCCAGGTAAAAGCAAAGCTTAATAAGCATTAAGCTAAAGGACAACATCGACGGTTGTGGATTTGAATGCATTATCGTTTTTAATTTATACCGCTTTTAGCCCAACACGACCGACCCTAACCTGGGCCAAACTTAATTACAATATGCACTGATAAAATGTTCTGTTTGCGAAGCTACGGAAATATTGTATGACATGATTAGGATGTGCAATTACCGGGCAAATTTCATTACAGGTAAATTACCGACTTGAGTCAGGCAAAGCCGGTTAAACGGTAAATTACCGGTAATTTGAATTTGGTTAATAAATAGCGTTATTTGACGATTATTTATCGTAAAATAAGCTAGGATTTAGTATAACGAGTTATCATGTGCCCTAAATGCCTTCTTTAATATTTTAAACTTGCTTGAGGAAGGAAGGCCAAAAACTCAACTGAAAACATTCCTTGGGAATTTGGGAATGAGCAGGAAGGTAGGAATTGTTCTTAGTTCTACAGATTTCCATTATAGAATATCAGTACAATACAAAACAGTACCCAGTAGTGATAATGGAGTCACGGCGGTTAACGTGAATATTAGTAAATATTATGGTGCATTGCCATCTCCCGTCCACCCGGACGACTCCCAAATGTACAGATATGTAATCCTCACACGACGCCCAAGATCTGGACACGGTAGAGGATTTTATATCTCTCTAATACGCTCCAACGGTGACTGCGAGGTGAAAGTGGTTCGAAGAGGTCCGATGGCCAAGCCAGCGGTCAAAAGATTAGAGAACATATGTACAAACTGCGGCATACGGTTGAAAACAAAGATTAACTTGATGTGGACCCTAATCTTTTCTATCTTTTTATACGCGGTTGAAACGTGGACTTTAAAGGCTTCGGAAAGGATTGACGCGTTAGAGATGTGGTGCTGGCGGAAAATGCTTGGCATCAAGTGGACATCAATGCAGTACAGCTCAGGTTTCGATCGTATCGAAAGATTTCTCGTAGTCCAAGAACGCCAAGCAGAGGGGCAGGATATACTCCTCAGGCTTCTTTATAACCTGACGGAGCGTATGAATGTGTTCTACGATGCTAAAGCCTCTTCGGAAACCAGCTTCTTCAGGAGGCTGAAAGTCATCTAGCCTGCCGTACGAGACGGCTTGTAATGACTCTCGAAAACAGCTTATACGTCTATGGCTCAGAAGTGAGTGAGTGAGAAGAGATGGGTCGGTAGTTCTTCAGCAGAGTGTTGTCGTTGTAACCCTTTTTAAAGAAATAACCACCTTACCTCTGTTCCTTGCCTTTGGCGTTCGAGACGAATAGAGGTATTTCTTTGGATTGTAATGATGAGTATACCTCTACAGTTTGTTAAATAAGGCGTGTCTATTGTACCTATTTAAACAGATCATAATTCATATTTCATAGAACGGAACCGAAAACGTGTTTGCATTTTAAGAAGCTCCTACAAACGATTCTATTATTCAGGTCCTATAGACACATAAGGTAAAATAACGCTAACAAGTTTATTCAATTGACATTTTACAGTTATTGAGGTATAATCATAACGATAAAGTATTATTAATCGTTAAAATGTATTAATTTATCGATAATTCGTGTTTCGGTAAATTACCGGTAAATTATTTTAATTTACCGGTAATTTACCGCCCCTATATTTGGCCAATTTACCGGTTAACCGGTATGCATTCCCTGGACATGATACATACACTTCCACTTACATTAGTGTTTCTTTCATAGTTTAAAATCAAATAAAACCCATTTTATATTTTGGTATATTATATTTATTGGTCTAAAAAATATCAAAAACATAATTATAAGCGGCATCTATCGAGCTCAAATTGGACTAAAATGAAGCACGCTAGATGGCGCTATCAACTTATAATTAAAGCATTAATAATTTTTCTTTTTCATAGAATTTGTGACTCATAATCACGAATTATTGTTACTATCCGTTGTAAAAAAGATCTGAAATTCCGTAAGTCACGTTCAAAGGCACGCGGCCCGGCAGCTTACTGAACAAGAAAAAAAAATTGGAACATCTATTTAAAAAGTCTGGGTTACAATTGTGTCTCCGAGGCCCCAATGGAGAGAAATACGAAAATCTTACAGCGAGGGCCATGGGGTCGCCGTCCAAACCCCCGGCCCACCTGGCGTGTTTCACCGCTGCGTAAGTCCGACTAAATCTTGGCCAGTTTTATCACTTATTTTATTAAATACATACATACATAGTATATAGTTATTACTAGCTTCAGTAAATTCCTCCCGCGAAACCGTTAGCGTGGACCCGGGATAAAGCTATCCTATGTTTCAATCCAGGCTATAAACTATCTTCGTGCAAATATGCATCCAAATCGGTTGAGCCGTTTTAAGCGTCATTGAGTAACAAACATCTAAACATCCTAACATCCAAACATCCAAACATCCAACCATCCAAACTTTCGCATTTATAATATTAGTAGGATTTACATTTTTACTTTTTTGGTAAATTTCAGCACAATTCTACCACCGTAGCGAAAATCGTGAATTAACCTTATTCATTAAACTTAAAATGCCTGCTAGAGTCTGTCAAGCGAGTCGTGTCCCTGGATTTTTTACAAATCCAACTAATATTATGAATGCTAAAGTTTGGACTTCAATCACGCAAAAACGGTTTAACGGATTAAAATTAATTTCGGTATACATATACCCCCTTATTCATAAAACTTAAAATGCCTCTACTAAATAAAATGTGCTTTGTCCCTTTCTTACGAACACAAATGTCAAAGTGACAGATAAGGACAAACAAATTTTAACGCCATTTTAGTTAAAACAGGCTTGTAGGACGTTTATGAATACGGCCGTTAGTGTATAACCTGGATTAACATACGAGTATATAATACTTTTTATTAGGGGGCGAAAGTTTGTAAGGAGCTACGATATTAAACGAGTTCCGCGCGGAGAAGTCTCGGGCAGAAGCTAGTTATATTATAAATGTCGACAAAAAAATCGCGCTCTTGGGAGTTATCGAAAGTGCATTCATTTTACTTACGGAACTATCACAGCTCAAGCTCCGCGCCCGACCCGCGCCGCGCACGACCCGCGGCCGCACTGCCCGAGTTGTAACTTAGCGCCGCGGGCCCGCGTTTGAAGTGTAGTTTCAATGTTTTACAACATGCGCAGGCCCGCGCCCGACCCGCAACCGCGACCGGTGTGTGGAGGCCTTAACATTTTTTTTTAGGAATTGGTTAATAATTATTAACGCCAGGTTCCCGAAAAAAGTACCTTAAAAAAACTCGAGACCCCTTGTCGTTTTGAAATACTTGTGTGTAGTTTTACGATACATATAAAAGAGTTGTTACTTGTGACGATTGGTATTCAAGTCAGAAAGTTAGATTAGTTCGGGTGATCGGGATCGAGGACAATATCAAGGTCGCCGAGGGCGAGCGAGTGCGTCCGAGCCGGTCGCGAAGAGGTCACGCCGTCTTCGGCTCTCGATTCCTAAACGCCCCAAATCGAACCAAACTGGTTCCCGCTTATTTCCGACGTGGGATAATTTGTGCACAAAATACCTCCAATGTTAGCCTCTTCTACTCAGACTATATTATACTAGCTTTTGCGCGACTTCGTTCGTGTTGACTTCCTGTTTTTGGAGTTTTACTAGGATAAAAAGTATTATATATGTTAATCCAGGCTGTACTCTATGTATAGGTATACTCAAATTCATCTTAGTCCGTTAAGCAGTCTTTAGTAACAAACATACAAACCCTTTTATTCCTTTATTATTACAAGCTTTTACGAGGGCTGCCTTTTAAGTTGTGTCGTTTGGAAAAATTAAAGACAATTTAAGTGTTAAATGGTATTTATTGTTTTTCAAAGTAATCACCGTGATATGTAATACACTTTTTCATTCGATCGAACCAGTTTTCGAAACACTTATTCCAGTCCGAAGTCGGGGTCTCCAAAATGGCCGTTTTGTATGCCTCAACCGCTTCTTCAGGCGTCTGGTACCGTTGACCACGAAGTCGTTGCTTGATTTTTGGAAAAGTAAAAAAATCGTTAGGGCTTAAGTCTGGACTGTACGGCGGGTGTTCCAGAATTTCGACGTTTTGCTCTTTTAAAAACGCAATAGTTTGCCGGGCGGTGTGCGAGCTCGCATTATCGTGGTGCAGTCTTATACGACGTCTTGGGTTATTTTTTCGAAACTCGCCGATGACTTCTGGTAAACAGACAGTGGTATACCAGTCAGCATTAACCGTTTTACGATCCTCGAGCACGATGGTGGCAACGTGGCCACTTTTCGCCACAAACGTGGCGACCATTTTTTTCGAAGTGCTCCGTGAGCGTATTACTTTGGTCGGTTTTGGCTCATCTTGGAACACCCAAACAGTCGACTGCTGTTTAGAATCGGGATCGTAGGCATATATCCAAGATTCGTCACCACTGATAATGTCGTAAACATGTTTCGAGTTTCCTCGGTTGAATTGCCGCAGAGTTTTGCGACACCATCGAACGCGGGCCGTTTTTTGGTCTTCACTGAGTAAATGTGGTATCCAGCGTGAGATCAACTTTTTTACGCCTAAGTGATCATGCAAAATACTGTGAACACTGGTCCCTGAAATACTTAAGGAAGCTTCTATCTCACGGTATGTCGCATGGCGATCTTCGATGATCAGTTGCCGTACAGCATCAATGTTCTCCTGGGTTACGGCTGTTTTTGGTCGACCTTCACGATGTCTATCACCAAGACTAGAGCAACCACGTTGAAATTCTAAATACCAGCGTTCCACAGTCCGAAGGCATGGTGCTTTATCATTGAAAACCGTAGTCAACTCTTCGAAGCACTGAAGTCGCGTTAAGCCCCTTTTGAAGTTGTAAAAAATTATCGCTCGTAAATCTTCCTTCGAAATTTCCATTTTCACAACTGACTTGTCAACTTTGAACGAACGCTGTACTAAAACGGTTGGGCCGATTTCGAGTCATTCTTTTGTTTTCGAATTCTAAATTCAAATATTTTAACGTGACACTAGTTCTTTTTTATGCAATCACGGGAGGTTTGCAAACGACATAACTTAAAAGGCAGCCCTCGTATTTAACTTGCCCTGTTAGTATGTAATCAAATCTTGCAAGTTAAATTTGACCCACTTCCCGGTGACCGATTGAGCTGAAATTTTGGGTATAAGTATAGTTTGGATGACAATTAAATATTATGGTACCATCGAGCTGATCTGATGATGGAGACAGAAGGTGGCCATGGGAATTCAGTACATAACCGACGTAACCCCGTTGAGTATGGATTCGTTAGAATCGTCTCAATGAGTAGTTGATGATGGTATACAGAAAAGTACAGTCGGCAATAAAAGCTTGTACCAAAAATGAAATTTTTGACAGAAACTTATTTATATAGTATACTTTAGTAGCTATATCCTTATATTAGTGCAAAGTCCTGCCTCAGTGTGCTACACTTATTGGTAAGTCGGTTTAAGGTTTGTTTAACAGTCTCTCGAACAGTGTTTAATACTTAAAAGAAATGCTAAATAATGTACCGCAATCTGCTGACACTGAGGAGAAAAAAAAGTAGATGACGTCGTCGCAATCGCGCGAAGTTATCTCGTGGGTCAGTCCTCTCCGACAAGACTATTGTGGCAACATAATAATAAATATATATTGATGCAAATATTATGTACTTTCTAGCACAACAGTTATGTACGATTCCAGTCGACAGTGACATTTTGAAAGAAGTATACGCTTATAAGGTAGCGTAGCATGTTAATACAGGAAGGAATCTGCATCAAACATTTATACTGCTGTCTACTACACTCCACGGTTTCAGTCACGTCAGGCCTACCCCACTGTCAATTTGGCGCGAAACGAAGTGTGTCTATGGTAACCTCCTTTGGAGGTCTAGCAAGGGTTGTACAGCGTACCGCACACAAGGACGTTTCATATTATATACGTTCCGTAAGTACGTTATACGTCAGTATATACGTTTACGTAAAACGTAGTAACAACGTAATTTCATTGATCGCACACCGTTATACGAATTTAAATTTTACAACATCTTGCTAACATGACGAAAGAAGTAATCGCATTGCTTTAAAAACCCCCCGACACAAAAAATTAACTCTAAAAACTAATAAATAATGTTTTAAACCTATAATAATTATTATCGTCACATATATTAATTAAGTTCAAATATTTTTATTTTCCAAGCGTCGTCGCGTCCGGGGACCGTCGCGTCAGGGGACGGTCGACCGACTGAAGTGGTCCCCCGACGCGACGACGCTTGGAAACTAAAAATATTTGAACTTACTTAATATATGTGACGATAATATTTATTATAGGTTTAAAACATTATTTGTTAGTTTTTATTAGAGTTCATTTTTTGTGTCGGGGGGTTTTTTAAATGTTTAGTTTTACTTTTATTTTGTCCTTTTTAAAGTGATGATCTTCAAACGGCTGATCAGGTCATGATTACCTTACCATATATTTTCAATATCATTCAAGTAACACGGTACCAAATTTCGAATCGATCGGACATAAAGAAGTTAGTCAGATCCCCTCATCATCACGGTACCAGTGGCTGATCAGGTCATGGTTACCTTACCACATACTTTCAATATCATTGAAGTAACACAGTACCAAATTTCGAATCGATCGGACATAAAGAAGTTAGTCAGATCCCCTCATCATCTAGAAAAGAACTGATGATCTTCAAACGGCTGATCAGATCATGGTTACATAACCATATAATTTCAATATCATTAAAGTAACACGGTACCAAATTTCGAATCGATCGGACATACGGAAGGTAGTCAGATCCCCTCATCAACTATTAAAGAGCTGATGATCTTCAAACGGCGGATCAGGTCATGGTTACTTAACCATATAATTTCAATGTCATTGAAATAACACGGTACCAAATTTCGAATCGATCGGACATAAGGAAGTTATTCAGATCCCCTCATCAACTAGAAAAGAGCTGATGATCTTCAAACGGCTGAACAGATTTGCATGAAACATGGCTAAGAACACTCGGGTTAAAATTATCTATGATACAAAAAAATCCGCATTCAAATCGGTCCATTCGTTTGGGCCCTACGTTACCACAGACAGATACACAGACACGTCTTTGCGTCGGGGTTTAAAAATATGAACTGTTCTGTAAAAACTTAACCTGTATTTAATATTTTTTTACTTAATCCTCAGTTCCCGGCTATTGTATTATTTTATTATCATATCTTATTAATCTTATTATTATTTTCTAAAGGCCGTAGCTGAACAAGGAAACAACATCTGCCCTTGAGCTATTTTGACTAGATTTTTTTTTATATAGTGTACTCACAACTAGTACACATCACACACAAAATATTAAAAGAAATCTCCAAGTGTTTCCGTAGTAAAACGACAATAATAAAAAAATAATAAAAAATCTCCTAGTCATAGATATTATTTAGCAGTTTTCGGGTATATAGTTCGACTGTTAAAGAGGTATATGTGATTAAAAAAAGAATCACCGTCCTTTGATTTTTATGACATAAATTTTAGACTTACCTTGGCGGAAACCGGGCTTGCCTGACTCTTCTCTTGGCAGGCAACCCCTTTCTTTCCGCGCCTCGACAATAATGTACTATTATTGCTCACCAAAAAAGCAACAGGTACATAAATTAATTGCATCTTAAATTAAAAATATGCACATTGTCAACGAGTGCGTGATTATTGATAAAGATTAATGGGACAGCTAAGGCCCCATAATTTAATACGCTGTAATAATAACACAGAGACCTTGATATTTTTTTATAATGAAGGTCAAGGAAGGTCAAGGTTACGAACATTAAACGGAACCGTTATGTTGTGTGGCCTTAAACATCTTACACGAACACTTCACACAGTTACTAAAGCAGAGTAACGGAAAAAATTAGGTACTTGTCAAGAGAAGGCGAAATAGACTGAAATGATTTCATTACTGATTGATTTTACAATGAATCATGTCAGATAGATGCTTAAAACGGATAATTACGTTGTGTTGTTATCGTGAATTCGTACTCCTATTAGGTAGAAATAAAAATGAGTAGGTACTGAATTTCAGTATCCGCTCCAATTTCGGTCGCTAGGCTGAACCAAAGACGATGTGCAGAAATATAGTGTCACCGGGTCACCTATAGTCTCAATCTCATGTAATCCTGTAATGTATTACATCCAGACTACAGTAAAAACGACATTACATATTTTAAGTTTTATTTACCAAACAATCTCATGCAATTTAACTATTTATTTGGCAAGCGCCCGTTATTCTCTGTTCATAACCAAGTTCCGCTACAAAGCGGAAAAATCATGGTATCGGCTACAAGCGTAACGCTACGAAAATATTGGCAATGAATCCTTTATGTCTCCTAATTGCCAATTCAAATGAGATACTTGATAGATACCTACTATACCTAGTCTAGGTCATTAGCCTGATCAAATCCCAGCGGTCCAAGCGTTTATAAAGTATTTTCAAGGTCATCTTTAAATAATCGATTTTCCGAGGCAGGCGCGTCTGGTCTCGAAAACGGTTGACCTCGTTTCATCTCTCTCTACTAAACAGCCGCATGGTCTTGTTTTGAGTTACAAACATTATGGGTTAGTAGGTTGCATACGTACACACTATCTGAATGGCATTTAAATTGAACGTTTTTCAAGACTCAATTTAGCTCACATTAGATAGCGTGGGTAGATACGTATTTACGTTAGGTAAACAGGTAACAGCTCAGACAGGTGCCAAGTGGGTACACAGCCTAAGGTTTCCAAGCGCAGGATTTGTTTATACTAGGTATTTTGTTAGGAAAGTCGTAGATTAAATACAGAAATGTCCAGATTTTAAATTCATTTAATGGCTTTATTACAGGGTGCTAGTTTGTAAAGCTAATGGACTTTCAGGGATAATAGAGGCCATTCCCCGGTTATCTATGACCACATTTTCTGGTGTATGTCTGTAGGAGTGGACCAGATGTTGTGGTTTTTTTCCAGACTACGGCAAAATAGGGGGTTATGTTTTTAAAGAGTATGTACCTGATTATTTAGTTGGCACGCTCGCTCGCTTAAACGGCTATTTTAACATGTGCGATGTCGTTAAATTTAGAGACCTTATGTTTATAAAACTGCAGTCGAGTTAAAAAAAACAGTTTCATTTCACTAGTTATACCATATTATTATTGAATTTGTTCCTTAGTGAAATTGACATTCAATTTTCCTCACGATGTTTTTTTCATCCACCGGAAAGCTAATGCAATTATCAAATGATATTTCGCACATACCTACATCTGCGAATTAATTTAAAGGTGTATGTAAAAGCCCTTAATCTAGGTAAACTGGGCTAGTGTAGGGTTGGTAAGATATTTAGGTACATTTCCACATTTGCAAACGGTAGCCTGTTCCCAAGCCGGCGGCAATAAAGGTCGAAACGCACTGACAGCAGTGGCGGAGTCATAGTCCAGGCAATGAACTGACAACTTGTATGGAAAAAATGTCAATTTTGGAAATAATTTATAATAGCTTATTTTTTATGTATAACGGATATATTATCAATTAAATAGTTACCCAGCGACAAAATCCGACAAAATTTCAGACATCGAAAAAACGACAAGTTAACTGGCTTCTAAAAAGTCAGTAAAAATATTAATAAATGTTTTTGTCTTTTTTTTGGTTCATTTACATTTGCTCTATAATATTCAAGATTAATCGTACAAAAAAAGATAATGCATGCTTCATTTAAATCTACATAATTACTTCCGGGTGGAAAGTTTGTCGGATTCTTGACTAAATCATCTTAGAATAACATTTTCAAATGAAATCAACAAAAAAAACGCTATTATAAATTAATGTTTTTCAAAACCGTATTTTGCCTGGAGTATCAATGCGTTTCGGCCTTTAAGGTGTGGTGGTTGCGTAGGTAATTATAGGATGTCACCGGTACACATTTATTCACTTCGCTAGTACAGTCTATGAGACAATAGAGATGAAATATATTTAAGTAGGTATGTACATCGGTATTGTTCATAATGTTATAATACGTAGATACAAATAGGTAACATGAAGGTACAAATAGCTACACTTTTGTAATTGTAAGTGTAAGTAGTAAGTGTAGAAATCAAAATAAATAAAATAAAATAAATATATTTAGTGTCAAAACTGAACGGTACCTACCAACCGGCCCATTTTTATTTTGTTATTGTCATCGTCACGTTCGTAGGGGGTTTACCTACGCCTTGTGTAAGTAGTATATAGCTTGTAGGTCGGACGCGGGCAGTAGGACGACACTGCAGTACTAGTTGTTTGTACTCACGTGCATACCTACCTACTATTCGGCGCCAAACCGCCCCGGTCATTGCCTCCGCGTCCTTCACGCTTACACATGCACGTCATATCAGAACAGCAAATAACGATCGTAACCATGTACCTACATGTTTTATCCACTCAACCAAATTCGATAACGATAATTTATTCAAAACATGTTAATTGAACAACGTGCAGGTATAGTCGGCCCGAAATATATAAATTTATTGTCTACCAAACTGTTCACTTTAGAAAACTTTTGAATGTTTGGATGTGACATATAATAATATTAAATTTAATTGTAGGTGGTAATACTGGAATGCAAGTACAGAATAAGTACCACAAACCAAGGTTAAATTGTATATTTACTTACTTATGTTTTCAAAATTAAATAATGAACTATTTCTTACCTTATTGTTTCTACTATTTCCAGAGCCCCATCGTGTTTGTCCTGAAAAAAAAAAGAATTCCTATTTAATACACATGTACATTTATACTAAACTGCAAATGAACTGAAGTTAATGGTAACTCCATATGGGCAGAATGGTTGAGTAGAACAAAACAATAGGCAGTTCCCACACCTGTTCATTACACTGAATAACATGTGGAATGTACATATATGTTTTATGTTAAACAATGAACTATATTAATGGAATGGTAATAATATTTAGTCACAGAATGTTGCTCAAATGATTCAACTAATATTTCATGTTAGGGACCAACATAAATAATAGCATTGAATTAATAAAAGGCTATCATTGCATATTTTAGTAATATATTTAACTAGTCAAATTGAATATATGTAGTTATCATTGATTTAGTCGTTAGTTTTTTTATTTTGACACCTGTTTGTATCATATTTAGTGATTAATGTCTTTTTTTCATAGAAAATTATTTATCAAGTTAACCAATTTTTTTTCATCATCATCCTCCTAGCGTTATTCCCGGTTGTGCCCTAACATTTTCCTTCCAAAACAAATTGAATTTACTGTACAAAAAAAATGAAAAACCGTTTTAGAATGTGCAACTCAAGACTTTTCATATGATACCCCACTTGACCTACTAACTACAATTGGATTTTTTTCTCTAACACCGTTAAATGGGGACGGTGGATGGAGAATGGAGATGGAAAGTTCTCCGTCTTTTAGCATTCGATAAGTTTGCTTTCAAAACTATACAAGTAGCCCGTACTAACTATTTGAGTAAAACTACTGGACGTATTAAGCAAAAATTTCCAGTCATGTAGCTTTCTTTAATACCTACATTATGATAAAATATATAATTTAAGCAAAAAACATCTGTTCATGATTCTTAAGATGTTATATTTGTAAAAACGGAGTTTTCAATTGAAATTTTGCAATTTAAACTAATGAACTCATCACACTGTTACCTTTTATGCTTAATCCCTGAACGGATTTAGATGAAATTTTTCGTACAGATAAGTTGAGACCCTTGGAAGGATATAGGATAGTTTTTATATCAGAAATCATCCCTTAAGATGGTAGAACTTTGTTCGGGTTGGCGATAATTGAGGTTCCGCCCACAATAATTTAATAGCAATCATTTTTCTAAGACAGTTACAAGTTCTTCGCGGACTAAGTTGCGGGCAACAACTAGTATTCCATACACTTGGATTAGATTTATTTAAAACTATTCCAAATTGACAGCATAATAGTTCCTATATTTAATGACTCGCGACAAATGGACAGAGTGGCACCATAAGGGTTGTAAGGTACATAGTATGTAACTGATTCAGAAGCTATCACAGAAAAATTCAACATTCATTGGTACATATAAAGGGCCTATTATAGTTTTATAAGTACACATTGAATACTATTTACTTGGTGTTATTTATTACTTTGATGGGTCTTCCACATTTGATGTTCAATGAGTGTTGTAATGGGTTCTCTATTGTATGAGCAAAAATCATTTCCCAGTGTCACTTCCCAAAAAAAAATTCCCAAATATTAATTTGGCAAAAAAAACTAGTCAAATTATTGTTTCGCATTTTATCACGTGGCATTATCTCCTATGGCAAAATATTACTTCGCAAATTATTGTTTGGCAAAGTTTTATGTAGTCAAGTTTCATTTAGTCAAACATATTATTTGGCATAACATTAGTTTTCCAAATTATTGCATGGCATACGATTTATATCCTAATTGTGTAGTGCATCCATACTAATATTATAAATGCGAAAGTGTGTCTGTCTGTCTGTCTGTCTGTCTGTTACCTCTTCACGCTTAAACCGCTGAACCGATTGCGATGAAATTTGGTGAAGAGATAGTTTGAATCCCGGGGAAGGACATAGGATAGTTTTCATTCTGGAAATCACCTCCTAAAGGGATGAAATGGGGGTTGAAGTTTGTATGGAGCTGCGATATAAACGATTTCCATGCGGACGGACTCGCGGGCAGAAGCTAGTACCAAATATATTGGCAATTATTATAACCTAACCTAACCGCCAGCGTGTCGACGTCACCCCGCTTCGCGGGGTGCCTATTTCCGCTCCGCGGACACGAGTGAACCCTAACCTAACCTACTTATAATTATATTTCTCAAATTATTGTGTCTATTTTTGCCGTTGATGAAAGATGGCCGTTATTAAGTTAAAAAAAAAGCGGACAACGAGGGTTCCGTGCCTATTAAAAAGGTCGGTCGTATCGTTACTGAAATGTTATGGCACTTACGTCCTTTTCTTTTAGGAAGGCAGTTTTTTAGGAATATCTCAAAAACCTTTGAACCGATCTTGTTCAAAACAATTTTCGCTGAAAGAATTTAATAAGCCCTATGAGCATGATTTTTTTCATATTTTTAAAATACATGGTTCAAACATTAGAATTTTAGTGACTTTCGAGGCGAATATCTCCGACTCTATTCACTTAATCAAAAAAAATGCTGAGAAACCTTATATTTATCCCTTAAGTTGCCTTTTATGTGTTGTATGTATGTATATTGTATGTATTTATGTATGTATGGTTGTATATATGTCTGCGTATTTATTCATTTATTAGGTGTGTCCTGTTTAGTAATATTTGAAAGATTGATGTGTTAGTATGCTCTTCTTGATGAATTCCTGCACTACCTGTTTAAAATTCTAGTTTAAATGTTTCCTGCTGTACAAAGGTTGTCTGGAAGAGATCGCTTTAAAGCGATAAGACCGCCTGTTGTTGCCATTATTTATTAAGCAAATTTTTTTGTAAGATGTTTCTCTCTTGTAGTGGTGCAATAAAGAGTATTTATTATTATTATTATTTATTTTGAAAGGCCTATCGATTGATGTGCCACACGTGGGCTTGCAATGAAAAAAAAATTTTTGACTTTCAGTTTTATGTATGGAGTACACCCCTAAAAAAAATTTTTTTTAGTAATTGAATTACAAAACTATGTAGCGGTTAACAAAATACACCTATCCTCAAAATTTTATTCAAATACACCTCAAAGTTTTCGAGTAAAATGCCTGTGACATACGGACGGACAGACAGACAGACAGACAGACAGACAGACAGACATGACGAATCTATAAGGGTTCCGTTTTTTGCCATTTGGCTACGGAACCCTAAAAAACACGGTTTGTTAAACTTTTCTTATATCAAAATGTGTATTGATAAAATATAAATTAAAGTATGTTATGTTTTGCATTTGTTTGTCTTTTCATTTTAGTTTGTAGTAAAAATAAAATATTTGCCAAAGTTATGCTATTGTGTGCGAAATGAAAATTTGAGCAAATGTTTTGTTTGGAAAACAATATTAGCCCAAACAAAGTGTTTGCTAAATAAACTTTTGTCTTAATAACATTTGACAAAGCAAAATGATGCCAGATGATATTTTGACCAAATGAACAATTTGCGAAACAAAAATGTGCTATTTGTTCGTTTGGGAAATGAAACTACTGCCATAAGTTTTGTGGGAAGTGAAATTTGGCGAAAATATTTTGCCGAAAAATTTTGTTGCAATGTGTCAAAAATCGGAAATAACATCTTGTAGATTATAGTCTAGTTTCATTTTTATGCTTCTATTTTTTCTGTATACTCTGTGCTATTGAGTCAAGGGATAATAGCCAATGTCAATCTCCAAGGTTCATTCTATGTACTAGTTGAAATTGGATGAGTAGTTCCAGAGATTATGCCCTACATACAAACTTACAACTTCACAGACTTTTCCTCTTTAAAACATTAGTATAGATAGTGATTTGTATTCTACTCCACAGGTTATTTTATTTATAATTCAATTTTAATTTGAAATGGCTAGATAGAAATCAACTCACAAAAACTACTATGAAATGATACCAGTATCAGAAAGCATTGACTTGCACATACAAGTGATTAATTATCCAGTCTCTAATGAATGACTATTATTACAGCAAATGAGATCTACTAAATCACTCACTTAAAAATTACTTGTTGAAAAATGAATAACACTGAATCTAACAAGGATACCTAGTCAATTTGCACTTGATATTGGATGTTTTGAGAAAAGAAGAGGCATGAAATGTCTTTGCTCCCGGAACTGAAAACACATATAGTGGTATTGGGCACCTAACTACCCCTGATTGATTAATTTTAAAATATTTTAGTTGATCTTCATATGCTGTCAGTTGTTAGTTTGCCTTGAAATTTGATGGGGTTGCATAAATCTGATGACATGCACTAGACACAGAAAAAATGCCTGAATTATTCTTTGCTATAAATTCTAACTTACTGATAAAAGCGATAAATCATCAAATTCAAAATAAACCATAATATTCAAGTGATTCAGTAAATGCATATGTACAAACTTAAATAGAAGTGGTTTTTGGTGAATTATCTTAAAATAACCACAAGACCATAAAAAACAACCATGGAAAATCGCGTGTAGACGAGTTAATGGGGTCATTACACTTGTACTATGAGGAATGTAAACTAATTTTAATATCATCATAAATAACACTCATGAAAACAACAATTAAACTAGGAGTAATTATTCAGTAACAGAACATTAGTATTTTTTTTTTTTCGTTTTAGCCATTACACAACGCTATATAGGTAATAGCTCCGAAAAAAATCTGATAAACAAATTGAATCATTATAACCAATGTAGTTCGTTCACTTTTAAGGCTATTCGACTGTGGAACTCTCTCCCTCTTGATATAAGACAAGCTAAATCTATCGGTAACTTCAAATCTCTTCTTAAAGAACATTATTTGTCTCTCCCCTAACCCCGATTGTCTTACTATTATTATTATTGGCTGACTGTTTATGTATTATATTTATATATTTTTATTTGTGTTATTTGTATATATGTATGATTGTGTATGTATGTTTATATATAGAGCTATTTATGTACGTGTATTGATATAATTATTTTGATTTTTGGCTTATTATAATCTCTGCACCACCTACTACATAATCTAGTTTTATCTCTTTCTCCGATACCCAAAGGTTGTCTGGAAGAGATCGCTCTTCAGCGATAAGACCGCCTGTTGTCTACCTCTACCTACATGTTATTGTATTGTTTCTCTTTTTAACTGCTTTGTTTGTGTGAGGTGTGCAATAAAGAGTATTTGTATTGTATTGTATTGTAGCCTAAGATAGGGTTAGATTGTTTAGAAAGTAACAAATCAAGTTGTTGTTGATATTTATAACCTAGAAATTATAAGCCAAAACCGTATTTTACATTCAAAATGTTTGCTAAAACCGTATATATTTTCTATATTTATCATCATTACTGATAATTAATGAATCACAACATGGTCACGTACTGCATACACGAGTCACACGAGTGGAGATAACAATGTTTTTTCTATACGCTTAAAATGGGAATGACGATGCTCTACAACTACAACGGACACTGTATAAAGAACCCATCTAAAAAAAGCCGACACCTTGACAAAACACGAGGTCAATACACTCCGGCTGAAAGACCATGTGATATAAGGACCAACATGCTACAGTTTTCTGTAACTTGGAAAAACAATTGGTATTTTTCTTTGATTTGGAGGCATAATATTATTATAATCGATATGGCTTCAAATAAATGCTTCGAGCACATTATATCGCAAAAATGTGTTTATCTTAACTATATAATTATTTGTTATTAAAAGCTACATGGGAAGTGTCACCTGTAGATTAATCACGATGATAAACTAAACATTGTAAGCATTGACACATCAAGTTACCAAAGTAAAATATATACGATTTCCTTACCGAACCATGACCTGAAGTGAGGGGCCATGTATAAACAACAGGTTCTGCGCCTGCAGGAGAGTGCAGGCGTAAATCCAAAGCCATTATAGGAAAACCGCTGCATGAATGCACACACTTTTCACTTAAACACTAAATTTATCACTAAAAACACTTGGTATTTTAACATAATTTCACTGCACTTTCACACACATACACACTCCGCACAACCGGGCGCCATGTTGAAATTATATTAATCATGGCGGACATTTTGGTGTTGTCTCATCAATAAAAGTTAAGTGAGATGCGGCGCAAACAATTATACCAAATTTATGAGTTCAGTTTTCAGGATTTATAATCCGACAAATTTTTAGTTATTCAGTACTTCACGAATACAGTAAAAATATATATCTACCGTTATTATTGTGTCATCAGTCGATTCTTGCTTCGGTCCTTTCGGCACTTTCATGGTGTAGTTAAATAACAGAAAAACGCTTCTGGGTTTTTTTATTGAATAATTAAACGGTCACCACACCAACACTTTTTCACAAAAACTTCTTGTAGCTAGAATGAGACAGCAACAATATACCTATAATTTTTAACTAGAGGCGCATTCTCACAGGCGAGCGTGGCAGGTCGGCCCACGGTCCACCGTGTGATATCGGCTCTGCAGTTGCAGGCTGCATGGTGTTCAGCAGAACCAAGGTCACACCGAAGTGGATCCTCTGACTTTCCGTGGCAGAACTGCCGTGCTCGCGCTTGACGTTCGTCCATGGCGATGGCTCCTTTATAACAGTTACTAGCTTCTGCCCGCGACTCCGTCCGCGTGGAACTCGTTTATATCGTAGCTCCATACAAACTTTCACCCCCCATTTTAGGGAAGTGGGGGGTTAAAAAGAGACAAAAAGTAGCCACTCTGTATGTCACTCTCCATCCCTTCAACTATCTCCACTTAAAAAATCATGTAAATTCGTCGCTCCGTTTTGCCGTGAAAGACGGACAAAGAAACAAACAAACACACACACTTTCGCATTTATAATATTAGTATGGATATGAATATGGAAGTATGGATAGTTATGTAAGGAAAAAAAAAAAAAAACCAAGTTGGCGTGACAATTTGGAGTTTATCCTTTATATTGCGCAATATACATGACTGTCTATAGAGCGTACTTTACCCATTGCCTACATTTTGGTTGACTTTGACAAGTAAGAGTCTGTTAAGTTTCGTTGGGTTTTGAATTTATATTTAACGTGTAATTGTATTTATTTGATGTCTAATGCAAATTATTGTTGTACGGTTCCATCATCATGTCTATTACGCATTCAAGATTAAAAAAGTTCTCTAGCTTTGAATTAGTTAATGCTCATTTCATACATCCGAAATTGATAATACAAGAAGATACACAAAAACTTAAAATATATGATCTGACTTCACGTAATGAAGAAGACTCCGATCCCGACAAGGTTTTTAATTTTGATGCCAAAATCTCAAACACACATGTACATGGGAAGCTTTTATGGATCCTCCTGAGATCAGGAGAGATAATTGTAGTGAATCCAGCGACGGGATCTCAAATCAGGGTAACATGTGAGAAGTTGCCTAACTATAAGATACAGAAGTTGAGGAGCAATAAGAATAATGTGATATTAATCAGTGAAAGTGGAGAATGTTTAACTGTTTTACTCTCAAGCAAGGAATTGGAACAAGACATTGTAGATGATAAAGTAGAACATGTTGTATCTATTGAGAAATACAGTGGTTCCTATTTGGCTGTGGAATCTCACATGCTCACAAACGGTCTGAATGCCTACACCGAAGGAGGAACTTTAGTTTTAAAATGCCCTGTAACTGGTTTATATGAAGTTATGAACTCAAACAAGAGGATTCTTTATGCAGTTCCCTGGGCAGATTCACTGATACTTTCTGATGGGGCTACAATGTGGCTTGTGGATATAAGGGATTCTCAGGTTATGTATGAGTTTAAAGAAGATCGGATTACATATTATCCACTGGGATCATACAGCAATGACTTTTACTATCTGATCTGGGATCAAATGCAGGTGAGGCAAATAGTTTTATGACCCACAGATGTCTGTTATTCTTTAATGTTATTTTTCTTGTGATTCTAGAGACATTTATAATTCTTTGGAGTCCTCATTCTAGATACATGTGAGTATACTGATTCTAGATGGTCAGGGGTATTAATATGTTAAGATAAATATCTGTACACACCTTTAGGATATTGACAATCGAGTCTTGTACAGGGGTATTAACCTGACTGTACCTAGTTTTCAGTGTCCTTGTTGTGGAACCTAAAATGTTTTAGCAAAGGGTGTTTTACAACAAAATTTTTATGGAGTAAAATTATTTACATTGCTATATGTATTATAATATACACCAGGGATGTTGCAGACATTCGCATCCGCAACCGCGGATGTTCCGCATGATTTTCAACATCCGCATCCACAAAAATTAATGCGGAGTTTTTACGGATGCGGATGTAGTACAGTTCGCCACCAGATAGGGGCCAACACGGCGCGTGCCACGCGCATGTTCAGTATTTTCGTCATTAGTCAATAAGAATCTTCATTTCGTTTCTGTAATGTGACTATTCGCTGTATTCGCTGTTGATGATGTGTCCGGTTTGCAACAATTGTAAATCAGTCGCAACATGATCCAAGTACTGCGTGACTCTTAAGACGTTGCGTATTTATGTTTTTGAGCATTTTGCCTCAAAATCCGCATCCGCAGATGTCTAAAAAGTCACATCTGTGTCATCCCTGATATACACAGAACAACATTAGTATGAAGTTCTAAGCTAGGGGACTAGTTCTTGGTTCTTGGGCGATATGGCTGTCTTACTTAAATAAAATAACTTGAATACTTACTATTTATATTCCAGGTGTACATATGCTGTGCTTGGAATGAATCTCTTTCACTTGATTCAACAACTGGTGATCAGCGTGATAACAACTCTACAATCCAAAAACTTTCATCTCAAGAAACATTTAAAATTCAGTTGAAAACCATCATTGATGGTGTAACATCTACAACAGACCCAGATCAGGCATTACCCCAGATTCAACCATATTTCGAGACTATTGAAGACTTGCCTCTTCTTGTAAACACTGCTCTAAAGCTTTGTAAACTAAATGTGTCATTTAAGACACTTGCATACGTTTTGCAAAAGAAAGTTTTTGCATCAGCAGATGATCCCTTGATACAATCATTATGTGACATCATGAATAAAATAGACATTCTTGAGTACATTGAATTTAGAGGAAGCAACTTGTATCAAGAGCTAAGCATATTTGACTTGAGTTTTGTGGAACTGTGCATAACATTTGTCTCAAAAGGTGATTTTGATTTAGCCTCTATATGTTGGCTAAAATATTCTGCTGTAAAACAATCAATTAGTTCCAACGATATAATGGGAATATTAAATGCTATACCACATAACATTAAGATGGGTGCTCTGATAAACTGGTTAAGGAATTTTCTCCCACCTCTTCTAGATGAGAACCCTTTTTATATAGATTTATTTGTGAGGTGGGTGACAGAAAGAGTGTTTTCATTAGAGAAATCAGGTTACTGGCCAAAAATTGGACTGAAATTTATAGAGGATATAGGTATAGTTTTGGAAACATCCTTAAAAACTATCTGTTTGCGACCAATATCAATGGATGACCTTGATACCCTAAAAACTCATATAAAGAACATCATAGAACTGAAAGAAAAGCATAAAATCAATATGTTGTTGGGTGAGCTCAGTTCACAGAGCCCCAGTGAAGTTGCGTTGATCATGCTACGTCGCTGCTACACGGAAGACTTGGAGCCCTTCTTGCAGTATTATTTACCTTCCTATAGTGCAAGGAACTGTTTTGAGATTGACGACACGCTGCGCTCTTTTATAGAAGTAGAATCTGCGAGCAGTGGCGGTGACGTAGATGGCGCGCGTTTGAAAATTTTGCTTAACTCTTTTCGACTCCATACAAACAAGCTTGAGTGTTTCCTTCAAGTTTTGAAAGTATTAGATGTACCATGGAACCCAATAGTACTAGATCTCGCGGTAGAAGCCGCTTCATCTGGGACAAAAGATTTTACAACAACAGCAGCAGATCGTATTCTTGCTGAGGAAATACAACGAGAACTGAATTACGCAAAAGTGAAAGTGATTTTAAAGAAATATAAATTTTCGTTAAAATGTACTGATTACCAATTAGTCTTGCATAAGTTGATGACGGCACCAAGCATCGATTTGGTCGACTTGAAAGTTATCACCGGTACACTAACAGAATATTCAAATTACGGCAGCCTATTATATTTAAATCGATGTCTTTGTGACTGTGAAACAAGAGCTGCATTGTAATACTTTAATCAATTACCAAACAAGGAAAAGAAGATTTTACTGAAGTCAGTTACGATAAAATACGAACAGATCATAAAAGGAAGTTCAAATGATGCGATTACTGAAAGGAATTATGTAGATTTTTTGAAAGGCAGTAAAATGCTTATTGATTTAGAAATTAATACAATTGAAAAGATATACTATCTAAAGAATTCCTTTCATACTAAACTGAGTATAAACGATATGTACTGCGAAAAAACTGGACAAGAAGAAGATATCGCTATAAACACCTCTGACGCCGGAATTAGCGGGTGTGTGGGTCAACTCTCTCGAGCACACCAGACTCCGCGTTCCACGTTGGTAGCGTTATTGCATCGTACTTCTCCAAACCACGAAGTACGCAAACTAGTCGAAACTCTAATAACTTCAGAGTCACAAGACAACTGTAGCACTGAAATTGCTTCAGTATTAGCTAATTTCAAAGATGGTAACAGTTCATCTGTTCTCTTAGAATGCTGTCATGTACTGACTGAGCTCATATCAACGTGTACCGAAGAACACATCCATGGCGTAATCAAATATTTATCTATGCTAACAGCTTTAGTAAATGCCAATATAGTAGTCAAAAATCTTTCTATAGCATGGAAATTCCAATATATGTTTTTACCCATGTCATCTCTCTCAACATTGAATGATCTGATCGATTTCTACATATCGCCATATAATTATTTGGCACAGAATCCTGGAATTTGTCATAGCAGAGGCGATTTTATCCCTATTAGGATCGTCCTGAATATTGCGGAAGACATTGCTTCTTCCGGGAAAGATTTACCTGGAGAATTACTTCTTATTAGGAACAAACTCTGTAAACAACTTTTAAGCAAAGTTGTCGCGTCTCAAGAACTCGATGAACTGCTGGTAACAACCTTATTAGATCTCTTAAGTAAAGATGAAGGCGATAAAATGTGGATTATAGACGTGATGCGCGGTCAGAATGAGTCGTTGTCACATGCTGCTATGACGTACCTGTCGAATCCTGTGATAATGCGAACATTTGCGGCCTTCTGTTTGTCCCAGAACACAGTGGCGTATTCGCGTCAATATACATTGAAAACAAAGTTTAACTTTAACGTGGCAGATCTAGCTTTGCCAGATATCAACAACGAAGATACGAGGGACACCAAAGTAGTACTATTTTACTTTTTGAAACAGTACCCCGAAACATCGGTTGAGCGGCTAATAGAATTGTGCCGCACCTTGCAAATATCCGTCAATGATGGTCTGTCCTTCCAACTAATATCTTTGCTTACTACGTGGGAATTGAAATATAAAATATTCAACGACGATATAGGTTGCTGTCAAATACAGTTTGAAAATGATGAAAGTTACCTGCTACCGACCTGTTGCAAACTATGGGAAAGCATAAAAGATAAAAATTTCGTTAAAGATGTTTTATCCGATTTTTGGAAAAACGGTGAAGTAACGTTACATGGTCGGGTGGTTTCTATAAATCCCTACTTTTATGAAGTGTATTTGTGCATATATCATTTGTTGTATGGTTCATCCACAAATTCAGAATACGTGAAAGAATATTATCTCCTGAATTTCCTCAAAAAATATAACAGAAAAAGTTCTCCTAAACAACAGGAGTTTGAGCTGTTTTCCGTCAAAGGAATGTTCCCAGAAATTGGACATCACCGATTACCGTTCCACCTTTTCATGCGTGAAGATATGTGGGCGAACTTAAAATCCGAAATAACATTAGAAACCTACGAACAATGGCTGCCAGCTGTTACTCTACTTGCGCTAGATGCTGATATACAAACCGCGAGAGATATGATTTGCAGCAACGCTCTCAAACAGACCATGACGTCTAGAAAGAAGAGTGAAGGGTTGGAAACTGAACAAAAAGAGAGCCAACCATGGTGCCTTACTACACGAGAAGAACCTCTGCTTCGCGCGGCACACCGATGTGTAAAGCATATTGCAAATATGGAATGGGCAGGCGCGTGCCTCTTTTACGTTCTTCAAGGCTGTGCTCGTGGAGCCGACCAAGTAGCAGCAGCGCAGTTATGCTATCAATTTGCTCAGCGCTGGTCTGCTGTTCAGCCTGGCAATCGGGCGGTCGGGCAGATGGAGCGTTTGCATTCCACACTTTCAACAAGACATATTTTACATAAGGTGGAATGGGCATGCGAAGAATTTGTTCGGCTATCCACAGAGCCGACTCAACTAATTAGGAACCTTTACTTGCATCCAAATTTCGTCGAAAAGATTTCTCGTCATGACATAAATCGGGCTGCAAATGAAATCGCAGAAAAAAATGGCATTAACATTGGTTCTATAAGAATCGAAATTTTGGAAAATATCCTAGAGAAATCTAAAGAAGAAAACAAAAACAAAACTTGCTTTGGTCTTGATAATAAAGATTTGACGACCGCCAAATACATATTAAAAGCAACTTGTCCAAAAATGGCAGCGATTTACTTGTCTCGTATTGCGCTTGATGATGATAACGATTATAATAAAAGTAAAAAATTAAGAGCACTTCAATGCCTCATGAGTATTATAGAGTCAGACACGGCACTGAAAGTCACCAACAGAGAGCGAGACTCTTTATGGGGGACCCTCTTGGAATTGTTATATATAGTAAATCTTGAGCACATTGACATGCCTTGGATTGTTGCAACATTTTTGAATGATAAACTTGGGGCTCTTGATCAACTATTGCAAACTGTTGGAGGAAACGTGGAAGGCTTAAAAATAACAGCGGAACTCGCGCGGAGGTTTGGCAATATTCAAGTAATACAAAAAGTTATTCCTTCCTTGTTGCGTGCCGGACTTCACGATGAATTGGTTCCATTGTTGTTAAAAATTTCATCGGCACCTGTCAAGGCTGTATGTGATGCCTGGCGAACCGTTCTGTTGTCGCCTTTCCAACAGGCCGATTATCCTATCACTGAACGCCAGCGAACAAAATGCTTAAACGCCGTTAACTTATTACCGGTTTGCCCAGTAATTAGAGATGCAGATCTAATTGAAATTTGGAAAAACTGCGTAAGGTGTAAATGCTTTGGCATGGGTTGTCTATTATTGCCATATATTACCGAATCAAGACAAATATTATCGGAATTGCAAAAAATTGACAGAAGGAATCTAATAGTTAGCCTAAAGAATTTGCAAACTGAAACATACCTTGTGCCTGGTGCTATGCATGTTCTCGAAAGCATGGCAAGTAGATCATATGGAAAAACTCAATAAAAATAAAGCTAATTTTTCATGTTTATTTCTGAATATGTCTACTTCCAATATCTTTTTGAATAAATTTAACCATATAGTAATTAAACTAGGTGCTGGGTCTTGATTATTTAGTTCAGGACTATATTTCTCTTTTATGTGTTGTTCATCCTTATACAAAAGGCATATGTGTATCAAAAATGGGGTGTGAACCGAGCAAGGGCATATTCGGTAGCGCATTGCGATTCCAAATATGCATTTGTTTGTTTTTTATAATTTGGTTATTATTGTTTACATTGATCTTTTTGTTTACATTACACTCTTTGTTTTTGTTGACATTGCTTGTGATGACAACATACCCCGCGAGGGTGAAGGGTGGGAGGATCATTTCATTTTCAAACGCTGCGCGCCAGCTGTGCGCGCAGCATTTGGAAATGAATGATGTTATGAATACAAATGTTTTGTGTATGTTTTTTGACACGCAACAAGCAATGTCAACAAAAACTGTAATGTATTTTTGTAAACAAAAACAATCATTTAAATGTAAACAAAACGCAATACGCTACCGAACATGCCCTTGATCGGTTCACACCCCATTTTTGATACACCCTGCATATACGTATATATATATATTTTTATATGGATGTAAAAATGTGTTTATATTGGTAAAAACCTCTATTACTCCACTAATAAAATCCGGTTCAAAGGAACACATGTACAGCCTCAAGCTGGTGTTTAGTGCCTGTTGTATATATAAATATTATCAATACCCATGCATGATATTACTTCTCATTTATAGTCTGCGAATAGTTGGCGACTAGTCGGCAAAGGATACTGCATATTCTGCACTTTCAGGTTTAACAAATAATCATCAAAATATAAACTTCTTATTTTCGTCATATAGAATAATTAGAGATTTACCGACTACTCGCCCACATTTATAGTCGACAACTATACTTGAAACCATAATTAGATTCCAAGAAAATAACCTTAAATTGCCATTAAAATGAAAAAAAAACCGACACTGGCAAACTTACTTACACTCTTCCCAATGATGGATGTAGCCAAAAACTAGCTACGTCCATCATTTGGAAGAGAGAGAGAGCAGAACTCTAATTAACATATTTGCTTTTTATTGTGTTTACGTATTTCTCGATGATAAGATTCTAAATATTAAAATGTAGTTATTTAACAAGATATGAAACATTGTTAGAAGTGGACATACAATTTAATGTAATAACTTAAAATAAATAACCTATTTGAATAGACAATGCTGATTTCTAATTGCTGTATCATGAATGAGTAGCCATAATAAAGTAATTTTGTGAATGGAAAAATACTTTTAACATTACTCTTAGGTATGTTTAAGATGTGCTTATTTACTAAGTATGTGGGAATAAAAACTTAAGCTAAATTATGTACTTCTCATTTTATATGTAATCCTCTTACTCGGGTTCTGATTGTTTTTCCTCTCTTAAATATGGATTGCAAGTGAATGCTGTGGATTTGATATAAGATACAGCAGGCATTACCATTTCAAACAATGAACCATATATTCCATGACCACGAGCTAGGTCTTCGGGTTTTTCTCCTATATTATTGACCACTTGAGCCACATGCACACCATTCTCTTGAAAGAGCAATGTAATTAAAGTGGATTTGCTATGACTTTTTGCTGCTGCCAAATGTAGTGGTGTTTGTTCTGGAAATAGAAAGAGATTTTTAAAACTGCCATCAAAAGAGTTTCTGCTTTGTTTTGCCTGCATATCAAAGGATTTATAAAAATAAAAAAGTGAAGCCAATCAAACCGTCTTACCTCCATCTGAGACAGCAGCTGGGGGTGCACCAGCTGCCAGTAGCCGTGCAACAACCCAGTAATTATTCCAATTAGCAGCAGAATGCAAAGGTGTCCAGCCAAACTCGGTTTTGGCATCTAACTTGGCACCAACACTCAGCAGGTATGTTACAGTTGTCACATGGTTCCCATAAGCAGCGCGGTGGAGAGGTGTGTATCCATTACTATCTGTAGCATGTATCAGGTCTGGCTGGCCTGCCAAGAGTTCTTTCAGAACTGCAATGTCTGCATTTTCAGCAGCCCATAGAACATAGTCGATAGGGTTAGCTGTAACAACAAAAATACAAGTGCATTTACCACCCCTTTCTAACATAAACCTGTAACGCAAAAGTAAAGACATTTCTGTATTAGAAAGTACACTAAGAGATTGTCTATTACCTAAAGAAACAGCTTTTTTTTATACAATGATGGTGGCAAACATGCTGATGGTAAGCAGACACCATGGTGTCTGCCTGCGTCCATAGGCTACCGCCACAGAAGAATCACAAGCGCATTGCCAACCCTTTATTGATTTGAAGATTTGTTGCGTTGATAGCCACATCCTCGGGAACTCTGGCGACCTTACTCAACAAAACACCCCTGTTGTCTACCTCTACCTACATGTTATTGTATTGTTTCTCTTTTTAACTGCTTTGTTTGTGTGAGGTGTGCAATAAAGAGTATTTGTATTGTAAAACACCACATACCTCGCAAGTAATGGCGTAATTATGGCTGCGGTGTTCTGTAAGGTCCGTATACATAGAACGAGTGTGCTAAAGAATACCCAGTTAAATGCCACAAATGAAGATTACCTTTTGGATCCTTTACTTCTTCCACATCCTCATCAGCGTCGTCCCAGCCTGATACGAACATACCCGAAGTTGCCGGGTTTTTCTTGCGTCTTTCTATCTCGTCGTGAATCTCATGAAATGATCGGATTGGGTCTTCATTAAATACATCTGATTCTTCAGAGTCTGACATTGTATCGTCGGATTTCAGCGTAGGCCTAGGCCTATATTATTAAATGCTTCAAGCCAAAACAAGTAATAAAAAACGTTGTTTACTAGTTTTTGGGATACGAATCCAGAGAGTATAATAAGTATATTTACACGAATCTGTGACCGAGTCAGTGTGAAAAAAAAAACCAAATGTATTTGACTTTGACATTTATAGAATGTTACCACTTAGAATCTTGTATATGTAAGGTGCCAGTCAATGTACAGCCATGATAATGCACGGCAAAAATAATGTACAGCCCAATAATCTGCGTCCATTGTGTACATGGATTATCGGGCCGTGCATTATCACTCTGAGCAAACTTGGTCCGGGGCAATAATTGGAAGCCAATTTTGTACGAGCTGATAATGCACGGCCCAATAATCCGAGGCCCTGTGGCTTCGGATTATCGGGCTGTACATTATCTATGCGGTCTGATAATCTCCAGCGAGTCGACGCCACCCCCAGGGCGGGGTGTCTATTTCTGGTCTGAGGGACACAAGTGAACCCTAACCTAACCTACCTAAGACAGAGTTCACTAATGAAAAGCCATTTTTGTCAGCCCTGATAATGCACGACCCAATAATCCGCGTCCAAAATAGTGAACGTGGATTATTGGGCTGTACATTATTGGGCCGTGCATTATGACCCTGAACAAACTTGGTCCGGGGCAATAATTGGAAGCCACTTTTGTCCGGGCTGATAATGCACGACTCAATAATCCGAGTCCACAAAAAGTTGACGCGGATTATCGGGCCGTGCATTATTGGCTCCCTAATGGGGTATACAGATTATGTGATTTTACCCCAATTTGTTAGTACAACATATCGAAGTCATAATTGGGTGTAGCGTACAGACGTAACAATCCGACCATATGTGCATGCAATTTCTCAGTACAACTCGTTTGACAGTTACAGACAAAACAAAGTATCATGTTAATCCAGATTGCCGTTTCATGGAGTATACAGATTATGTGATTTTACCCCAATTTGTCAGTACAACATGTCGAAGGCATATTTGGGTGTAGCGCACTGATGTTACAACCGACCATATGTGCACGCAATTTCTCAGTACAACTCGTTTGACAGTTGGATCCAGACGATAGCAATTAGTCAGCTTCTGATAAATTTGAACTGACAAATCATGACATGTATACACCCCATTAAAATGACAACCAAATTACATTTCATATTCGCCGAGCGTTCTGTCACTTCAACTGGGCTTTGATGTTTTCGTTTGTTGAATCTACACCATGTTGGGTCGATTGCTTCAAATACGCCGTATTTAGATTCCAAAAAAGCTACGAAAGATGGCCGAATGTCACTGTCACAAATGTCATTGTCATTGTGACGTTCCAGATGTAACCAACCCATGCATAATATTATATTATTTCGTTGTTACTTAGATGGAATGATGTCGTTACTTGTGAATGTGAATCATCCTATGTTTTTGATGTTTTCTATGCATTCATCGCCTAACACATCTCGGCCTTGGTACATCAATCTGCTTCATGGTTTGGTTTTAAACTATCCATGTGCCAAAAGTCATCACAGTCAATTGAGCCGTTTTTACGAGATTGACTGACAAACATACAGACATTCATACACACTACTTTGCTACACGTGATTTGTTGTTAATATTACTATGTCCATATCAAAAAGATTTACGCACATTATGAGAATATTAATAGTTATCAAATGTTGTTAAAACCTGAAGTATTACCAATTTATGTGAACTTTTCTTCTACAAAACAGTTTCAATCAAATATCTATTTTTGAAATCAATATTAGGATAAGATTATTTATTTAGGCGGTTGCATTTAATTTAGAAAAGTAAAAACTTACCGATGCAAAACTTTCATTTTAATGGCAACCCATGGGTAGTTTTTTTGGAATCTATAGCCGTGTTCCGAATCACGACAACAACGATCACAGCGTTTACAGTGCTTACGGTTGGTCCGAATCAGTAAGCGCGCTCAAGGCCGCTCAAGGCCGCGTAAGTGGTGTACTGATTCGGTCCGGTCATAAGCGCGTTTACTGTCATGTGTCAAACTGTCAATGTCAACGGATTTGAATTCTGTCTGAGGTTCTGAGCAAAGATAATAAATATAACCACTACGTTTTGAGTTCTGAGTAGAAAAGTTAAATCGCATATGCATATATAATGACATATAACACTTAAAAAAAATTAAGTGTCGTATGTCAAACCAAACCAAACGTCAACTTGACGTTTGGCTCAAGGTGCTTACGCCTGGGAGTGTGAGCACCGTAAGCGCCAACATGGCGTCGTCCATGACATCATCAATGACGTCACGATATTTATGTGAGCGTTGTAAGCGTGAATCGGTCCGATCGTAAGCGCGCTTAAAACGTTTATGTCGTGATTCGGAACACGGCTATACCGCGAGTTTAGTCTGTCCAGTGAAAAGTGAAAACGAACTTCGTTTGTGTATCTCCGTCTCTGTCGCACTTGCAAGTTCGAGCGATAGAGAGGGAGATACACGAACGAAGTTCGTTTTCGTTTCGCGGTAGCCCCTCAGCTCCAGGCACAGCCAACGAAGGCCAGCGAAACCCATTCGTTGGCGTTCGTTGGCCAGAGGGCCTACCGCGAAAGGAAAACGAACTTCGATTGTGTATCTCCGTCTCTGTCGCACTTGCAAGTTCGAGCGATAGAGAGGGAGATACACGAACGAAGTTCGTTTTCGTTTCGCGGTAGCCCCTCAGCTCCAGACACAGCCAACGAAGGCCAGCGAAACCCATTCGTTGGCGTTCGTTGGCCAGAGGGCCTACCGCGAAAGGAAAACGAACTTCGTTCGTGTATCTCCGTCTCAGTCGCACTAGTTAGTTCGAGCGACAGAGAGGGAGATACACGAACGAAGTTCGGTTTCGTTTCGCGGTAGCCCGCCAGGTGTGTACGCATACGCACCAGAAAAAGATTCAACGAACGTGCGACAGCCAACACTGAAAATCGTTCTTGGCTTGGTGTGTACGCACCATTTAAATGCGTGTCAACATCGATCCCGAGCGATCAGATACGGCGCGCCGCATGATCGCGCTGTTTTTGCGTCCACACTAGCGATCATGATACGCATATATAGCAGTCCAGGCTGAGAGCAGGCAACACCTATTTTTCCTGTTCCTTGTGTATGAATAACACTTGAGGGTAGTTGACCCAAAAAAGTTACTTAGGGTGGTTTGCACCGGACGGTCTGTAATCGAAAGCGGTGTTCGTTAAAATCTGAATGTATGGAAACTTTGACAAGTTTCTATGGCATGACAGCTGTCGACGCCATATTTAACGTTGATCGGTCTGTAATCGTAATTCGGTGCAACTCGCCCTTAGTATTGTTTTATTTACAGGTCGACCCACGTAAAAAGAGCTCTGCGCGCCATATTAATTGTATGGCCGCCAGAGCTCTTTTTACGTGTAACAACACGCGTAACAGCTTCAGTCCAGGATTTCGATAGGCAACCCATGTGCGAATCTAACGAGTGATATTGGTCATTATCAAATAACAGATGAGAGTATCAATTTCTTCAAGGGATCTTAGACTATTACCCTTGTTCAGCATGGTATGAAAAATATAATGGGTGGGGGTGAGGGGATTACTGCTACATATTATTGACATTATGTCTATATTACTACATCAGAAAAGTGGAAAAATCCCCGACATTTTCATTTCAAAGTCCAATATCTCAAAACCGGCTGAGCAGATTTTCATGAAACATGGCTAAAAACACTCGAGATAAAATTATCTATGATACAAAAAAAACCGTATTCAAATCGGTCCATCCGTTTGGGAGCTACGATACCACAGACAGATACACAGACAGAAATGTTAAACTTATAACACCCCTCTTTGCGTTGGGGGTTAAAAAATACCAAGTTTTAAAATCAAGACATTTACTCGTGTTTCCTTTTCTTACAACCTTTCTTTATTGCAACCGATTTGTTAACTTTAGTCGTTATTTCCGTATTGATTACATGCTTTGTTTCTTCGATTGCATATTGATAATCATTAGATAACCGATCAAAGATGTCAGGCTTAAGTTCAATCTGTTTTAGTTCTGATTTTCCTCCAGAGTGCAGTAACTCCTATAATAGATGACAACCAATTAATAAAGAGTAGTACAATTCAAATATAGGCTAAGACTTTGAACGGCGCGGCGGCAGGGGTGCTATCGCCATATGCCGTTGAATAAAATAGTGATATTGTAATAATGACCTTGAATAAATTCATTTGATTGTGCTGTAGAATAGTAACAGCATGGCCTATCCGGCCAGCTCTTCCGGTGCGGCCTACTCTGTGTATGTAGGTTTTGATGTTTCGTGGGGGATCGTACGACACAACATAATCACAGCTAGGGATGTCTATCCCTCTAGCTAAAGCATCGGTGCTGATCAGCCTGAAACAAAAAAACGTATTTATGGAAGACCAACACATGGCAAGTTAATTGAAAACGAGTATTTGGTGATTACATACACATTGATCTCTGATTGAGTAAATTTTTTCAAAACCATGTCTCTGTTTGATCTATTCAATGCTGCAGACAAGTCAGCAACCTTAAGGCTGCCTTTTCCCCAGACATCCAGAAGCACAGAGAGCCTATGCGCCGATTGAGCTGCATTAGTGAAGCAGATGACTTTATCCCACTTCTGTTCTACTAGGAAATGATAAAGTATAAGAGGTTTCTCTTCTGCACTACATGTTACGTATTGTTCTGTCAGCTCATCTGGTGTGGTATATTTTCTGATACTGTCCTCATCCTCCACATCTGTAATAGGTGCAGCAGAGAACAATTTCGGTTGGAATAAACCCCATCGTTCTAATTTTTCAGGGTCCTGAGAAAGTGTTGCAGAAAATAGTAGTTTGTGAGGAGGAGGGTTAAGCTCTTTCAAGCTGTTCCAGTTTAAATTGGGCACTTTTCCGGTCATCAGCTCATTCTCTAACTTGATGTGCTTGTCAACATGGTAAAGCCAGTCATTTTGGATATGGTCCATGATTCTGTCAGCTTCATCAATTACGAGGAATTTTAGATGTTTTAATGAGAAGCCTTCTGTGTTTTGAATGTGCTCCACTAATCTACCTGCTGTGCAGACTATTATATCAGCTTCACTGATCCATCCCAAGGATTCGGCTGAAACAAAAACATAATTGTATGAAACTTTTAAATATCACTTTCTTATCTATTAATTAGTTAAAATAAATAATAAATGTATTTTGTAAATAATGGTTAGAATACATACTGTATTTTACGATTTGTTGCTGCTCCTTACGCAATGGTGTTGACGCACTCAACAATACAACTTTGAGTCCCATGTTAGTGCAATACTTTTTGAATACTTTTGATACTTGTGTTGCTAGTTCTTGAACTGGTAAAACAATCATTGCTCTCACATGGTGACCAATACTATTCGTTAAAACCTGCAAAATATCTCAGATTAATAATGCTCAGTTTCTCGCAGTTAAAAAAAAAAACTATTTTGCAGATTCTTGCAGTGGCATAGCTATCATATGGGTATCAATCTCTGTTGAAAAAAATAATGTGTCAGCTGAAAATGTAGGTATTAATTTTCTTTACCTATATTAGACATTTACCTGAATAATTGGTAAAACAAAAGCTAGTGTTTTGCCACTCCCCGTAGGTGCTGAAACACAAACATCATGCGGCCAAAATGGATGGGGCAGTCTGTTTTCCTTAATAATGAAAGGAATGACTTGCTCTTGAACTGGGAAGAGATGGGTGACCCCTTCACTCTTGAGTGTGGATTTTAAGGTATCATTCAACCAGTCCTGCTCCTCCACAACACATGTCAACTTCTGTAAGTTAGTTGATAAACTGTAGGGATGCGATAACCAGTATGGTAATACCCTCTTGACCTGAGAAACAATATAAAGACAATTAATATCATGGTCAATAATTAAAAGTAGATTAAGCCAACAGTGTCTGGTTTGAATTTGGGTAAGGGCATTCATTTGTGTGATGAGCACAAATATTTGTTCTCTGTAAAAGAATGGTGAACCAAACATAATAAAAGACCTATCTATGTATAGCAAAAGTTGAGATTTGTTTTTCCAACCTTAGCCTTTTTCTCAAAACTGTCTAAGCCCAAGACTTTGAACTCAAAAGCAGGTTTCTCTTCCAGATTCTTCAGCTGTGGAGCAGAACTTTCTGATTCTTTTATATCAGCTATGTCATTGTTTTCTTCTTCTGCTTGTATGCTGACTGCAGATTTTGATACAATAGATTCGTCACTTTTTATTGCTGCTTGCTTATCCTGTTTCAACGTAATAACATCTTGTTGTTTGAACGTACTATGGGTTTTTCTCCTCTCTTCAATTTTTTGTTTTAACTTTTGCAACTGTTTCGTTTCATGCGTAACTAAATCTATATCTTCTTCTGGATCTCGGTACCTGTAAAAAAAGATAATAATTTGCTGATTGACACGGAAATAAATTAAGCAACATACAAAATTATTTATATTTCATGTAAACTAGCCTTAGTGTTGCTTTACCTGTTTATGGTAAATAAATCCATATTATACGGATTTTAATAGCCCAATTTGCTACCATTAATGTATTTCAATTCATTATAAACATTCGAAACTTGCTCCAAACTAGGTTATGTTTTATTTTCACACTACACACTACACTACACGTTTAGTTAGTTGACAGGACAGCTGACATTTGCAGGTTAAGCATCCTTAACAACCGGTCAACCTTAATGCGCAATATATATTACGTATCCAATTCGCTTTTTCCACTTGCATACAAAACGTGATGAGTACAATATATTGATTTTAATAGTACATTACTTACCAAGGGCTGTAAAAGAAAGAAAGCCCGAAATCGCAAGTATTTGTGACCCGAGCCGCAGGCGAGGGTTGTAAATATGCGATAGAGGGCTTTCTTTTTTACTGCCCGTGGTGAGTACACAATTTTACGTCTTTATCTGGCCACAATGCGAGTTTTACCGTACGCGCAGCGTGCGGTATAACTCACATTATGGCCAGGTGTGACGTAAAAAATATACCTCTATAGCCGACCTTTCAGTATCAACACGCGATTAATATATGTCCCCGAACAGCTGTATGCCACAGATAAAGTAATTTTTCCTCTATCCCGCAAAAGTCAACTGAGTGACGGACATGTCATTTACATTTTTATTCTGTCTGTTAATTTTCATTGGTCATTGGAGCATCACCAGGCGGAATCTTTTTATTTTCGGTGGTTTGCGACTGCTTTGAGTAAATGTTCAAATGTTCCTTCCTCGCATGTGTTGTGTGAAAATTAGATTTTTTTCTTAGTGATTTGTTTGCTGAAGTTGTTAAATTTTCTGTTGGAAGAGCCGCAAACTGTCAAAATGGCTATTGTATCTTATCAAATTGCAAGTCTTCTGGAGAAGGTAAGCCGGCGTTTGTTTGGAATACTAATCAAGTTTTCTATGTTCCTTGCAGACCACAATCTAATTACAATTATATCTTTCCCAGATGACATCTAATGATAAAGATTTTCGGTTTATGGCTACAAATGATTTGATGACCGAATTGCAAAAAGACAGCATAAAGCTGGATGACGATTCTGAGCGAAAAGTTGTAAAGATGCTGCTTCGTCTGCTTGAAGACAAAAACGGTGAAGTTCAGAACTTAGCTGTCAAATGGTGAGTTCAAATCAATAACCTATAAAGCTTGGACTGTGCATTGTTTATATGACTTATACTTTCCTAGTACTTAAATGTGTGTTGTTAGATGTTGTGTGGTAAGATTATATTGTCGATTTTCTTTATTACATTTAGTATTTATCATATGAATTGAGCATGTTTCACATATTATAATTTTACAGTCTTGGGCCACTTGTGAATAAAGTAAAAGAGTACCATGTGGAGGGTATTGTGGAGACCCTGTGTGCCAACATGCTGTCGGACACTGAGCAGCTGCGAGACATCAGCAGCATTGGTCTCAAGACCGTTATATCTGAGCTGCCTCTTGGTTCCAACACACTTGCCGCGAATGTATGCAAGAAGATCACAGGCAGGTTAAGCAGTGCTATTGAAAAGGTATATACTGTATACACTTTAGTTTATTCGTTATACTAAAAATGCTATTCATTGTGTTTTGTGTATTTTGTCTCTGTAATTCATCAGTTCCGAACTTGGGGGTAAAATAGCTTTGGGGATAACTGAATTGGTATCTAAAATGGATAAATAGATTGGTTGTATTAGCAGTTATTTAACTTGGGGTACAATCATATTAGTTTCCCTAATATGTCAGGCCTTTGCCGCTTGCAAAGTGGACACACAGAAATGGAAGAAAAACGAAATCTAGGATTAAGCTTAACATTAAATTTTACATATAAGTGTTCTGCTATGGAACATTTATATGTAAAATTTAATGTTTGAATAAAAGGCTATTATTATTAATATATCAAAGGGGTAATTTTATTGAAACAGTTAACACATGCACTGTCAAGAATCACTACGCTTGTAGCCATGGTCTTCCTCATATGTAGCGGAAATCGACAACGGCATAGGCACCTGCTAGGCGGGATCCTGGCAGTGAAAGTGTTGAGAAACACCACCTTGAATAGAAGTCAATGGTGATAGAGTTTCTTAGTTTTTTTACAATCATCCCTCTTTTAGAGAGACACTATTAGCCTATCCAATAGTCCAATAAGTTTTAGTTCCTAAGTGGTTGGTTACATTTTTTTGTTTATTTTCAGCAAGAAGATGTTTCAGTCCAATTGGAAGCTCTCGACATTTTGGCAGATCTATTGAGCAGATTTGGAGGACTGCTGATTTCTTTCCATCCCATGCTGTTGAATTCTTTGCTGCCCCAACTGGCATCTCCACGTCAGGTAAATTATTTTCGAAGCAAGGGAAGTAGCCAATTGCTGGCTGAGTATTAATTTTAAACGGACCTTGGGAGTCTTTAACTTAATATGAAGCCAGCAATTGCCCTTCCGGCTGAGATAAATATAGTGCTTTTCTCAAAAATTAAGCAAGGAAACAAAAATATACTTTAAGTAACGGGCGTGATCACATACTCATTTTGAATTTCCATTGGTTCTAGGCTGTCCGTAAACGCACCATAGTAGCATTGTCTCATTTGGTGATGTCATGCAATGCAGCCCTGTACAACAAACTCATTGATCATCTGCTGGAAGGACTTGGATCCTCGACATCGTCAAGTGTCAGCCGTACACACATTCAGTGTATTGCTTCAGTGTGGTAAGACCCTAACCTTTTTGTTTGTTTACAAGACTTCTGTTTATGCATTATCATCATCATTATCATATCAGTGGTCCATAGTAGTGATGCGCGACTTCGAATGATTTGCCTATTCGAATAATTAGGGATTACTAATGTCAATATTCGAATTGGAAATTAGTTAAGTTAGTATTATAACTCACGGTTTAGGGGTCCTAGCACATGTGCCAGCCTGGATCGCGATGACAGACTGGTTTTCTTCATCTACCTCACTTCATACATAAATGTCAACACTACCCACATTGTCCATATATAACATACCTCCCCCATTAAGAGAGTTCACTGATTAATTAAGTTCACTTGCATTATACACTAAAACCTAACACTAACATTCCCTATACTATTGTTTCACTATTACGAGGGGCGTCTGAAAAGTTCTAAGCCTAAGATAGAAAAAAACAATTTACAAAAATGAACTCGTGTTTATTTTTCAATATAGTCTCCTCCTAAATCAATGCATTTTTTACATTTTTTATACAGTGCTTTTAGGCCATTAAAAAAATAATCTTTATTTTGCCCTTCAAAATGCTCCTGTACAGCCGCCTTCATCTCTTCGTCACTTCTAAATCGCTTTCCCCTCAACTCTTTCTTCAAATTATTGAATAGAAAATAATCGCTTGGGGCTAGATCTGGGCTGTAGGGTGGGTGGTCTATTTCCTCAAAACCAACTTCCTTCAGAGCACGCCTCGCAACATTAGCGGTGTGAACGGGTGCGTTGTCTTGCAAAAACAAAATGCCTTTCCTTGGTTTACCCCGCCTTTTCTCAACTATGGCTTGTCGCACCTGTCTTATTAGATTTGCATAATAAGTTCCGTTTATCGTAGAGCCTTTTTCTAAATAATCGATTAAAAGAATGCCATCACAGTCCCAAAATACCGTAGCCATTAACTTAGAGGCCGACTTTTGCACTTTAAATTTCTTCGGCGGCCTTTCACCCTTTTCAATCCACTGCATCGACTCAGACTTACACTCCGGATCATACTGTCTGATCCATGTTTCATCAACAGTTACTATTCGGGAACAAACTTCATCTAAATCATCTTCGCACAATTCTAAAAATGCCCGAGAAGTTTCCACACGACGTACTTTATCGAAGGCCGTTAGCATTTTCGGTACCCAACGAACACTGACTTTACTCATGTACAAATGTTCATGTAAAATTTCTCCGACTCTTACTTTACTAATACCTAAGACCTCAGCTATTTGCCAAACCTTCATTCTTCTATCTTCTAATACCAGCTTTTTGACTTTTGCTACGTTTTCTTCGGTCACTACCGATATTGGCCGCCCTGAGCGGGGGTCGTCTTCGATCGATTCCCGTCCGAGTTTAAATAAGCGACTCCACTTTTTGACTGTGGCATAAGAAGGCCCAGAATCACCGTAAATAATAGCCATTTCCTCAAAAATACACTGCGGTGATTTGTCACTTTTTGTAAGGAATTTAATTACAGCACGGTGCTCAATTTTCGTAATATTCGTTGGTAATTCACACATGATGTACTTTTCCGTTGAATATCTCGAAACAGAATAATAAAAACGTGACATGTTATTTTTTAATAATTTGTTTTTAAATGGCCTTTCTAGTGGCCAGTATCATAAACGCATATATAACCTCGAAATACCTTAGGCTTAGAACTTTTCAGACGCCCCTCGTATCTACTACTCTAACAACTCTACTATTCGGACCCTGTCCTTGTATCTGAACATTCGGACAGGTCCAACTCACTGTCACTATCAGCCAAGGCAATTCGTTTGTAATCTGGTGATTCAGGGGGTGTTCCTGCTCTTGGACGTTTATGGCTGCTGGTTGTTGCACCATCTTGTGAGCTTTGCCGAATAGCAATATCCTGTGGTCCTGACACTCCAATTATGTCCGCCCAACGATGTGGGGATGGTATAGAAACTCTCCTGTCCTCATCATCATAATCAGCAGCCATGTGCCATATCAAACTCCCCAAACTTAACGCCCATTTTGCACTGTAATACCTATGTGTATGTATTTTCCACTTAAATCACGCACTTTTCCACTTCTAATGTACACTATTGTCCTTATTTTCTCGTCGCCACTATTATAACTCACAGTTTAGGGGTCCTAGCACATGTGCTAGCCTGGATCGCGATGACAGACTGGTTTTCTTCATCTACCTCACTTCATACATAAATGTCAACACTACCCACATTGTCCATATATAACAAGTTGTATACTAATGCTAATAATCAAAATTTGATTATTAGCATTAGTATACAACTAACCGACTAAATTAGTACCAACAATATGGACTCCATAGGCCGCTGTCCTGGGCATATGCCTCTCCCAAAGAGTGCCACAATGACTGTTACTGCGCCGGCCGCATCCAGCTGGTTCCCCCAATCTTTATCATCAGTCCAACCCACGCTGCGCCTGTACGTGTTCGCCACTTGAGAACCTTTCCGCCCCAACGGCCTTCGGTTCTACGTGCAATGAGGGTTTACGCATTAGAGGAGTCAGCAAAAGAACTATTGCCATAGTTGATACTGTTTTGTTTTTAGTCGTCAAGCCGGACATCGCTTCGGCGAGCAGCTATGGCGCGTGGCGCCGCAAGTATTGGAGCATTCGAATGACGCCGACGAGGAGCTTCGTGAGCACTGCTTGCAGGCGCTCGAGGCGTTTGTGCTCAAGTGCCCTAAGGAAGTGCAGCCTCATATCCCGACCGTAAGTATTAAGGGTGGGTTGCACCAAAACGTTTGTAATCATAAGCGGTGTTGGTTAAAATCTGATTGTATGGAAGAGAAGTTCATATGGGATGCTGTCGGCGCCATATTTAACGTTGCTCGGTCTGAAATCGAACGTTAGTGCAATCCGCTTTGCGACTATTAAATAATAAAAAATAAAAATAAAATTCGTTTATTTCGGACAATATAAAATCCATATTTTGTTAGTAGGGCTTACAATCTATGTTAATTTACATAAGAAGTGAAAAGTTTAAAAATAAAAACATAAAAACAACATGCGACATTGACGGCATATTATGGGCGAGGCTTGCCGATTGCCCTACTTAGCCCTCCCAATAGCCACATCGACCCAGTATTTAGTGAGCGGGCAGTCGAGACGCTCGGCCAACATCCTCAGCATGCCGTTGCTGCTGCCTCGCACACGCCTTAGCAGTGAGGCTATTCTTTTTCTTCTGATGGCATAAAAGTCGTCAATCCGCGCCTCGGCGAACATGCCAGACGCACTGCAGTGTTTCGGCAGCCTCAACAGCAATCTGAGGACGTTGTTGTACTGTATACGCACCGTATTATATGCCCTTTGCGAGAATCTCACCCACAGGCTGCACGTGTAAAAGGTCTGACAATATGCTTTGAACAGCGTCAGTTTAACCTGTGTGTTACAACGTGCAAACCTGCGGGCGAGCATATTGCCACGCACTGCCATCGCCCTCCTTTCTCTTTCTATATCCGCATCATCATTGAGATCTACAGTGATCATGTGACCTAAATATTTAAATTTCTGAACTATGTTAAGGGGCACACCCCCCAGCATGATCCTAGGCAGCGTGGTGACGTTATATTTCCGTGCCTTAAAAATGAGCACTTCGCTTTTGTTAGCGTTATACTTTAGACCATGCTGTTGGGCGTAGGCCTCACACTTCCTGACAAGTTGAGTAATCGAGTCGATTGACGGTCCCAGCAGGACCATGTCATCAGCATAACTTATATTATTGAAACAAGTTTCACCTATATGACATCCGACACGTGTCCTGCTAAGACCCTCGATCAACTCGTTCACATATAAGTTGAACAGGATCGGAGATGTCAACCCCCCCTGCCTCACCCCACACTGTAAACTATACTCCTCCGAAACGGCTCCCGCCCATCTCACCTGGTTGACCTGGTTGTTATACCAATATTTTAACAACTACAACTATTAGTGGTAGTCCGGTAGAGTGGTTTCAAACGCGGCGCGCTGCGGGCGTGCTGACTATGGGTAGCGGAGTCTTACGTATTTTTTAAGTGAAAACTTCTTTAGCGGCGCTGAGCACTTTTTGGGATGGGGAAAAATTGTTAAATACGCGACAGATTTTTGTGACGTCAGATGTGAAGGAGGTCACAAACTTTTATATTTTGCTGCTATAGCATATTCTTCAAATAAATTTGTAATTTTGTTCACGCGTCCTTCACCGTTTTGCTATTGAGCAAATTCGAATAGTTCGAATTTGGACGTTATTCCTAAAGAGATAAAGCTTTGAAAAATATTTACCAACGGAAAAACAAATTGGTATTATGTTCGCCGCCGGCGGCGGGCGAGCCGGCCCGTCGCACCCAACGCGCCCGCGGCCCGTCCGCCTAAATAATTGATAATTGTTTATAAATTTGCACCAAATTCATTTTTAGGGTGACACCGTAAGAAGTCACGTGACCTGATCGATAAACTGTTACAATGTTATAGAGTTTTCACTTCTGCTGGCACTCCCGTAGTGCAACCCGGTCTTTTTTTTTTATCAGGCGACATGTGGATGTCCGCTTCCGCGAGTTGGTGGTGCTCTGTGTCTTAAAATATAAACCATATCAATTGTTAATTTTGTATTAAGCAGTTACGCTGCTAACGAAATTATACATTTTTTAAATAAAGGAAAAATTGAAAAATTTGATGCTCCGAGCCGGCGATGCCTGTGGTCGCGGGTTCGAATCCGGCTTGGAGCATTAAATTTTTCAATTTTTCCTTTATTTAAAAAATGCATATCAATTGTCATATTATGATGCCTAAAATAAATAAAACGATCATTATTTATTAAGAGTTGACAATAGATTTGATTTGAAGCTACGGTAGCCTAGTGGTTCAGCCATGCGGCTGCCAAACGGCGGTTTGCGGAGTTTTTCGGAACTTATGTACGGAATGTCATTTGATATTTACCGTTAGCTTTTCGGTGAAGGAAAACATCGTGAGGAAACCTGCGAAGAAATTCAACAGTGTATGTGAAGTCCTCAACCCGCACTGGGCCAGCGTGGGGACTACTGCCTGTTCCCTTTCATCCATGAGAGGAGAGGAGGAGAATTTATTATTATTATTATTATTAAGATTTGACAAAACACGATTGCTTCTTATAGAAATCCCGACAAAAAAGGAATATGAGAATATCACATAGTTCTTACACAATTTCCAATAATATGAGACGCTTACAACAGATACAACAAAAACTATCGATTTGTTCGCAGATAATCGAACTCTGCCTAAAAATGATCACGTACGATCCAAACTATAACTACGAAGACGAGGAGGAAGGCGGGGGCGGGGAGGACGAGGAGATGGAGGACGAGACGGCCGCGCCCGACGCGGAGCCCGAGTCCGACTCCGAGGAGTACTCCGACGACGACGACATGTCCTGGAAGGTACACTCTTACTACTATCTTTCTCTACAACACGAGTCGGATACTCGAGGGCGTAGACAAACCAATAATATATCTAAGGTAAATGCTGCATGAGCAACGGGACATGTGCCTCTTCTAGCTACGCCCTTGCAGATATTTCCCGTCAGGTTCGCATGTATAGCCAACAATAGGGATGATGACTAAGATTTTTTTATGATGTCATTCGAACCAGTTTTTGAAGAGGAACAAATGTTTGTATGGGAGCAACTACAATTAAAGAACATAAATACCCAAAAATTTGAGACAAAGATTGACCTCGCTGGCGGCAACGCAAAACGCTTCATACTGATATACACAGGTATGACGTCACAACTGACATTTGTACTAGTCGTTGTATGGAAAATCAGGTCAACTGATGTTTCGGTCGCGAAAAATACTGCGTTTAAGTACATAGTTGTCTTACAATTTTGTTTCTATAAAAGCGTAAGGATTCTATTGAGAGCTTTAAATTTACTCTTGGGCAATAAAAAAATGCATATTTTTACTAAACTTTCATGGTTCATATCTTTTTATGATTATAATTATATTTCATAATTTATACTTTATTACGATAATTTGATGGTTTACTATCCATTTAGCATCACTCTTCTATCTATCAATTTCAACATGAGGCATCATGCCTATTTCATTAAGCGCTACGCTCGTGCGAGAAACCGTCTGTAGGAGAGCGCCTACGAGCAGATCCTAAAGAGTTCCTAAGGGGCCAAGATTATGGCAAGACAAATGGCTAATGAAAATGGGACAGATTATCAATGTTTCCATTTTTTTAGGTGAGGCGCGCGGCAGCTAAGTGTCTCGAGTCGGTTATTTCAACTCGACACGAATTGCTAGCGGAGATGTATCAGACTGTCTCGCCTGCTTTGATCGCTAGGTTTAAAGGTAAGTACAACAATTGTTAACATTCAGAGGATTTAGCCACAAAATTAGCAGTTGGAAACTTCCAGTTTATCTTATATTAGTCAAAATAGTAAATTTTACTCCTATCCGAGAACAGCGGAGTTACACATTGTATTCCAAGTGGATGAACCGGCCCTACCAGGATGTGGATTTTTAATAGAAAACTATTTTAACAGGGTTCTTGGCTATTTCTGATGAAGATCGGATCAGCATTTTTTTTGTGAGAAAGAGGTTTCTGTTGTATTAGTAGGGTGATTACTGATTAGCGACCACCTGAAGGACGAGTTTTCTTCAATTAAACATAATAACAAGTCTGCAGACCCTAAACAAACAGTCAGCCATAAGCAATTGTTATAGTCATGTAAAATAAGTCATGTAGTCATAAGTGATCATTAACGGGCATACAAAGTTAGGTGGTCACTAACCGGCACAATGACCTACTAACGTCGCATTTTGTTAAATAGAACGTGAAGAGAACGTGAAGTGCGATATCTTGAGCGCGTACACGGCGTTGCTGCGTGCCACGCGGCCGCCACCCTCGATGCTGATGTCCATCACGCCGGCCGACAACTCGCCGCAGGCGCTGCTGCTGCAGAGGGTACGCTTACTTAGCTTTAGCATCACAGATATAGATATATATAGATCACGCAAATGCATCTACTTCGCGTGTCCGAACTCAGTCTCCGAATTGGCACTCCGACTGACATTCCGCGCGCGTCTGTTGTGGTAGCCGGTTGTCCGTGAATATTAAGAAAATGCTTTGTTGCAGAATCGATTTTGACAACGGGGAATTCACGTCACTAATTCGGCCTTGTGACGTCACACAGAAAAAAGTGACACGGTCGGTTTTCATACAGATTGAGGTGTTTAAGTTATCTAGTATGTATCTATATCTGTGTTTAGCATGCACAGTGGCGCAGCGGAATGGCTCCTTGTTCACATTGGCAGCTGCAGTACCTCTGCCTTATGGAAGCACTCATAATTATAATTCTACTTAATTGCAAACGCGGCGATTTCGCTCTTCTCGGGGCAGTACTCTTTCGGTTTGCTCCTGACTTGAAGGAGTGGTCGTGGATTTTGTGTACTTCTATATCAATACCGACTGGTCTGGTTTTTTTAATACTACGACGGTGGTAAACAAGATTACGGCCTGCCCGATGGTAAGCAGATGCCGCCGCACATGGACGACGCTTGCGACACCAGAAGGATCACAAGCGCGCTGCAGACCCCCCAAGTAACACATTAGTTGCAGAAAAGCTGGATTAATCATTCTGTACAACTTAAAGCTGATTAAGCTTGTTGCTTTAAGATTAAGCGTGTTGCTTATAAGCTGTGTACGAATTTGAGCGGCTCAGCCTGAGGCATGCTCGCCCCGAGCGGCGAGCTGCTCGCGAGCCAATTTGGTGCACATAAACATGCGCGGGTGAGGCAGCGCGCTCGCGGCGAGCCGCCATTGTGCGTCATTCAAAATGGCGTCGGACACGATGACAGTCGCGGCTGCGTTTATCGTATTTCGCCGAATTATTACCAAAAAGAAGAGGAAATCGCCTTGGTGCTGGATGAAACGGTTGTATAAGAGTCGTAATTCATGTGGTGCACATTTACTTTACCAAATTACATCGTTCTGTCCGCGGCGCGCTCAGATACACGTCCAATTTACGCGAGGCACGCACACTGAGCCGCCTTTGAGCACGGTCAAACGACCGACTCTAGGCGGCTCGCCGCGCGCCGCTCGCGCACAGCGCGTGAGCGCGTTCGAATTAGAGCAAAATAGGTGAGCCGTGCGTACCTCCACCCGAGGCTGCTCTAATTCGTACGCACCTTAAGAGTGTGTCAGCCAATATACAGCTCTTGTAATGCCAAAAGAGGCCCCAAATTACCCAGCCTTGAGCTGTTTAATGTCTGCACAGGATTTAGAGATTTAGCTTGGATCGTGCAGCTTATTCTCTACGGTTCAGAGCTTATGCTAATGCATTTATTCAAGTTTAAGAATTATTGGGTCTGGATAAAGGTAAAACAAATAATAATATGCATCTACTTAATGTCAAATTATAATTCTCAAACACAAATAAATGGATCATGGCTGACTTCGATCAAGTGAAGTGTTTATATTGTGACAGCTACAAATTTCATTACTAAAAGATAAGTTGAACATATGTTATTAAATAACGTATTTTGAGTGCTGTGGAAATTTTATTGTATATACACATATCAAATTACAGTAAAATTTTCACCCGCCTTTAAAATAAAAAGGATTTAAGGAATTATGGAAACAAAATGACATAGGAGTAATGTTGAGTGATAACATTTCTTTTAAGAATGGTGTCTGAAACTCAATTATTTATGATTTGTTAAGTTGTGTTACTACAATAATCTCTAAACCAGCTCATTATAAAGAGATTTCAGTCTTAAATTTGTAAAATGCATTGTTAAATATTTGATGGTTATACCGGCCGTTCGAAATGGCGTCGATCAAGCCGAAGGTTTCTTAACCTGCTATGAACATAAGTTGCGACTAAACGCTGAATAATAACATCCGAATTCACTGATATAATGCTTAGAGACTCCTGTGCAGTCGATATCTGCACAAGAGCTTATAATTTGCCTCATAAATCAACCTTACATCAGCCGAAGGTTTCTTAACCTGCTATGAGCATAATTTGCGACTAAAGGCTGAACAGTGAACAATAACATCCGAATTAACTGATATAATGCTTAGAGACTCCTGTGCAGTCGATATCTGCACAAGAGCTTATAATTTACCTCGTAAACCAACCTTACACCAGCCGAAGGTTTCTTAACCACCAATCAGCATTCCACGATCAGAGAGATGACCTTGACATTGAACGTGAGCGCAGGGCATTAGCAGTACGGTCAAGTATGTTGGCCCGCAGGTTTGCTCGATGCTCCACTGAAGTGAAAATCACGCTATTTAAGGCCTTTAGCCAGTCCTTCTACTCGAGCAGCCTGTGGGTGAAATATACCAAAAGAGCCTATAATGCCCTGCGCGTGCAATATAACAACGCATTCAGAGTGCTGATGGGACTACCTCGGTGGTGTAGCGCCTCGCTTATGTTCGCTGAGGCCCGCACGGACGGTTTTCAAGCGATTATGCGCAAGAAAATCGTCTCGATGCTGAGCCGATTAAGGGAAAGTTCCAACAGCATTCTGAATGTCATTGCTGACAGGTACGACTGCCCTATGTTGGCGCACTGGATCGGTCAAATCAAGGCAATCGCGAAATTTAGATATAAGTAATTAATCACTGTAATATACCTAGGTTAAGTTATACTAACAACATATGGATGTATAAAAAAAAAAATGGTCCGAAATAAAGCTATTTATTATTATTATTATTATTATTATTAGTTCCCACTAAAGGCTGAACAATAACTTCCGAATTAACTCATATAATGTTTAGAGACTCCTGTGCAGTCGATATCTGCACAAGAGCTTATAATTTACCTCATAAACCGACTTTACACCAGCCGAAGGTTTCTTAACCAGCTATGAGCATAAGTTGCGACTAAAGCCTGAAGAATAACATACGAATTAACTGATATAATGCTTACAGTATATTTTTGCCCTCTTTTGCAGCGCTTAATCAGCAAGACTGTACAGTGTACAAGACTCGAAAATCTCTCCCTTCCTCTTCAGTCTCCCCTAGAACTCTTGTATATCTTTAGTAAAGCTTAATACTTGTTAAAGGCCGTCTAATTACTGAACATTCAGCCTGTGTGTTACTTGGGCCTTTATTGATTTGAGCATTCGGTGTGTTCACCGCTAGAGACATATGCTTCCTGGGGTGCAATGGCGATTCATGTAATGACCAGGCCACAGCACAATACGTGTAGGATAGGATAGAACTCGTGTTCTCTGTGTGCAGGTGACGGGCGTGGTGCGCGGCGCGCTGCGCGTGATCCGCGGACGCAGCGTGCGCGCGCGCGGCTGCGCGCTGGCGCTGCTGCGCGAGCTGCTGGCCGCCGCGCCCGGCTGCCTCGCCGAGCACGCCGCGCGCGTCATCCGCGCGCTCACCCCCGCGCTCACGTGAGTATAGCTTGCCTATTTTAAAAGACGTCGGCCTTTTGCATTGTATTCAAAATTAAATAAATGTTTGTGTCGGTTGAAACCCTGGGAAACGCTTTTCGCGGTCTAGCACTTGCCAGACTCTCAAGTGATAGACTAATAGAGAGACCGTAATTAAAAAAAAAGGTAGTGTCATGATTTTATGCTGCTACTGTTGATTTTACGAGCCCTTCAGTGTTAGCCAGTCCACTATTCGTTTCGTATTACATTTATAGCGACAAAGGCACAGCGTCGTCGATGAAGATTGAAACACTGGTGTTCGTGGTGTGTCTCGTCCGCGGGCACTCGCCGTCGTCCATGCGCGGTCACGTGGCCGCGCTCATGCCGGCCGTGCTCGGCTGCGTGCACGACCCCTTCTACAAGGTCACCGCCGAGGCGCTGCGCGTGCTGCAGACCCTCGTCAAGGTCATGCGTCCGCTCGGTGAGTACGCAACCATGTTCCACGCGACTAGGATAATCAGATACAAATTTCAAAAGTCCTGACAAAATTCCTTATTTTCGGCCAAAATTCCTGACACGAGCTTGACGCGCTCGTGCTCGCGGCGTATTGTTATTACGTCGTGGGCCGTGGCTGGGCGGCGAAGGAGGAGAGGGCGTTCCTGTTTCTGATTTCCTAAATTCCTGACATTTCCCTTTTCCGGCCGCATTCCTGACATATGTCTAAAATTCCCGACATGTCAGGAAAATTCCTGACATCTGGTCACCCTACACGCGACGTGTTTCTTACTCAGTTTAACTGAGGGGGTACAACTACACCTTAGGCTGGGTTCACACGGCATTTTCCTGCACGTTTTCTGCACGTTAATTCGGTTTGCTTGACAAGTCCGGTGGTTATTCGTTTAAAAGTTTAAACAACATTTTGTATGTGCCACTATTTAAACGTTATAAGATGTATACTGCAAACAAACGTGCAGGACAATGCCGTGTGAACGAAGCCTTATTCGTAACGCAATGTGCAATGTAAGGTGCCGGCGGTGTAAGTCCGGCCCAGTAATCGGCGTACAATATATCTCTGTTTCTTTTTAACTCATGCAAAAAGAGAGAGAAAGATAGATGGACGCGGATTATCGGACCGTACATTATTCGGCACCCTATGTAAACAACAACAACAACAACAACAACAACAACAACATTTCCCAAACCATTTAATGAGTTTGGGACGCTAAAAGTAATCTGCGGCTGAACTCACAATGGCACAGCTTTGTGCCGTGTCACTTTAACGTCATGTTCTAATTGTCATTCGAATTTGCTAGAGATGAGATTATCAAGATGTTAAGCTACTTATAGCAACAAATAGCGCAGAACCTAAACCTGCAGGCCTACCTCTGTAATTTAAAATTTAAATTAAAATGTTATCTAAAGGGAAAAATGTCCACTAAGAAAAAAAAGACCGGGTTGCACTTCGGGAGTGCCGGCAGAAGTGAAAACTCAATAACATTGTAATAGTTTTTCGATCAGGTCACGTGACATCTTACGGTGTCACCCTAAAAATTAATTTGGCGAAAATTAAAAACAATTATCGAGTGATTAGATCTCTTCCCCGAAATCGTTAATTCCGCGTAGCAAACTTTCCATTCGCATTTTTCCCCACTTTTTATTTTTCTTATTCGATTCAATTCATATACGCAAGTATTACAAACGGATTGTTTTCTAGTAGCGTTTTTCTCCAACTGATAATTTTCTAGTTGATGTAGTTCATATTCCCATGTGTTGATAGACTGATTGTTTTCCAGTCGCGTTTTTTACTATAGGTATACTTTTTTTTTTCAATCACACGCATTAATGCCATATATGCGCAAAACGACACATAGCCAAAACCGTTTTTGAGCTGAGCATAACCAGAACCCTGATTCTACTCCAAGGCAGGTCGGTGTAGGTACGACGACGAGCGAAGCGAGGAGGAGTGTTAGGTGAACCGCGACCCTAAAGCGCGCAAGCCGAGCGAGCGAAGCGAGCGTGCCGCGGCAGCGGCCGGCGAAGCGCCAGAACCGACTTTATGGGGAAAAAAAATCCGTAAAGTCGGTTCTGGCGCTAAGTACGGATAAGTACGCTATTAGGAAATTATGATTCTGGTAATATTCGCGAACGATAAACAAAAGGATCGGATAAGTACGCTAATAGGAAATTATGACACTGGCATTATTTATGAATGATAAAAAAGGAGAATGGGTAATAGTTCGAGTGGGGAAAAATGCGAATGGAAAGTTTGCTACGCGGAATTAACGATTTCGGGGAAGAGATCTAATCACTCTTGTTTTTGCCATTGCCCAATATTTTTCAAAGCTTTATCTCTTTAGGAATAACGTCCAAATTCGAACTATTCGAATTTGCAAGAACAGCGGACGGCGGCGGTGAACAAAATATCAATTTGTTTTTGCCGTTCGTAAATATTTTTCAAAGCTTTATCTCTTTAGGAATAACGTCCAAATTCGAACTATTCGAATTTGCTCAATAGCAAAACGGTGAAGGACGCGTGAACAAAATTACAAATTTATTTGCAGAATATGCTATTGCAAAAAGTGTTTACCGGCTTTATACTCTTACGAATAGCGTTCAGTTTTGAATGAAGTCGAATCGGCTAGCAGCAAAATATAAAAGTTTGTGACCTTCACATTTGACGTCACAAAAATCTGTCGCGTATTTAACAATTTTTCCCCATCCCAAAAAGTGATCAGCGCCGCTAAAGAAGTTTTCACTTCAAAAAACTGTAATCAATTAATAGGGCAGAACGCAAAACATTAGGAAAAATACCAACAACACAACTTTTTTAAATTCCTAGACAACGCCGAGCAAATCGCAGACACGGGCATCCAGCCGCCTCCAGAAGAGCTTCAACAGTTCATCTTGCCCATGTATGAGTGCACTCTGGTCCGGCTGCGCGCCACCGACATGGACCAGGAGGTCAAGGAGCGCGCCATTGCCACCTGCGGGCAGCTGCTGTGCCATTTCGGTGATTATTTGCAGGTAAGTAAGACGTTAAATCGTTTTGACAGCATATTTTACAGTACATATGGTGCTACTTTCCCGCACCTTTCGTGCATATGTCGAAACTTTAAAGAGCCATATGTACAGTAAAACGTTGTACGATACACGTGCGAATAGGTAATTCGCAACTCGTGTCGATTTAAAACACTCCCTTCGGTCGTGTTTTAATTTATCACCACTCGTTGCGGATTTCGTATTTTCGGCACTTGTCTCGTAAATAACTCTTGTCGATCTTGTATACCCACATTTAATTTTGCTAAAAGTGGCCCTGTACTCCTTTTAGGAATAAAGGCGTGAATATATGTATGCATGTATGTAATTCGTTTGTATCGACAAGCGATCCTTCTGTGTTTTTTAACCCCCGACGCAAAGAGGGGTGTAGTTTAACGTGTCTGTCTGTGTATCTGTCTGTGGTATCGTAGCTCCCAAACGGATGAACCGATTTTCGTTTAGTTTTTTTTGTGTCTAGTTATATTTATAACAAGCTGATGCCCGTGGCTTCGCCCGCGTGGTTATAGGAAAATGTAACATATTGAATTTTCCCGTGGGAATTAGATGTTTTCCCGCTGGAAAAAGTAGCCTATGTCACTCTCCAGCTTCTAAACTATCTCCATACAAAACATCACATCAATACGACGCTCCGTTGCGACGTGAAAGAAGGACAAACATACAAACACACACACTTTCGCATTTATAATTAGTAAGGATAATTTGAGCTATAGAGATGACAAATATCCGAAATGCCGATGTTTATGGTGACTGTAAAAGCGCGTATGGCTGTCGAACCCTTAATAATGTATAAATATATTTGTTTTGTTCTAGAATGAGCTTCCAGTTTGTTTGCCGATATTCTTAGAACGTCTACGCAACGAAATCACCCGCCTAACTACAGTTAAGGCTTTAACGAAAGTGGCTTCGTCTCCGCTGAGAATCGACTTGAGGCGTATATTGGTATGATGTGGAATAATAACCTCTCCCGCTATTTTATTATGATGTTTAAAATGATTTTATATATTTTATAGAGACTTAAGTTGTACGGAAATTTCAGTGAATCTTTTGTTTTAGTCTGATGTTGTGCCGATTCTGGGATCATTCTTAAGGAAGAACCAGAGAGCATTGAAATTATCAACACTGGTGTTACTTGATACATTGGTGCAAAACTACAGCAACGATATCAGCATAGAGCTTCTTGGAAAGGTGAGTCATATCTATCTAAATATATAAAAGAGAGTCGTGTTAGTTGCACCATTTATAACTCGAGAACGGCTTAACCGATTTAGATGATTGCGAATTAGTTGGAATCGACTCGGCCCTGGTTAACAGAATAAGTATTAAAACATTGAAAAAATTGGCGAAAGCAAAATAATGAAAAAAAAAACATTCCCATACAAAATGTTCCTAGGTATCTTAGCTGTCAAACATTTGATCTTTAGCCCGTCGATACGGTAAACTGTTTGGTTGGAATGGAAACATGAAACAAACTAATGCTGTTAAAGAAAAAAATATCAAGTTTTTAAAAATCATAACTAAGTTTTGTTATTATGTTTCATGAGCACTAACTTTTTACTTTTCCTTAATAAACCTTTTGTTTAAAAAAAAAATGTTGTGCATTAGCTATGCTTTAATTAAAATATTCTTATTTAAACATGTTTTGAAACAAATAGAGAAAAAAATCATTTTACGTAAGGAGTAATAATTATAGAATAATCGACACGAAAAAAAAAATCCCTTATATATATCACTTTCACTTAGAACATTGTCCCATTTTTTTCACTTATGCGTATGCGCCGGACCTCCTGACGTGACGAGTGACCCTGACTGCTAACCTTGACTCCGTCAACTCCCTGCAGCTACTTCTTCATATCAAAAGACATCATTCGGGAATTAAGGCAGCGAATTTCATTACTTCAGGGAGTTATTGTTTATATTAGTTATCTTTTCAATGTCCTTTTTTGCACATAAAAATTAGTAAGTCTATCGTTATTGGTAGGGATTATGGGCTTCGCAAGCGCTGAATGTCTATGTAAATGTCGATTTTAGAACTGTTCGTATATCTAACACCTACACACATTTTCACTGGTTTATAAAGTGTCAAAGTTTTTATTTCCGTGTTCACTGATTTTAAAAGATTTTCCACTTCACAAATTCACTTCAAGGTCCAATTTTCTATTAACTGGCTGGCGCGGTGCGCCGCCAGCACGGCACGAGGCCGCACTGGCAAGGTCACCATGTAAGGATGGACGTAATGATACAACTGATTAGTATGCGATTAAGATGTATTCTGTCAAAATACATATACATGAGCTTATATACTCTGGCTACTGTGAGAGTGTGCGTGTGTGGCGCAGCATACACTACACTCTAGTATCAGTTTTACCGGAACAAAACTTTACGATCGCGTTTGCGTTTTACCCTCAATTTGTATGGGATTTGACAGCTAAACGCAAACGCGTTCGTAACGTTTTGTTTCGGTAAAACTTATACTAGAGCCTCTGAAGTCAGTCCAGAAAGTAAGTCCTGCGATAATCCACAGCGATAAGTGATATATGGCAACCATGCTACGCTCGCTGTAAGAGTAATAGGGTGTAGACACTAATTAAAATAATCAATAATGTCATATTTTCTAGAAAAAGGATTAAAAATGTTGTCAAATGGAGAAAAAATCAACGCAAAAGGGGTGTGTTCTGTCCCTTTTTCGCAAAATGCAACTTCATATAAAACGATGACGCTGGAAGATTATGACGTCACTAATAGACGGCAATATGCCGCGCCCCGTCGTGTTCGGCGCCGCGGTCGACGCGGCTCCCCGTAACGTGCCGTCACACACTGTTTGCGTTTTCTCTCTCTAACAAGCAATATTAAAACGGTTATAGCTTCGTAATTATTTGAGATATCTGAATGGGATTTTCGGCACTAGGCATATTTTTTTGCCTTCTTTCTATTGGAGTACTTAATAGTAATTTTTGAGTCTACACGCCTATTGTCGTCAGGTGCTAATGGAGGTGCCGCCGCTAGTGTGCGAGGCGGACCTGCACTGCGCGCAGACGGCGCTGACGCTGGTGCGCGGCGCATGCCTGCGCTGCCCGGCCGCGCTCACGGCGGACGTGCGCGCCGCGCTCACACCCAACATCCTCGCGCTCGCCAAGTCGCCGCTGCTACAAGGTATTTGTCGTCAGGTGCTAATGGAGGTGCCGCCGCTAATGTGCGAGGCGGACCTGCACTGCGCGCAGACGGCGCTGACGCTGGTGCGCGGCGCATGCCTGCGCTGCCCGGCCGCGCTCACGGCGGACGTGCGCGCCGCGCTCACACCCAACATCCTCGCGCTCGCCAAGTCGCCGCTGCTACAAGGTATTTGTCGTCAGGTGCTAATGGAGGTGCCGCCGCTAATGTGCGAGGCGGACCTGCACTGCGCGCAGACGGCGCTGACGCTGGTGCGCGGCGCCTGCCTGCGCTGCCCGGCCGCGCTCACGGCGGACGTGCGCGCCGCGCTCACGCCCAACATCCTCGCGCTCGCCAAGTCGCCGCTGCTGCAAGGTATTTGTCGTCAGGTGCTAATGGAGGTGCCGCCGCTAGTGTGCGAGGCGGACCTGCACTGCGCGCAGACGGCGCTGACGCTGGTGCGCGGCGCCTGCCTGCGCTGCCCAGCCGCGCTCACGGCAGACGTGCGCGCCGCGCTCACGCCCAACATCCTCGCGCTCGCCAAGTCGCCGCTGCTGCAAGGTATTTGTCGTCAGGTGCTAATGGAGGTGCCGCCGCTAGTGTGCGAGGCGGACCTGCACTGCGCGCAGACGGCGCTGACGCTGGTGCGCGGCGCCTGCCTGCGCTGCCCGGCCGCGCTCACGGCGGACGTGCGCGACGCGCTCACGCCCAACATCCTCGCGCTCGCCAAGTCGCCGCTGCTGCAAGGTAACCAACAAACATTACACCCAATAGTGGTCACTTGAAATGTTGGACGTTACGCGGTGTAAATAATACGACGTGACTCGGGAAATTAATGATCACTTTATTATGAATACAATATGTGTATTTATAGAGTCTATAGTCGTAGAACCGATGACCGTTGGGGCGGAAAGGTTCTCGGGTGGCGACCACGTACCGGAAGGCGCGGCGTGGGTAGGCCCCCGACCAGGGTTGGGCAGTATTTCAATTACATGTATTTGAAATACGTATTTGAAATACAAATACGTATTTTGTATTTGTATTTCAAATACTAAGTGGCGAAGTATTTTGTAATTGGTATTTCAAATACCGCACTCACATGTATTTAGTATTTTGTATTTCAAATACTTTACTTTTTAAAATACATTTGCCCAAAAATACATGTTATTTAATTGTATAACCGTATAATGGAACGTTTTTTAATATAATTAGGGGCTGAGGGCACTGTGGCAACACTTTACTGTAAGTGTCAACGTCAAACGGGGATGTTCCTAATACGGCAATTGACACTGATACGTCAGACAGTTATTAAAGGTAGTCTCAGCCTGTGCTCTTCCGGTCCAGTTGAGAGACTGTTTTCATCGACATTCATTCACCTACTAGACGGAACTTATCTGACTATACTTTTAGGAATTTAGTTTTTTTGAAAGGATATTTATTCCTTTTTCAATTTATAAAAACGTATAAAAAGTTTTTTGAGATAAGTTTCAATAGTGTATTTTATATTTTGTATTTGAAATACATTATTTGAAATACTGTATTTTGTATTTTATATTTCAAATACCTGTCACCAAAGTAGTTTGTAGTTTATATTTCAAATACATTTTTACATGTATTTTGTAATTTGTATTTCAATTACAATGAAGCCAGTATTTTGCCCAACCCTGCCCCCGACAAGGTGGACTGATGACCTGGTATAGATCAATAGTGGGACCGGATTTTTGCCCTAAAAGTTTTGATAATTCTAAAGATGGAAAAGTGATGCTTATATGACATCGGACATATTTTTAAGTATATTTGCAATATATGATGAAAAGTTAGAACGAGCGTTAGGTATAAATTAGGTATTTATATATTTTTATTTATAATTTGTGAATATTGAATTAAAGTGCAAAGTTTTAGCTTCATCGTTTATAATATGTATGACGCTATATGTTATTAAGTTTGTAGAACTTTTTTTACGCAGCTTCTTTGTCAAACCAGAATTAGGTTATTACTTTGTCGATATTGAATTAAAGTTTAAAAATCCTCAACAATATCTCTAATTTCTTAAGTTAATAGACAAAGCTAAAAATGTAGAAGAATAGGATACATGCTATAAAAGTAATATGCGTTTTTTGTCCTGTAAGATCTAATATTGAATTAGAGTCTGTAAAAATAAGTCTAATACTATAAGATAATATATGCAACCATATTATGAAAAGTAAGAAAATTCTGTGTATTGCTTGCATGAATAATAGTATAATTTATTTAAAATGGCGCGAAATTCATAACCACGCCGCGCTGGCCCTTCAACGGCGGCGCGCGGGGGCCGATCGTAGCCGACCTAGCGAGTGATACCTCGCCCCGCCCTCCCCGCATTACCGCGCAAGCGCTGCTGTTGTCTTTCAAATCATTCATATGTTTGTTTACCGTGCACATATTAGATGCAATTTTTAATACATTTGCTCAAAAAGTGCTACTTTTACGTAGCTGTTTAGCGTGCGGAAAGTTGATTTTCACAAACTAGTGCTTTTCACTTTTCCCACTCAATAATCGTACAAATTGTACCATTAATTATTATGTCAATAAAAAATAAATAAGATAGAGCTGTACTAAATAAAATGATTTTTGAACTTCATCATTTTTCAACTGTATTACAATGACGTTACAGAATTAATTAATATATAAAAGTTTCGAATTCCTTACTTGTTGTTTATCTTATTTTTTCGCAACTGTATTAAAAAACGTCGTTGTGTAGATTACTATACATTGATTCAAAGGCTATATCGGCGCACAAAAGAAGAATGGAGATGGAGGCACCAGTAGCACAGCCTAGTGACGATGAGGAATGCTTTGATTTTCAAAACTTTTGTTTTTTTTTGCAACGAAGCTGCCAACGAAGTGTTTAAACAGGGTCAACTCAAACGCCCTGGCCCCGTAGCATGGATGGCGTTATCACGCGATAAGTGACAGGATAGAGCTTCCGTCCCTGGCTGACACCGTTCGATAGAACGAGACGACGCGCCTATCCTGTCACTTATCGCGTGATAACGCCATCCATGCTACGGGGCCTGTTCAAGTCAGAATCACTGTCAGCGAAATAAATAAATGTACTACACAGATGTTGTTAAACGCAGCTATAGCTGCTCGCCGCAAGCAAACCAATGTTAGTTTGCCCCTGATTACGGATTGCTGTTACGAACACCAGGGTGATGTTGCAGGGTAATATCGCCGGTTAGCGACCACCTAATTTATGGTTCCGGTTTGCGACCACTCATTTCAATTGGTGTCAGGAATCTACCGCAAAAACGACAATATATCCTTTCAGTTTTTTCAATAGATTGCATACATACATACATTTACTCACGCCCGTATCCCATTGGGGTAGGCAGAGACTAAGGAACGCCAAATACTACGGTCCTTAAATACTTCTTCAATAGATTCCTGTTTAATAATTACTTTAAATAATACATGCGGGGCACGGTTTATTTAGAGTGCGTTGTAATGTCATTTTATTAGGTATATTTAATTGAAAAAAAAAATACATTGTCTTTCACGTGGTCGCTAACTGAAGCTGGTCGCGTAACCGGGGCGGCGTATTGACCCAAAGTTATTAAATTAAACATTCCAATTTACGTTAACACTTAAAATAGGCCGTTTCTGCTCTAATAGTACCTGATTAAAGAAAACTTAGAAAGTAGAGCATAATTTAAACCAAAACAGTGAGAAATATATTCTTTCATTACAAATATTATTTGTATGCAGAATGTAATGATAGTGAATGAAGCAAGAAAGGTTTGTCAAGATCGTAGCAAGTGGAAATCCGTGATCTCTGCCTATCCCTCCGGGAAATAGGCGTGATGTACATTTGTATGTATGTATGTACATTATTTGTAGTAAGGTAAATCTCCAATAACTGGCCACCCTTGAATAATCGGCCCCCTCATACTAAAAATTAACTCTATTCACGTATAATAGAATAGATATAGATAGTATGAGGTGGCCAGTTATTGACGATTTACCCTACTTGTTAGGAATATTCGAGACAATTAAAGGTTTAATTAAAGGAAGTTCTAAAGGACAACGCTCCCTGGGATGAAAAAAAAGGTGAAAATATTGTAGAAAAAACTATTTTGCGTATTAATGTGTATTATTTCAAAAAAAGTGAGTACCTTTACATTTTGAGGAAAAGAAATGTGAATGGTGACCCAGATTTGAGCTGTATATGTAGTAAAATGTATGGAGAAAAAAAAAAGTGGTCAGATTGAAATGAAAATAATGTATGTCATAAGAATCGTTTCAAAAACAACTTGAAAAAAAATCTTACTGGTAAAAGTAGGAAGAATCTAACCACTTATTTTTTTTTCTTTTAAATTTTACTATGAAGCTCAATTCTGGTTCAGTTAACAGTTTTCACAACATATATTTTATTGAAAAACTAATCCTTACTTAAAAAGTTTTTGTACCTTCATTATTTTTAAACATACTTAAATACACAAATAGTTTTTTTTTATTCAAAATATTCAGTTCTTTTTTCCATAAGTACTAGGTGTGCTGTGTTTTTTCGATCAGAATAAAAAAAAAATCGCCAGTAGCCTTTTCAGGTTTGCGTAGGCAACAAGGAACCCTTATAGTTTCGCCATGTCCGTATGTCCGTCTGCGGCTTAGCTCAGTCACCCTTACTACTAGAAAGTCGTAAGATTAGAATTGAAGACTTTATTCTATTGCACTTCGAAGAATCGAGATTAGACTGTAAAAATAAGAGTTCAATTTTAATAATAATGAAATAAAAAGTTCCGTCTATTAATTATTTTAGTTATTTTGTGAAAAAAGCTGCACAGAATAATGAGAAGTCGCAGAAGTTCACTTAGAATTGTCATTAGGTGTAAACAAATATGAATGATTAATACTTATACAATACCTACTTGCAATTTTATTATAATGTTGTCGTAAATGGTTGTATTTTTTGTAATTTTTTACTATTGTGTTAGCCATCCATACTGACTTTAATATAAAACAATAAGTACCTACTTTATAAAGGACTTAACGTCGAAAATTTATAATATTTCGACTGAAAATTGTATTCTTTGACACTTCGAATAATCGAGAATATACTGTATTAATAAAAGTTCGCTGTCAGTTATATTATAATGTGAAAAAAGTTACAATTATTTTTTTTGACTGTTATTGTAATAAAAATATACGAGCTATTCACAACTATTTTTATTATTTCTGTTTATCCTGGTTCCTATTGTCATATCTTGTCCAGTCCTATTCGCCGTCATGTATTATACTTACCCCACCATATTATACGGTTATTACGCCGGTTACGTGACCAACTTCGGTTAACGACCACCTTAAGGACAAGATTTTTTTTTTTCAATTAAAGATATAAGTAATAACATTTAAACAGGCTGTAAAAATGCCTCGGTACGTACGCAATTTTTAAAGCAGATATTAGGCAGGAATCTACTTAAAAAACGAGAAAATATCCTCTCGGTTCACCATTACTCCCGAGTGGTCGCAAACCGGCACACTAAATTAGGTGGTCGCGAATATACAATTTCATCTAAGGTAAATTGAGTTTAACTATAATTTACTGCTGACCACGTCACAAAAAAATACATGTAGGTTATTTGTTAGTAGGTATTTATGCAGCTGGCTTAAAGGAGTAACAAAACATGGAAGAGTGGTCATTTGTATAAGGGGCGATCCCTAAAATATTTTTAGATTATGTGTATAACGCGATAACCAGTTCGACGAAACCGCGGGCAATCCCTAGTATAGTTGGTAATAAATAAGGATACATTTCTTCTTTGTATTTCCATTAACGTACGTATAACAAAATAACATGTGTTTTGCCATTGATATTTATTCTTTGTGGATTTTTTTATGGATCGTGGACGCAATCAAGGGCACTCCTCTACCGTTGCGTTGATCGCTGCCTGCTGCCACAGCGCACAGCGCGGCGCGCGCATACATGCCGCGCTTTTTAAATGTATTCATTTACGCACGGAGTATTTAGGTATCAATATTTAGTGTCGCCGTAAGTTTATTTTTCTTAACTTTTGTTTGGTAACTGATATCATTGTCATGATCGTTTACTATTAACTCTACAAACTTTAATTCAATATTGGCTATACTGTTTAACCGGAAATCAATATCTAGACAAGCCGATTGTCTACATTTCTAACTTTTTTCCAATATGCTAAGTGGATCGACAATATCGTAACTTTGCAATATCAGCTACTCTAATTCTTTATTTACAAAATTATTTGCATTTTTACGTTCACCAGGATGCAGAAGTCCCAGATTTCTAAAAAAAGAATATCGTATATAAATTAAAGTGTTATTGGATATGTTACAGTTTTTTGTAACTCTAATTCTATATTGACATAGTTATTGGCAAAAACTAAAATATTTTAATATAGCCGAAAGCTCCACCTAAAATTTTCTAACTTTTTACATAAGTATTATTTAACATGCCTCCAACGACATATCAAAAAAGAAAAAACTTTAATGTTGTAATAACCCATTTTTGTTCAACCGCTGGTCTAGTAAAGGTTGCGGGAGTCGGCTGGATGCGGGTGGCGCAGGGCCGGTCACTTTGGCACTCTTTGGGGGAGGCCTATGTCCAGCAGTGGACGTCTTTCGGCTGATATGATGATGATGATGATGATAGAGTCTATGTGGCCCTGTGTGAGTGAACACTTACGTATGCTTAAGTATCTAATTTTACTGCTATACACAAGCAATGTCAACAAAAACAAACATTTCAATGTAAACAAAAACAAATCAAAAATAAAAATAAAAAGGCCGGGTTGCACTCCGGGAGTGCCGGCAGAAGTGAAAACTCAATAACATTGTAACAGTTTTTCGATCAGGTCACGTGACATCTTACGGTGTCACCCTAAAAATGAATTTGACGCAAAGGACGATGCCCATTTCTGCCCCACCTGTTATTAAAATATACAGAGACATCATTAAGTAGGCATTCGTAATTAATTCGACTTTGATTTTTGGGATAATTGTAGGATTAATTAAAGCTTGCGTTTATTATTCACTGATAAAACGTGATTAATGCATTTCCGATTTACAAATAATGGTGACATAATTAAACATATTGCTCCTAGCGGTGAGTAGCAGGCAACTGTATCTGTCAGTTATGCCATGTAATGCTGCCACCACTTATTCGTTGTAAAAGTAAGAATAACTACTCATTAAGTCTGAATCGTGGACGACCAGGCCAAGGTCCACTCAGGGCTACATAGCCTCAGATCATGATGATGATGATCCAATCACCTTTCTTGTATAGAAAATACTTCTATAAAAGTTTTCCAAGAAATTAATTGGTTAATGTCATTAGACACGCCTTCGGAAAAAAATTAGCACAGTCTGTTTAGCATATGCGCCTAGCTAAGTAATTACAAGGCGTAATTTTTCAATCAAAAAATATAGGAAGCCACCTGGTTTAAATCAAAAATAAGAAATATATACTAAATCTACGTCCAAAGGACTTTTAAATAATATATACGTTAACTTTGCACTTGGCAATTTTTGGTGGGGCACGCGTCCATACTAATTTGGTCATCGTCCTTTATAAGCAATTATTAATTACTTAGGCGGACGGGCCCGTCGGTGCGCCGACGGGCGGCGGCGGCAGACACAATACCAATTTGTTTTTGCCATTGCCAAATATTTTTCAAATCTTTATCTCTTTAGGAATAACGTCTATATTCGAACTATTCGAATTTGCAAGAACAGCACAACAGCAGACGGCGGTGGCGACGAAGATATCAATTTGTTTTTGCCGTTGGTAAATATTTTTCTAAGCTTTATCTCTTTAGGAATAACGCCCAAATTCGAACTATTCGAATCTTCTCAATAGCAAAACGGTGAAGGATGCGTTGGTATTATTAAAAAAAGATTTGCAGAATATGCTATTGCAAAAAGTGTTCAACGGCTTTATACTCTTACGAATAGCGTTCAGTTTTGAATGAAGTCGAATAGGCTAGCAGCAAAAAGTGACCTCCTTCACATCTGACGTCACAAAACTCTGTCGCGTATTTAACAGTTTTTCCCCATCCCAAAAAGTGCTCAGCGCCGCTAAAGAAGTTTTCACTTCAAAAATAAACAAATGCATTATTGTAATCGCAATACGCTACCGAACATGCCCTTGATTGGTTCACACCCCATTTTTGATACACCCTGTATAAAAAGTCTTGACCATCCACATTCCATCTACTTGCAATAGTAAATTTTCGAATACATGGATTTTATGCTGAAATGGTTGTATTGTTTTATTTTTTTAATTTAAATGAATTGTTCCACATGATGTTATTTTTCCTCCTGTTCCATTTATTTTATGTGTGTAATTTTCTGGGTAATCATTGTTCCGTTTGATATCGCAATGTCGCGTTGCTCTGCGCTGAGCGATGCGCCCGTATCGATTAACCGATTATATGTTTTGCGTTTTATTGCCAACAGTACTGAACTTAAATTGTTATAGGTTAATAAAATGTGCTTTTTACTCTCAAAAAAAAAACTGCATTTCCTTCTCATTTGGATTATATTGTTCAACTACGTTTATTTGGTGTTGACTATTATTTGCGTGATATTGTCGACGACCTCGACCGTGAATTGGATACCTCGTTTTATGCGTACCGTAGTTATTCTCTTTTTCGCGTATATATTTGTGTTTTGACGCTGTGGGTAGCGTTCTTGGTGGTTGCCTCTATAGGGCTTTTTGTATTGATATATTCCCTTCCGTACCTATATGAAATACCTGTCCTTGACTTGATGATGGGGAAGTCATGGAGACTCCTCATCTTTTTGTAAACGTGAGCGGCGATAATAGTGCTTAATCTGTCGTTCCGTAATCCGTCGGCAAACTCATGTATCGCTGTTTTTTCATTTATTGGCTTTAAAATGTTGTATGCCTCGGAATTGTTATTCTAATTAGATTGACTAGGAGGTCTTCTAATTCTTAGCCATATTGTTCTATTGACCTTGCTTCTTGATGCCAAGCCTTGTTGTTATTTTTGTGTATTGCAGTCGCTGATTTTTTTGTTAGTAGATGAGGTTTCATATACATTTTATAAGTCTTTCATTGTGCCATAGGAGTCAGATAATCTTAGTTTTGTATTTAGTGTTAACCTTGTTTTTAGTACGAAGTTTATTAACATTTTTGTCGGTTTCTTTTATAATCGTTTCATATTTCTATCGCGTATATTAGTAGGTTTGTGACGGTCTCCGTTCCGTCTTCCGTCCATGGTTGGTAATAGTGATACCGCAGTTTATAGTTCGACATTATCCATGGAATTCATTTTGGTTTGGGTTTCTTCTCTAGTTTCGTAATATGTAGTTATTTTACAATTTATTTCTTCTATTTTTTGATAATATGATTTTATAACTGTCTTCTAAAGTTATTTCAGATTTTTCTACTTTATCGCTATTTATTTCAATATATTTTTCGTATTGATGGTATAAGTTGTTTACTTTTGTAAGTATTTCTAGTCCAGTTTTTTCTATTTCGAAATAATATCAAGTTTTTTTATGAATCTATGTCATTTGATACGATTCTACGTTTTTATAATTTTATTTACTCTTGCTTTTACCTCTATTATTTTTCCGCGTTAGAAACCTATCGCTCGCTCGGCCCCGGGCCGCCAGCCAGTCGAGGGCCGGCACCGCGCGCGCGAGCACACGTGCGTCGTGCTGTGATCCACCGCCGCTGCCGACTTGAACGCGACGAACCGCGCGTATCTATTTTTAACCCTCGACGCAAAGAGAGGGGTGTTATAAGTTTAACGTGTCTGTGTATCTGTCTGTGGTATCGTAGCTCCTAAACGGATTTGCAAAATTAAAATTATTCAAGTTTTCACTTCTACCGGCACTCCCGGAGTGCAACCCGGTCTTTTTTTTCAGATCTTTGTTGTCCTATTTGTCTTGGTTACAATATTTCTGCATTTATTTGTAGACTTCAATACTTTACTTTCATTACGTTATTAAGTTAATAATTATACTCGTAGTGTGCATCTTTTATGCACACCTATAGCCATTTTAACGAAGTGTTAACCATCACTTCTAGCCTGGCTATCACTTGTATAGCCAGGTTGGGGGTACACAACCCATCTGTGTGGTCGGCCGACCCTACGTATTATTAATAATATAATATAATTATTTGCTCAGGATATAAGAAAATTAGTAAGTCGTGCATCATCACATCATCAACAGTGAACATGATTCATTCTAGCATTTCATTGTTTAAGAGGTCGAAAAAGTTGTACATGTCTATGATGCTGAGTGTAGTTTGCGTTTTGCATGCAGGTGGGGCGCTGAAGGCGATGCTGGGCGTGCTGAGCGCGCTGGTGGCGGCGGACGTGGCGGGCTGCTCGCGGCGCGAGCTGCTGGCGCTGCTCGTGGCGCCCGTGCACCGCGTGCACGACCACAACACCGCGCACCATATCAAACAGGTGATGGCTGAATGCTTAGCAGGCATACTCTTTCCCTAGTTCACTTTGGACGACCAGTCAACATCATCGTCGTCGTCCAGCTAGCGTTATCCCGGTCGTGCCGTAAAGGAGCCCGGGGTCCGCTTTGGCATTTAATTTCTTACGCTAGTTTCCTTCACCCAGTCACTATAAAATATCGATTGATATTTCGTACATAAGTTTATCAGTAAAAACCCAGTGATAACGAGCCGGGGTTCGCACGACCTCTCGATTCGCGTACCTTACCGCTCGGCTACAGTGGCTTTGGAGAACATCATATTTATGTAAATAATGGAAGCCCATTGATGACCTCTGAACTGAGCCAACATTGTTGTTGCAGGCTTTCCACTCGCTGGCGAAGTGCGTGGCGGCGGTGGTGACGGAGGGCGGGTCGGACGCCATCGACGTGGTGCGCGGGTTCCTGCGCGACGCCACGCAGCCGCCCTCCGACGCGCACCACATGTTCGCGCTGCTCGCCGTCGCCGAGATCGGCCGCCACCTGTGAGTGTCTCCACAGCCCGCAACCCACGTGGTCTACGTAATGTGTGACAGGCTCGCTACTAGCGGTGGTGACGGAGGGCGGGTCGGACGCCATCGACGTGGTGCGCGGGTTCCTGCGCGACGCCACGCAGCCGCCCTCCGACGCGCACCACATGTTCGCGCTGCTCGCCGTCGCCGAGATCGGCCGCCACCTGTGAGTGTCTCCACAGCCCGCAACCCACGTGGTCTACGTAATGTGTGACAGGCTCGCTACTAGCGGTGGTGACGGAGGGCGGGTCGGACGCCATCGACGTGGTGCGCGGGTTCCTGCGCGACGCCACGCAGCCGCCCTCCGACGCGCACCACATGTTCGCGCTGTTCGCCGTCGCCGAGATCGGCCGCCACCTGTGAGTGTCTCCACAGCCCGCAACCCACGTGGTCTACGTAATGTGTGACAGGCTCGCTACTAGCGGTGGTGACGGAGGGCGGGTCGGACGCCATCGACGTGGTGCGCGGGTTCCTGCGCGACGCCACGCAGCCGCCCTCCGACGCGCACCACATGTTCGCGCTGCTCGCCGTCGCCGAGATCGGCCGCCACCTGTGAGTGTCTCCACAGCCCGCAACCCACGTGGTCTACGTAATGTGTGACAGGCTCGCTACTAGCGGTGGTGACGGAGGGCGGGTCGGACGCCATCGACGTGGTGCGCGGGTTCCTGCGCGACGCCACGCAGCCGCCCTCCGACGCGCACCACATGTTCGCGCTGCTCGCCGTCGCCGAGATCGGCCGCCACCTGTGAGTGTCTCCACAGCCCGCAACCCACGTGGTCTACGTAATGTGTGACAGGCTCGCTACTAGCGGTGGTGACGGAGGGCGGGTCGGACGCCATCGACGTGGTGCGCGGGTCCGTCTGTTTATCTGTCTGGCCCACCGAGCTGATTTGTATCTGTTGGCCACTTATTGTACACTATATTAGGCAAACAAATTAATTACCACTTTAACTCTATAAAAAAATCGAAATCACACTATATTTTCCACAGAGATCTAAGCTGCATCCCGAATCTGAAGGAGGTTCTGCTAGCCTCTTTCGCGCCATCATCCGAGGAAGTTAAGTCGGCCGCCAGTTACGCGCTGGGGTCCGTCGCCGTTGGAAACCTGCCAGAGTTCCTGCCCTTCATACTGAGGGAGATCGAGGCACAGCCAAAGCGGCAATATTTACTATTGCATTCGCTTAAAGAGGTTCGTCTGATTTGTACATCTTGATTTATACACTGTTTGTTGACACTCAGAGACCTTATACATCTCTGTGGATACCTATGAGATTTAATTATAATCATTTTACTTTTGACACTTGAAGACCTAATACATCTCTAAGAAATTAGATTGTAATTGTTGTTTCTCTTATTGTTTTTGACATGTAAACTTTGATGTAGTTAATGCTATTATGAATAATGTACTCATACTATTTAGAGACATATTGACTTGTAAAAGTGCCCTTGTGGCCTATTTGCTGAATAAATATTTTGATTTTGGTTTCGCCAAGCGCCAAGAATTTCGTACATTGACCTACTACTGTAAATAATTCACACTCGGCAGCCGCACTTTAACTACTTTCCCTTATTTAACCAATAATGAAGATCCACATTAAATACTTGCAAAAAATCAGCGCAGGTCGCGTAGCAGTTGGCCAGTTGATGATACCTGTTCAGGTCTGTGCAGTATTGTCAATGTAGGTAACTGTAATAACCCGTGTGGTGTCGGGTTAGAATAGCACCACCCCCTTTCTTCCTGTGGGTATCATACTAAAGGAACAGGGTTAAAGTGTGTTGTGGGCGATGGGGTAGCAACCTATAACAGTGGCACTAACCTAACCTAACCTAACCTACCCCTTTTGGGAATGAAGGCGGGATCTATGTTTAATATATGTATGTATGTAACTGTTATATTTTTAGTTCTACACCAACAGTATTTTAGTTTCAATTTTAAAATTGAAAAAATGTTTCTCTTACAGATTATCTCGTGCGAATCCTGTACCCCAGAAGGCGTAGAGGCGCTCAGACCTTTCATACCCGAAATCTGGGTGCAGCTATCGAAACACTGCCAATGTGCGGAGGAAGGATCTCGTAATGTAGTACGTATACCGCCTTTAATACATTGGTGTGTTAATGTGCCAAGAAGTACCTATTCTTTACTGATAGGTTTATTCGTTTCCAGGTTGCTGAATGCTTAGGTAAATTATGTCTGTTAGAACCTAAAGACTTGCTGCCACATCTGAAAGAATTCCTCCAGTCGCCCGAGCCCCTCACGAGAACAACGGCCGTCACTGCTGTCAAATTCACCATATCTGATCAGGTATTTATTACGGTGTTACCTAACCAATCGATCGATGCCATCGATCGATTATGTATACGTCGATCGACAGTTTCTACTATCAGCCAAACCTACCACACCAATCGATCAATATCGATTGATGGCATGGATCGATTGGTGTAGTAACACCCTTAGACACATTGTTTTTAGTCCAGTAACTTTATTCGTCCGGAGCTTGCGTCAAATCCGGTAGTTCTGATTTTTTGCAGACTTGTTTATGATGTTGGCCTAATGAATAATCCAAGTTGGTGACCTCGAGCGCCGAACGCAACTTTATCAAAAAATCGAAAATACCGCGAAAGTTTTTATTATAATAGTAAAAGTCAAGCTTTTGATAGTACCTTCTCAAGACGTTTTTAAAGTAGACAAAATTTACTACAATGTGAAACTAGTATTGTCGAAAAATTATAAACTTTGAAAGGCTTTATCTCGGAAACTATTGTATTTACACATTTTGCATAAAGAGTGAGTGAGACGCAATGCACTTTGGACAAAGATCTTGGACAAGTGGAATACCACCCTAAACCACATTACGGTTTCATGATGATCGCGTTATAAGTAACGCATCATGCAATTATGAATGTATATTGTAGAGCAGCGCTCGCTCGCTACTAGCGGCCGCTAGAGGCCGTAATGTGCCGCTCAGTGCGAACGCAGCCTTAACCGTTTTGTCCGTTTACAAATAGTTAATCAGTAATGTGTCTCCCCAGCCGCAAGCGATCGATCCGCTGCTCCGCGCGTGCATGTCGGAGCTGCTGCTGCCGCTGCGCGACCCGTCCCTGGGCGTGCGGCGCGTGGCGCTCGTGGCCTTCAACTCGGCCGCGCACAACAAGCCCTCGCTCATCCGGGACCTGCTGCCCGCCGTGCTGCCCACCATCTACAGCGAGACCAAAGTCAAGGTAGGCTGGAGTAGAGCTGCATGCCATAACACCAGACCATGTGCTCAACATGCGGCTGCTGCTGCCGTTGCGCGACCCGTCGCTGGGCGTGCGGCGCGTGGCGCTCGTGGCCTTCAACTCGGCCGCGCACAACAAGCCCTCGCTCATCCGGGACCTGCTGCCCGTCGTGCTGCCCACCATCTACAGCGAGACCAAAGTCAAGGTAGGCTGGAGTAGAGCTGCATGCCATAACACCAGACCATGTTTGAGAACATGCTCGGAAGTGGTCGGATTTTGTTTGAAGAATAAACACGCGTAGTAACTAATTTTTAAATCTGGCCCCTACCTACCATTATAATAACAAAACCCATTTTTCTCCGGCTACTTTAAACCTTTTGAAATCTTGATAGCGCAATTCTATATCCAGACGGTTTTTAAGGAAAAAATCACATTCTGCCAAAGAAAACCGCGCGTTTTTCAGGTGATTTATTATTTTAAATGCACTTGCTCTGAACTGAATAAACTCGGGAAGTCCTCTAATGCCCGCACGCTGGGGCGGGGCGGTGCAGGTATGGAATTCGGGCGAATATTCCCGCACACGTGCGAGAATTAAAACTTTTAATAATTTCATCTTTTATACATATTTTTATTTCCTCGCTTCATGCATTGTTAAATGTTGTATGAAACACGTGCGGATAGGTAATTCCCATTATTATAACCTACACCGACTACCTCTTCTGGCAACCGCGTACTTTCTACACCTCGGCAATAATGTAATATTTAACTAGACGGTCGCTGCTGGGTTCGCCAGTGCCACCGACTGCCGGTGACCGAATAAAAAGAAACGCGATTGTTTTTGGGCTGGCTACACGTATAAAGTATGAACGAAAACGGAAATTCGTGCCAGTTGGCGTATTGGGATGTCTCCTTTCGGTCTTGAATCGGACGCAAGGACTTAAGATTTGCCAATAATTTAGTCTATATCGTGAATTTATTTATTTAGTTACGTCACACCTGGCCATAATGCGAGCTTTACTGCACGCTGCGCGTACGGAATAACTCACATTGTGGCCAGGTGAAGACGTAAAATTGTGTACTCACCGCGGGCGGTAATTCGTAAAGCCCCAGATCGCATATTTATGGCCCTCACCTTCGGTTCGGGCCACAAACACCTGCGATCTGGGCCATTTACTAATTCACCGCCCTAGGTACGTAATGTACTATTACTGCGGCCGTGATAACGCTAAGATGGTAATGAGGATTATTATGAATGTATTTCGTTCACAGAAAGAACTGATCCGTGAAGTAGAAATGGGCCCATTCAAGCATTCCGTAGACGACGGTCTGGACCTGCGCAAGGCTGCGTTCGAATGCATGTACACGCTGTTGGGCACGTGCCTGGACCGCCTCGACGTGTTCGAGTTCCTGCGACACGTGGAGGACGGCCTGAGGGACCACTACGACATCAAGATGCTGACTTACCTCATGTGCGCGCGGCTGGCGCAGCTGTGCCCCACTGTAGTTCTGCAGAGTAAGTTCTCCAACCATTCAGACTTTAAACGCATGTGCAGTCGCGGAATGAAAAGCTTCGTCACTTTTGGACCTTAACAGCTTTGAAATATGGTCGAAATGTGGCAAACCTTTTAATTCCTCGCCTATACACGCTGTTAGACACGTGCTTGGCTGGATCGGCTCGACGTCTTCAAGTTACTGCGGCAAGTGGAACCGAGCTTTTTAATGCATAATTTGCAGTTGATCTCAGTTGTCTATGACAGTAGTAGTTAGGGTGTGTCGAAGTTTTCGGGCGGCAAAAATAAATCTTTGAGCCAAATTGCCTTCTTATTTGACAAACCCTACTAAGGATTGTTTTACTCTCTGGGTTAGATAATCAAGTCGATCGCTTTTGAATAACGAACACCTATAAAAAAAAAGACCGGGTTGCACTCCGGAAGTGAAAACTCAATAACATTGTAACAGTTTTTCGATCAGGTCACGTGACATCTTACGGTGTCACCCTAAAAATGAATTTGGCGCAAATTTATAAACAATTATCAATTATTTAGGCGGACGGGCCGCGGGCGCGTTGGGCGCAACGGTGCCGGGGTCCGGCGCGCCGACGGGCGGCGGCAAACACAATACCAATTTGTTTTTGCCATTGCCAAATATTTTTCAAAGCTTTCTCTTTAGGAATAACGTCTAAATTCGAACTATTCGAATTTGCACAGCAGACGGTGGTGGCGACCAAAATATCAATTTGTTTTTGCCGTTGGTAAATATTTTTCTAAGCTTTATCTCTTTAGGGATAACGCCCAAATTCGAACTATTCGAATTTTCTCAATAGCAAAACGGTGAAGGACTCGTTGGTATTATTACAAATTTATTTGCAGAATATGCTATTGCAAAAAGTGTTTAACGGCTTTATACTCTTACGAATAGCGTTCAGTTTTGAATGAAGTTGAATCGGCTAGCAACAAAAAGTGACCTTCACATCTGACGTCACAAAACTCTGTCGCGTATTTAACAATTTTTCCCCATCCCAAAAAGTGCTCAGCCCCGCTAAAGAAGTTTTCACTTCGAAAATCTATTAGGTTCACGAATAAACGTTATAGATGAATGCGTTATCGAACTACGATTCTGCGGGAAAATCTCCCGATCACTTTTCTCGATTTTCCAAAGTCTCACCTAGTTGGTTTCCAGGGTTGGAGAGCTTGGTGGAGCCCCTTCGCGCGACATGCACGATGAAGGTCAAGGCTAACTCCGTCAAGCAGGAGTACGAGAAACAAGACGAGCTCAAGCGTTCAGCGCTGCGCGCCGCTGCCGCGCTTCTGCACATACCTGAAGCTGGTACGTGAATAAAGAACCTTATTTGAATGTGCGTAGATAGATATCACTTTGTTCGCCTTCAGATTATAAGCAAAATCCTAATATTTATTCTGCAAGAGCTCTTGAGGCCTTCAAAGGCTCCTTTAGCATACTGTCAAAGCAGGCTTTTAACTGTAATGATTGTATAAACTCATTGACAGATCTCTATCCGAATCAGAGACTGGCAGATTAATAAGTTTGAATTGGGAATCATACCTGTCTGTGTCTAAGGGAGAACTAGCTGACGATGCAGATTTGGTGTGGCGGTAAGACAAGCAACAGATTGTGGCATGTAAAAGATTGTGATTACATACCAGTATAGACTATAATAAGTACTACACACCCCTAACTCAGTACATGGTGCATGGTGGAGGTGCGTAGTAGGCTTAGACGAAGTAGGTTATCTATACATATGCATTATGTGTGAGGGAAGAAGTTGAATCATCAGTGATGTTTACCCCTCTCCAGACAAGAACCCCCACCTGATGGACTTCGTGACGCAGATCAAGTCGTTCCCGGACCTGCAGCCCATCTTCGAGTCCATCCTGAAGGACTCGTCGGGAGGCGCGGCCGTGGACTCCAATCTCATGGACCAGAGTTAGCCGCGCTGCCTAAAGCGCTCGCACGACTAACCTACCTCGCCGTCGAGGTTTGATTCATCTTTATTTTAGTCTCGTTATTCGGTTTTATACCAGCCGCATTTTGTTTGCCTGTTGTAAAAATGGTTGAAATTGAATAGATATCTAATAATACTCTCTTTATTTCTGTATTTAAAATGAAACGATTCAAAGTTGCAACCGACGTTTTTATTATAAAATGACAAGTACATAACTACAAACTTTGCTAAACTTCCCTACCTGAAAACATGGAAGGAAGGGATCCTTGCAATGCGCACTACTTAGGAAGTAGGAAATAGTTGAGCGGTCACTGATATATAATATATATTGTGACGCTATATATTGCATAACTACCCACAGCGGAATACATTTCATTCCCGTATATTGTAAGGTTAAGTTCAACATGCTTGCATTTTAGAAACGAACATCCATGGCTCATGTATATTGTAAAAAGTGTAAGATTTCGTGTTGTCGATAGATATGCAATGTATACTGATATGTATTGTGATATTACAAGCTATGGAAAAATTGAAGGAGGAAGGATAAATACAGAATAGTGATGCGAAACATGAATAGTATCAGTTATTTCCCTTTTCTCTTCGCAGCGGGCGTCGCGCTTGATCCCCGCAAGCTCTGCGAGTCATTCTGGAAATAAAAAAATGCTTCATTATGATATTTTCCTTACATTCTAGAATGCCAGATTCCCAATTTGACACGTTTTGAAAATATCTGTCTGTTTCAAATGTATTGCCGGAGAGCATTAGAACCTGAATATTTCTAAAATTTAAATATTGTGTTTAGTTTTGTTCTATCTTTGGGTGGAATCTGGTACTTAACAAATGTGGGGATCTATTAACTTAAAATTTATATCTTGTAGTGTACCGCGTTAAATAATAAATAATGAAACGGATTGTCACTTGGACACCGAGTTATGATTAGAACGTACCGGTTTAGCGGGAGAAGCGCGCTGTAGAGTATTGGAGCTGGCGTTCCGCAGTATGGGCCGCGAGGACACTCCCAGCGCGCTGGCTGGTCGCTCCGGGCCGGTGTCTTCGATTTCCTTGCTGAAATACACAAAAAAAATGTCATTCAATTCTTTTCACCAACATGCAGATTCAAGGTGTACTGAGGAACTCTAATTCTCAGTAGTATCAAATGAAAGGTGAAAGTAATAAAGAGCGCACTTAACGGAGAGTAGTGGAGGATTAACGCATTTGGGATAAAATATTTCTTTGGTGTAAATTTAGGAGCCAAATTCGCTCGTTGCTTTGAGTTTGGCCGCTTTTAGTGATAATACTGATAATAAAGATAACCAAAATAATAGTAAGTTTAATGTGGTTCACAATGTTATTATTATACACTTCTTTCTGATGTGGACCAGTGACAATAAATACATGACTAACCTGTTTCCGCGTGACAGTTGTCCTTTTCTGCTGAACATATCCGATAGTCGGCCTCTCAAGTCTCGTTTGCTTCCAGCTGCACTCATATCTGAATCCGAGCCCTGAAAGCAAGTTTACTGTCAGAATTACGTTCAATTAAAATGTTATTTTTGGAGAAGGCCTCTTACCTGGGAGACAGTTCCTATAGGTTTGAACTCTACTATATCGGGATCTGCCTGGTCATCAATGGAACGAGATTTGGTCAATTTCTTCAGTTTACCGAAGATACTCTTCTTTTTCTTTTTCTCTGTCGGTAAAATCTCGCTTTGGGCTGAGCCGCCGGACAATCGACTGTAAAATACAAGTAGATAAATTAACGTTACGTATATTTATTAGGTCTATTTTAAAATACGTTTTTTCCAACTTGGTGCTTCTACCTCTCCTTAGTTTTTTTTTGTGAAAATAGATTGACAAGAAAAGCTACATTTTATTTTGAAAATCCTTGAAATTAATGTATCAGAATTGCTAAAAGTTTATTACGCTTAACCACGAATCAGTGCTCCATGCTTTTAGCTTCCTGCTAAATGTATTTCCCAGCTAAATAAAAAAAAAATTGGGCCATGCCATGTTTTAAACTGGGATAAATAAATTAACAAACCTGTCGAGGCTTGCATCCCGTTGCATCGTGAACAGCCGTCCGTCACCATCGCCATCCAGAGATTGCATCGACGATACGCTGCTATCATCCACCGTCTTCCATATTGCGCTCTGTTGAACAAAAATTATATAGGGGTTCATTTTTTCTTTTGTTTGGCCTGCAGAGCGGCAGCAACAAATATAGTTAGGGACAACCTCCCTGGAATGCCTTATTGGCCACCCTTGAGGGGTTAGTTAGTGCCTATAGAAGTATAGAATATAAAAATAGGTGTTCCTTAGATTGTTTACCTGGTCTTTGGTAGTTTGTTCCAGCGAAATGGACCGCTTTTTGAGTGAGGGGGCACGAGACGGTGTTCGCGACGAGGGTGTCACCGATAGGGTATCCCGCGGTTCCGTTGACATTGCCCTAGAGGAAAAGTTAGATGTTATTGGATTGTAGTTTTATGCATTGCATGAATCAGTGTACGTATTGTAAATAAATAGGTGAGGCACAACACTAACAAAAAAGGTTAATTCACACAACATCTTGCGCTGTCATTTAGTGTCGATGTCCCTCGCGTCTGAAACTAGCGTAGTATACGTAGTATAGACATAAGATCGATTTGTTCAGATTATCTCATAAAAGATGGATGAGGCGTTATGACGATGATACTGCCGTGGCGGTCGCTGCCTCTGCGGCGATGCGCGAGGCTTCGCAGCTCGTCTGTGAGGCAAGCCTCTGCGCTGCGGTCTCCAGCACGCCGAACGCACCATGGACAGTTGGGTAATGATAGTGTGTACCGTCTCTGTGTGGCCTGCTGGCGACGCGTGCGCTCGGCGATGCGCGAGGCGCGCAGCTCGTCGGTGAGGCGGCGCAGGCGCGCGGCCGTGGCGGCCGCCGCCTCCGCGCTGCTCGACTCGGCGCTCTCTGGCGTCCCTGATCGCGACCGCGATTTGGAGGACTGGGGAACAATATGAGCGTTCAAGTCACTGGTCACTTTATGTTCTGTTTTGTGATACTCAAATTGGAATACATAATACCATAGTTACTTATGCTACAAGTGTGTAAAGTAGGTGATTTCCGACGAGTGTCATTTTTATACATGAGCGAGTGGAGCGAGCGAATGTATAATTCGACACTAGTCGGAAATTATCTTTACACGCGTGTATCATACGTTTTACTATGCCTTGTGTGAGGAAATATATTAAATCTAGAAATGTCGGTTTAAAATAAGTAGACAGGTTAAAAAAAAAATTACGCTTTGCTTGAGCCATTGTTATCTGCCCGATGAACTAATGCAGACTGTTGTAGTTCCTATCGTTAAAAATAAGCTGAGCAATACCTATGCAGGATGTCACATTGACGGAGTCGCCGTCAACAATTTTAGTTATGCTGACGACATGGTGCTGCTCGGCCCTTCGATCGACGCAATGAGGAGGTTGACAAAAATATGCGAGTCGTATGCTGCTGCCCATGGACTCAGGTACAACGTGAAGAAGAGCGAAGTGATGATTTTTAAAGCTGGCAGGAAAACTTCTCCGACTGTACCGTTAGTGACACTCTACAATGTCCCTTTAAACTTTGTCACTAAGTTCAAGTACCTGGGTCACTGGGTAACAGACGACCTAAGTGATAACTTAGACATTGAGCGGGAGCGTAGGTCGTTGGCTGTCCGATGCAACATGTTGGCCCGCAGGTTCGCGAGATGTACTGTACAAGTGAAGACTACACTTTTCAAAGCGTACTGTCAGTCATTCTATACATGCAGCCTGTGGACCAACTTTACGCAGAAAGCATACAACGGCCTACGTGTTCAATATAATAACGCGTTCCGGGTGTTGATGGGGTTGCCGCGATTTGTAGTGCCTGCTTTGCGGCGATAATGCGCAAGAGGTGCGCCTCACTGATGCGTCGCCTGCGCGGCAGCCCCAACAGCATTCTGAGCGTGTTTTCGGAGCGCGAAAATGGTCCCATGCTCACCCGCTGGCAGAGACTGCATGCAGCCATTTTTAATTAAATCTGTATGACATACTAGCACTAGTAATAAGATTTTATTGTTTTACTAACCATGTATGGACCTTAGTCTGAAATAAATGATTTTTATTTTATTTTATTTTTATTTTTAAAATTGAAGACCCTAGGTAGATTGTCAGGTATCTACTTATTATCTGAAACTGCATTTAACAACTTCTCCACATATTTTGCTGTTAAGCTTATTCACTTAAAAGTTAAAACCATTGTATTATGGTTTTGGAACACAATTAATTTTGAGTAACTCAATATATTAAACAACAAAAAGACGCTGTACCGACGTAATTCTAAAAAACATATACTGACAATATTGAAACGCAATAAATCATTATTATTATTAATTACTCACTTTCACTCCACCAACAATCACAACAATGGCGGGCTTTTAAATACATGCGCGGTCAACATGTGCGCATTGCGCATGTGCAAGTCCCCATACTGTCGCACAGTGTGGGATTTTTCTTCAATTTTATTCACTACCTTTTTAGATTTTATTCGCTGCTTAATACTATTTTAAAGTCCATAGTGAAACTCCTAGCCACCTATCACGTTTAGTTTTCAAGTAAAAAAATTCTAAACACCAGATCAATGACGTCATCATAACATGTTTGTGTTTTTATTTTCGTAATTAATGCCAAAAATGCCCCAAACTTTTTGTCTCCAATTCCAGGAAACAATATTCAGTAACGTAAAGAAAATACAAGACTGTAAAGTTAATAATCCAGACGATAATAAATATTTTATTATTTTTTAAATAATTTTATTTTTTACGAAGTTTATTAACGGTCGCATTTTATTTTAGCTCTAAAAGACGTATGATGAGTGTACCTACCATGCCTCAAATTTTCACGATTTTACCTAATGGGATTTGGGATTTATAGCGTTTCTAAGGTTTTGTTCCATTTCTATGGAAATAGGGTTATCATCACACACAAACGAAAATAATATCAGAGTTCAGAGGTGAGGGTTCTGTTCTGCTTACTTGACTGGCATGAATTCTTCATTATAGTCTTCGTTATTTTTGGGCATGAATGCAGTATGTGGCTCAGTAGACTTTATAAGTGATAGAACTTAAGGCGGTATAGGTGATCGTTTTTGTTTACTATGGCGGTCTTTTAATGACAAATGTGAAATAAAAGGGTCCGAAGATTCGAGAGCTCGCCGAAAAAGGTCCAAAATTGTAGGGTTTATTTTTGCGAGTGTGATGTGGTGTGATGTTCACGATTATACCCCCAAAATTGGTTCGGGATTCACCGGCAAAGAACTCATCTCAATGATTTGCCAATCGCGTTTTAGTATCTTGTGCATAGTGACTGACATATTAAGCCAGCCACACAAAATACACGAAATTCGTTTGTGTCAATTGGCAAACCACTTGAGAGAGCCACCTAAATGGTATGAAATTCGTCGACAAGCCGAGTGGCACTTGACATAAGAATAATTTTATTAGCACAGTGAATCTTCTGTTATTTTATAGTTTTAAAAATTGAAACATGAAACCGGCCCTTTATAAAATTTTTGGGGTGAAGAAATCAGTCGAGTATTTCGAATATATTTCTATTCACTGTCAAAATTTTGCTTGCGACTATTACTTTTCCATGAATGTGTATATCAATTATAAGCAATAAACTCATGCGCCCACGAATATTTCTATTTGAAAACACACTACGATTTTGCAAGAAGTAGTGACACCAAATCCCAACTGAAAATAAAGTTAACCTACCTAGTGTGTGACAACCCTAACTTGAATATTTAAAAATTCATATCTCGCGAATCATGCGATATTTCCATTTACTTTTTTTTCCTAGTGATAATGCTTTTTATAAACTATTAAGTAGTTGTTAAATATAATGCGACCGATGTAGGATTATCGAGAAATATATATTTTTTAATTTTTAGAAAATTGATGATATCATCCTGTAAGAGTCATCAATTCAAACTTTTAGTGAATCATATTGGTATATCAAAACTACCTTTATATTAACATATAAGGATCTTTTCTCAAACATGCTCGGAAATGTACGAGTTAATATCACGAAATGAAGACATGAAGTTTCTTGTTTAAGGCTCCCTACATTTCTTCTTGGCCTTAAGTAATGTATGAAAACCCTAAGTAAAACCATTATTGTCCGCTACTCTTACTTTTTAAATTTGCTTACTAATATTAAACTGACAAAGGAAAAATTGCATACTGCCAACCACCACTAGAGTCTGTAAGCATACTTGCGACATGAAAAAAAAAACTATGGTACTATACTCATGTGCGGTTACACATGGTGCTCGAACGGCTTGTTCAAATGCCATGTTAAAAAAATAAAAAAGGCGCCAAATTACCTATTATTTAATTGATTACCTTGTATTTATTTTTATTTTAATATTTCCTAACATCGTTTGAGAAAAGCACTATACAATCCTCGGCCGGAACAGGGATTGCTGCACTCGTTGTATCCGGCCTCGTCTAAGACTCGGCCGTCTACCCCAATCTCGTCCAGCAATCCCTTACTTCACGGCCTCTGCAGTAATCTACTATTTCTCAAACATGCTCGGAAATGTACGCGTTAATATCACGAAATGAAGACGTGAAGTTTCTTGTTTATGGCTCCCTACATTACTTCTTGGCCTTACGCCAAGAAGTAATGTATGAAAACCCTAAGTAAAACCATTATTGTCCGCTACTCTAACTTTTTAAATTTGCTTACTAATATTAAACTGACAAAGGAAAATTTACATACTGCCAACCACCACTAGACACTGTAAGCATACTTGCTTCATAGAAAAAATAAAAATAATCTATGGTACTATACTTTATGTGCGGTTAAACATGGTGCTCGAACGGCTTGTTCAAATGGCATGTTTAAAAAATAAAAAAGGCGCAAATTACCTATTATTTAATTGATTACCTTGTATTTATTTTAATTTTAACATTTCCTCACATCTTTTGAGAAAAGTACTATACAATCCTCGGCCGGAACAGGGATTGCTGGACTCGTTGTATTCGGCCTCGTCTACGACTCGGCCGTCTACCCCAATCTCGTCCAGCAATCCCTTACTTCACGGCCTCTGCAGTAATCTACTATTATAAAAAGAGGCACGAAATGTGAGTAATTACAGTTTTCATATTTCTATGGATGTCTATGGCTGTTTCTCGATTTATCGAAAATATCAAAAACTATGGGGCATAGAACTGTGGGAGTTTCAATGTTCGCTATCATTTATTACAGTTGATAATTTAAACATTTAAGTAGACTTTCGCAAAATTAAGTAAAAATCCCACACTGTGTGTCGTATCGCAAAAGGCATAAGAAATATATGCGTTCAGCCAAACACATTAAGTGAATATTTAAAATTAATTAATTAATTGACCAAATTCAAAATTCATAAAGATTTATACATCATTTTATACATTATTAGTATTTATGTACTTTTTATATGAAAGAAAACGTGTAATTGAAATATTTGTAAGACTTTTCTCGAGTAATAAAAACTCTTTGTGTCGGGCTGACGACGGACTTGAAAATTAAAAAAAAATTGAAAAGTAAAAAGCACTAGTGCGAAAAAGTGGCAATTTCCGCACGATTTGGGTGCTTGGAAAACGCTCTTTTCGAGCACATGCATTGTAAAATTGTGTACTCACCACGGGCGGTAATTCGTAAAGCCCCAGATCGCATATTTATGGCCCTCACCTTCGGTTCGGGCCACAAAAACCTGCAATCTGGGCCATTCACGAATTCACCGCCCTAGGTACGTAATGTACTATTTCATCACACTTGCTCGAAAAGGGCTTCATAATGCGCAGACATACAGAGCTGTAATAGCCAGTGTTACGCCCACGGGCATAATGGTTTTTTTCTTAAATTGTATCTGTCACTCATGCGGCAGTTACAAAGCAAAGAGGTTTTATATCAAATACGATGTCTGAAAACGTATTTATAAATAATTTTAAACTTAGAAAACTACTTAAACATGTTTAACTGAATTATTTACAGATTTAATATGTAGTTATTTAGTGTCTATGTAAAATGTTTCTAAGTGTTTTCAAATCGTGGCTGTATACCGAAGGGTCTTTGCCATACGCGCCTCACGTCAAATTCAACAAAATGGACGACTGACATGTTGCAGTTTTTATTACGATTTGTATTCATTTCATCTAAAATGTATTTGTTTCCTCGCAAATGTGATGAAAAACATTGTGTATAACACGGGCGTAAGAATATTGCAAACTCGAGTCATCAAAAGCCTCTTGTTCGCAATATTCCACTTACGCCCCTCGTTAAACAATGTACTATTATCGACTGAGACATCAAGGTGCATATTTTGTCCAAGGCGTTTTGTGACCTTTCTTCGGGCAACATGAGTTGTCAACTTTGAACATTCCCAAATCGGTTGTGGCAACTGTAGTTGCCAAGCAAAGTATGGGCGTCTTTGTTTTTTTTCCAAGCAATATTCCTAGATTGCTAAAAAAAATATGGAATTTAGAGAACGGAAAATTTTGTAGGTAAGTGTATACATGAATGTGACGTCTGTCTAAGTGTAAGGCCTGAGTGGACGCCCCGCTCTGAGCGGGGCGTCGAGCGTTCATATAAATTGCATCTAATATGGACGCTGCAAGCCCCGCTCTGAGCGGGGCGTCCACTCAGGCCTTACGCTAAGTAAAGGTAAGGGCATGGGTGCATTCATAATACTATAAATTTTTATTTTCTAACTAATATGCTAAAGCCGCTCTTATGGACGCTCTTAATAACAAGATGTACTTGTTTGCGTCATCTAGAAACTTACCCGGTTTCTTCTGGGCGGTGTTGGAGTCATCAAACTCTTCTCTGGCCTCACCGGCTCTTTGAAGAGGTGCGGGCTCTGCTTCATCAGATCGTCAATAGTTTCTAACAACTGCGTTGTGGTCCTGTCGTCCTCCTATAACGCGTTAGAAAGTTTGGTTAAGAATACATATGTTTTAGTTTTTCGTAATCGACCGCCATCTGACTTAACTTAACCCATTAAATTTTATTGTGATTAAGGTTTGGTAAGGTGTAAATTCGATTAGGTATACATTTTTTAAGCAGTCCGAAAGCCTCTTCCTCTGCTTAACGTCTGCTGCCAGATACTACTACCACTACGAGCAATGGCCGTGCCATCAAAGGAATCCTAAGTGATCAAGTACTGAAAGCGGTCACCCATCCGGATAGATGATGACCATGGCATGATTCAATCTGTTTAAAAAAAAAAGACCGGGTTGCACTCCAGGAGTGCCGGTCAAAGTGAAAACTGACGGAGGGCACCGCGCCGGGCCGCCCCGGCACGCAAGCGGCCGCGTTACACAGCTCCCAACGCCCCCGCCCCCAAGCCCCGTACGTCTTACATCAAACAATTATCCCTCCCGCCCCCAAGCCTCGTATCGAATCTCTGAGAGAGACTCTCCATCCTACGGTCACGTGACCTACGCATCTGACGTCACAAAAATCTGTCACGAGTTTAACAATTTTTCCCCATCCCAAAAAGTGCTCAGCGCGGTCGTGACGCTCCTTGTCCCTGCGCAGTTTCTCGTTACCCGTGCGCAGTTTCGCGTGCGCGTCTCGCAGCTCTAGCAAGTCGCATTGTAGCTAGAGCAATGGCCGGGCCATCAAAGGAATCCTAAGTTATCAACTACTGAAAGCGGTCACCCATCCGGATAGGTAGCTTCTATGGCATGATTCAATATGTTTTAAAAGAACGACAAGGTATGTGATGTACACCTGTTGTGCCCGCTTGAGCGACGTGACCAGCAGCTTGTTCTGGTCGCGGTCGCGGTCGTGACGCTCCTTGTCCCTGCGCAGTTTCTCGTTAGCCGTGCGCAGTTTCGCGTGCGCGTCTCGCAGCTCTAGCAAGTCGCATTGTAAGTAGCTAGAGCAATGGCCGGGCCATCAAAGGAATCTTAAGTTATCAACTACTGAAAGCGGTCACCCATCCGGATAGGTAGCTTCTATGGCATGATTCAATATGTTTTAAAAGAACGACAAGGTATGTGATGTACACCTGTTGTGCCCGCTTGAGCGACGTGACCAGCAGCTTGTTCTGGTCGCGGTCGCGGTCGTGACGCTCCTTGTCCCTGCGCAGTTTCTCGTTAGCCGTGCGCAGTTTCGCGTGCGCGTCTCGCAGCTCTAGCAAGTCGCATTGTAAGTAGCTAGAGCAATGGCCGGGCCATCAAAGGAATCTTAAGTTATCAACTACTGAAAGCGGTCACCCATCCGGATAGGTAGCTTCTATGGCATGATTCAATATGTTTTAAAAGAACGACAAGGTATGTGATGTACACCTGTTGTGCCCGCTTGAGCGACGTGACCAGCAGCTTGTTCTGGTCGCGGTCGCGGTCGTGACGCTCCTTGTCCCTGCGCAGTTTCTCGTTAGCCGTGCGCAGTTTCGCGTGCGCGTCCCGCAGCTCTAGCAAGTCGCATTGTAACTCCGTCACCTGCCAAAATAATCCCACATTACAGTCGTCCGAGGAATACTTGAAACAGCAAAGAATTTGTAGTTTCAAGGCCGGATCGTAGGACGAGGCTGTCTATAACTTTGTATTTATTATTTCTAGTGCCTTATGCAACCGTCGCAAGCTGTCATACTTATTTTAAAATTCAATGGGCTTTCAAGCAAAATCCTGAGCGGGGTGACTGATTAACGCTGTAAAACAAATACACGCCAACATCCCAAACAATGCAATTTGACTCAGTTTAGACTTAAAAACCGTCTGAGGCAATCATTGATTCGTGACGATAACGTTAATTTGAATCCATACTTAATATAAATGCGAAAGTCTATCTGTTACCTCTTCACGTTCAAACCGGTGAAACCGATTGAGATAAAATTTGGTATGTAGATAGCTTTTATCCCGAAAATCCCCTGAGGGGGTGAAATGGGCGATGGGGGTTTGTATACAGCTACGATATAAACGAGTTCCACGCGACAGGAGTCGCGAGCAGAAGCTAGTCATATATCACAGCAAATTCGAAATTATGTCTGATACAAGCACAAGTACCTTCTTTTTAGCTTCTTCCGTTTCCTCTTCAGTAGTCCTCTTTAACTGATCTATCCGTCGTTTCATGTCTAACCTCTCCTTGTCTCTTTCACGCTCCACCTGAAAAGTTGACGATCACAGTAAGGACAAGCAAAAGCACCTGTTTTTAATATTGTTCGAAATTAATTGAAGAGCGCTTGTAACCTCGAATAGTGTCTGCCGTAGGTCTCTAGCGAGAGTGGACGTTTCCTGAAGTAATCTTTGTTGTTCGTCCCTCTCCTTATGCCACGCGAGCTCCATGCGCGTCGCTAAGCCAGCTATACGAGCTCGCCCAGATGAAAGCAGTCTGTCCTCTTCATACTGTGGAAGGAATAGTAAACACATTAAGGTATCTCTATATTTCCGGTGCGCCTTTAACCCATTCAGGGTCAAGAATAGCTACGCGCTACGCTCGTAGCCGATCCCGTGGTTTTCCTCGTATGTAGCGGAAAGCGACTACGGCGGTCTGATGCATATTTGTCGTCATTGGCCCTGAATGTGTTAAAATAGTGAAACTGTTACCTCATTGAGCTTCGATTGCATCTCAGCCATGCGCACTTCGGCCGAAGATTTTTCGCTGACGAGCTCTGTGTTAAGTTTTGATGCATTTAGTCTGGATTCGCAGAGCTCGTCTTCAAGGCACGCCACTTGCTGTTCTAACGTGGCCAACTTGGTGCGATATTCCTCCTGAAAGAAGATTGGCGTAAATCATCTAGCTAGTTTCAGCTCTAATTATAGTCGTGAACATATACTAAACAATGCTAAATCCGAGTATTTGCAGAACCCGTTACCTCATCCGTGCTAGATATAGAAGTCCTCTTTGTGCGTGCGTTCTTATCGCCGTTTTTGATTTCCGACATTGACTTTTGAGCTGCATCTAGCATTTGTTTATAATTGTCTCTTTCACGCTTGAATCTCGATACCTAGAAAATATTAGGTTATGTACAATTATGTATGGTTTATTTAAAGTCTCAGCACTGTCGAAACAAGTCAACTGTCCATCCAAACGTAATTTAGTTCTCGTTTTTAGCAACAGTGCAGTTTCCGACCTACATATAGCGGATCTCATAATAAATACAAAGATTCATGTTATCCTAGCATTTCGTTTTAAAATGAGAATCAAATCGTTTGTATGGAGAGTCGAGCGTCCTGAAGACCTTTCAAAAACTACTTGTGACAAAGGGACAGAAACCGAGTGACGGCGTAAGTGTTCATCCAGTGCATTCCTATTTCAGCGCGAACATTGAAATGCATGTACTTTGCGTGTCAGAATTCGGACTCCAGTTGTTGTTCGAATCGAATTTGCTGCGAATCGTTATTTTTTTAATTTATTTTTAAACCTAACGAATTGTAAGTGGACAGTCCATACTAATATTATAAATGCGAAAGTGTGTCTGTCTTTCCGTCTGTGTGTCTGTCTGTTACCGCTTGAATTGGAAAAAATACATAGGTCGTTAGTAGGTGTATTATTGGTGAAAAAATGGAGCGGTCTCTAACCCGAGGGGCTACCGCGAAGTGAAAACGAACTTCGTTTGTGTATCTCCGTCTCGGTCGCACTTGCTAGTTCGAGCGATAGAGAGGGAGATACACGAACGAAGTTCGTTTTCGTTTCGCGGTTGCCCCTCTGGACACAAATAAAAAAAAAATTTGAAAAGTTCAGTCAGCTTTTTTTAACTTTTTTTCTATGACATAATGAAAATATACTTTATGTCATATAATCATCTTTAGTAAGTGTACGATATATGTGAAGCACACTAAAATCGGTTGGCCAGAAAAAAAATATCGAAAAAAATCATATTTCGTTTTTTTTTTAAACAAAAACTATAAAGTTTAGGGTGCTCAAATTTTGCACATTAATTACTAATGTAGACCCACACCGTCCATAAAAATTACAAGCCCAAACTCGATGGGGGCAGAATCACTTAGCTTATCCTGGCACGGCCTTTCGATAAATACCTAACTTAGTGAAGTTTTATTTATATTTCATTAGGTGTGATATTAGATGAGATAAAATACTAGCGTATTAACTTGATTGTGTCGTCAAATAATGTATTGTTTGAGCAGGCTGAGTAAAAAAAAAGGAGAATAAAGACCCAACTTTGGTTTTTTTTTTCTATCGTGGAAATTTTAGCTAATCATGCATCGATTAAATCAGGCCCCGTATCATAGTCAGCCTTATCAAGCGATAAGTGACAAGATAGAGCGACCGTTGCTGACACCGTTCGATAGAACGAGACTGACGCTCTATCCTGTCACTTATCGCGTGATAAGGCCGACCATGATACGGGGCCAGATAAACAATCATATAGTCAAGAATCATATTCTGAAAGTCACACCTTATTGTTTCTTAATCTAGTTAGAACGGCGTTTCAAAGCACGCGATAATTTCCAATGAACCCCTTTAATGTAAAAAGTTCGTGTGGACTAACTTTAAGTGGAACATCATGATTCATGATGTCGAGGAATTCGCTGTTGGTGTCAAGTGGGTACCTTCTTTATTTTAGCGTGGTGTCCAAAAGAAATCATGTGACATCTCACCTGATTTTGTAAGGACTTGAGTTCATCGCGCATACTGTTCATCTGACCGTCATATCGCATCTTGGTATCGGTGATTTCACTCTTCCTCGCTCTTTCAGCTTGTTCGAGTTTCGCTTGTAAGTTCGATAGCTCCTGCTCTAATTCTGCATTCTCAGTTGTCAAGTTCCTCTGTATCTTGGATACTCTCTCGTAGTCTTCCAGTTTCTGTTTAGATTCTTCCAACTGCAATGTTAAATCGCATAGAGTTGTCATATTAATATCCGCAGTTACTGATCATCATCAACATAGTATAAAACAAAGTCGCTTCCCGCTGTCTGTCCCTATGTATGCTTAGATCTTTAAAGCTACGCAACGGATTTTGATGCGGTTTAAAATAGATAGAGTGATTCAAGAGGAGGGTTTATATGTATAATATAGTATCCGTGCGAAGCCGGGGCGGGCTAGTGCCTTATAAATTAAGAAATTAAAAATCGTCCGTAAAAAATATTAAATTCCGGTCTATTTACATGCGATTTGTTACTTGTGAAATGAATAGCTTTTAAATGTGGAATTGGATTTCGGCTCTAAAGAATTGTTCTTTTAGTATTTGTTTTTTTTTTCTAGGTGTATATAGTATTAGGTGCCTATATATTTTTAATCTAGGTTCAAAAATAAAGTCTTTAGAAGTAATTATCCGGACCTCTTTCTTGGTGGCGTCCTGTTGATGCACCTGCACGGCGCGGTTTTCTTGTGCACTCCTCAACTCCCGCTCGCGCTGGTCGAGGCGGGCCTGCATGCGCGCTCGCTCCACCTCCCACCCGCCGCCGCACAGACGATCTTGTAGAGACGATATCTCGCTCTATAACAACACCGTCTCTACATAATTAAATCAATCAATAATTATTAGGGGAACTCTTTTACAAATTGAACTAGCCCCATGGTAAGATCAATAAAGCTTGTGTTATCCTACTAATATTATTAATGCGAAAGTTTAGATGTTTGTTACTTTACTCAATCACGCTTAAACAGCTCAACCGATTTGGATTAAATTTTGCACGAAGAAGAATGTTATAGACTGGATAGTTTTTACCCCGGGTCCACGCAGACGAAGTCGCGGGCGGAAGATAGTAATTAAATAAATAAATAAATATTTGGGGATAATCTTACACAAATTGAAATAGACCCATGGTAAGCTCAAAAAGACTTGTGTTATATTTATTAGATATAAAAACTTGATGATCATGATGGGGATAATGATGATGATGATGATGATGATGATCGTGATGATGATAAAACCTTAAATACATACATAGAAAACATCCAAGACTCAGGAACAAATGTTCAAGTTCATCACACAAATACTTGCAACAAATATTTGCCCTTACCGGGATTCGAACCTAAGGAACTTCAGCTTCGTAGGCAGCGTTACTACCCATTATAAGCTAACCTGGCGTCAAATTAAACAGCAACATACAGGTACAGTCAGCGTCATATAGTTAGTAGCAGCCAGAGTAGCCAAATATTTCGTAACACACCCTTATTCTTACAGTAATAAAGACGTGTACCGAAATATTTGGCTACCTTGGCTGCTAATAACTATATGACGCTGACTGTACATTGCACATAGAACCGTTGGCCTTTGGGTGGAAAGGTTCGAGTGGCGACCACGTACCGGAAGGCGCAGCGTGGGTAGGACTGAAGGCCTACTGGTAAAGGTCGCGGGAGTTCACTGGATGCGGGTGGCGCAGGACCGGTTATTGTGGCACTCTGTGGGGGAGGCCTATGTCCAGCAGTGGACGTCTTTCCGCTGATATGATGATGATGATGATACAGATACTATGTTACTAATATTGATCAAAATCTAGAAACGTCGAGTTATATACCTGCAATTCTGTCTTTTCTTTTCCCCATGTCGCAGATTGTTTGTCATAATTGCCTTGCATTGTTTTCAACTCGGTTAAAGTAGAGCTCAATTCTTTTTGTAGATGTATTAATTCACTGAAATTAAATTAATATTTTAGATTTAATTGATAAGCACTATAATAGTATTTTATGCAATCGTTATATAATGTATGCTTTTTCAATCGAGTACCACGTTTAGGCTACGAAGCTTACTGAGTGGCCTAGGTACGAGACTTAAAAAGTTAATTATATAACTATTGTAAAAAATATTTTTTCTACGAGTCAACTGAAATAATTAAACAAACTTGGTATCTATTGAAAATCTAAGCCCTGCTGAAACGAAGCGCAGCCAACGGCTTTTGTTTTTTTGTCGTTGATGTCTTTTACTTTTCTTCTGTAGTCAAGACGACGTCCTATTGGTGAAATTCATTATAGTGATTGGTCGAATTTATTTTAGCCGTCTAAACAGTTGTAAAATGTTGAGTTGTGACCTCCATAGTAAAAAGTATGTGATTTTAGTTTGTTATACGAAGTCTTAACTCAAACATTACACAAACATAAGTCAACGAGTATAAAAACTTTTTAATACATATGTAGCTTACCCTTGCGCTTGCTCCTTTTCAACAGTCAGTCTTGCTTTAGTCACTACATGTTCTTCTTCGAGCATTTCGTATTTACCCGTTAACTCCTCATACTCTGCCTTTTCTACAGCTAGCGAATGTTCTAATTCTGCAATTAGAATTATTACAGTTTAATACAGATTAAGTTACAAAATATGCACATGCTTTTTTACTAAAAATATGCGGCTATGAACTATCATATTACTTTTGACAGTCTCCTCATACTCCTGTTTGAGATCAGCTATCCTTTTGGCGCCCGCGCCAGAACTTTGCTCCAGAACCTTTAGTTTCCCCTTCAGTGTTGCCAATTCTGCTTCTTTGTTCTTGGTGTCTTTATCATGAGTAATGCGCATTCTCTCCAGTTTTTTACGTTCAGCCTAGACAATCATAAGTAATATATAAAAATCACAATTCTAACGTAGTGTGAAATTCATAAATGAAATGCACATTCTATTGATGAATTTACCTGTAAGTCAGTATCGAACTCCGAAGCTTTACTTTCCCAGTAACTAGAATCCTTTTTCTCAGATTGTAACTTATTCTCAAGATCTTTCCTTTCATTTTCTGCTTTTGCCAAATCTGATTTTATTTCCGAGGTTTCTGATTTTAATGCGGATACATCACTCTCAGCTTTGCTTAGATCTCGTTTTGCAGTTTCTAATTCTTCCTCTTTTTGTTGAAGCTCCTTTGTCGTCTTATCCACCTTCTCTTGCAAGTGAGCCATTTCAACGGCAGTTATCGCTTCGTCGTATTTCTGATTAGATGTTTCTCGCAGCGCTTCCTCCTGAATCCACAAGAATTAGAGTTATGAAGAGAAGTGAGAACAACAATGATGGTTTTTGTGACGCAACTTTTTATATATTCTTAATATTTCTATACTACAAATAAAAAGGATTGTGGTGCTCGTGCAAAAACCATGCACTGAGTGTTTTGACGTGCAAAACGTGTAATGTTTTACTATGCTATCGGAATATCTAAAGGACATCTATTCGGGAGACAAACGATTATGACGTGCATTGGCAGTTGGGTCCACTCCATATATCAAGTTGAGTACCAGTTGCTTTATATGAATGTCTTTAGCTGCTACCGTTGATTCTAAATGGGTGATTTTACTTTCGTAGTCAATCTTCATTTCTCTTATGTTCGTTTCCAAGTTTATCATTTTACTTTCACTTTGAAATAGTTTTGTTTGTATATCGTCTTTTTCGCTTGTCAATTCTACAGATAAACGTCTATGAGAGTTCGCGAGGGCTTCAGTTTGTTCCTTTTCCTCTGATAGCTGACATGAAAAACAGTTTTAAAACATTATTTAAAACAAGTTTAAACTTGCTAATAATAATATCGCCCTCTAGCACGATACCGTTTATTGCCCGTCTTGTGCTATTACGAATTTACTATATAAAAAGTGCGTGCTTGGTAGCGTGTTGCTGTGATTGATACAATTACTAGGGGTGTTCAATAAGTTCTGAGAATCGGTATCAAAAACAGAACTTATTGGTATCCTATCATTTTTAATGATTAAATACGCTCTTTCTGCTTTTACGTGCATATTTATTATGTTGAAATAATACATTACGGACCTAGGGCGGTGAATTCGTGAATGGCCCAGATCGCAGGTGTTTGTGGCCCGAACCGAAGGTGAGGGCCATAAATATGCAATCTGGGACTTTACGAATTACCGCTCGTGGTGAGTACACAATTTTACGTCTTCATCTGGCCACAATGCGAGTTTTACCGTACGCGCAGCGTGTGCGCAGCGAGAGTCGGTTTAGATTACACCGTAGGTAACTAGTTGTGTAGAATTCAAAAGCCTGAACAGCAGCCCTGGTAATCGGCAAACTCAGCCAAATTTTTTTTCACTTTACTACTACTACTTCTTATTTATGAATAGTGACACAGTATGACCAATAATCAGAAATGATCATCATGAGACGTAATCATGCCGATTCTGACTACGTATTTACACCTCTCGTATTCCGATTTGGCTTTAAAATATAATGAATTATTTACCTCTTTTTCTAATTTGGTGACACGTTCTTTACGACTAGCCAACATTTTTTCTGCTCTTTTATATTTTTCTTCGGCTTCTTTTAGTTTCTTTTCATACTCGTTTATTTTCTTCGTTTTATCACCAACCTGCAACCAATTTAAAGTATGATTGTTAAAATGTACGATATCCCTTTATGTATGACTAGCTGCCCGGCCCGGCTTCGCACGGATTACCCGTTTTCCCGTAGGAATGAAGCATTTTCCCGCGGTAAAAAGTAGCCTATGTTCATCAGGGATAATGTCGGCTTCTAATGGTAAAATAATTTTTCGAATCGGTCCAGTAGTTTCGGAGCCTATTCAATACAAACACAAACAAACAATCAAATCTTTCCTCTTTATAATATTAGTGTAGATGACGTAGATGTACAAACGCAGTTTGACAAAAGAATGTTCGTTTACCTCTTTCAGCAGTTTGCTCTTGTCTTGTTCTAGTTTACTTATGTTTTCTACTTGTTTTTTTAGTTTTTCAACTTCTTTATCTTTAGCATCCATTTCCTTTTTGAGATCTTCAATCTTTTTTCGGCAATCTGCCATTGCTGTTTGTTGGGTGCCAGAGTTTTCTGAAAGAAAAAAGAAACTGAGTAAATACCAGCTATTTACTCAATGATGTAATTAAATACCAACCAACGTACTCAGTTCTTGGGTGACTTTATTTAATCTAGTTTCCAGTTCCTTCTTGTCATCCTTTAGTGTTTTTAATTCATGCGTAGCTTTGGTTTTCATTTCCTCAATTGTTTTATATTTTTCCGTCAGGTTTGATTTGTCTGCCTCTAATTTTTTATTGAGATCCTTAATATTAGCTATTTCTGTTTGTAATCTGTTCTTTTCGTTTGTGTAATCGGATTCATTCTTCGACAATTTTGATTTAGCTTCCGCGATATCTTTTTCTAATTGAGTTTTTGCATTCATTGTATTTTCTGAGAGCCCAGAATTTTTCATTATTACATATAATTCTCCTGCAACATTAAATAAAATGAAATAATTAATAATTACGAAAATCCACATATTATTGTGTATAAGTATTTAATATTAAATCGTAATGCAAAATTATTTAATTACTAACCAATTTCATTCTCGAGATCTTCGACCATCCTTTTCATTTGCAGTTTTGTAGTTATATCAGTTAGCTTCTTTGGTGTGCGGGGCTTGAAATACTTAATCGCATCTTCTTTAAGAGCTTTTAAGGATGCCTGAAGCTTAGCGTTTTCTTTCTCGAGCTAATGAAAAGATTAATTGTTATTTTTCGAGAACTTTTTAGTAGTTATATATCACACGAGTAATATATTATGATAATTTTGGATAATTTCACTTACCTTACTAAAGTTTAATTTTAATTTATCTAATTCTTCTTGTTTAGCTTTTAGAGCATCACTATCTTGTTTATTAATTTCCCCGCCGAAACGGACTTTCTTTTCTGCTTTGTCCTCTGTGTCTTTGCTATTTTCTAGTTCCTTGATTTTAGTCAAAGCTTCTTTCAGTTCATTCTCTAGTTTGCTGACTTTGGCTACAGCTTGTTCTGAAGACTTTTCAGACCTTAATGTCCTAGTGTTTTTAAGAAGCTATGAAATGAAAATGTATTGTTATTATCAACTTATAGAACCACGTAAATAATGCACGCATACAAATCAGTGGTCGACATGGTACCTGTAATTTCTTATTTTCAGCTTGTAATTTTTCGTTATCAGTTTCCAAAGTTTGCGTTTTAGACCGAAGAACGTTTGCTTCTTGCTCGATTACTTGCAGTTGTCTCTTTAAATCGACATTTTGCTGGTCGTTGTCCAAGGATCTAAAATAGATATAGTAATTAATATTAGGTAATCTTTCTATGATCAATTGATCAGAAGACATTTATTTTATAAAGCCAATTGATGTCAAAAAAAAATATATATATTTTCAACTATCCATAAAGTAGGTAAATACATCGGTAGTCGCATCATAATTTCATTTAATAACTATAAAAAAATATAAATTGAAACAAAATAACCCAAGTGTAACAACATACCTCATAAATAATTAATTTAAATATATTTATTAATTGTACGTTATGTACCTACTCATCGAAATTGTAGAACGGGCGCTCAGTAAGCCAGTATTTTAAACGGCACTTAAAACTATGCAAATTTGTGGTTTGGTTACATTTTTTGCCAATTTGTTGAAGACCGTGGGGCCCATCACATGAGGGAGCTTGGACGACTTGGCAAGCTTGCGCCTTTTACTCACAAGCTTGTTTGCGTTTCGCGTATTGTATATGTGTATTTACTTACATGAATAATAAACTTACTTGCTCTTCATTAATGATGCTTTTGGTTTCTTTTGAGTTAGACTAAGCTCTGCGTGTAGTCTTTCACAATCTCTTTCTTTTTCAATTAGTTTTTTTCGTAGACCATCTATTTCATCCTCAAGGACCTGGTAATAATTTCATGGAGTTATAAAAGTGCATTCCATCTCACTATACTTGTGACTACTACTACAACTACTGTATTTGTTTATTCGAGACTAAAATGAATAGAAGAAATCTCAATCGTAAATGTGACCGTCGTATTACAAACCTGGCCCATGTGTACGGCTAAGGTTTCTGGTTTGATTCTAAACAATCAGTATTAAAATACTTTTCAACACAATTGCTCGTAACGGACCTATTATTGTGTCGCTTTTAGGCTCATAATCCTGGATATTAAACACGCGTGTGTTATAACATTACGATACTTGTGTGGTTATGGTTATATCCCGATTAAGTCACGTTGACACCTTGCAGCAAGATGTATGCATGCCGCACGGTGCATTCTTAAATGAATCGGGTTGTACCGAATGTACAGCTTTTTTTTTAATTCTCGGCAAATGGATTCTTACTTGACTAAACAAATTAAATACTTTTTGTTAATTAATTGACTATTTCTTTTTGGATATGATATAGAAACGTTTAATTTAGTAAAACTATTCACTTTTGATAACATTTTACATGAATTAATAAAGATAACATTTTAAAACGAAAATATTTATTTTATTTTGTACTGGCTGTTTAGAGATATCATCTAAAGCGCGCGGACTGCGCACACTTCACGAAAAAAAACTGTTGCGCGCCATTATAGGTTATTTCACAGATATTTGTAAACATTGTTAATGCGTGTTTGGTTATTAACAAAAATGTTGACTCGTGGTGACTAGAAAAGTGATAAACTGAATGGATGCCACTGGAAATTCTTGGCGATGTATACAAAATGTGAGTAAAAACCTGTTGCCATGAATAAGTACAGAAAATAACTTGGCAAGCCTATACAATTTTCATCTTATGAAAAGGATTTTTTCCTCGCAAAATGTGTTGAAAAACGTCGTATGAAACGCGTGAGCTTTGATAATTACATCCTCGGCTCTCTTATCACGCTCACCTGCGGCTCGCGTGATAATTCCGCCTCTGATTTAATTATCAACATACCTCACTTGTATCACAATGTACTATTATGCATACCTTTACTTTCTCTTCAGCTAAGTTATTGCTTTTTGGTGCATTTCGTCTCAGACCGAATGATGAGTTAGTGCTGTTTGTTGTCTTGGTGGCTACAGCAGCGACTTTATCTGTTAGATCTTTTACTTGTTTTTTCAAGGAGTCCCGATCTTGTTCTAATTCTTCTACTTTACGCCGCAATACCGCTGCTTCCTTAGGAATAAGGCGAATTTTAAACATGGTACATTATAACAATAATTTATAATTTATTAATTATTAATATACCTGTTCATTAAGTTCAAGTAAAATACGCAACTCAGCGGGATCTTCTTCATCTGATATGCCTTCATCTTTTTCATTCGGAGCTTCAATTGAAAGTCTATTAGGTGGAGGCGTTGGCGATAACTTGCGGCCTGCTGGGAATTACATATGGAATTTATTACAAAATTGTCCTGAAAATCCATGATTCAAATCAACAAAATATTAAGCAATGATTATGTTATTGGAATTTTGGTTAATGATGTTACATTGTGTTTGTTAAGGGCACTCACAATCTTGAAACCAATAAGCTCAATGGAAAAGAACTTCACTATACAAGTACACTATATACACTGAATTCAAATCGAACTGGAGAAAATGGCTACCATCGATACGTATGTTGATATTATCGATAAAGCGTGTGTTAGTAAACTTTGAAAAATTGCAGAGATCCGACTAAGAAGTTGGATAGCGAGGATGTGTCGGCGACAGGTTATTGAGAGATGCAGTTGGGTTGGCGTCAGGGAAGTGGCGTTGCACAAACTAAACGGATGTCTCATAACATATATAGTTTGACATACTTCTGGCTTTGGTAGCCATTTTCTTCAGCTGTTGAAGCAAAGTTTCATTGTCGTCCTCGACCCGTGATGCTGTTTTACGCAAGTTATTTGCCTGAAAATATTCGTTAGTTTATTATTATTGTACATTATGGTTTGAAAGTCTTCTACCCTTAGTATTTGTATTACAGGGATTTAGTTACATACAAAAAGGACGTTTTGAAGAAAAACAACATTTACATTTCGGGGGAAAACGATATGTACCCATGGTTGGTAACCTTACTGCCAATGGATTAAACATCGAGACGAAAGGAAAGGATAGAGGACTTGAGGTGCCTGGCGGAGTTTTATCCGGTAGAAGTGGAGGACTGTCAGATTTTTCTTTTGAACGGCTTGCTAATACGCCACTGTCTTCATTGTTATCGTCTTCATTTCTTTTTACTATAAATAAGTTGCAATCTTGTACTTCCAGATTTTCTGTCATGGTCCCTTTATTAAATACGATCATTGGTTCAATTTGTGTACTAGCATCCACGCAACTCAATAGAAATTGCGTAACTTGTTGACCTTTATCACTGTTAAATTTATTACGTGTTTGAACGCTTGCATTTTGCATTTTTAATTTGGTCGTTTGAGTTGCATTATCTCTTAAGCTATCTGTTTGTATGTATTTGTTTTTCATAAACGGTGTTTCGGTTTGAGATGCCGTGTCCAGAGTTTCAACGCTGCATTGCGCACTCGATTCAAGTGTTATTACTCGAGTTTCAGTTGCTACATCGTGAACCATTATTAAGTCAGTCTGACATCCTTCGGAGAAACATTGTAAATGGTCTTGAGGTGCCTGGGTAGTTTGATTGACTCCAATAGACAGATGGTTCACATCTAATGCGGAGATGGATTTGTTTAACGCTAGTTGCATCTCAAGTATTCGAAGTCTTTGGCTCGTGTTTTCGTCCAGGCACTCCTTACGCTCAACGGATTTATTGGAAGGGATGAGATCAGGATGGTATGATTGCGAGACTTTGGGTGGCGGAGGAATTCTTCTGCCGAAGCGTTGCCGATAACGACTAGCCTGTTCGAAGATAAAATATGATCAATTGTGCGTTTGTTTTTATCGGTTGTTTAGTAATTACAAGCGAGTGCTATTCGAGGAGGTGGTCGTGCAGTTAACGGCACTATACTTGTGGTTGAGGTTAATTATTTATCGACGACGCGTCTAACATTTGTCTATTTGCGTCGCCGCGTGAGTCAGCCGTATGCTGGCTCGACGCCAGTTGGCGACGCCTGAGAGCTAATGCCCTATTAAATGCAATTGTTCCCCCGTAAAACCAACTGATTGGTCTAATAAGTGGAACCGGCTTTAAGCTGTTAACAAATTATAAGTTATTACCAAAAAAAAAAAAACTTGTAGTTAAAAGCTTCGATTTCCGATAAGACCTCTTTTTGTTTAAGAATTCCGTTCCGTTGGCTTTCCAATCTTGAAAATTCATCTTGTAATAGCAGTTTATTTTCGTCGGACATCTTGAATATCCAGTAGTACATGTTGCAACATAACATATGTAGATGTGATGTATGGAAGTAGGTACCTCTTCTTCCGCGTTCTTGAGTTGCTCGCGCAAGTCGGCCTCGCGCTCGAGGGAGTCCTGCAGGTCGCGCAGTAGCTGCGCCGGGTCCTCTTGGCTGCCGCCGCGGGTCATCATGGCACGGGACACCTTTTGCTATAATTAAAGTGACGTAATGATTCATAATTTATAGGATGTTCTACGAAAGTATGTCAATGTCTACAAGATTCCAAAAAACATTGACATACTCGTATTCGTATATGGTATGATGGATATTTCACCGTACAATAGGGACGGTCACAAGTTTACAACGAATGAAATTTTCAATAATGCTGAAATTTCTCGCAAAAGCGATTAAAAAACATAGAGTTGTCTGTAAAGTCATTTTCGGTCGATAATGTAAAATTATACTACGTCATAAGGAAACATTGATAAAAAAAGACCGGGTTGCACTCCGGGAGTGCCGGCAGAAGTGAAAACTCAATGACATTGTAACAGTTTTTCGATCAGGTCACGTAATTGCTTTAATTATCAGTATAAAAGTATGTGGTAAAATACAATATTCATTTATTGCGCTATCGTACACAAAAATGTCAATTTATATTACATTAAAAATTTAACACTTCAGAACTATTAGGTACAATTATTTAACGGTAAAAAGTTTATCTCACAGAAAAATCAACTTCCATCCATACGTCTTACGTCTTACGAATCTCACGGTCACGTGACCTGACGCGAGTTTAAAACTTTTGTTAATTGAATTGCATTATTATCACTGAATTATCATTATACATATTGTTGTACGTCACAAAAAACCATAAAAACGACACCAATATTGAGATTTAGACATTTCAACCCCATCGCACCCTAACAGGGGAGATGGTATTTCACGTCCGCCACGTTGGATTTTAAAATCGTTGTTTTTTTCGTAATTAGCGACCCGTAAAACTATAGAAACAATACCCATGTTGATTTTCAGACTTTCTCACCACATTTCCACCTTTTAGACCTAGACCTTATAAGGAACCTACATGCCAAATTTGGAATCTCTAAAACCAGCGGTTTGGGCTGCGCGTTGATAGTTCGGAACGGGACAATGACGTCACACTTTTTCGTGCGTGCAGCCGGCGTTCATCGATTTATAAGACGTTATCACGTCAAAAAAACAGAGTAATTATGACTAACAATTGGGCTAAAAATTGAATTAAGTCGCCGATGGCGGGACCATGCACAAGATTTGGCAGAATGTGCCAGTGCGATCTGAAACACACACAATTAATATTTTTAATAATTACCTTTATTAGAAAGGAACTCGGACTCGCTTTATGGTTGTAGAACTTACCTAGTGGTTAGGTATAGTTCGGAAAATATAAGTTAGCCGTCTGTTATCTTATTAAAATGAGATCTTTTGTTCCGCGTAAACACTTAACGGTCAATGGGTACTCGAAAGGATTATCTATTATGAATTCCAAAACACATCTTTACCTGAGTCGGAGTGACTCAAGTCCATTCCAGTCATTTTATTTATTTAATATAAAACATTGTTAAAAATATGTAGAGAAGAAGCAATTCAATATAAACATTTAATGCTGCAGCCTACGTCCTAACTGTTAGATCTATTGCCACCAACATCTAAACTTTTATCCTCTTATTCATGAAACTTATAATAGGTACTTACCTCTCATAAATAAAATGGTGTCCTTTTCTTACGGATTTAAATATCAGGCCCCGTAGCATGGATGGCGTTATCACGCGATAAGTGACAGGATAGAGCTTCCGTCCCTGGCTGACACCGTTCGATAGAACGAGACGACGCGCCTATCCTGTCACTTATCACGTGATAACGCCATCCATGCTACGGGGCCAGAGTGACAGATAATGATAAACTAATTTGAACGACATTTTAGTTAAAATAGGTTTGCTCCACGTTTTACTTGATAGGTTAAATCAGAACTGCATGTGTCGACATGTCCAAGAGAAGAAATGCGTTAAATCCCAACACATTACCATGCAAACGAAGTCGCATGTACAGCTAGTAAATAATAATTAGTGTGTCTGTAAATGTTATCTTAAAGGTACAGGGATATTAAAACATGATTATATTCACTCGTGGTGGTACTTAAATCATTGTTCCAAGCTAAAAATACAAACAAGTGAAGGCCATTGCAACGGCACGTGGCGTTACGCTATAAAGCTATAATAATAAAGAGTTGTCTATTCGTTATCTAAATTAAGAAAACAAAATGTTTTAATTTACAGCGGGCTTAGCCCAATGGAGAATCATTCTTGCATTTACGGTTGATTGTTCGCTATGTTGACATTAAGTACATGAACCTAAACGTACCCAGACAGTTAAGTTCTTTGGATGATAAATCTTTATAGATTTCTACCTATGTAGGGGAAAAAAACAAAAGCCTCTCTTGCATGTGGTAGTTGGAGCTGGGGTATATTTCTCAAAAGCCTGTAACTTGTACAGCAAGTGGAAATCTCTTTCTAGTCAATTAAATTGAAAAGAAGCTTCCACTTATTTATGTATATTAGATGATGATGGGCCCCTGTTCGAATAGACATTACACTAAACATTTTATACATACTTAAATAATACAGATGCTTATTGAACAGGCCTTAGATAATAGATAGGTCATGTAGTTAAATGTGTCACCTAACTATTTGGTAGATGGGCAAGACTATGAAATTAAAGTACCTACACTACACCACGTATTTCTGCAATTTACAGGGATGTAGAAAATAAATTTGTCGATTTGACTAATAGATACCTAAGAATGCTATTTGTAGCGTGTTTAATAAAAACAAGTCGTAAATATTGTATCGATCAGTCAATCAGTTATCTAACATTATTTTTTATACGTTACCTATAAACATAAGTAGCTCATGATTTACGAACAGGGTACTAATTAAATCTTCGAACACAATATTTTTCATAGGTACTTATTGAAAGATATATTTTCAGTAAATGTTTATTAAGCAGAAACGTCCGCTAACAAAATTCCAAATTTCGATCATAGTGGAAAAATCAATTGGCAGAGCGATGGACGGATTCCAAAGGTTGTGGGTTCAAATCCCGCTCGTGGCGAATAATTTTTCAATTTGCACTATGATCGAAATTTGGACGAATTTCGTTAGCGGACGTTTCTGCTTAATAAACATTTACTGTTAAAAATGGGGTAGCGCATTGTTACTAACGATTCTCAATGTAACTTGAGACGTTGTTGGTGCCGTTTCAGAAGTTGTAATAACTTCGCGGTAGATGTCGCTACGAGCCTCCCTAAGGTGTAAAATACAATAGTAGGGATTGAAAGATTCGTCGCCATCAGCGGACCCACGGTAGCTCAATTGGCAGAGCGATGGACGGATTCCAAAGGTTGTGGGTTCAAATCCCGCTCGTGGCGAATAATTTATAAATTTTCCACTATGATCGATATTTTCAGTACCTACTGAAAATTATACTTATCAGAATTTCTGTACCCGATCTACAGCTGTATGCACCGATCAAGTGCATCAGCAACAAGCTTTAAACGCCGCCTAATCGAATTCCTTTAAGTAAGTTATGTGATTTATTGGACATTCTGAACTAAAATACAGTTGCGAATAGCGGAATCTGTGTGGGCAGCCGCAATATATTACGGCTTGGTAGTGACAAGTTGTTGTTAGCCAGTGATTAATACTGCGCCGAGGTTGTACGAATAGCCAGCAAACAGAATTATATACCGGCATCCGATTAGAGAGCTATATTTTATAAGCCGCTCCATTGTGCGCGAAATTCACGTTCAATGAAGCGTTTTAGGCTTGAATTTCTGGAGTCGGATTACTTATGTAGAAAGCCTTATTGTATCATGCATGTTTCTGCTTTTGCTGTTAGTTAGTACGGTGTACGAAAATGATACGATATGTGAAAGCCAAATCGGTGCGACGCATCTTGCGTTCAGGTAGGGGAAAAATACGGAGGGGAGGTGCCTAGATGGCGTGGCTTGCGTGCGCCATATATGAACCTCATTGCAAACACGAGACGCGCCGCTCCTACCTGGCTCTCGCTGTTGTCATCGACTTACTCCTTCGACCGGCATGTTGGTTTTCTTGAGGTTGGCGGGTGGAGCTCCGGTGGCGCTGGCCAGCCGACCGTTCGCATCGGCTAGGTCTCGCTGCAACCGGAGCGCCACTTCTGTGGATCGCGCCAACTCCTGCTCCAGCTCCTTGATGCGGTTCACGCGGTCCAGCCCGCCCTGTCCACCAACTATCTGGAATACGAGTTAAGGATATGTTGGGCTGACGCAACTTGCTGCTCATGCACACTCGACTGCAGTGCCGTTTGGGTACTTCAAGTAATAGACTACTTAGGCGTGCTCAGTAAAAGTAATATTGGAGCATGAATGTCTTTAGTAGCGGCTGTTGTTATAAAGTAATTTTACCCACCTCTAATAATTTCTTTTCCTGGTCCAATTTTTCCTGCTCTAACTGTTCTGCTTTTCTTTCTGTTTTCTTCAGCTTAAACGATAAAATTCTACAGTTTTTTGTCGTATGTTCCAATTCTCTTCTTAAAGATGAGTATTCGTCCGCTTGGTCCTCTCTGTAATATCAGAATAAATACGATGTATGAACGTTAGTTTTGCTACACAGGGTTTCCCGTATTAAATAAATATTATGATTATGAGAGGTATTTAGCAGCCCTATCAGGTCCACGGATTATACTCGGTTACCGTATGTTTGGCAAATAACTAAATTGATGGTATCGACATCGACCATAATAGGTAAATTAGGTCGATGGAGACACGATCTGATAGATAGCCACCAACAAAATTTTGCCCTTATTATATTTATTTTTCATTATTTTTCACCCTGCTATGTGGATCACCTAAAAATTAACTTCATCGTCTTGGGCTCTCCTCGAGGTCGCGGAGCTCCTTCTTCATGTCCCCGTTCTCGTCCACGAGTTCCTCGCATACCGGTCTGCAGGTTGGTTCACAGCTCCACCTGCGGCGCCGGCGTCAGCTACTCATCCGATCAGGTTCTGACTAATTGGTTAATGTAGTGGATTACCTGAAGTTGTCCTGCATCTCCTCGATCTCTTCTTCAAGGTCGCGGAGCTCCTTCTTCATGTCTTCGTTCTCATCCATGAGCTCCTCGCAGAGCGTCTCGGCGGCCAGCAGCTTGGCTCGCAGCTGCTCCACTTGCCGCGTTAGTGACTCGCCCGACGGTCGAGACTGGACATAATGATATCATCTTAGTTACATTAGTGGTACTATATTGGTGTTTGGTCACGCAATAGACTGGATTTCGAACTCGGTATGTCTCTTGTAGTAGGTACGCTTGTTAGCAATCAGATTTTGCGCAAAGTAGTCGCATGAGTCTATAGCCTTTTTCTAGATTTATGCTCCTGTCCTGCGCTTTCCTGTCCCTGATCATTAAGGATATGGAAGCGTTAAAAAAAAATCCTTTTTGACCTGAAGCTAAATTGTAGATTTTCAAAACGAAAATACTTTTAAACTAATTCCGACCGAGGAGTACCTATATTGAAGGAGGAATATGGCCAGAGATAATGGTTCATGATTTCACGATCCACAGTACCTATTGAAGGAAAGGCTGATGATGACAATGATATTTATTGGTGATCTACTAATTCGATCTTAGCTAGTTACCTCAAGTTCACCCTCAATCTCCTTAATCTTCAACGTGAGATGTTTCTTCTCGTCCTTCAAGTCCTCGTTCTGCGTGGTAAGTTCATTGACCTTCTGCTGCAGCTTGAGCACCTCCGACGAGCGGCCGGTGGTGTATTTGTTGGCGGTGTCAATGTTCGCGAGCCTTCGCAAAAGAATGTCACTCTTCTCCTTCTCGACACGCTCGCACCGCTTCCGCAATATGTCTACCTCTTGCTTCAATCCTTCTATTTGGTCCTGGAATTTAGAGGGGTAATTTAGTTGGAATAAATGGTATCAACCTATCATTATTCCTTTCTTCCTTCTTCTTTCTTTCTTCCGCAAAAAAATGGAAGTTTTCCGATCATTTGACATCAACACATCATACCCATCACATACTACGACCTTCTTGACGAAAGAACCAACCAAATTGTCTAAATGGCTAGGATTGGTGAAGATGATGTTGAATTACCATAAATTTACAAATAATTATCAATGTAATGCTAACTCCTGCCTATATTACTTGCACCATTTTAGATAATAGCAATAATGGCTTAATTACCTGGTAGTCCTTAACGTTAGCGTCAACGAGCGTGCCCTCCGTGGCGGTGGTGCCGGCGGTGCTCACATCATCATCTGAGTCTTCCTTCTCTTTCGATGGCCCTCCCCGCATAGGTGGCTTTGAAATTTTTGATGAATTCCTAGATTCTTTCACCTGAAAACACAAATGATGAGGCTTAAATATTTCGTATTAGGCGATTAACATGAATTAAACGGGTTGTAGAAATTCTAGTGAACGTCGACGTCTTCGATTAAATTTAGGTATAATCCGAACAAATATAAAGTTAGAGAGCATATGCATGTTCTGAATGCGCTCGTTCTATAGTAGCTTTCATCAATGCTTAGCGCTTAAAATGTAGGAAAGCTATACACAACAAAACGTAGATACTCGTATACCTATATTTAATCTGCCTATATATAATGTAATTTACCTGCATCATAAAATTGACGTCATCTTTATTGGAAGACCGAGGTGGGGTTTCCTTTATTCGAGATGGTTTTTCTTCTTCTTTGCTTCTCGATAAACTTCTTCTTGTTCTTTCTTTTTCCTTTTCTAGGCTCGATTCCTTTTCAAAACTATTTTGAGCTTTTAATAAATTCATCTGTAAAAGATCGATAAAAGAAAACGATAACGCGACCTTATTTAAATTACAAACAGTTTGGTGGAGGATTAAAATAACTAGAATAGTTGTGACTATCTAACTTTGTTGTAGAATTATTAATATCGTTCCATTTCCTCAATAAACTTCAACGCATCCATGGCGCACCGCCACGCGCTTTGATGATGACCTTTTAAGTTTATTTCTAGCTCTGCAACAGACAGAGTGAATGCTATGGCAGGCGAGACGGCTCTAGTATCTTGACCCAGTTCGTAATTCTTGTATAGATTTTTGTTTATCCAGTTATAACGTAAACATTTATAGATCGGCCGATAGTATTTGTAAGCAAGCATTCTTAAGTGATAAACAACATATTTTGTTTTAATTGAAACACAAATACGATTTAGGATTCTCAATGGACGTCTTGGCGGATCTCACATTCAACAGAAACTTTTATGACGCCTATAAACGTGATGTGAATCATCCGGTGAAAATGTCAGTTCCAAATTGTGTCAGTTACTCCCATGGCTTGTAGCAATAACTCTTGACACAGTTTGAGTTGATTATAAAATTTTAAAAATAAAGAGCAGACGTAATCTTGATTGTAAAACACCCGTTTGATGTCGGACTGCCTAAGTACAGACAGGTTTCAAGAATGTTATTCTTTTAGGAGTCTGGACAGGCTATTAATGTTACCTTGCGCACGCGTTCTGCCAGTGAATCATTCTTGTTGATGGTGAGACTGGCGGTGCTGGGCGCCGGAGGCGGCGACGGTGACGGTCGGCGCAGCGTCACTGTGTCTGCTCAAAACAAGTAAATTGAAAATAAGTACAACGCATCTTTTACAATTTATAATATCCCCAAAATGCATACGCAAGGCTTTTAACAATGCTCATAGTCTGCCAACTGACGTCAGAACACGTTATGAGAGGAACGCTGTTAGTACCTACCTCCGTTGTTTCTCTGTACGAAATAAAAACGCTACGATTAGGTATAATGTTCCTATTTCCAGCAAGGCCAAACTGCCTAAGCAATTAAGCATAGGCAGGTATTCGACTCGCCCACAAAGGCAAACTCTCTTAAAAATCCTTACAGGGTTCCAATTGAATCTATTCATGTTTATACCACAGCAGTGGCAAACAAGCATGCAGTCCATCTGATGGTAAGTTGAAACCGTAATCTATGGGCGCATGCGCCTCCAGAGGATTCATACGCTCGTTACCGACCCTTTATTGAGTTGACGAATGGTTGTGTTGCAGCTTGAAACAAATGCACCTCCCTCACCCTCAATACCATGAACACAGACCTATTCATTTTGTGATTCGATAAATACGAGTAAGTAATCTTTATCTAAAATAATAAAGAAGAAATCTTCGAGATATAGCTTTGTAATTTTTTATGTTTGTATGTGCCTTTTTTTTTTTTTTTTTTTTTTTGTTTTTTTTTTGTTTTTTTGTTTAGGGAGGGAAAATGCTTTACGCATACCACCCGGGCGCAGGGGGTGACCCGAGTGGTTATGTGGGACTCCCGTATAAGCTACATTAACCCCTGTCAATCTCCGGAACCTCTGATCTGATTTCATAAATTCTTTCATATAGAGGAGTATCTGGATGGAGAGAGGCTATTTTATACCCCGCGGGTTTACAACCCTTAACTTGGCAAAAATTAAAAAAATCGTGCCTCAGTTGTGCTGTATAGAGCGCGAAAAATCGTTCCACAAAAAATGCAAAAATGTGAGTAAAAAATGTGTGCATTTAAAGATACACTGTCAAGTTTAGGGTTAAGTTCTTTGCAATAGTCAGGCGAATCGGCGCGGGCAGCTAGTTGATGATAAAAGGTTTGAAGTAGGTACCTGTGGTGACGGCGTTATTCTGCCCGGTGTCGAGGGCGGGCAGCGGGCCCGTGAGCCGGCGCTTGGGCAACGTCAGGTTGACAGTGACCGCGTGGCTCGACTCCTCCGCCAGGTCCGGCGTCGACGTCCACGATGCTTTCGGCTTACCGAACCCTGCGCAGTTATACATGAGGAACTTAATATTAAGCGAACCTGAATCAGAATACTGTTCTGGAGCTCACGGACTGTGCCTTACTGTACCTTACTGTAGGTGATATATATTTATCTAGGTACACCTACAGTAAGGTACAGTCCGTGAGCTCCAAGAACAGTATTCTGATTCAGATGAAATCATTTATTTTAGCATAAGAACGTGCAAGAGCAAGCGAGAGAAATATAAACCCGAATGCTATTCTAAATGCTCATAGGCTGTAATGAATATTTCTATCGGTAAAGGTAAAGGCTGGTTTCCACTTTGATTAGTGCGAATGCAGGTGATTAGTGCGAGTGCAGGTATGTAGTGCGAGTAGTGTCCAATTCACTGCGAGTGCAGGTGATTAGTGCGATTGCAGGTGTGTAGTGCGAGTAGTGTCCAATTCACTAAACACTAAACACTCCTGTCCACAGGTGTTTAGTGGCAGGCACGCTGCGAGTGAGGGGGAAGCAGTAGGTCTAGCACAACTGGCTGCTCTGTCGCTTCCCGCGCGACTAAGCGTCTCTTATCTCACTCGCACCGTGCAAATTAGAAAGAGGAGGGTAGATCTTTCTCAACTCGCGTCGCGGCGCGGCGTCAGTTGTGCTAGCCCTGCAGGGCGCGCGGGACGTGGCTACTCGCAGTCCACTCGCAAAAAAATAGAACGCGCTTCTATTCACTTTACTACACAGCCAACTAATCGCTTGCACTAATCAGTCGCTGTCCACACCTAGTCACTAATCACCTGCACTACGCACCTGCACTCGCACTAATCAAAGTGGAAACCAGCCTTAAGGCTTAACGCGTACGTCAGGTTCCCGGTTTCGGGATCAGCAGGGCTACCGCGAAACGAATTTCGTCCGTTTAGTCGCTCGAACTAGCAAGTGCGACAGAGAGGGAGATACACGAACGAAGTTCGTTTTCGTTTCGCGGTAGGCCCTCAGGTAGCGAGCGACCCCTAATTTAGTGTCGGATTCGAGTGTTGTGATGCGAAAAACGCCCGCCCTGAAACCCTGACATGCCCTGACTACTTATAATGCCGGCTGTACACATTGGGCCAACGTTGGCGCGTGAGCAGGAGGCAGCTATGTAAACGAAAGAGATCGAGTTATAGCCCTCTCCCTCTAACGCATAGCCCGAGGCATTTCTAACACTACACGGAAGATTAAAATGCTTGGGCAGAAGGTACCGTTAATCGCCCTTAATAATTGATAGATGTGGTTACTTAATTGCTACCTTAATTCATTAAAAGTTGATGTGATTAGTCCGTGGCTTCATTTATTAAATTAAGTGGGAATTAAGTATATATTGAATTTTGACCGTTATGAGGGATTCATGTGTTTACACCGAAGATGGAAATAATTTTGCTACCGAGTGTCACATACTACTTTTCACACAGAGAAAAATTTTAATCCATCGTTTGAGGGGAGGGCAACTATTACTCTTTTCTGAATAATAGGATCCCGGAAGAAAAGTACCTACATACCTTTTCTGAATGGTTCCGATTTCCTTTTTTATACCTAGTTAACTCGTAAATTCCACTGTGTCAACCTATTTAGTTGTATTTTTGTTTTTATCAAAGGTATATATTACAAGGAATCCGGTTTTTCACATTCACTTATGTGTGGTTCTTCATAGGCTGGCTGAAAGCGACAGTTCGGTAGGTAATCTGTAGGTTTTCAATCGGATTCGTTTATTAATAGTTATCCAGAAGGTGCGCTAGTATTGGGAGAATTATTAGTTAAAGACAATCCTTTGATAGGGAGTGGATCCATAAAGGCTATTAAAATAATATTTACCCGTGGAGAAGGCGTCTTTTTTAGGCGGCTCCGAGTTAAGGTTGGTGGTGGAAGCCCACCCTCGACCCGTCCTCTCCCTGTCTGCGCCATTATCCTCGTCACGACCCCTGCAACAAAGCAGACTAAATAGTTCAGCTGTTTGTTTAAATCGTTGTTTACAACTTATACAAGGACGCTTCAAAACAAAAGGTCGAAGAAAACAAAAGCAAACATTCTTATAAGTTATGTCAAGAGTACTTTGCAGAAGTTTTTGAACATAAATTATTATTATCTGAGTAAGTTCGTTATTTACCGACAAACAGTGATTATTTTTTTGTTTGAAACCCAGTGTTTCGTGCCAACGGGACTCTATTATTAAGGTTCCGCTAATGTCTGTCTGGTTCTCTGTCAACCTAACCCAGTTTTTAAAATGAATAATGCAAGAATAATGTTTTTTCGGCGTTTTCAACCTATGGTGTGCGGACCTCTTCGTCTCCGAGTCCGCTTTGCACTTGACCGATGTGATATGTGTAAGGAGAAGGTATAAAGTAGTTCACTTTTAATAGGTGGATTTCAAATGTTGTATCAGTGCCAAAGTAAATCGAGCGCAGCAGGAATTTAGTTCCCGCGTACGTAGATCAATCAACAGTTTGACGATATCGCTGTATCAGTTGAAAGTGCAGGCGAGTGGCACGGTAGAATGCACATTAAACAGTAAAGCCTGATGTACCTACGCAATTCATACTATTGACATCTTCGGAGGAAAGTCCCTTGTTCCACTATAATCCACTGCACAAATCCATCAATTATCGTCGCGATGGATTCTTTTACACTAAGAACGTTTTATATTCCGCTCTATAATCCATCATTGCGATGGATCAGTTTCAACTAGTTTCTTAATTTATGAATCGATTCGTACAATTCTTATTTTATTTGAAAGTATATGCTTCCAGATTGGTCCCATTTAGATTAGATTAGATTATTTTATTTCATTCTGAAAATTTACATGTTAATTCATAAAATTAAAATAGCACAGATTCACAAAAAGATCGTCAGTGTATAATAATAAAGAACAATAATAAATAATAGTCAATAAAAATCCAATTTTAAATTAAAACAAACATGAGAAACCAAAAATTTTAATAATAAGGTAATAGAAACCATTTAAATACTTAATGATAAATGGTACATTGTCAATTTCAATTGTTAGTTCAGGCAATGAACTGACAACTTGTATGGAAAAAAGGTCAATTTTGGAAATAATTTATAATAGCTTATTTTTTATGTATAACGGATATATTATCAATTAAATAGTTACCCAGCGACAAAATCCGACAAAATTTCAGACATCGAAAAAATGATAAATTAACTGGCTTCTAAAAAGTCAGTAAAAATGTTAATAAATGTTTTTATCTTTATTTTGGTTCATTTACATTTGCTCTATAATATTCAAGATAAATCGTACAAAAAAAGATAATGCATGCTTCATTTAAATCTACATAATTACTTCCGGGTGGAAAGTTTGTCGGATTCTTGACTAAATCAAAATCATCTTAGAATAACATTTTCAAATGAAATCAACAAAAAAAACGCTATTATAAATTAATGTTTTTCAAAACCGTATTTTGCCTGGAGTATGTTTTCAAAAAGCCAGTTGGGTGATGGGATCCATGAGGGATTGAGGAAATACCTAAATTTTATTAGATACGCGTTTAGTGATTTCGGTATTTCCTATTATAACTCGGGTGGATTACTAATGTATGGACAAAAAACATTTCCCAAAGTATCAAATCTTTCTCAAATGATCAAATGATATTCATTTGAGAAAAATAATTTGAGAATATTAATAACCAGGCAAAGAATCGTTAGTGAAAACAACTTATTGCAATTTTACAGTTACCAAATTTTCATTTGGCAAATTATTGTTTAACAAATAATTACTTGGTCATTTTTCATTTTACCATACATATCATTTAATCAAATGTATTGTTTGGCATAACATACTCTTCCCAAAATATTGCATGGCATCGTATATAACGCACTGTGGATGGAACATACATTTGTATAAAGATCTCATTCTATAATATTCATATAATATAACAATCAATACCCATAAGATACATTGAGTCTAACTTACTGACTGTAGATATAGCTACGTATAAGTAGTGTATTGTTTTTGCTTAGTCATCATACTAGAAAAATCCTCTAGACTTTTGTAGGTAGGTACTTACATAATATCTAATGTAAGTATTACTAAAAAATATTCGGTTCTGGCGCTTCGCCGGCCGCTGCCGCGGCAGCGGCACGCTCGCGCGCTGTATGGTCACAGTTTTACCTAACACTCCTCCTCGCTTCTTCTCGCTAACTGAGACCTTCCTTAAGGTAGATTATGCTATAGTGCGAAATGACTATTTGAACTAAAAGTAACATCTATTTGGAATATAATATTAGCCAAAGGAAAACGTTTGCCTAATGAACAATTATCTTTTCACCTCAGCAGCTCGAACAAGCATATTTTGCTGCGTCAAAACAGTGTGCAAAATGCGATTATGCACACTCCGTGAGACAAAGTAGCTTTTTAATTTTGATGCCGAGCACTGACATTTCGCTGTATGGGCTCTATTACAAGTTCAGAATATTTGAACTTTATTAGCGCTGTCCCGACGAAAAAAGAAAATGGCAGACATAGGTCGATCCATAGTTCGACCATCGAATTTCAAAGTAGATCCCCACAAAAGCGCGAAACAAGTAACACGTTCGAAAACTATCAGTTATAATGTCAGTTATAATATCAAGTTTAAATTACCAACATAATTATTCAACTGAATTTTCAATTGAAGAATATTTAAATAAAAGATCTCAGAATAAGCTCCTTTTTCATAATAAATAGGTAAACATGAATTTTATTACGCTAGCTAATTAATAATTCTAGTTTAAACAATCATAAATTTTATGTTCGTATACCACAGATGCAGTTTCCGAACGCAAGCGCGGCGCCCCGCCCCTTTTAAAAAATTGCGCGCGGTTAGTTTGTTTCAGATTTTATTAGGTATATTATTCTTCATTCTTGCGTTATTCATATTGGTTTTAAATATAAATACTACTAGGATAAATCAATTTTCTATCTAACTAGGAAATATAGTGAAGTCACTGACGAAGGCAGTATTTTAACAACGGTACGGCTAGTTTTTGGTGTGCACGCGAGATACAGGTAATATGCTAATGTGTGCCCTTATGATAATGATACATATTTCAAAAATATCTCGAAGATATTAGCAAAATCTGTGAATATTAACAATAATACGGTTAGTTTTTAGTGATGTGTTAGTGTCACGCGATAGGGTCATTTCGCCGGTTAGCGACCACCTAATTTAATGTGCCGGTGGGCGACCACTTAAGCTCAGTTGGTGAACTGAAAGGATATTTTCTCGGTTTTTTAGTAGAATTCTATTCTAAAACAACAAAAAAATGCATGTACACTAGACAGCATAAGTGCATGGTCATGTGGCAAACTGTTTCCCTTGACGCGCTCGCTAACGCCATATATCTGCACGTCGTGTAATATCATTATAGATGTAAATGTAAAGCTCAGAGGATCAGCAAGGTTTCACTAGATGGCGTTGTTAACACAGATGGAAACAAAAACTAATTCCTCCTCTTGGATATAATTGTATTTTCTTGGGTTATTTTTTCCTATATTGTATTGTCAAGTAATCTTGCCAACGCATTATCGATCGTTAATGGCGGTATTATGACGCAATTTGGAATGTGTTTTCTATTTACGTGCTACCTTTGTGCATTTATTTTTCTTGCGATGTTTCCGATTCACTACTACCAGTGACTATCCAAACAATTCCAAAAACACTTCTTTCCCAACATTTTTTTCGTTGGGTGTGGGATTTGAACCCGCGACTCTCAAGCTATGTCGACAGTTACTTGCCTTGTTAGCCACTCGACCATCGGTTCAATTCATCATAAGTTTATTTTGCTGCTAAGATATTAATCCATTACGACTACGATTAGTATAATAATTGATGAGGGTAGACGAATGATTCAAAACTACCATACTTATTCGTTTTTATCACAAAGATGTTACATGTTCGTTCGTAGACCTACTTCAGCTGTGTTATTCATATTTTTTCTGGATATCATGAATATTAAAACTAGTTTTCGATGTAATATTGATCTAGTTAAAAAGTCGCAAATATTTGCGATATATATTGCGATATATAAACGAGCTACAGAAACTGATCTAAACGTAAGTAGTTATTTTTACATGTTTGTGATATAATTATCTACTAGAACTACTGCTAAACTATCATACATTTTTCTGATGATTTATTTACGAATAATATTGTTACAGCTAAAAAAAGGTTGAGCAAAAGGAAACGTCTCTGCTAGACGAATGATTCAAAACTACCATACTTATTCGTATTTATCACAAAGATGTTACATGTTCGTTCGTAGACCTACTTCAGCTGTGTTATTCATATTTTTTCTGGATATCATGAATATTAAAACTAGTTATCGATGTAATATTGATCTAGTTAAAAAGTCGCAAATATTTGCGATATATATTGCGATTTATAAAGAAGCTACAGAAACTGATCTAAACGTAAGTAGTTATTTTTAAGAAAATGATTTTGAATCGACAAGTCATTTCGTTGATTTATTGCACACAAGTGTGGACTGTTTCGTGGTGTCTCCATAAATAGGAGGGTTTATACTATCATGGGCATGCTGTTAAACCCTTGCTTACAGAGAAGCACATAAAACAGCAATTTGATACAATTTGGACACTGGACTAAATGTCATGTTTAGTGATGAGAAGTGAGAAGTGTTGAAATCTATTCAAAAGGACAATATAAGTTCACGTTCAGTGATCACGTAGTGCCTAACATGGAATCTAGTTGTATACCTAACTGTGAACATGTAGGGTTTGAAGAAAGACAGACCGGGTTATTATATAAACAAATGACGAAAGTAACATATGAGTAGAATGTTTGAATGTTTGTGTTGTATGTTTTCATCATGCCTTTTTATCCCTATAGTAATAGATGTGTTAAGTTAAGGAAAATGATTATTAAACAACATAATCATTTTGTTATTTAACGAGATCGAGTGACATAGATAACCGTGGAATCCTACCATTATAATCTATGAAATATATGGTCGTCTAGTATCAATAATAAAAGCCTTAGTGAACTGTAAGATTGTCCCGTATTTTATTATTATTTGAAATGTCATTAACACAAAGGGCGGGTCTATTTACTTATTTCAAAGCTTACTTATATATTTGGCTATAAACACCAGATTTACAATTAATCAATTTAAACACCTTATCATAACCCGGTCTGAAATTATTAATAAAATTGTCAATAGGTATTATTTTTATTGGGGTTAAGCTTCAATCTTTTTCCGATTTTCGGAAATGAAACTTAAGCTATAACCTCGATAACATGTTAGAATGTGGCTAATTCACTAATACAATAGTAATAGTTTTTGTTAATAAACAAAAACTTCTGTTAACAGTGTTGCATTTTCCTACTGAATAAATATAATTTTAAAATGAAAAGTTGTTTGAATTATTTAAATTGTATTTAATGACTGTTATTTATATATAGAATAAAATCTCCTTTTGGCTGTGTAAAATAGTGTAAAAAACAGAAATGATAAAAAAACAAAGAAGGCAGTCAGCTCCGTGTCATTTGCACTTAATGGGCTAATCCACAAGGCCATCCAATCTTGTTGTTGAAACTGGTCAATGGTTTATCAAGGGTAAGTATATGTTTGTATACCTTTGATAAACGAGTAGGTAGATGACAGTTGTCACACTCAAATACGGTTACAGTAGATTAACCCTCGCTAAACTTGTTAATAATTGTACTCGCATCGCAAGATATTTTTTTGGTGATTACCGGAGGCTATTATTAATAGTGAATTTAGTTATATTCGTCTATATCTAAAAATTTTAGCCAGTAGCGCCATCTAGTTTATTTTGTGCGCACGACATGCAACCATATCAGCTTTAGATGTCAAACGATGCAAGCGAAACTAGACCGTAAGGTGTCCATGCATTAATGCAGCCGATACAAGTAATTGTCTCAATAGGGTGTGTAGAATTGATGTTATCTTCAATAGAAAAAACCTTCTCCTTCAGGTGGTCGCTAACCGAAGGTGGTCGCTTAACCAGCGAAATGACCCTACTCATATAGATACTGAAATATCCTTTGGTTTCTCGCGCCTTGTCTCGCCTTTCTAGTATTGACTAACGGCGCGGCCGGCGCTGAGGAGTTAAAACAAGCAGTAACGAACGCCTAATTAAGTTTTCTTCCTGAATAATCTTGAGACGAATAGGTACGTGATACTATGATATATTTTTTTATGTGAATATTATGTTCTCACTGCTGAGGTGAAAAGTTGTATGTGTTACTCGAGAGCAAAGTATTTGCATCTCGTGCTTTTGATTCCTTCGCTGCGCTTAAGAATCAAACTTTGAATCACGAGCGTAGCGAGAATTTTAGAATCTTTCGCTTCCTCAGGACTCAAAATCAGCACTCGCAGCTAAAACAAACTTTGCTCTCTTGTTGCACAAATAACTATTGTAATACTTGACAGTAAAATTATGCCAAATGATAATTTGACTAAATGAATAAAATGTGATATGTAAATGTGCTATAGGTTCACTTGGAAGAATGAAATGAAACTACTGCAATAAGTTTTTTGGGAAGTAAAAGGCGAGAAATATTTTGCCCAAACGGCAGTACACTAACTCGTGTATTTACTCACGTAAACCACAAATTTGCTGTGTATTTACTCACGTAAACCACAAATTTGCTGAAGTGGAACTGATGATGAAGACCACAGATGACTTATGGAACTCCTCAATGATGTAAAGTACGTCACCAATAGTCATGCGGCCTCATGTTCAAATTGATAACGTAGTGCTGCTAAATGGATAGTAAACCATCAAATTATCGTAATAAAGTATAAATTATAAAATGTAATTAAAATCATAATACAAAGATATGACCCTTGAAAGTTTAGAAAAAATATGCATTTTTTTTATTGTCCAAGAGTTAATTTAAAGCTGCCAATAGAATCCTTACGCTTTTATAGAAACAATTGTATGACAACTATGTACTTAAACGCAGTATTTCGCGACCGAAACAACAATTTACCGGATTTTCCATACAACGATACAACTACTTTGTACAAGTGACGTCATACGTGGGTACGTCATCAGTATGAAGCGTTTTCCGCTGCCGCCAGCGACGTCAATCTTTGTCTCAATTTTTTGGGTATTTATGTTCTTTAACTGTAGTTGCTCCCATACAAACATTTGTTCCTCTCCAAAAACTGGGTCGATTGGCATCGTAAAAAATCTTAGTCCGCATCCCATTCTGTTATGATTCCGTGTAAGTAGCAACTAATGAAGTGCCAAGTTCTGCGACCCTTGAAGAATCGACGGAACTCCTCAAATATTATCGGCCTACATATAGCGACTTGGGTTATTTCTGCAATAATCATCGCATTTGCTCTCGGAAAGCAGTTCATGCGGTAAAGTGGAAAGGAAATGTGTGTCTATGTTCCTTGGCGAAGTACTGAATTGAAGTCGGTTAAACTTTTTTAAAGTGAATTATTCAAAGGGAAATGTCTTCGATCAGCATAACTTCAAGCATGATGCATGCATACTTAGCTTAGGTGTAAGATCATAACTCACATAAGCATTCGAGTCTAAGAAAAAGACACCATCGTCATACTATGAATCCATTTATAAATTGTTGTTAATTTTTCCATTATTTCTATACGCCTCCGGCACCATAAGCAACCAGTTACGATCGAATATTCTGCTTCGTAGGTACGAAACCAGTAGCGATCGAAAAAATATTAGTCTTTGTAATGAAACCAGAAGATACATTTTTTCGTAGTTTAGCAGTTTCGACGGTACCCGCGCGGGATTCCTATTTCTGGGTGGTTGCCCTTCGGGCATCTGTTGTTTCGCGATCGCGATCCCAAAGGTTTTCCTACAGGCAAGAAGAATTCGGGACTATTAGTGGGAATGGAGGATTATCTATTAGTGGAACTAAAAGTAGAATAAGATCCATTAATGGATATCTCCAGTGGACTAGAGACATATTTAAGTCAATTACTACGTCGTGGCATGATGTTTTTCTTTTTGCTATAGTAGGTAACTGCCTGTTTGTTGGACAAGCGAAAACAGAGTTTATATAAATGACAAATTTAAGGGAGGGTTAAGGTCATTAAAGGTAATACCTAAGGTCGTCTATAATAGGCAATACCGTCTACGGGTAGAAATTTCCGTTTTTGAATAGGTACCGTACTTTAGTTTATATTCACTACGTATTAAACTATTGGTTGCTTGTAATCTATTATCATCGATTATGTTCGTCATCTTGTACAGTCGAGGTCAAAGATATCTTTACAATTGAGTGTTACAAAAATACCTTTACATTTAAATAAGTTTACACACTATATGACAAAAGCATACTTACAACGCACATGACAGTTTCATCTTTTCACTTAATGCACCAAAGTTCTGTTTACCATCTGTCTTCCATAGAAATATTTACACACATTGTGACATAATAGGTTTACATTCCATGTTACAAAATAAGATTTCCTGTCAATGTGCCCTAAATATGTTTACAATAGCAGTGGCACTTGAAAATTTACGTTCAAGCTTACTTTTATTTTACTTACACCTATTGCTACATAAATATATTTACAGGTTGATTGAACTGTTCTTAATTTAAATAATGACATTCAATTGTCATATGGTATGGTTCTTCCTTAATTTCATCATTTGCGTCTTGTATTTGTTATCAATTTCGGCTCTTTAACCGACTTCAACAAAAGGAGGAATTTCTTAAAATCGTTTTTATCCCATAATCCCTGCCGTTTTGCCAAAGTTTTTCATTACCCAAACGAATTTTGGCAACCGTTGTATTTGGTAATGCAATGTTTGGAATAATTTTAGTAGGCACATTTTCATTTGGTCAAATTTTCACTCAGCATAATATTACCACGGAAAATAACGGTCAGGCATTTGGTCTTTAGCAAATACTTTATTAAAGCATAAAATGTCTAGACATTGAACATTTAGTCAAATGAATTGTTATGACAAACAATTTAAAGACGACGGAATATTACGACGGAAAATAATATTTAGGCAGGTGCGTAACGATGCACGAATTTTTGAAACAATATTAGAGACCAGACCACTATTTACTACTTACCTAATACGTAAATATTATTTAAGTAAAATTTACTAAGCGTTTTTTTATGCGCCTTGAAAAATCATGCTTGGTTGCTTGCTTGAAAACTGACAACACAAATCATTTGCCTTATTATACTTGGCGTAAAATATGTTTTTCCAACTGAAACATTTGACTACATGAAATTTGGTCAAAGTAGGTAAGCGAGTAATTGTTTAAACGTTCACTTGCAAAAGATTGGGTTTGTGTTATAATGATGGTAACCCCGTTTTTATATTAGCTCCCTTGTCAACAAGAAACCCAATAGTTTTGCCATGTCTGACTGTCTGTCAATTGGCGGGTTCTTTATATATTCTTTATTATTATATTGTAGTCATGTTCATAGTACATTGAGGTGTTACAAGCATAATTTTATTTATTTATTTTATTTTATTTATTTATTCAAACACAAACACAGTATTACAGTTTACACTAAGGCACTGTGAGTATCAAAAAATAACAGACAAAGAAAAATAAAAATGTAAACATAAAATAACACACATAACATAACAAACAAAATTAACATTGGTAAAAACGTAAACAATTTATTTAAAAACAGAAGATTCTCGAACATCCATCGCCTCACATAACTTCAAACACTCCGCACAAACAACCGCCCAGCTACACGCAAAAACATCGCAGTCAGGTGCTGATGCGAGGAGAGCATTGAGGCTCTGCAAAGCTCGAATAAGCGGAGAGTTCCGGTACGACACGGTGCGCGCCGCCGGCACAGCCAGCAGGAGGGACTGGCGCGGGCGAAGGTTAGCCTTCTTCTGTATTGAAGGGACATGGAGGCGTACCAGTTGCGCCACCAGGTCCATACAATCCGAGTCTCCTCTTAAAATCTTGCACGCCCCCATCAAAAGCCCAACGTTACGCCTTACCTCTAGAGAATTGAATCCCAGGACACCTAGTAAAAACTGAGATGGGTACAGAAATGGATAGTACCCATAAAGTTTCTTGTAAAAGAACCTCAAAAAGACTTTCTGTATTTTCTCTAGGAGTAACGCGTAAGTGGTCTCGTGCGGGTTCCACACAATAGAGGCTGCCTCAAGTTTACTCCTGACTAAGGCCGTGTAAACCAACTTGATGGCTCTTGGATTGTCAAACTCACGAGCATTACGGATAACAAATCCCAACCTTCGGTAGCAGTCCAGTGCAAGTTTTTTCATATGCTCATAATAGATGATAGGTGCATGACACCCAGTAAAGGGCACTGAATATTTGTTGATCTTAAATCTAGATTCATATAATTAAACTAGCTGATGCCCCCGGCTTCGCCCGCGTGGTTATAGGAAAATGTAACATATTGAATTTTCCCGTGGGAATTAGAGGTTTTCCCGCTGGAAAAAGTAGCCTATGTCACTCTCCAGCTTCTAAACTATTTCCATATAAAAAAATCACATCAATACGACGCTCCGTTGCGACGTGAAAGAAGGACAAACATACAAACACACACTTTCGCATTTATAATATTAGTAAGGATGTATTGAGAAAGTCTTTTATTGAGCACTGTATCATCTTAATTCTTTACTTAATTCACGTTAAATGTTTACTATTGGCCCTAGGAAATAGCATCAACATAATAAGAATTTTTATTGTAATTACATGAGAATGTCCAATTGATAGATTTTATTAAAAATTATAACATGGTGTTGTTGATCCATACTAATACTATACAATTATCAATTATGAATGGAACGAAATTAATTAAATTTGTGAAATTAATGTCGGTAGATAAATTATTAACAAGATTTCAATATGTTTACAGTATTAATATTATTATATATTATTCTAGAAGATCACAAATTTATGTAAGAGGAATATTCGTTGAGTTTTAAACCTTTATGAAGCCAATGACGGATATATCCGCACCATAGCTCTAACGCATAGCTAATTTCAATTAAAAGCGGTTCAGCCATTTAAATGATTCACTAACTTTGAAGTAAAACTATTCGTTTTTTCAAAAAATTAAGCTGAATGTGTTAAGTTAAACTATAAACTGCACAAAACCAATATATATTCTTACACATAACATACAACAAAACAACATAAATACGTTTAATTAACGGCATAATCTGTATGTACCTATCCTGATTATAAAATAAGTAGGACAAACTATATTTTTGACGCGTAATTTTTCACTTTTCTATGTTGGGTTGACCTTCTCTTAGAAGACCTGGGGCCCGTTTCATGAAGCAACAAGTTACAAATTACAAGCGGAAGTATCTGTCTATCAAAAGGTATTGAAAAGAGACTTCCGCTTGTAATTTGTAACTTGTTGCTTCGTGAAACGGGCCCCCCTGCCCCATACAGAAAAAACGTCGTCGTTGACGTCACGCCCAAAATGAAAGAGATAGAAATATTTGACAGTATGGTACTGTTTTCGGTGATTGTCGTTATTTGAAAACTGTAAAGATATTTATGTAGCAATAGGTGTAAGTAAAATAAAAGTAAGCTTGAACGTAAATTTTCAAGTGCCACTGCTATTGTAAACATATTTAGGGCACATTGACAGGAAATCTTATTTTGTAACATGGAATGTAAACCTATTATGTCACAATGTGTGTAAATATTTCTATGGAAGACAGATGGTAAACAGAACTTTGGTGCATTAAGTGAAAAGATGAAACTGTCATGTGCGTTGTAAGTATGCTTTTGTCTTATAGTGTGTAAACTTATTTAAATGTAAAGGTATTTTTGTAACACTCAATTGTAAAGATATCTTTGACCTCGACTGTACCTAAATAACACTAACCTTGATACTAAACCTATAAGTACAAGAAAAATAGGCAGTACAATTTGCATCAACTAAAATAAAAACCGGCCAAATGCGAGTCGGACTCGCGCACGAAGGGTCCCGCATCATTATCTATAAAAACGGCAAAAGAAAATCACGTTTGTTGTATAGGAGCCCCCTTAATAGTTATTTGTGCAACAAGAGAGCAAAGTTTGTTTTTGCTGCGAGTGCTGATTTTGAGTCCTGAGGAAGCGAAAGATTCAAAGTTTGAATCTTGAGCGCAGCGAAGGACTCAAAGCACGAGATGCCAATACTTTGCTCTCGAGTAACACATACAACTTTTCACCTCAGCAGTGAGATCATATTAACATTAAAAAAAGATCGGGTTGCACTCCGGGAGTGCCGGCAGAAGTGAAAAGTTGAATAATTTTAATTTTGCAAAAATAAAAACCCCTTCCTCCTCTCTCCCCCTGCGTGTTAATATATCTAATAACAACCTTATTAGTGTGCGCTATAGTTCAACTTAACTCAGCAAAATTGATGAAGGAGACGAAGAAATTTCTTTATTTATTTCTTACACATTACATGTATAGGCTTACAGTAAAGTACCAAGGCGCCTACAATGTTAGGCCTTAATTTAAAAACTGCGATTAATAAGTTAAATGAATACATAACAAAACTTACATACTAATCTAGGCACGTTGCTACCTACTAACAACAATACATGTTACTTAGGGCACTTATTTGAGTGAGCAGGGTTTGCCAGCTATCGGTAAACACGTCGGCATCGTGCCTCAACACAGTAGCTCGGCGCACGGGCCGCGGCCGCGGGCGCGTTGCCGAGGCGCGGCGCGTGCCGAGGCCCGAGGCCCGGTGAGCCCGCCGCCGTCGGCGCCAAGACCAGCGGACGGCGGCGGCGACCAAAATATCAATTTGTTTTTGCCGTTGGTAAATATTTTTCAAAGCTTTATCTCTTTAGGAATAACGTCCAAATTCGAACTATTCGAATTTTCTCAATAGCAAAACGGTGAAGGACGCGTTGGTTAAAATTACAAATTTATTTGCAGAATATGCTATTGCAAAAAGTGTTTAACGGCTTCATACACTTACGAATAGCGTTCAGTTTTGAATGAAGTCGAATCGCCTAGCAGCAAAAAGTGACCTTGACATCTGACGTCACAAAACTCTGTCGCGTATTTAACAATTTTTCCCCATCCCAAAAAGTGCTCAGCGCCGCTAAAGAAGTTTTCACTTCAAAATATATAATAGTATCACATACCTATTCGTATCAAGATTGCTCAGGAAGAAAACTTAATTAGGCGTTCGTTAGTGCTTGTTTTAACTCATCAGGTCATCAGCACCGGCCGCGCCGTTAATCAATACATTCTAGAAAGGAGAGACAAGGCGCGAGAAACCAAAGGATATTTCAGTAAGTATCTATACGAGTGTCGCGCGACACTAACATATCACTAAAAACTAACCGTATTATTGTTAAAATTTACAGAGTTTACTAATATCTTCGAGATATTTTAGAAATATTTATCATTAATCATTAGGTATCACAAGGATATTACGTGTATCTCGCGTGCACACCAAAAACTAAAGTAAAATACTGCCTTCGTCACGTCACTGACTTCACTGTATATCCTAGTTAGATAGAGAATTGATTTATCCTAGTCGTATAGCAAATACTTCGTCTACTCATCGACCCGCGCGTGAGAAACGGACACCCGCCCGTTATTTGAATTCCGCGGACTAGACGACATAAGGTCGAAATTCGCGCGGCCCGAGCCGCGCGCCCAAAATATTGCGCAGTCGCCTTGTCGAGTGAGTCTTCAATCGGTCCACCACTGCGACACCGGCGCGCAAGCAAATTATTAAATTAACGTGATTAGTGATTACTTACATATTAGGAATAGAGCCTGTGGCTTAATAGTATTAGTGAACTTTTCTTTATCTTTATCTGTTGTGTGTAGGTACGTGAGACTATACGTAGTGTGTGCGAGACTCTTAAATATACAAAGTTGTGAAATAATACCGCCGGTGTTTCATTCGCTGCCTACACCACAATATATGGCGCTCCCAACGTGACTTTTCGATAGTGCAGTGAAAGTACCTACTTTCTTAATTCGCGTGTGCAAATGGCTCCAATTACAAGAAGGCGAGCGAGTAGTTTGGATCGCATTAATCCAAATGTTCATGGCCGCCCGCCCGTCTCCAACGACGATGATGGCTTCGGCGCCGACTCCGCCGCTCAACCTTCGCGTATGACCGACACGACCATGTTTTCCAACGAAAGCGTGCAAACTATAATCGCGTCGCTGCAAAGGTCTCAAACGGAAGCCTTCCGACAACTGTTGGACTCAGTGACGCGCACCAACGCATCGACGCCGAGTAGCATGGCTCAGGGTACTCTGACCAACTGCAAGGCCTCATTCTCCGGCCAACAGCAAGAATCTGTGGAGGCGTTTATTGACGCAGTTGAAGCATATAGCGAATGCGCACAAGTGACAGACATAAATATTCTTCGCGGGCTCGCGTTCCTTTTCAAGGACGGCGCCGCCACGTGGTGGCAGGGCGTGAAATCGCATATAACGACATGGTCACAGGTGAAAGAGAATTTAATTAGTGCCTACGGTGACCGCCGCCCACCCCATCGCATTTACATTGAAATATTTTCGTCACCGCAACTCGAAGAAAACACTGATGTTTTTGTGGCAAGAATCCGCTCTCTATTCGCCCGACTCCCGGAAGGAGATATCACAGAACGGGCGCAACTAGACATGACATACGGACTTCTTAGTAATAGAATACGAAAGAGAGTAAGAAGGGAGGACTTCGTGAGTTTTAAGGAGTTGCTTCGCCGAGCGAGAAGCGTAGAGGATTCTTTCGACGAGGGGGAGAGGAAGTCAACACCGCCGCAGGCCCCAAGCCGCGCGGTGACCTCGAGCCAACGCGCGCCTCACGCATCCACGCTTCCGGCGCGCGCGCCGCACGCAAGCGCCGCATCCGGCGCGGCCGCAACTTTCCGCGCGCCGCCGCCGCCCGCTCAGCCGCGCGCGCCGCCGCCGCCGCCGCCGCCGCCGCCGCCCGCTGCAACGCCGACGATGCCCGCGCCGGGCGCCGGCACCGCCATGGTCGACGCGACTACGAAGAACCATCGCCCCGTTTGCGCGTACTGTAGAAGGTTTGGACACTCCAAAGACCAGTGCCGTAAGCTTATGAACCAGGGTGAGTCCAGTTCCCATAATAACTCTGCGAATGTACGATCGTTCAGTGATACGACTCAGCAAAGTTTTTATAGTGTCGAATCTCAACCGAGTAACTCGAGCTTATTTACGATTTCTACGAACAAGAATAATGTCGTAGGCGACCGAACTTGTTATTGTTATAATAGCGGTCTGTTTCATCTCGACCAAGGCGATAATATTACTGCATGCCGCTCTATGACCAACGAATGTTTACGTTTCTCTGTGCCTTGTGTTCGATGTAACAATGTTAACTATGTTATGAATTCTGTACAAAGGGCTAAGCCTCATCCGTGTAACGAACACTTTCGCTGCCGCGAACAATGCCGTGATTCGACTTTAATTCCAACTTGTTCGACTCAGAACAGTTTGTTTATTCCGAATGAAGTTACGCGAAAATGTTCGATTACGGATAGTCGTAAACAAGACGAACCCTTTCTGACGAACGGTCATAACTCACTTTTATGCATTAATGAAAACAATGTTTATGAAAATCGCCAATGTGATAATAAAATGTCAACAAAATGCCTGCCATCCGTGCCAAACCGAGTTAACCCGTTTAATGGTGCCGAACAATTGAAATCGCATTCTAACCCGTTTAAAGTCTCGGATGATTCGGGAGTTAACCCGTTTTTGCACACGGACAGTGGATGTTTTAATCATTCTGTTGATTTGAATACAGTACATGTTGATAATAGTGAGTGTAATGACGGTTATGAGCCAAATTGTAGTAACCAGAATTTTCGAAAAACAGAAAATGTATGTAACCCGATTTTTTTGAAAAATGAGAATGTATGTACCGATGTACTCAGCAATTGTCTCAGTGGTGGGGATGACATACTGACTAATACCGATTTTGCAGGACGCCCAAGTCGCGATTCACGTCCTATTTTCAAAATTGGTATTTTGGGTGTAAACGGTACCGCTTTGATAGATACAGCTGCGAAGCACTGTATCGCGGGCCACACGCTATATGCTCTCCTTCTACGTCAGAATCATCCGCTCTTTTCCTCAACACAGAAAGTTAAGCTTGCTGACGGAATAGTGCGAACGATGGAAGTACTTACTACCACGTTAGAGGTGCGACTAGAACAGGCAGTTATTAGGGTTCCATTCTTAATTTTTCCGGATGCGACTAATAACGAAACGTTGTTAGGAATTGATTTCATTACCGCTGCTGGAGTTGTTATAGATTTTCGCAGGGAAGTATGGTATTTCAGCAGTGACGGTAAGGTACAGTATAACCTGTGTTTTGAGCCTACTTCGCGAAGCGTGTCCTGTGCTGCGACGGATGTCCTTCGGGACGATGAGGGCGCATACATGAAACCAGCTGAGCGGCAGGCGCTCGCTGACGTCCTCACCAGGCACGCGCATGTTTTCAAACCAGGGGGATCTCCGACACCATATGCAGAACATCGGATTGATACAGGTGAGCATCCACCAATAGCCGTACCACCGTATCGTCTCAACCCCTCAAAATTGGAGCAGATGAAAAAGGAAATCGATAAGATGTTAGAAGGTGACATCATTGAGGATTGCGAATCTGCTTGGTGTTCACCGGCGCTGATGGTACCAAAAGCAAACGGTACCATTCGTTTTTGTGTTGACTACCGTCGTTTAAACGCAATCACCAAGTCAGATACCTATCCGATGCCACGTATCGACGATCTACTTCAGAATACGAAGCAAGATTGTTACATGAGCACTTTGGATCTTCGTTCTTCGTACTGGCAGGTGACGGTAAGAGAGGCTGACAGGGATAAAACGGCGTTTGTTTGTCCTTTAGGCACCTTCCGCTTTAAAAGGATGCCGTTTGGCCTCAAGAATGCCCCAGCGACGTTCCAGCGCTTAATTGACCGCCTGCGATCCTGCTCTGCGTTGCGAGATGTGACACTGTTGGCATACTTGGACGACCTACTGGTAATTTCCCAAGGTTATCAACGTCACCTTCAAGACCTCGAGGCAGTTTTCAAACGGCTAGCTGAGTTCAGTCTACACGTAAACAGGGAAAAGTGTGCTTTCGCTCGCGAAAGTGTGAAATACCTCGGTCACGTTGTAACTCAGCAAGGCGTTTCCACCGATCCACAAAAGGTGAGTGCTGTACTCGAGATGAAGGAGCCAGGTAACTTAAAACACCTGAGAACCTTTTTACAGACGTGTGCGTGGTTCAGAAAGTTCATTCCGAACTTTTCTAAAGTTGCTGAACCACTCACACGCTTAACCAGGAAAAATCAAGTATGGATTTGGGGAGCTGAACAGACCCGATCATTTGTAGAATTGAAACGTCTTCTGACCTCAGCCCCGATCCTGGTGCAAGCCGACTTCAGTCGTCCCTTCATTCTGCGTACTGATGCAAGTAACTACGCCCTTGGCGCAGTTTTATTACAGGGCGACGGAAACGAAGAAAGGCCGATAGAATACGCCAGTTGACTTCTAAACGCAGCTGAGCGGAATTACTCTACAACGGAACGCGAGGCGCTAGCTGTTGTGTGGGCGGTCGAGCGTTTTCGACCTTATCTTGACGGCCAACCAGTCATCATTGGCAGTGACCACCAGCCTCTTCGCTGGCTGCTTTCTCTCAAGTCACCAGCTGGCAGACTAGTACGTTGGGCCTTACGGCTCCAGTCCTTCGACATACGCTTCCAATATACCCCAGGTAAGGCGAACGTAGTGGCAGATACGTTAAGCAGACCCGTTTGCTCCGGTGAGTCTCGCGAGGATTGCGGCATTTGCTCCGTGATCTGTGATCTTCCCGCGAAGAGTCCAAGCGAGCTGCGCCAGGAGCAGATGGATGACCCTGAGGTGAAAAAGATAATAACGGACCTCGAAGGTGCTGACGACGTTGCTGCCAAAAGATGGTTAGAACGAGGGTACCTCACGGACCAAGGTGTACTCTTCCGTTACAATCCGGACTCTGAGAGCGAAAGCCCCCAATTGGTAATCCCTGCAGGCCAAGTTGCTGATATTTTAAAGGAGCTGCACGACTCCCCAACAGCCTGCCACCCAGGGGTTGACCGGACTTATCAGAAGGTAGCACAGTTGTATTATTTTACAGGTATGCGGAGAATAATCACTGATTATGTCAAAGCCTGCATACACTGTCAACGGTACAAAGCCACAAATACCAAACCACCAGGTCTTCTGCAAACGCCGCTAATGAACCAGCGCAACGAAGTGCTGGCGATGGATCTATTTGGTCCCTTGCCATCAGGAGACCAGGGGGAGAGATGGATTTTTCTTGTCGAGGACACGGCAACCCGATGGACAGAGCTATATGCTCTTAAGGACGCCACCGCTGAAGCCTGTGCTGTTGTTCTCGTCGAAGAGTACTTTATGCGGTTTGGTCTACCACGTAGAATTATATCGGACAATGGTGTCCAATTCGTATCCGCAGTTATGCAACAATGCATGTCAGCTCTGGGAATAAAGCAGAATCTCGTCCCGCTTTATCATCCAGAAGCGAATCCGGCAGAGAGAAAGAATCGAGATATGAAAGCGATGTTGGCGCAACTCGTGGAGGAAGACCATACCTCCTGGCCACAAAAGTTACCGGTGATTCGTTTCGCTTTGAACAGTGCAAGATGCCGCACTACAGGCAAGTCACCCGCTTACTTAACTTTTGGCAGGGAGATGCGGTCACCCACAGAGGTCATCCATGACCTCCGTGCCATTTTAGATAAGGATAACTTCGTTCCGCAGATAACTCCATATCTTCGATCATTTTTGAACTCTTTGTCAGGCGTTCGTGAACGTGTGGAGACTCAGCAAGATAAAGCAAAGCAGTATGCTGATGCTTCACGTCGACCCTCCGACGAATTCGAGGTAGGTGATTTAATTCTCCTCAAATCACATCTGCTGAGCAATGCATCCAGAGATGTGACTGCTAAGTTCTTCCCACGACGCGATGGGCCGTACCTCATTACAAGAAAAGTGAGTCCTACAACGTATACCATCGCTAGTACCGACCAGCCAGACGTTGCTTTAGGGAGATTTCACATTCAAGATCTTACCCGCTACCAAAGTAGTAATGGCACTCTTCCAAGACCTGTCGTTCCTAAGAGGAATCGTGGACGTCCAGCTAGGGCTGATAGGGTGCTAGTGCAGGAGCGAGGGCGTTCTCCAGCACTAGAGGGGGAGTATATAGCAAATACTTCGTCTACTCATCGACCCGCGCGTGAGAAACGGACACCCGCCCGTTATTTGAATTCCGCGGACTAGACGACATAAGGTCGAAATTCGCGCGGCCCGAGCCGCGCGCCCAAAATATTGCGCAGTCGCCTTGTCGAGTGAGTCTTCAATCGGTCCACCACTGCGACACCGGCGCGCAAGCAAATTATTAAATTAACGTGATTAGTGATTACTTACATATTAGGAATAGAGCCTGTGGCTTAATAGTATTAGTGAACTTTTCTTTATCTTTATCTGTTGTGTGTAGGTACGTGAGACTATACGTAGTGTGTGCGAGACTCTTAAATATACAAAGTTGTGAAATAATACCGCCGGTGTTTCATTCGCTGCCTACACCACAATAGTCGTTTTTATATTTAAAACCAATATAAATAACGCAAGAATGAAGAATAATATACCTAATAAATTCTGAAACAAATTAACAGCACGCATTTTTTTTGAAGGGGGCCTTCGCGCTTGCGTTCGGAAACTGCATCTGTGGTATACATGAACCTATAATTTAGTATGGACAGGCTATGGTAATAATAATACCACGTGCGAGCGAGCTGGTAGCATACAAATCTCGATAAGTGTGACAGACAGAGATATATCATTCGTTATCCTTGTCATAGTTCCACTTTTTTTCTATTTGGCACAACAGTTGTGGCATACAATGCTGTCAATGCTCGCGCGTGGCTGCATACGAATCCGAAATATTTAATATTATTGTGAATAAAATAGTGTCCTAAAAGTAATTTACGCACGATAAGGTATCTCGTGTTCCGTCTGTGCCAAGAAAATGGTTAATTGTTGCGTGCTTGGCTGTAAAAGCCGGTCGGAACAATGTGATGAAAATATAACCTTTCACACGTAAGTAGAACATCTTTCACTTTTCTGTATACGCAATACGTAAAAATAGCATGGTAAAATTACATTACGCTCAAAATCTTGTAAAATTTGACGATTACAATAGAAATAACATCATTGTTTACATTGTACAAGAAAATATTTGTTGACAAATTATCCGCCCAAATTACGTAGATTGTTTATGGTAAGCTGCGAGAGGTGTTAGAATGTCTTCTCGATTTAGCTTCTTTGCAATCATTTTAGGGATACCAGCCAATACAACTTAAAAATACCCGATTTCTCGGGTAATTTATACTCTAACAAAATTCTCGTACTTAGGGTACTATAATGGATGGGATATATTCTTATATACGTATATTTACTCTGTACTCATAGTAAAGATAAGCTTTTATGTAGCGAGTAATCTCGGACTGTTCATCCGATTTCAAAAATTCTTTCATCTGGCTTTATTTAATCCTGCATCTGCGCCTCCGCTTGTGTTCTTTCTACTACGCGGGTGGAGAGGAGACGCGTGGACAGCTAGTAATAAGTAAAGACGATCGACGGTTTAGAATGAATCATAATTTTCTATAAGCCCTTTGCTTGAAAAATTTTATGTAAAATTATATGTTTTTTTTTCTAGGTTTCCACTAAATGAGGATGCGCGTGCGCGTAGTATTTGGGTTAAGGCTACATATATATATTTGTGATCGCATTCTCGAAAACAGTTCTTACGATTTTGATGGCATTTGCAGTATAGGGGTTTATGGGGGCGAAAAATCTATCTCATCATCATAGCAGCCGAAATGGCCGGTCCTGCGCCATCCGCATCCAGCGGACTCCCGCGACCTTTGCCAGGTCATCAGTCAACCTTGTAGGGGGCCTCCCACGCTGTGCCTCATAAAAAAAATCGATCTAGCTAGGTCTCATATCTGGGAAAAATCGTTCTCAGCATATTTTTACCCGAGCAGAGCTCTTTATCATTAATCTGTAATAATTTGAATATTTGAATAGTAAATGTTTTTTAATATGGTTGTGTCTCATTTCGGTATTTAGTGTCATTATTTTTCCCGCCTTAGGCCTGCATCGCGGTCAATAGTAAATTTTACAGCTAATGACAAGTTTACCATTGATCGCCGCGGCCAGGCCGCGCCAGTCTGTGAGAGACTTTAAGCCTCTCACAGACAGGCGCGGCCTGCGGTGGCGGTCAATAGTAAATTTGACACTAACTGTCAAGTTTACTATGAACCGCCACCGCAGGCCGCGCCAGTGTGATTCAGGCTTTATAATAATTAAGTAGATCAGCACGGCTATCACAGGACGCCCCGCGAGCTGTGTCGCGGCGAGGTAGACTGTCCGTCTCTTTCTAGTTAGAACGATTAGAAAGAGACGGATAGTCTACCTCGCCGCAACACAGCTCGCGGGCGTCCTGTCATAACTGTGCTGATAAGAAACTACCAGGTAAGCCGCTTGCACAAGGACTATTAATTACCTACATGTCATGTTCTGTTACTAGAATCATATTTCATGTTATTAAGCTGAATATTACTAGTGGTTGCGAACAGAGCGCCTGCTAGGCAGTGAATGTGTGTAAAGCTTCAGTAAAAACTACTTACAATAAAAGCGCATTATTTAAAATAAACATATGGAAGCGATGGGGTAATTTTTAGTTACATGGCCACCCCACGGGAATCATCTACTTTGTTGCCGTCCCTCATTGTGGCGACACTTACGTCGCCTCTGTAGGTATATACTCTAAGGTGGTATACGATCATAAAATTTAAGATTGTTTAAACTAGAAATATTAATTAGCTAGCGTAATAAAATTCATGTTTACCTATTTATTATGAAAAACGGAGTTTATTCTGAGATCTTTTATTTAAATTATCTTCAATAGAATATTTCTTTGTATAATTATTTTGGTAATTTAAACTTGTTAATTTGATAGTTTTCGAACGTTTTACTTGTGTACTTGGGGGTCTATACTATAAATCGACCTATGTCTGCCATTTTCTTTTTTCGTAATGGAATTAAAGGGACAGCGCTAATAAAGTTCAAATATTCTGAACTTGTAATACGACGACCCCATACGACGAAATGTCAGTGCTCCGCATTAAAATTAAAAAGCTACTTTGTCTCACGGAGTGAGCAAAATCGCATTTTGCACACTGTTTTCACGCAGCAAAATATGCTTGTTCGAGCTGCTGAGGTGAAAGTATTTATTTTATTCTGTATTTTAGTATTCGCTGTTATAGCGGCAACAGAAATACATCATCTGTGAAAATTTCAACTGTCTTACTATCACGGTTCATGAGATACAGCCTGGTGACAGATGAACAGACAGACAGAGACTTAGAGTTAACCATTAGAATTTATTATTTTAATTTCGACTAGTTGATCAACATATTGATAAATTTGGCATTATTAGTGGGGGAATTAATGACAGTGAGTATGCACTTTTGTCTCAGGTGACGCCGCTTGGCACGATTGTTCCTTGGGTCAAACTGAGCCACGAGATCAACCCCTGGATAGTACCCAAAAAGTTCCCCCTGGGCGGCCCCCAGTGAGGTTACCTCAACATATTTGTAGCAGGCCGCACTGCAGGCCTAACAAGGGAAAAAAAATAAAAAAAAAAGTACCCAAAAAGAGGGGGGGAAGGGCCATCTCCCGAGGTTCGGTCTCAGCTATATTACTGCCTACCTTTAGCTAGTAGGTCAAACTTGACAAAAGTGCAGACTGCTCCATACATTGCTGCCATTAATTCCCCTAAGGTAAATGCACCAGTTATGGACGGTATAAGCAACTTTTTTTCGTTTTTCCTTTATAATTTGTATATTTCACAATGTACGTTCAGGTATTTGGAGGTTAATAAAGAGTCATTTTCTTAATAAGTATTCGATGTTTAAAATTAGTTTTAAACTAGCTTCAATGAAATATAATTAAAAAAAAATACCCTTTGCCAAACTCCATTTATGGACAAGGAAAATCCAGGTATGAACCCCCAACTATGAACATTATCCAAATATGGACAGCCATTTATGGACAATTGAATGGTTACATTTTTAAGGAGTGTTTAAGGGTTGAGTAAGTTGGTACAATGAAATAAAAACAATTCAAATTCAATTATAAAGTAATATAAAATCTCCGATATTGAATGAACAAACAGTTATCAAAAATAATATAAATATATACAAATAATTAATTATATATTAATCTATTTGGCCACAGGATTACATAATACTCAATAAGTATATAAAATCGATAAATTTTAAGGCACCATTTTTGGACACCTAATTATGAACAGAATGTTCATAATTGGACAGAGTCATAATTTGAAACTGATTTAAAAAAAGAAAGATAAAGGTAAACGAATGTACAACTATAAGATGTAAAAACAATATATTTGTAAAATACCCTTCATGGACATTTTGTCCATATTTGGGTACAGGATGACAAAAATATCCAATCATGAACATCGATAAATTTCAAGGCTAAAATTCGTATGAGGTTTTAGGTTAGAATATATAATTAACCTTTTATTATCAGTCATTCAATAAATAATATGATTTTTAACAGCAATCTTACGCGTGTCATTAAAAAAACTAATAAATGTACTTAATTGCATCGCGATCCTTATAATAAATCCCGATTTTCGACACCAAAACACACCGCACGAGTAAGAACTTGTTATGGTTGAAAACAAAATGGCTGAGAGCTGTCAAATATGGTTTACTTCACATCTGGAATGTTGGTACAACCGATTAGTGTTGCCGTTCGAAAATAAATACTTACCAGTTTCTTAGTTTTGGAGGTATTTTCGAAAACTGTCCATAATGGGTCCGCGTCCATAATAGGTGCCTTACAATATTATCGACTGTTACCTTTGCGGCATATATTAGATCGACCGACGACCGGTTAGTCTAGTGGGTAGTGATAGTGCCTACGAAGCTGAAGGACCTGGGTTCGAATCCCGATAAGTGCAAATATTTGTGTGATGGATGAGCATGAATATTTGTTTCTGAGCCATGGATGTGTTCTATGTATTTAAGTATTTCTATCTATTAAATATATCGTCGTCTATTACCCATAACACAAGCCTTATTGAGCTTACTATGGGACTAGGTCGATTTGTGTAAGATTGTCCCCTAATATTTGTTGCTTTTGAACACCAACAAGGCGTATAAGTAAATTCATATTGTGTGTCGACAACTTCTATTAGATATGTTATTGCCATTTATCGGTCGGGTGCATATACAATGCCAAATCAATAAAGGCTTTTAAACAAGCAAGTAGGATATTTATTGCATTTAAATTATTGAAGTACCTAACCACATAGTTATGTAATTACCTACAAGAACCTTGTACACTGTACAGTCAGCATCACATAGTTAGTAGCAGCCAAAGTAGCCAAATATATCGTAACGCTTCCTTATTCCTATAGTAATAAAGACGTGTGCCGATATATTTGGCTACTTTGGCTGCTACTAACTATATGATGCTGACTGTACCCGTGTGGTGTCGGGTTAGCATTTGACCACCCCCTTCTTCCCGTGGGTGTCGTAAAAGTCGGCTAAGGGAGCAGGTTTGAAGTGTGTTGTGGGCGATGGGCTGGCAACCTATCACTGCAATATCACATTTTGTCGATCTTTTATACCCACATTTATGCTAAAAGTGGCGCTTGAACAAGTTTCATGTGCTTTGCCTACCCCTTTTGGGAATAAAGGCGTGAATGTATGTATGTAAGAACCTTGTAAAGGCAACCTAATAATATATGTATTTCGATGAATTTAAAAGTGCCTACCTACCTATCTATTTACTGGACCTGTATGCAGCAATGCATTAATCTAATCGAAATGGAATGTACAAGAGCTCATTTTTATCAATGAATGTACCTACTTCTTTCAAGATTTTCAGACATTATATTAAAGTTACCTAATACTAACCGAGAATTCATCGCGTACCTACATAACTGAGTTTCATCGCGACGAAGGATGTTCGACATATCCGAAATCCGAAACGTCGGGTGACCTCAAAGAGTTCAGTACTTACTCAAGTGAAGTGTATGGAAAATATGCTCACTGTTCGCATTGCATGTGAACACACTCATAGAAGACCCCTTGTTTGATTGGCTTAGGTAGGTACCCTAAAGAAGTCTTTTGTACGTGCTGTTGGAAGACTACTACTACTATATATTAATCTTAATTTAATTATCCTACTATTACTACCTACCTAGCCTAAGTTTTTTAAAGATTTTTTAATTATCCGAAGGTTTTTTTTTCTACTAAATAGTTGCACGTTTTCAGTTCGATACGCAGTAGGTAATAGGTATACCTACGCGGACACAAACCAAGAAAGAATTCAACCTTAATACCCAGGTATCATATGAACATAACCGTTACTTTATCGTAAACAATGTTCCTATGTCGGCAAGCGGAAGATAATAATAAGTAAATAAATATTGGACATAATCTAATTCACAAATGAAATCAATAACGGGAGGTCGCGATCGCGACTCGCGGGTTAGTTTAAAAGTGTTCACAGTTTTGTTAGCAGTTCTGTGACTTTGCTAATGACTCCACAACCCATCATTTGCTGTCATCGTCTGAAATTGAGCCAAGGTCACTGCCACAAGACGCCTCTTAAAAATTGACCTACTTTTTCATCCAAATACTTTTGAAAAAAAAAAAGAATTTTGTTGTGACGCCCTAAAGCATGCGGGAGATTCTATTTCGATGCATCGTCAATCGTGCCCGTACGTTGTATGGGTGACAGGTGCGAAAATGGCAGGTGATTGTATTTAGGTTCACTCTGGTAACTGGTGGCTCCACTATTTTTGGCGTGTTTTATTTGTAGGTCCCTGATTGTTGTGTTGATAATTAAGTCATCCCAGTTGGCGTTTAAGCTTTGTTCTACAGTACAGTGCAATTTAGAATTAATCCTAGTCTAGGTAACATGTCATGAAGTGATACAGGCTGCGATACCTTTTGAAGTACAAGGGAATAGAAGAGATAATACGTTACCGTGACGCTGGCGAGCTCCAACTGGAAAGGCTGGGAGTGGAGGCGGTGAAGTCTTCGGTGCGGTTGGTGCTGCCGCGGCCGCCACCGCCACCGTGCTCCTTGTAGTCGCGAAAGCAGCGCTTGCAGCGCGTCGGCCACCGCACCTGCGGGTGGAACCCCAGCGGACACAGCGGGTCCCCTTTTTGTACGTACAAATGATGCATCTTCACAACACTACACCTCACAGAAATGCACTAAACAAATGTCAACGATTTCACCTAAATGCAGCAATTACAACTCATACCACTTAAAACATCGTTCTTCCGTCTCGCGTCATTATAGTTGTTTAACAGAGTCAATCACTGTAAATCCTTTTGTGCGCATTCGACGTCGGACTATGCACATCCAGAGATAGATACTTTTAGGGATTACTAATTTATGTTTATGGAATGAGCTTTACGATTCTACGCTATAAATAATAATTTATTTAACTAGTAACGTGCTCCGGGCGTTCGTACGTCTGCACCCAATAGTAGCAATAAAAATATCCCGCTGCTTAGCACTGAACCGGGCGACCTAAATCGGCAGCTCCTCGCCACTATTTCTCAGACTAGGCGCGTAAACAGTCGGTACTAGAACACCGGAGAAAGTATTTTTATGTCGGGAAAGCTCGCAGGCGGCGCGTTTAATTTACGAGTGCGCCGCGAGTCGGTATTGAGGAGAGCGGCCGTGCTGGAGTCGTGTCGTGCGTGTCGTTCGTGTGGCGCGGCGCGGGCGCAGGCGGCGGCGGGGCCGGCGAGCCGGGGACTGGCGCGCGCCCGGGCAGCGGGCCAACTCGCTCTGCGCAGCCTGCTGCGCCACTTAGCTCTGTTACACCACCACACCGCGGCCAGGCGCGCCGCGAGCCTCATCGCTCTCGACAACAACCAAAATTAAACTTACTCGCTAATAAAACGCTCGTCAATTAGGTATTCCGGCTCCTCAAGCCCGCGGCTGAACGATCTGCCCGATGCACTGCGCTGCAATAATTATCGCATAGCACACCCGAGCCGCATTTTTTTCCAAAATAGACTTTAGAGCTATTTGGGTATGAAACCGGCGCGCACGAATGGCACGTCACCGTAATATCTTTATGAATGAGCGTTGACGTCATCATAAAACGTGCGGGTGCCCGATATTTTTTCAGTTTAATACTCTATTTTAAACATCGACCCACGCCACCCATGCCTCATAAACAAGAATAGGTAGCTGTTTATTCGGAAAATTGCTACGCGTATGACATTGTTTTAAGTATTTGTAACTAACAATGGAGGGGGCTTGGTGAAGAAAGTAGTCATTTTATAACAAAATGTTAGACTTTAATTCATTTATCGAGTATTTTCAATGGGTTATTCATTTACTAAACAATTCAGCAATATGCGATTAATATAGTTATATATTATAATATAACTTCTCACATTAGGTATACTGGGTGGAACAGATCGATGGACTTTTAAGCAAATGGGATATAGATCAGGTTTAGTGCTTTACTTCTCACCTAGTAACCATATTAATATTTCTAACGGTTACCGAGATACAACTTGTTAAACTTTGGTGAAAAAAACTGTATGTTTCAACCCTATCCAGCAGATTCAATGAAGTCAGCAAGATTCTTGTGACTTGTGACATGTGTCAATTTCAAATGAAAATAATAACTATGTATAGTATTAGGGTTGTCACTAAGATGAAATATTTCGATTTTTATGTTTTTTTTTTTCTTTTAAATCCAGCTTAACATTTATAATAGATCGTTTGTACGTCACTTATATAACACTGTCCTTTCAGCTTAGTCCAAGGAAATGTTCCTCCCTGTATAAACTCGTAGCATGTCATTGTTTCTGGTAATAATATACATTTCTATCTTATTGTTAAAATGGTTATACACGACAGGTATGTGCAGGCCGGTACAACCTAATGCTTTTAACTTAATCCTATATGGACCTATACTTATATACATAGTAGGTATGCCTGAGCATAATTGTGTGATTCGCCTCTCCACGAGGCAACATCAGCAGATGCTGGCAGGAGATGTTGCTTGCGGCACGTCCACTGAGAACGTGATTCAATCAATGAATATAAGCTTTAAAAAATACTTTTTGAAGGAATGAACGCTCAAAGGAGAAGGTAACATTGAGAATAATCTAGGATGGAAAATCGCCTTGAACAGTGCGACATTATACAATTTGGTAGTAACATCATTGGAGAAAATCTATGTAAACTTGTAAGGCATTATTCCAACAGTGAACGGAATTGGACCGCTAACCTACCCTCCGACGTTATCACATGGCAAGAGTGGTAAGTCATGTGCTCTCTTGATCTTATGATACCTAGACACATTTATGGAACTGACTTTTATGCCAATTTGGCACCAGACATTAGCAGAAGTCGCCCTCGTTCAACGGTTCATCCTCTTTCTTGTCGCACACCAGTGTCTTGTATATGACGCCCTCGAAGTGCAACGCGTTGAGCCCTTTCGGTTCCGCTACCTTAATCTTCACGTCTCCAGGGTACAAAATTTCTCCTTTGTTCTTCGTACTGCCCATCACTAATGACTTCTGAAGCTTGTCGATGCATGGAATTTCTGAAACGAAAATATCACTATTAAAATATAGTTATTTGAAGGAAATAGTTACTATGCGTGTAGCTACTCTAAGTTGTTCATTACATAGACAATTTAGGTCTAACTCGTACCTGAAGTGACCACTTTCTTGATAGGCGTCCCAAGCGAGGACTCGATGACGCGCACGTCGCGCACCAGCTGCGAGAACTCGGCCGGTGTCAGTGAGCACACGTGGTCCGTGCCCTTCATGCTCTTGTCCAGAGTTATGTGCTTTTCCAGCACCTGCAATATTACATGCTGATTAGAACCATAGGTAGGTAGGTATCTAAGTGTATGCTGGGTGACTTTGGGGTCATGATCAGGAATGACAAATGTACGGAAATGTGATGAAGATGGTCATAGTGAACAACTTTTCCTGTGGGACCAACCACGAAAAAATAAGAGATGTGAGTTAATTAAGAGTAAATGTATGGAATAGCAGATTTTTTTGCGATTTCGTGGTTGGTCTCATGGAAAATGTTGTTCAGGATAAGTATCTTCTTCGCTTTTTATTATTCCGGATCATGAACCCTAAATCACTTGGTAGATCATTCACAAAGATGCTTCCTTCTCTTCTCCTACACGACGTCTTCCACTACTGACGTTATGGACAAAACACAAACTGGGGTTTCTATTGGAGATATAGAACATCGTCTGATATCCTGTGACTGAGCGTTTCTCGTTATTCATTTAAACGATCTTTATTGATACGTTGCGACGCGATTTAAAAGTTCTATCAATTGACAGTCAATTTGAAGAATTAGGTAGGCATCATCGTTATGTAGGTATGATGATAGGGGCGGAATTATTTTCCTAGGCAGTAGGTAAGAGTAGAGTTCCTATAGTTTTACCAACCTTAGCTCCTAACGCAACTGCACCCAAAGGTACGGCCGTGCCTAACTCCTGCCCGGAGTACCCGACGGGAATGTCGAATGTGTTCTTGTAATCTTGGAGGACGGTCAGATTGCAGTCCTCAAATGGCACAGGGTAAGCAGAGACACAGTGCAACAGGCAGAACTGCTTATGCTGGGCGGATACGATGTCGTAGATAGTCTTCACCGCGGTTTTGTCTACCATGCCGGTTGAGATGATGAGGGGAATCTTCTTCGACGCTGCGTACTTGAGGAACAACAAGTTGTTCGAGTCGCCAGACCCGATTTTGACGAAAGGTACTTTCAAGTTGACTAGGAAATCGAAGGATACCTGCAATCACAGCCGTTAATATCGTGTTTGGTAAGTAGGTATGTAACTTTAATAATAAAATCGTCAAGTGCGAGTCGGACCGGCGCACTAGAGGATGCGCTATGTGGAGTGAGGGACCTGCATTTGTTCCTAGCTGTCAACACAACGAATCCTCAAATCAATAAAGAGTTGGCAAAGCGCTTGTGATTCGTCTGGAGCCACAAGGGTCCATAGGCTACGGTGTCGGCTTACCCTTAGGTAGGCCGTAAGCTTGTTTGCAACCGTCGTAGTAGAAGTCTTACATAAGCAGATACTATTATGTATTCTGGGTGTCCCTTTATTGGTTACATTCAAACAGTCGTTTTGTGGCGTTATGCGATGTAGTTACATATTCACAGCAACCGGATTTTTTCCTTAACTTGTAAAAGAAAAATCTGTTGTTGTAAAGTCCTTGCTGAATTTCATGACTCTAGGTCAACGGGAAAAAGTCTACCTTGTATAAGTTTCGTGATAAAGTATTTCATCAGTTGGCAGTAGCTTTTTGAAACAAAGGATTCCTCTTACCATGTCCATGGCAGAAGCAGTACACAAGATGCCGATTTCATGTGCATACTTGAACAGCTCCCTGTACTGGGTTTCCGAGAGTTCCAAATGCTTCTTGTGGTCTCCATAGGTTTTGCCCCAAGAGTTGGCATTGTCGTACGGCCGCTCCAGGTATTTCTTTGTGAACTTCTCTCTTAAACATGTCTTTTGAAATTTGACACAACTGGCACCTGCTTCCTGAAATGATAACGTTGGAAATTAATGGAAAAGCTAAATATAGCGTGGACTTAATATGTGCCACCTAGATGAAGAGTCGGTCGGTTAGTCTTCCTATACCTAACGTAGCTATCTAACGTTAAATAAATCATTTGGGTGATTATTCTGTCATTTATATTGTACAGCCCAGCGACTAATAGGCGGGCTATTTTACGTTTGGATCATTCCGGTTTTATCTGGTGTAGGACATTGACAAGCACATACTTTTAACAACGGGTGTGTCTATTGTAGATACTGTTTGCCAAGGTCCCCTATAAATAGGCACTTAGGTGTATTTATCTTTAAAGAGGATGTATTTACCTACCTACATTTTATCGACACACCGAGGTTTTAAACATGCAGTTTTACTGCCAGCCACACCTATCCTTATATTTAGGTAGGGACCTACCAAAGTATGCTGCTTAGGTACCTACAAAGAACTGTCCATAAAGAGTATATTTTTCATCAGTAATGACGTCGTTGGCAGTACCTACATATAGATAGCCGGGCAGAAGTGTTATATAGGTGGATATCTACATACAAAGGAATATTAAAGACCTACAATGAAGTAAACGTGCCAACGACTTCTAATCTATTAATGCCTCACTCAACGTAGTTTTGACCCTTGCGACGCAAATGATGTGTTCATCGAATTCTGCCGCAATACTGCTGGTTCCCAACATCTATTTGGGATCGAATCACGGACAAAAACAACTCAACATTGGCGGCAGTCGTCAGAAAAGAAAGTGAAAGTACTTACATGCCTTCTCCTAAATGAAATATACCGAGGTAGCTATTGACAGGTTACTTTACACTAAATAGGCCATGGGAACTAACTAAAAGTTCTTCTACCCAATAATAGCTTAGCAGTGAAATTAAGATAGTGGACGGAAAATTTTGCATTTGTTTACTAACAAGTCCCGTTATATTTCTTTATCATTCATTGGGTAAGTAAGTAGTGGTTCTTTTGTCTGGCAGAGAATTCTTAATTTGCTAATACATATTAAAGGAAGTAAACACTTACCTTAGCTGCTTTTATCAGCTTTTTTGCAATTTCAATGTCACCTTGGTGGTTTTGTCCGACTTCTGCTATAATAAAACACGGGTTAGCGCCGCCGATTTTGACGTCCGAGCTTATCGTAACTTCGACCGAATTCGACATGTTCCATAAAAATTATAAACACTAGGAGTACACTGGAACGAATGGAGGTGGATGGTGGAACACTGGATTCATATGTTAAGGTTTATCGACCTCCAACACCAGTAAGTAAGGTCAATTTAATATAAAGGCGAGTAGTTCGGTGCGCGCACGCATCTCTAGTGGCGGCGCGCGGCGCGGCGCGGCCGGGGAGACGCGCCGTTCCCACTCCACAATCCACATGATAAATGATAAAAACCTGTATTACTTTAGGTATCGGACGGCGCGCACCGACACAATCATGGACATCAAGTAAACAACAATGTGATAAGCATACAAAACTTTTAATAATCTTATTTGTATTGTATTTATGTATAAATTAAATACATATTTACAGTAAATATTATTCACATAATATTGTATCTAGTCCTTAGTACATACCTACCTAAATATTTACATTAACATATATACACTAAAGTTCACAAGATGCCATTTGGACGATATCTTTGTGGTTCTTGAACCTGTCGCCCAATGCTCTGTTCACTTTGGAGTCCGTAGGTTTTCCTAGGAAATTGGATATGAACCGGCCGGCTTCTACCAGCTTGACGAGGTCTATGTGGGTGTTGACGCCGAGCCCGTACAGGAGGTAGACCAGGTCTTCGGTGGCGAGGTTGCCGCTGGCGCCGCGCGCGTACGGACAGCCGCCCAGACCGGAGATGGACGAGTCCACGGTCGTGCAGCCGAACTGCGGAACAAGTTATCTTTTTATATCGATGACGTAATCTTGCTGTAATAACTCCAGGGAACGAGCTTATTAGATTGATGCCAATTTAATAAATTATCGGATCATTAAATAAGTAGTCAACCATTCATAAGTTTGATAGAGAAAATGCGTTAAAATTAAAGTTTCTAATAGATTTTTATATATAATTTACATATTTGCCTATAATTGCGTAATATTTAATCAAAGTCAAGACTTTTGATAACAAAAATGATAGCAAATAACAAAGAAGATAAGACGTCATGAAAATATATTTTTGTCGCTACTCGCTAGATGTGATTGTTGATAGATGACTGAGAATTACTTTTTTATTATTCTAGTAGGCACCAACATTACCAAATCACCCTCCAAGCCAAAACACCCCGGTTGTGCCCTAAAGGAGGGATCCGCTTTGGCACCTAATCCCAAGATATGGCATAGGCACTAGTTTTACGAAAGCGGCTGCCGTCTTATTGGGATTAGACCGGGTCCCTCACGATGTTTTCCTTCACCGGAAAGCCATATAAATACATAAATAAAATAAAATGTAGATAATTAATTATCCTACTATAATATTATAATGCGGAAGTTTGGATGTTTAGATGTTTGTTACTCAATCACGCTTAAACGGGTAACCGATTTGGATGAAATTTTGCACTAAGATAGTTCATAGCCTGGATAAAATAAATAGGATTGTTTTTCCTCCAGGTCCACGCAGACAAAGTCGCGGAGTAGGCAAGTTACTCTAAATTTCGGTTCCGCAGCGATAGAACGTCTGCCCGTATGTAACGTAGAAGTGCACCGCACATTTGTCAGGCGACTACAGTGGTATCCCCGGGACACCTCGTGCAAAACCATTGAAAGCCACTCTTCTGACATGTACCCAGGAACACATTTTGATTTTGGTATACCTACCTACCTCCAAAATAGCCCCTAAGTTAGTGTGCCCTTGCCCGTATGTCAGTGCAGCGCTTTGTGAGGCGACGCCGGGGTCAGCACTCCATTTATCCGCTTGTGGATGGAGCACGGAGTGCCCAGGTCCAGGGACACCTCGTAACAGCCCATGGCCAGTGTCGTCGAAGTGCTGTTATCCACGTTAATCCCCTAGCCTGATCCCCCAGGGCAAAAAAACGGTTAGGTTGTTAGGTGAATTGCGACCCTACAGCGCGCGAGCGAAGTGAGCGTGACGCGGTAGCATCCGGCGAAGTGCATTAACCGAACATTATCATTTTTTCCTAGTTGAATATAAAATAATTGCCGCTAATTCCCGTGGGTGATCGGGGTCAGGTGATTAACGTAGATAACGTAATGGTCGAAGTGCAGCGCGAACTTGTCGGGCGAGGCCACGGCGAGCACCACCAGGAGTATCCACGCTGATGGTGGCCCCCAGGGATACCTCGTGATAAACCATTGTCAGCAGCTTCTCTGACATATACCTACCCAGGAAGATAGTTAAACTTTGGTACACCTACCTCCAAGCCAGCCACTAAGTTAGCGAGCCCCTGGCCGTATGTGTCGTGGAAGTGGAGCGCGAACTTGTCAGACGTTGCCACGTTGAGCACCTCTTTCATCAGCCTGCGCACGGAGCCCGGAGTACCCACGCCGATGGTGTCCCCCAGGGATACCTCGTAACAGCCCATGGCCAGTAGCTCCTCTGACATCTGTCCAGAAGATATCAATGTAGAAACTCATGTAGAAATTAGATTATTGTGCACAAGATCAACTTAACTCGATTCTTGATCTGAACGTATAGGTACTAGTTAAAAAATAAATAAGGAATACTCTCTGTGCCCCTGAAAATTGGTTTACATATATTACATTTTGGAGGAGGAAACAGCTGAGTCGGTCCTCGAGAGTGCCGTTTTTGTATAGACGAAACACCCCGTTTATAAAGTAGGATACATTAATAAACTATAATAAGGTACCTTCATACCAAAGTTAATCAGTTCAGCGCGAAACACATTTGCATTTATATTACTAAAATGGATACCCGTTGGTTATAACGTCACGGTATAGGTACCTAATATAATTACCTTGGCAACGATTTTAGGATCTACGGCTCCATCATATGGACACCCAACGACACAGGAGAGGTAGCCCCGTACCCGCAGACCGTCCTTCACCGCCTGATTGGCCACGGCTCGGAACCTCTGGAGGCCCTCTTGCATCGAGCAGTTCAGGTTCTTTTGTGAAAATGACTCGGAAGCCGCGGGAAATATAGCTATTTCCTCAATGTTGCATTTTTTCTGTTGATAAGAATAAAATATTATTGTATTGTACACATGCCCCCCCCATGCATACCAAATTTCTATGCAGGGGGGGGGCATGTTTCTCTGCAGCTGACTGTACATCACTGGTGTGTTAGGTACACCTACCTGTATTAAAATGTTACCACTTAGGGCGGATTACACCAACATACTAATTAGCTGACCGATCAACGTTAAATATGGCGCTGGCATAATTATGATCCCATAAGTAGGAACTTGATATCCATACATTCAGATTTTAACAAACACCGCTTACGATTACCGCTTGTTTGATGCAACCCACCCTTATATGGGAAATTTTAGGTATCTACTATGTAACGAAAAATATGATTTTAGTGTCAGTAGGTAGGAGAACCCGAGGATTCGCTGTGGAGAGTGAGGGACCTGAGGCCCTACCGCGAAACGAAAACGAATTTCGACCGTGTATCTCCCTCTCTGTTTCACTTGCTAGTTCGAGCAACAAAGAGGGAGATACTCGAACGAAGTTCGTTTTCACTCTTCAAAAGTTTGGTATTCAGATTCACTTTATTATTGGAAAATATGAATGTGGCCAGTTACACTAATATTAGGCATGATGCCTCATGGTCAAATTGATAACATAGTGATGCTAAATGGATAGTAAACCATCAAATTATCGTAATAAAGTATAAATTATAAAATATAATTAAAATCATAAAAAGATATGAACCTTGAAAGTTTAGAAAAAATATGCATTTTTTTTTATTGTCCAAGAGTAAATTAAAAGCTACCAATAGAATCCTTACGCTTTTCTAGAAACAAAATTGTACGATAACTATGTACTTAAACGCAGTATTTCACGACCGAAACAACAATTTACCTGATTTTCCATACTACGATTAGTACAAATATATATACAAATGTGACGTCACAATTGTATAGACACACAGTATGAAGCGTTTCGCGCTGCCGCCAGCGAGGTCAATCTTTATCTCATTTTTTTAGGTATTTATGTTCTTTAATTGTAGTTGCTCCCATACAAACATTTGTTCCTGTCCAAAAACTGGTTCGAATGACCCCACAAAAAAAATGTTAGTCATCATCCCTATTGATGCAGCATCTGAAGAAGAGATTTCAGTTTTGTATTTGATACTTACGGCTATTTCATAGCCCTTTAGGTTAGGGATGAGCACAGGATAGTTGACCCCAAGCTCCCTTTTAAGGGTCTTCATAACTTCTGCACCATCACTCATTTGCTTCACCCATTTGGGGCTAACAAAACTGTTTGGGATAAGAAATAATACTACTATTTATACACTTTCTAGTGTCATACGGGGGGTCATAGTTCTGAAGACATATAAGCAACACAACACAAGTCTCTTTTAGAATAATATAATATTTTGTACACTATTTTATTAGGGGTGTGTAACAACTTTTGATATATTATTGATCGATATAACGGTTAAGGGATATAATGCACTTTTGGTATATCAACATTTGGAATATTCTGATATCATCTAACTAGGTAGATATCATCACTTATCAGGTATAAGTAATGAACTTGTAATATAATAGTATATTACGTACCTAGGCAGTGAATTCGTGAATGGCCTAGATCGCAGGTGTTTGTGTAAATATGCGATCTGGGGCTTTACGAATTACCGCCCGTGGTGAGTACACAATTTTACGTCTTCACCTGGCCACAATGCGAGTTTTACCGTACGCGCAGCGTGCGATCAGGGATTTGATCAAATGACTGATTTTTTCTAGGAAAATGATAAAATGGATTCGCCATTTTAACATCCTGCGTGATTTGATCATATCCCTTAGAGATTTGTTCAAATCTCTGTTTTGGCCATTTCCCTGCGACATATATATATATATATTTCTTAATAAACAAATATTAGGAGACATTCTTACATAAACCAAACTAGCCCCATAGTAAGCTCAATTAGGTTTGTGTTATGGTTACTAGACAACGATATATTTAATAGATAGGTTTAATATCATGCTCATAACAAATATTGCCCTTACCGGGATTCAAACCCAGGACCTTCAGTTTCATACGCAGCGTCACTAGCCACTAGGCTAAACGGTTGTCCACTAATCAAACTTACCTAGCAGATTCAATGTCTTTGATACCAGCAGCTGATAGTTTGCCAATAAGCTCGACTTTTAATTCAGTGGGAACAAACTTGGCTTCATTTTGCAGACCATCCCTAACACCCACCTCATAAATTCGGATCTCAGGAGCTTTACTACTCTGGAATTAAATAAAATTGACTTCAAAATAATATTAACCATATCAGTGCTGGGAGAAATGGCATAATTAATAAATACCAGCCAAGTGCCAACCCGCCAACTAGATGGTGCAGTTGCGTCGGCCGAATTTGTATGAAAGTTGGCCTTTCCAAATACACATTATCAATGTCGTTGGCTATTATTCGGTAACTAGTTATGCCTACTTATGGCCGGTTCCAATAATCAATCCACCAATTGTTTTCCTTACCAACAGTTACATTTTGACACATTTTCTACGGGTAATCTGTCGTAACTGCCGGTAAGGAAAACTATCGGTGGATTGATTACTGGAACCGGCCATTAGCTGATAGTTTTCCTTTTAAATTAATTATATGTACCACTGCCATGTTTTTTTTCACATTACCAGTAGTAGCCATTTTAGCCAGGGGGGTCATGGAGGGAACCAACGATTTTATTCTATATATCCGCTTTATGGTAAGGGTTACTGAGCTAAGCCGCAGACGGACAGATGGACATGGCGAAACTATACGGGTTCCTTGTTGACTATGGAACGAATAAATAGCAATGAAAATGTTCGGCGTTTATTTGTAATCCATATACCAATGTTTTTAACAATTGCTACTTACGTATTTACAGCAACTTGTAATAGGTCGGCCCAATTTAACTGCAGATAATTTTAAAAACATGATATCAAACTAATTCAGACGAAAACGATAAAATACACACACAATAATTACCACGAATGACTTATATGCATTTAATTTAACATTAGAGCTCTACATTGTTATCACTAGTTTTATATCTCTTATCAGTCCATCTGTTTATTCTTAAAATTTGACGTGTTAATTATAGGCCCTCTACACTCTTAAACAAGCAGTAAGAGTTGAATATTATAATATTTGAGCCACATTAAAAATCGTTGTGTTGTTGGTGATTCTCGCCGTGGAACCGATAACGAAACGAACTGTCAAGTTTCGGCATCAACTGACGTGACGTGTCGTTGGTTGGTATATGTCAAAAAGCGGTGATTTTGTCGGCTAAGTCGGCTTTATTCATTGACAACTGTTGTATCAATATAATATAATAAAAAGGCAACATGGGTAACAATATGATAAACTTGTTAGAATTGTATCTATTTACGATTGTCAGAGAATATTATATTAATGCTATTTCTTGTTATTTTAGCAGTAAACAGCGCGACGTCTTTCGTCATCTCTTCGATACTAACCCTCCTCATATTTTCTGGGATGCAAATGTACAAACCCTGGCTGGTTAAGTCACCCATGACTATTATATTCGGAGGCTACCTTGGATCAGTTATGTTCATGTTCTTCATTACCGTATCCTTTACAAATAAAAGATCAGAGCCGCAAGGTGAAATAATTACTTAACAAAATTTGTGCCTACTATTCCCTTAGAGGTAAAATTAAGTTGATTCCAAATAGAACCACTTCTACTGTGTTATTTTTTTGCTAGTACTTACTTGAGTTCAAAATTCAACAATTGAAGTCATATTTTTTGCATGTATTTCCTTAAAAGTGATAAAGGCAATAGGTAATCTAGAAGCAACATTGTTTGGGAAGAACTTCCAACTGAAGCTGCCTGAGATAGCACTGTCTATGGCAGTATCACTCATTGCTGCCGGAATGGTACACAGGATCTGCTTCACAACTTGGTAAGGCACTATGAAAATAAAAATCCAAATAGTGGATGGGTAAAATATTGGCTGTCAATACTAGAGGTTGAAAACAATGACAATAGAAAATTAGTGTAGCTATTTTCAGTTTTGTTTTAGTACGGTTTTGAAAAAGATCTATTCATAAGCTGTATTAATATCTTTCAAGTTTCTTAGTAAACATTCTCTTTATAGTGGGATGGGGATACTATTTTCTAAATTCTGTATGCACTATGCTCTCCCAGAGCATGGTTCTATTTATAGGCAACATAATTAGCTCTTTTTATGTAAACTGCAAGTGTTGCGTATAATGAAAATGATTAAGTTACAGAGGTCAATCTCCTAGATTTACCCGACTAGGAATGAAATCCACTACCTCTTCTAACATATGAAATTGCAAGTTGTATCATTAGCATTATATCAGCTATAAAGTGCATATTTTAGTGTGATTGTTATAAAGGCTGAGATAATAAGTGTTCTTGGATAGAGAAAGTTTTAAATGATTCCTTCTGCTAATATGTATTTTCATTTTATTTCAGTTTGATATTTTCAATAATCGTCATTTACTACATGAACAAGCTTTCACAAAAGACATATGCAATGACTGCACCTGTTGCTGTGACCACCAAGACTCGACGTCACAAGTGATCATTACTATAAGTGTTTTTTATTATTTTATAATAAAGTAAATCTCTCATATACTGTGTTGCTTATTATCTTACCTCGTAATAGAAAATGCCCTGAGGGGATCAGGAACAATAATAAATACATTAGTATAATATATTATATAATTATATTATAATTTATTTAGTTTATTCCAAGAATTTCAGCAAACTTATCTGCCTCTTAACATTTAGATATAAAAACTAAATTAATATAAGAGTTAGTAGTTCAACTATGTGGAAAAATAAACTGTTAATCATCAGAAAATAAATACCTAATTCATCTTGGCTGCACTCTTGTTTTTGAACTTTCAAACAGCCACTAAATTTAGTCTCATGACTCTCATAAATTATGTATCAATAACTATGAGGTAAATACAACCTACAATTACATTTTGTTCCATTTGTCATTTGAACAAAATTATCACAAATCAAACAAACCTTACAGGTAAACCTAACAATAGTTTCATGATAATTCAACTAATAATAATAAATTCAATGAGTGAGTTGCTAATACTGCCAACACAGGTTGTGAGCCGAGCTCTATTAGCTAAGCTGTCAAGGTCCATGTCGCCAAATCGAGTCAGTCTGTTGTTGACAGTTCTAACTACTTTATCTCATTTATATCTGACATTCACAATTAGTGTTTTTTTTATTATTATTAATAAGTAGGTACTGGAGCCCATTCCATATTTGCTGATAGTTGGGACTTTAATATGGAATTCACTCTTTTTTTACGAAACAGATTTATTTCCTTCCCTCCCTTTGCATAATTTTGAACAGAATTTAAACAGCCAATAAAGTTAATAATAAAGAAGTATTCCAGTACTAATGAGAACACTACAAATATAGCTAATCAACTTGTCACTTTGTAGTTTCCATGCCAGCATTAAAATTATTGTTGGACCTTTTAATCTGAAATATAATTCCAGATATAGTTAGTGTAAAAACATCAATTAGTCTTCATGTATAGTGTGCATCTACTTATAATTGTTAACCTACAAATATTGCACACTGGCGTCTTACTTTAATAAGGAGTCTATAATAGTTTCTTAAAACAAAGTTATTACAAAATAGAAGTGGATACATGCATATTACTATAGCTAGAATATAAATATAAAATCATGTTTGAAAAATTCTACACTTATCAAGGAATAACAATCCAACAAATCATGAACTTAGCTTAAGATGATTTTACATGGGTGGTATGGTGCATGTTTGGCACTAAATATGGAAAAGTTTATTTATGTTAACATTCACCACAAATCAAAGAAATTAAAAATTTATTGATAACCAATGTGTATCACAGACTTTTTCAAACATGTAAGGCACATAGATGATTATATTAGGTCAGCCTGTTCACCCACTCATATAGTGAAAGTTGAGCATCAACATATAAAAAAGGCTCAGTTCAAATTCTAGAAAATACACTTGCCATTCATCTTGCTGAAGCATAGTACCTAGTAGATAAACAATACAACAATGGGCTTGCTTTTTATTGAAAAAAGAAAACAATAATGCTGGTATTATTTCCCATTATTGTTATGAAATACTATTTTTTTATATAAAAGAATCAAATAAAATATCAAAAACATGTCCATTCAGAAATTATATAGACATTGAAAATCAGAGTACCAAAGCTTTTAGGGTTTTAAATTACTTATTCCTTATGTGCATGCTGTTGTTCCTGGAGTAAGGGTTTTGTAGGATTCTGGGAGTGGTTTCCATCACTCGCAAGAGCAGCTCATCCAGATAATTTTCCAACTCTTTAGACTTTTTCTTTTCTGCTTCCATGTCTCTCTGCATGTTGTATACCATTACAATAAGATCTTCTTTAGACTTGCCTTCAAATTGTTGCAAGACCGTTTTGGGTATGTTGTTGTACACGGGGTTGATGGAATCTTCTTCTACAATATTTTCTTCTCCAACAATAATTCTTTCTTCCAGTAACTTTTTAGGTTTGTTGCTGTTACCAAACTTTTTAAAGAACTTTGGGCTTGGTTTTTCTTTTAAAGAGCTTGGACTGTCAAGTTTTTTATTTCTTTCAAGGCTTGAAGATTTTTCTCTGTCAATCATAGTTTGGCTGACCGAATGAGATTGTTTTTTAGAGTACAGCTTTTGGGACCATTCATCATCTTTATCAATAATTTGAGATGGCGGCCTCGGAGGAGTGAATGTGTCAAGGCTCAACCGCACAGGTTTCTGAGGCACTGGTACAGATTTGTCAGAATTTGCTAAATTGCTACTGGTAGATCTTCTCAAGAATTCTCCACCACCTAGGTTCTCAAGAGAGGCATTCATAGGGGAAGGTGTGTACTTGTGCCCTCGCGGCAGTGTATTGACATTGAGGGAACTGCCAGAACTTTTGTGGGACAAGTCATCAAAAGCAAATTCATCTTCATCCTCACTGATGACACCCGGGTCGGCCTCTGTTGCCAGTGTTTTAGGAGTCGAGTGGTCTGGAGTAGACAGTGCCGAGTTTTTAAGATTTCCAATACTTCCAGCAAGAGATGATGAATCACTCTTTTTGTCCTTTTTAGTAAGATTCATCTTAGAACCCAGATTTTTGGCAAACTTCTTCAAGCCTTTTCGTTTTTCAATGCTGCCAATGCTCATAAGACTGCCACCGACGTTTTGGGCTATGCTAGACAAGGATGACTTGTGCTTGTCTTTCTTGCTGAGGTCAGACAAGCTGCCCTCCTTCACGGTAAAGGCGATTTTGACCTCCAACTCTCCTCTATTTTTGTCATTCTCCTTTCCTGACTTGCCCTGCAAAGTGTACCAACGGTTTCTAGGTCTCTCGTAAACATCGAGGTCTTTTAACGGAATCGATATTTGACCTAGTAAATGATCTTTTACAATGTCTTCATCGTACACTTTCAAAACAATTTCAGCAGTATTGCCCTGGCTTGGTATACGCAACTCGCATTCCTCGAGCCACTCTACATTCTCAGTGGCTTTGTGTTTCACGGATGTTTGGAATTTTTCTTTGCCGAGGGCAATAGTAACAAAACATTTGTTAGTACCGTTTTTACCTTTGATTAGTAGTCCACGAGCCCTTTGGACCGTTACTTGAACGTGTGTTGGATCCCACATCGTATATGAAGTGATTGAATCACCAACACTTATTAGGCAGATCTAACAATTACAATAAGTTAACTAATTCGTCTAATTCGAACTATAAACCACTATAAACTAATGAATTAATGAATGTGTCATCAGCTGCATTCCGTTCGGTACTACGTTAATGTTTATGTTTGTCTATGGTTACTGACGGTGGACTTTACGTTATTTATTTTAGAATAAAATTATTTTTGTAAGCTTTCAGCTATTATAAATATCATAATTAATTCAGAAAAGTAAACACGATTAGGTAATCAGTTATTTTACAATTAGCGATAGTAATTATATGGCAAAAATATAAGATTCCAATTTACTAAACGAAATTCATAGAGTAGTGGTTGTTTATGGTATTTAATTTAGGTTTGTTCTACACATAGACTCGCATTATCAAAGCAAGACGATGTTTCATGTACTTGACTCTGTCACTTCTTATGGGCAGCTGAGCTGAGTTAGAATGAGACGAATGGTACGGTATTTTGAGTCTATTAACGACTTATCTCCATCTACTGAGGGGCTACCGCGAAGTGAAAACGAACTTCGTTTGTGTATCTCCGTCTCTGTCGCACTTGCTCGTTCGAGCGATAGAGAGGGAGATACACGAACGAAGTTCGTTTTCGTTTCGCGGTTGCCCCTCTGCCGACCACAAAATAGTAAACAATACTGCCGGGACGTCAACGTCAAGTAGACACTTATAGTGTTGTAACTATTTTAAAGTTCATATTCATCGACATTTTATCGGCGTCAATTATTTATGTAGGCGAGGCGTGTACTATTCGTCTCATTCTAACTCAGCTGCCCATAAAAAGTGTCAGAGACAACTATATGAAACATCGTCTTGCTTTATACTGCGGGTCTGTATTGGTCTGTGACAATGACATAATAAACTAAAGCCGTGTCCGCTGCGCCAAAAAACTAACAAAACATGTTAGCAAAATATGTAACAAAACATATATAGGTAAAGTGGCCGTCAATAGAACTTGCTAACTATGTAAACAAACAATGTATTGAAATTGACATTTAAACTGTCAATTTCAATACATTGTTTGTTTACATAGTTAGCAAGTTCTATTGACGGCCACTTTACAACTGCCCGTCCATTGCGACTTTGGAGTGAACAATGTATTGTTTGTCATAACATTTCACTTCTCTTTTGACAGCTGTCATCCCAGTACAATTTGCCATCTTCGGTCATTGAATAAAATACAGCGTCTTTTCTTTATTCCACCCCATTGCAAATAATAATAAATTAAATTATGCCCTATTCGACAGTTCTTCACTCAAACTTTCAAAAACAAGTAAGTCAATGCAAAAACAAAACATTAAATAATAGACTCCCTCCCCCGCAGGAATGTTTTCCATCCGTGGCGGAAATAGTATTTTATGCAACTGTTGTATATGATGTAGGGTCTTAAAACGCGAGTGTCGTGAGTTGCGATGCGAGCCTTGGCGAGCATTGCAATTAAAGACGCCACGAGCGTTTTAAGACCAAGTTATACACCGTTGCATACAATACTTTTTCTGCGAATAATTTTAAATAAATAAGTAGCATTTGACTTTTCAGGCAGTAAGTTTTCCGTTAGTTGTATATTTCTTCAGTGGTGTAGTTATTTTCTTCTTCGTCCATTTTAAAAGGGACATACACATTTTTTTCACTTCACAAACACGAATAAAATCGTAATAAGTTATTAATAACGAATAGTTGTCATATTTCGTCTTTTAATTTTGAACTGGAACTTTGGTGGGAAATTAGAAATATGACACATTGACACCTCTTGTTTATGGTCTGTTTTGTTTTTAATTTCCTTGCACTTGCCATCCGAACCAAACTAAATCCGGATCCGAACTGAATCGGATCGGTTTATATTTATAAATAATACCAATAATTGGTAAAATATGTATATTAACACACAATACATGATCATTTATTTTTATTTTGGTAAATAATTTATATTCTACAAATGTTTGATAGTAAATAAAAACTTTTTATTTCGAAAAAAATCTTATGAATTTGGTACCACTGCAATATAGCGGCCGATTAAGAAAAAGTTAGATGATTTGACATCGTGGTAAACTGTGCTTTTATGAAAAATGTATGAACCTTAAAAGTACACTAAACGGTTCGTTTATGGGCCATAGAGCATAGAGTTTTTCGACGACTTATTATCGGTGTCTTTCGTTTTTCAAATGTTGTATTACTTATTATTATATCCTGAATGTCTGTCTAATTAGACCAGCTAGACATTACTGGCTTACCACGAGGCAGCTTGACCCTTATTATCGGTGTCATTGTATTTGAGCTAAAGCCTGTATAAATGACAGATGAGTTCATGATATAGCGGAAATGTTGACAACAACTGTGGCCGTTCGCCGATATCGGCCCGTGTAGCGTATCCTATTAGGAGACGCTACACCTCCGAATTTGTCGGACGGCCTAGCAAGGTCACAGATAATCTAGTATGGAGTGACTTTGATTTGGCCGACCGCGGTGCTTCCGATATTTATCTAGGAGGGATCGCCTAATGGCCGGTTCCAATAATCAATTTACCGATAGTTTTCCTTACCACCAGTTACATTTTGACACATTCTCTACGGGTAATCTGTCAAAATGTAACTGCCGGTAAGGAAAACTTTCGGTGGATTGATTATTGGAACCGGCCATAGATCATCTGTGACCTTGCTTGGCCGTCCGCCGATATTATAAGGTAATGATTGCACACGGGCGCTACATGGGCTAAAGACGCCTCTGGACAAAGTTAGGTAGGTATAGACAATATTTTTTTCGGTTTATTATTTGCTTTTCTACATAATATATTCAAATCGTTATCAAAACTATACCCTATTTTTTATATCCGTGATTTCGTCGCGCCGCTAATATACTTAAAACAACAACAGTTTTAGCTACTGGGTACAGCTAAAGAGGCGCTAATAAGTTAAAAAAAAATATTGCATAATTAAAATTTTTAGGTGTTGTTCTTTCAACCTGCATTTGTAGAACGAGGACCAAATTATTGGCCAACGTTAGTCGGTACTTAGCCATACAAACTGAAGAAGTAAACATAATTAACCATAGGTATGTAGAATCATGGACCAAAAGACACTTGCAAGGAAAACAAAGGAAGGGAAGATCTTATGCTAGATGGGACGAAGTCATTAAGAAAATAGTAGGTTTAAATTGGGTTAAAGTAGCCCAATCTAGAGAAAACTGGTTATCTTCGGAGTGGTTCTTGTAAGAGGAAACAGTGTCTTAATAAAATATTTTAGACAAAATGTTTTCTTCTTTTATGTTATGTAAGTTAGACTTACAAGAAATTAGAAGGCTTTTTGTCCAAATGTACCTTCTGTAATGTAGTCTCGCGTCTCTGAAGAAGTAATTTTTAAGCTTTTCGACAGACGTTCGTTAGGCTACTTAAGGCTTGAAAGGTCGTCATTTGTCATCGCCAGATTACGGAAACGGATTGCACAAAAGACGTCTTAGAGCCACTTCCTTCTTCCTAATGCCGCGATTGCTGCGGAAAAAAGACAAAGTAGTTTCAGCTAAGGATGGGCTCAAGGCTCAACAATAGATTGGCGTGAAAAAGATGAAACACATTTTATAATATAAATAATTGCGAGTTTTTATGTCCTCTACTTAACTATTGTTAGCAGGGCTGGACACACGCAGTCCCTTTTATCCAGTACTGTATTGTCATAATACACATGAATAGAAGTCGTCAAGATGGTAGTAGCTTATAGTAAAATCTATTTGATTTTAATTAACAAGAATGCGTCTTACTTGAGATCCGTCTAGATTAGAAGAGAGCATTGACAAGCGTTAGCAATAATTGCCAGAGTCAAAATATTGATAAAGCTGGCCATGTAAGAGAGTACACAAATAAAGTGTGTCATAGAATATCCAACACTTCCCCTCTAGGGCACACTCTTATTTGCAAATAGTACCAGTAGAGACAAAATTTTCAAAGAAAAATGAACATTAAGAAAATTACATTTTGGCTCTACCACATTAAATGCTATAAAGAAACAGAGATTGTACACTTTAAACAAATTCATATTGACTCTACCTAAACATTATGATAAATCTGTTATAAATTCAAAGTATACAATAATAATTTGGTCCATATATATATACTCTAGTTTGAAATTAGGACTCAACAAACGTTCATAGCTTTAACAAATTCGTTATGCTTTACTCTACCTAATGGCTTGGTCAACACATCTGCAATCATTTTATCTGTAGACAAATATTCTACTTTAATGACATTTTTAGCTATTAAATCTTTGACATAGTGGTATCTTATGTCGAATAAAAGATACATCTTTACATACATCCGATATTGCAAGATATTCTGACTCACAAGATGATAAGGAGACACATCTCTGTTTACGAGATTCCCAATTAACTGTATTGTTGCCTAATTTAATGACATAACCAGTGTAGGATTTTCTGTCAGTAATATCATTGGCCCAGTCTGCGTCTGTAAAGGCACACATAGACCAATTCGTATTCTTATGATAACATAAAGAATAATGAATTGTACCCGCCAAATAACGCAGAATACGTTTCGCTGCTAACCAATGTGACCTATCGAAACAGTTGTTAAATTGACTAAGCTGGCTACATGCGTACGATATATCTGGCCGTGTACATACAGACAGATATAACAAGCAACCTAGTAGTTGTCGATAGTTATAAACATCATCCTGTAAACAGTCATTATTTTCAGATTTTACAAGTTTAGAGTTAATTTCCATAGGTGTGGCTGCTGCCTTACAATTTTCCATATTAAAACGTACAAGTAGTTTTCTAATATATTCGCTCTGATCTAGCGTTAAGGTTCCCTTAACTCTATCTCTAGAAACATTTATACCTAGACAGCTCTTAAGCGGACCTAAATTTTTAACATTAAACTCATTTTCTAAAATATTTAATAAATTTCGCTTGTTTGAGCTGTTTTTACTGTAAAAGACATAAAAATCATCAACATACAAAGCTAAACTCACTAAATCATCTTTGTCACCTTTTACATAGACACAGGGTTCACATTTAGATTGAGTATGCTCACTAAGTAGAGTATGTATTTTATAGTTCCACATTCTACTTGCCTGTTTAAGGCCATAAATGCTTTTCTTTAGTAAACAAACCTGACTTTTATTGTTGTTATTGAAACCAATAGGCTGTTCCATAAATACAGTCTCATTGAGGTCGGCATTTAGAAAAGCTGTTGCCACATCTAGATGATCAATGTTTAAGTCTAACTGATTAGCTATACAAAATAAAATTCGCATTGTAGATTGACGTACAGTCGGCGAAAAAGTTTCCTGATAGTCAATGCCTTCACGTTGGGTAAAGCCCCTGGCGACTAATCTAGCTTTAAACCGATCAAAGTTACCAGAAGCGTCGTATTTTATTTTATAGACCCATTTACATTTAATTACATTTTTATCAATGGGCCTATCTACCAGTTCCCAGACATTGTTTTTAACTAGAGCATCATACTCACTTTTCATGGCATTTAGCCATTGTTGGCTATTTGAGCCATTAACAGCTTCCTCGTAGGTAATGGGTTCATCAGTTGATGGAGATGGTCCTTGAGCGAGTAAGGACAAATCATAGTCTAAATACCTCGCAGGGAGTACATTGCGCGTGGAACGTGACGAACGTTGTGGTGCAGTGACGGTCACAGGACGAGCCGCTGCATCACCTTCAGCTGCCACCGGGGGAAGGCTCACTGGTGGTGAGCCGCCGGCACCTGTGGAGTCAGCTGTGCTGGAGTCGCTGCTTCCAGTGCAGTACTCATCGGAGTCTCCACCTAAAATTGTGGATGAACTTCTGTCAGTTGAATTCAAATAATTATTTTCAATATTATTATCACTACTATCATTGTTTAAAAAATCATTATTTGAAATTTCATTATTTAAAACATCATTATTTAAAATTTCTTTATCATTATTTGAATTTAATTGAATATCATTCTGACTAGAAACATTACCACTATCACAGATCTCATTCTCGGTATAACTATAAGTTACCATATCACCTATGGACAGTTCTTGTAATGGATTTGTATGGGGTTCGTAAAATCTATTCTCAATAAAAGCTACATTTCGGGATTTGATAACCTTTGTGGGGTCCATAGGATCAGCTAAGCGATAACCTTTAGAAGTATCACAATATCCCACAAATATGTATTCCTTTGCCTTAGAGACCAATTTATCACGCTTATGCTTAGGTACCAAAGAAAAAGCAGTACAGCCAAAAACCCTGAGGTGTCCAAGGTTGACCTTTTTGCCAGACCAGACTTCCTCAGGTATACGTCCAGCTAAAGCCGATGTGGGAGACCTATTCTTTAAATATAAAGCAGTCATTACCGTTTCTCCCCAAAATCTTTTGCCAAGACCTGAGTGCTGTAACATGCAGCGTACCTTATCAAATAAAACGCGAAAACCGCGCTCCGCTACGCCATTTTGGGCACTAGAGTAGGGAATGGTTGTTTGATGGATTATACCATGTTCTTTTAAATATTGAGTAAATTTAGAACTAGTAAACTCTCCACCATTATCACTACGAAGGCAAAGGATAAGCAAATTCTTTTCTTTTTCTACCATAGCTTTAAAATGAACAAAACACTCAAATACCTGTGATTTGTTCTTCATGATGAAACCAAAACTCTTCCGGCTGAAGTCATCTGTGAAGGTGAGTAGGTATTTTCCCCCTCCATGGCTTGTCTCCGGCATTGGTCCACAGACATCGCTGTGCACCAGCTCCAGTGGTCGTGCTGTCTTGCTGCTGCTTGCCTTCGGGAAAGGCTCGGCCGAAAGCTTCCCCTTAATGCAAGCTTCACAGTTCTTGAGTTCTTTCGAATCCTGAAACACCACACCACATGCATCCCGTAACTTACACATACCTGCTGAATGCAAGTGTCCAAGACGAAAATGCCATAACTCCATGATAGCGGGTATGGAGACAGCAACTGAAGCACTCGGTGCGACCTGCCTAGGTTGCAGGTCCAAAGAGTGCATCCTATTAGGATTATACCCCTCAGCCCCAGATACATCCCCGGAGAGTTTATAAATGCCGTTTATACATTTAGCTACAGCTATATAGTTGCCAGGTGCTTTATTGAGACTATTATCCTTATCATACACAAAACACCCATCACTATTGAATAAAATAGAATGACCATCTTTACACAGTCTTGAAACTGAAAGTAAATTGGCAGATAGATTGGGAACTAGCATAACATTTTTTAAGGTTCTCACCTGTCCATTAATAGCAATATTCAAGTCTCCAATTTTTGAACTAGACATTGTTTCACTATTTGCCAAACTAATACACTGCTTCTTAGTGTCTTTTATGTTGCAAAGTAAGTTTGGATCATTGGACAGATGAGAAGATGCACCACTGTCAAGATATATATCTGTCCGGTCCTGGGCAAAGTAGGCTGCGGTGGTAGACTTCGACTCCTTTTGCTTCTTGTCCTTCTTGAACTTAAAACACTTCGGCTTGATGTGACCGACTCGATGGCAATATGAACACTTCAATTTTCCAGTAATGTATGCCGTCGTGGAGTTACCGTTGCTTGCTGTCTTCCTTTGCGCTTCTTGGAGAAGACGAGCGCGCACCAGGTCACTCTTGAGTTGCTCTGACGATATGCAATAAGTTTCCAAGTTAGATACCAGAGTGTCATATTCTGCCGGAAGACCACGTAATAGAATTTCAGCAATCTCTTGGTCATCCACTATCCTGCCGATGTCTGCCAGCTGATGAACTAAAGACATCACATGTTCTATGTAAGCAGACATGTCTGTGTGTTCGGTGAAGTCCATACGATGAAGCTGCCGCAACAGCAGCACCCGTCCATATAGCCCCCTGTCCTCAAATATGTCAGCCAAGTTCTTCCAAGCTTGCTTGGCTGTGGCCGCCGACCGAACATATTGATAGAGTGCCGGCTTAACGTTTAGACAAACGCGAGCCAAGGCGCGCTGGTCGCGCACGGCATCAGCGCTTGTCAAAGCTGCATCCGTTGCCCTGTCAATTGTGTCCCACAATCCTTCCGTGGTCAAAACCATTTTCATGACGAACTTCCAGTTGTGATAATTGTGGCTATCAAGCTTTTCAATAGCTGTGCCACCCATGACGACATTTGTGGTCGTCGTATTTTCCGCCATCTTGACGAATTATTACAAAGATATTGTTGAGAGTTGTCGCAGGACGTGATGTTCATATGAATGTTGTGTACTGTGCCACTTTTTCAATAACCACTTATAAGATGGATTGAGATTTCTTCTCCTCTCGTGTGGTTCTCACTGGGTACTTAACCTGTTAGCAGGGCTGGACACACGCAGTCCCTTTTATCCAGTACTGTATTGTCATAATACACATGAATAGAAGTCGTCAAGATGGTAGTAGCTTATAGTAAAATCTATTTGATTTAAATTAACAAGAATGCGTCTTACTTGAGATCCGTCTAGATTAGAAGAGAGCATTGACAAGCGTTAGCAATAATTGCCAGAGTCAAAATATTGATAAAGCTGGCCATGTAAGAGAGTACACAAATAAAGTGTGTCATAGAATATCCAACAACTATGGACGTAATTTTTTCAACATTGGCTGACGGTGAAATGCAGTTACAAAAGTAATAACAAAATAGCCGAATCGTTTCTAGGCATAATATTAAGGGATCATCTACATATTACGTAATAGCAACAGGGGTTCATGCCAAACGTGACAGTAAGTGTTAAAGAGATCGGGAAAAGAGTGACATGGGGGGTCCAAAAAGTCGGAATTTTGCGTGATGATTACATGTTCACGTGGACGGTCCCTTAGCCTTATCCTCTCTGGGTACAAGTATGATTGTTATCAAAAAGTTACGATTATGTTGGGTCTACTAAAAGTTACTGTCCCAAACACAAATAAATACCTAGGTATATGAACACGACTCAAGGCGAGAGTGCGCATTTTTTGCAAGGACACAGCCTAGAATGAAGATTGGCTCTCTTTATTATTTGCTCATCTATCAATATTTCCAGTTGGAGGATCGCGCGACAAAGAGGATTGTTACCAAGTTATTAGAAGTGGGTTGATTGAACTGGTGCGGCGGGAGACAGCGAGACTCGAAGCGTGGCCAAGTATCGCAACTATCGTGCAAGATGCCAGAACTAGCTTGCCTGAATGCCTTCTCGAAGTTCAAGTTGTTTGCTCTCTGTCACTACACGTTTCTCAGTTCAACAAGCTCGATGCTTATTATTGTCGTATTGGAAGGTATAATTTTCAAAGTTCTTTGAGTTTCAGCCCAAAATTAACTAGGTGGTATAATCAGCTGAGACGAATCTGAAATAAAGGAAAATCCCTAACTAAAAGATATTAGGAGTGGAAATAGTATGTATTTTTAAATTAAGCTTATTTGACTCATACCCGATCTCTTCGGGCAAGGTATTTAGCAGGTACGGAAGTCTCACTCTCTCTCTCTCAGGAGTAGGTATCAGTAGGTCTTATATTTACGAAAGCGGACAGATCATGTTAGCGTTGTTGTTTTAAAACTCTTAAAACCAATACCAATATTTCAATCTAATCTCAATTCGTCAGTTTCCTCGATGTTGTAGTGAAACCTCCGTAATATTAAACAACAAATAAAACAACCAACTCAACCTACAACCAACAGCTCAACAACTTATTCTAAAATGAACTTAAACCTAAAATTATTGACCGTTCAGTTTGTTTTTCCGTTTAGGTCTTTTAAAACGACTGCGGCAGAATGGAAGGTAATTGTTTTCACCTTTTAGTGTTTGGTACGTCTAGACCACAATACCTACGTGCAGTCAAACTAAACAGTTCATATCACTTAACCCGACTACGGAAAACCAACTGAAAAAAAGCCTATTTGACATGGGCTGTCACCCGGAGCATAATTTCAAATCCATTGATACATAATCATCAAAATCTTAAACGATACGATGGAACACACGTAAATACAAATACAGACTGCTAAATAGTTATTTTTATACAAGGGGGGAAAGTTGTATTTTACCTGCGAGTGTTTCAACACACGAGACGTAATAGTACATTACTTACCAAGGGCTGTGGAAGAAAGAAAGCCCGAAATCGCAGGTATTTGTGACCCGAGCCGCAGGCGAGGGTTGTAAATATGCGAAAGAGGGCTTTCTTTTTTACTGCCCGTGGTGAGTACTCAATTTTACGTCTCCATCTGGCCATAATGCGAGTTTTACCGTACGGGTAGCGTGCGGTAATACTAACATTATCGCCAGGTGTGACGTAAAATAACTTTTCACCCGTGTATAACACAAAACTTTTCACCTCACTACAGCGAGGAAAATAAGAAAAAGGGTTTGTACTATCAATTATTATTTATTTACCTCTTTGTCAATTCTATAATTTTGAAGTACTAGGAGTATTGGTAAAATCGAAAATCTTATAAAATAGCCTAAGCATATCCAGTCTTTATGGAACTACTCCAATATTGACATATACAATCATAACATTTATAGTACTTACCTAACAATAATCCATACTAATATTATAAATGCGAAAGTGTGTCTGTCTGTCTGTCTGTCTGTTACCTCTTCACGCTTAAACCGCTGAACCGATTGCGATGAAATTTGGTATGGAGATAGTTTGAATCCCGGGGAAGGACATAGGATAGTTTTCATCCTGGAAATCACCCCCTAAGGGGATGAAATGGGGGGTTGAAGTTTGTATGGAGCTGCGATATAAACGATTTCCACGCGGACGGAGTCGCGGGCAGAAGCTAGTAAATTATATAATTCCAGCCTCAGTAAGTAAGGTTTATCAAATGTAATATTAATTATATTTTTATTATATTATATTCAATAACTAGGTACATTTTGACAATTTATTCAGTTTTGACAAAAATGGTACATATGTATGTACTAATAAGTCTTTATTTATTCAAATTTTAGTCACAGTATAAAAGATATTATTGATTAATTAACAATAATAATATTGCAATTATATTATATTATATTTAATCAATAACTAGCTGCTGCTAACTGAAAAGGTTTTTGCACCTTTTTTGTGTCTCCATGTATTGAAAAGGTCAACCGCTTTCATGTTATCTTAAACGGGATTTTTCAGGCAATAAGCACAATTCTGCATTTTGCACGGTTTCCCGTAATTCCAGAGGTGTTAATTAATACGTCTTCGTCACTCAAATCATTCATTTTTAATAACAAACCAAACTAGAAAAACATGCGAATATTTTAGCGTTAGCGGCTAGGTAATTGAAAATTGAAAAGTTTTGACTTAAAAGTTTTTTTTATTATTTCGGATGCGTTTTGTTCGCACATCGACTTACTTGGACTGTCAGAACATTTTATCCGTTTGTATAACAAAAATGAAGATTAATGTTAAATGCTGACATTTATGAATTAAAATAAAGCTGTAAGACTGTATTTAGTGTTTTTTACTCGATGCAATTAATTAATTGTGATGTTAAAATTTAAGCACTTTTAACGTTCTACGTTTTGTTAGCTGTCACATGTCACCTTAAGCTGTGTTCAAATGTCAAAACTCTTTCTTCACATGTGGATAAAAAGCGATATTCTCAATAGGTATCAAACATACAAAAAGGACTTTCCGAGGTAGTGAGGTGAAAATAATATTGCATCCTTTCGGCTCTACCGTAGTCGGGCTAAAAGGGACTAGGAAATATTTTCCCTTATTAGCACGCTACGCGCTCCGGCTTGCTACGGCGTAGCACTTTCGCACGGTAAATGAGAACTGATGAACCCTTAGCCCCCCTGCTAGCGTCTGAAAGCAACCGCATCGCAGTAACCTACCCAAAGATGTGATAACTTTACTGTGAATAGCTTGTGACGTGAAATCATGTTACAGTTGATAAACAACAAGCTGCATGGGAAAGAAAATATACAAGTAATCTGTCATAAGTCGATATAATAAAATAAGATGCAATATTTATAAGCAAACTCCATTCTGAAGCTTTACCAAAAACAATATTTTGACCAAAACGGGAATACAATATCCGGATACCGCTTTGTAATACAAAGCGGCGGCCATTATCATTACATGCCTTCATTCCTAGCTTTAATTAAATCATTAGTTGGAAAATTGCCCCAACATGTCACTGTCAGAAACATGTTCGGGAGGGCTGATACATGCAGCATTGTGAACGCCCATTCTATGGGGTTGACAGGTCTGGAACTACAAAAGTACGTACTGAATTATATCAGTACCTACAGAGGCAAATCTAGACCCATATTAAATCTACAATAGATAAGTTTGCCGTACTAAGTTTAATCACTAACGGCCGTATTCATAAACGTACTACAAGCCTGTTTTAACTAAAATGGCGTTAAATTCGTTTGTCCTTATCTGTCACTTTGACATTTGTGTTCGTAGGAAAGGGACATTTAATTTAGCAGAGGCATTTTAAGTTTTATGAATAAGGGGGAAAGTGTCCAATAAAATAAATTGTTAATTAGATATTGTATACTACAGTTATTATTTTAAAACCTGCCGTAACTTAATAAAATTATCAGTCCATTTCCTTTTTAACATGCCACCAATTAGCGTAACATTTGTCCAGTTATCCTTGAATTCGGCCCATTTATTGCCACGTGAGTCAAAACACAACCGGTCATTGTTGTCATGTCGGTCGTGCCTCGTGTTTGTCGCAAACATGACGAGCACACGCGACACAACAAAACAAACTGGACGACGGAACAAAATTATTTTACCCTCAAACACAGGTACCTAAATGATAACCGTCTTTAACAAACGGTATTTTGCCGTCATGATTAATGCGTTATCAACGGTGTGCTAACTGTATAAAGTTCAGTTTCAATAAAAAGCTACGGTCAAAAATATGAGGTTCAGAAACCAAGCAGTCGATTACGGAGATGTTTATTTACAAATAAAAATTCAGAATGTAGTAGACTGTCGGCGGTTTGTTGGTCCGATGTCACACCGCACTTGAATGTTTTAGTAGACACTGAAAATTGAATCTGAGCTGAATACATAAACAATTTACTTCCCTACTCGTGTTCACGACTTTCTTGAAAATATGTTTTAGGTACTTAACTTTTTTCTGTCCGCGCCTTCGTCTTCATTGATTTTACTAATGGCTCTCCCGTATAACTTGCTCTCGTGGGAGTATTACTGGAGTGCGACACACGCTTGTGCGAAGTATTGTTCGTGCGAAGTATGATTGAGCGATGCACGACTGTGCGACATGCCATTTGTGCGAAGTAGTGTTCGTGCGAAGTATGATTGAGCGACTCATATTAGATAATCCCCTGGACTTTTGTACTTACCAATGTAAATATTAGTAAAAAAAATCGGTTCTGGCGCTTCGCCGGCCGCTGCCGCGGCACGCTCGCTTCGCTCGCTCGGCTCGCCCGCTTCGCTCGCTCGGCTCACCCGCTGTAGGGTTGCAGTAAACCTAACAGAGTACAGCTTCGCTCATCGTCGTACCTAACGGAGACCTGCCTTAACCCTTAAATGTATAATGATGTATTTATTTATTTATTTATTTATTTAAACTTTATTGCACAAAAGAAAACTTATCGTACAAAAGGCGGACTTAATGCCATATGGCATTAAGTCCGCCGTAAGTGGCATGTATATATGCATCGTATATTGTATATGTTTTTTTAAATACTATGATTTTTTTCTTTATTTTTCCCTCAATCTATACAACATGACACATCTATTTCAATTTATTAAAAAGTTATACAAAAAATCATGCATTTAAGGGTTAGGGTAGAATATAGGTAGGCTCTACACAGCCCGCAGCGCCGGATATTACCTAGTACCGTCGTGTAGTGATATGTTGCACAATTTAACTTCGCACAAAGGTACTGGCGGACACTAATTGTCGAACAATGATTCGTCGCACACTATCACATCGCAGAACTGCAGTGTCGTTCAATAGGATAGTCACACAATCGTACATCGCGCACTCGGGATGGCACTCCAGTAATACTCCTAGTATGAAAAAACCTGGCGATAAATTGAGGTAAAAACTCCAGACGTAGCCTGCGGCTAAAAAGCGTTAGGTAAATTCCGAAAGCCGTTTTTTGCCGATCTTAATCGTAAATGTTTTATTGTAGAGCGATCATAAACTAACAGCTGGCTAAGCAGGCGCCGTATTACAGCCCTATCATTAACGGCTATACGCACCGCTATGCTTTTATCAGCACCACAATCGTTATGTTTCACTTCTACTCACATTTCTCTCTTAGGCCGGGGCCGCACTGGCACGGCGATTAGCAACGCGACGGCTATCTTAGTACATCAAGTCGCCACAGTTGGACTGAAATCGCCGTCGCGTCGCCATTCGCTCCACCAGTGCGGCCCCGGCCTTACTTTAATTAATGACATAACATAAGTAACGTGACTATTATAGGCATAGTTAGTCTCAGAGCCCGCCTAACTCTCAGCGGGGCTAGTACAACTGATGCCGCGACGTGAGACGAGAAAAAAGCGGCCACGTGCGTGTCGGACCACGCACAACGAGGGTTCCGTGCCTATAAAAAAAGGTCGTATCGTTACTAAAATCTTATGGCACTTACGTCCTTTTCTTTAAGGAAGGCAGTTTTTTAGAAATATCTCAAAAACCTGTGAACCGATCTTGTTCGAAACAATTTTCGCTGAAAGAATTTTATAAGCCCTATGAGCCTGATTTTTTTCATATTATTAAAATACACGGTTCAAAAATTAGAGGGGGGGGACACAATTTTAGTGACTTTCGAGGCGAATATCTCTCCGACTCTATTCACTTAATCAATAAAATTGCTTAGAAACCTTATATTTATTTTGAAAGGCCTATCGATTGAAGTGCCACACGTGGGTTTGCAATGAAAAAAATTTTTTTGACTTTTAGTTTTATGTATGGAGTGCACCCCTAAAACATTTTTTTTTAGTAAATTAATTACAAAACTATGTAGCGGTTAACAAAATACACCTATCCTCAAAATTTTATTGAAATACACTTTATAGTTGTCGAGTAAAATGCCTGTGACATACGGACGGACAGACAGACAGACAGACAGACATGACGAATCTATAAGGGTTCCGTTTTTTGCCATTTGGCTACGGAACCCTAAAAATCTACCCTCTTGTTTCTAATTTACGCAATGCGAGTGAGACAAGAGACGTTAAGTCGCGCGTGACTTGACTTGGCAGCAAGTTGTCCCAACCCTGCTTTTATTGCGTACTTATATGTCAACTACTTAGCTGAGACGGCGCCCTTGTCTTGTTACAGACGCTGTCTCATATTCCTCTTAGGCCAGGCGCGCACTACGATTTTTTGTCGTGCGATAATCGCGTCGCAGAAATGCAACGTATGGGTTTATATGTCAGTGCGCGCACATGGCATGTCATCAGGATAGAGTTAATAACACCTTTATCACGACAGTAGATTTATAGGCACTGAGTCCACACTACTAACATTGACTCAATTAACTCACACAAGTGACCGAGTCCGCGCCTACTAGTACTGACACTACTGACACAGCTAACACTTCACTTTTACTTTGCACTAGACCACTTCACTTTCACGACTTGTATCCACTGTTCTTCTTCTTTCAGTTCTCACCTGATACTACTCACTTAGTATCTCACTCCGAGAACTCCACTCCGAAGACTCCTCTCTCAAGACTCCACTTAAGACTCCACTTCGATCACTAACTTAAGACTCTCAAGACTGACTTGTACCGCGAACGTGGTCCCTTTATATACTCCTTTTCGAAGATGCTATCCTTAATTTCGATCTTCATTCCTATGTTCATTTCATTACTCATTTGTTTTGAGTAGCATGGGTGTTTCCAGATAATCGTAACAATATACACTGAAAGAACTTATTCAGTACCAACCACGCTGTAGCTATCTATTCATCGTCTCTTCGTGAAATATTTCCATTTCAATATGGTTTTCTAATCATCGCTACGTATCAGTTTGGTCGACAGCCACCGTTACCTACCTACATTCAATCAAATGTTAGACCGGCTATAGCACAGAAAATCGGTAATAAGCTATTTACTGTGTCAATAAGTCCAAGTATAATCCAAGTGTCTTTGCCTAACAGTGGGACACTACAATCAAGGGGATGGCTGTAACGGAGTGAGTGCGCGCGACAAATACCAAACCGATTTCAACTCAAAATGTTTTGGTAAATATAATTACAAGCAAGGCAAGTTCTGGTATATTTCCATTAACGCAACAGTATTTTTAGCTATACCCATGTGTTTGTTGTTATGCGTTAATTGCGCGAAGAAAATAAGAGAGTGCGACTTGTCTTGGATGATGAAATAAAAATTCGAGGATAGGGGTAGACAGAACATTATATCGTGACGTCAGATGACGTTACCGTGTATCCGGCATTGGTATTGGCCGCGATATATGTGACGTCATATACGGTTCCGATGTGGTTCCGATGATCGTCAATAGTCCGGAACACTATTTTTACTAGCCATGAAAACACACTTTATACAGGACTAGCTAGTCCTATAAAAAGCAACCGCCCGCGTATTGAAAGTCATGCAGTCAATCCCGCCGGATATACTCGTAATATAGCCGATATTGAAAGTAATGCAGTTAATCCCGCCGGATATACTCGTAGTATAGCCGATATTGAAAGTAATGCAGTCAATCCCGCCGGATATACTCGTAATATAGCCGATATTGAAAGTAATGCAGTCAATCCCGCCGGATATACTCGTAATATAGCCGATATTGAAAGTTATGCAGTCAATCCCGCCGGATATAATCATAATATAGCCGATATTGAAAGCAATGCAGTCAATCCCGCCGGATAAACTCGTAATATAGCCGACATTGAAAGTAATGCAGTCAATCCCGTCGGATATACTCGTAATATAGCCGATAACCAATCAGAAAATTCTTTCTACCCGTAGGTGAAACACACTTACAAAGCTACAATCTCACAGACTTTTCCTTTTTGTAATATATTATACTAGGTTCTGCCCGCGACTCCGTCCGCGTGGAACTCGTTTATATCGCAGCTCCATACAAACTTTTACCCCCCTCATATCACCCCCTTAGGGGATGATTACGGGGATAAAAACTATCCTATGTTACTCTCCATCCCTTCAACTATCTCCACTTCAAAAATCACGTCAATTCGTCGCTCCGTTTTGCCGTGAAAGACGGACAAACATACAAACAAACAAACACATAAACTTTCGCATTTATAATATTATATTAGTATGGGCTAGTTGCCCGCGCGGCTTCGTCTGCCTAGGGATAAAATGAAACCATTCATCAGCCTAATACCATTCAAACACGCGGGTGAAAACATCTTTAAATCGGATAAGTGGTTCCGGAGATTACCCAAAACATACAAACATACAAAGCCGCACAGACTTATATCCTCTTAGCATATTTTTTACATAATATTAGCATAGAAGTATAGATTTCTACGGAAGTATCTCCTTTACTTTGCTCTCGATCACAGGTTTTTATACGTTTTGGTAGCTTATAACCACGTATGACTATGATATGAGGTAGCGTTATAGTAGTTTATGCAACTGATACATAATCAGAGGCCTTAAAATACGAGTGTGGTTTTATGAAACGAGCGTCAGCGAGTTTCATAATAGGATCACACGAGTGTTTTAAGGCTAAATTATGTACAGTTGCATACACTACTTTATCTACACACATATCATAAGTACTCTAAGATCAGTTCAGAAGCCGTAGGAAAATGACCTGCATTGCTACTATAGTGCTACCTGTAAAATATCTTTGTTGCAATCGTGGCTGCATTTACGATATCCGGCGGAGTGTGCATATCGTTCTCGGAGTTACTACTACTCATATTTTCAACTAAAATGTGAATTACAAACACTTCACAATTCTACTTTCGTAACAGCAAAAACCAACAAAGAAATGACAAAAGTAATGGCGGCAATTTGATCTTACGTCAAGACGAATGTTTTTTTAAATCATAGACAAACGAATGATGTCCCTATTCTCATGTCACTCTTGAACAAATGTCGTGCGGTTTATATTAAAAAACATACTGAATTGACGTTTCGCATCGATAACTGTTTTAATATCTATGGATACTAGAATAGAGACCCACTTGAGTTTTGACAGCTGTTCCAAATTTAAACTCATAACCTTACAAAAATCTGTACTGTAATAATATTACAGTACAGATTTTACCTACTACCACAGACAAGAAAGTTCTCATAGTAAAATTGGTTGTAATAATGCTGGTCATTTCCTACGGTTTCTGAACGCATTTTAGAGCACTAATGATATGTGCGTAGATAAAGAGATTTATATACTTACCGTACAGATAAAGTGAGATTTTTACCCCCATCAAAATCTTTAATAACATTGACAATATTATCATGATATTGAATTTCACTGTGTGGAAAAGGTGTTTACCCTATACCGGCGCAGTCGTTGTTAGAAATAATCTAAAAAAAAAAAAAGTAAAAAAAACGGCCAAGTGCGAGTCGGACTCACGCACGAAGGGTTCCGTACGATTATCTATAAAAATGGCAATAAAATCACGTTTGTTGTATAGGTGCCCCCTTAAATATTTATTTTATTCTGTTTTTTAGTATTTGTTGTTATAGCGGCAACAGAAATACATCATCTGTGAAAATTTCAACTGTCTAACTATCGCGGTTCATGAGATACAGCCTGGTGACAGACGGACAACGGAGCCTTAGTAATAGGATCCCGTTTTTAAACCCCTAAAAAACCCCCCCTAAAAATAATAATATCTCTGGTATCAACCGTATGTTTTTACCTTTAAAAATAGATGATTTTAAAACATACCAAGTCATGGTGATCATTAGCTACGCTTGTGGTTCGGGGATGTGCCGAGTCATTATATTCGACATGTGACGTCATTCAATTTTCCCTTCAAGAATGCCACGGGAGCAAGCATCTGCCGTAATTGATACCTGGGTCAATCTGAGATATACATTGGCATTCCAATGTGATTTCAATTTGTTTAGCGCACTTGTTCTGACGCGTTATGGGGTATATACATGTCATGATTTGTCAGTCCCAATTTATTAGAAGCTAATTGCTATCGTCTGGAGGCATGTTGCGCTGCTGCACGTCTAGCATGGGACGGCCGCGACATGCTCTCGATTTTTATCGCACTATACCTCTTGTTCTAAGTGTTCTAATGAGAGAGACGGATAGTGCGAGAAAAATCGAGAGAGCTCGCGCGCCGTCGCGTGCTAGCCGTGCTGATCCAACTGTCAAACGAGTTTTACTGAGAAATTGCATGCACATGTGGTCGGATTGTTACATCTGTACGCTACACCCAATTATGACTTCGACATGTTGTACTGACAAATTGGGGTAAAATCACATAATCTGTATACCCCATTAGCTCACGCGGTCGAGCTAGCGCGAGGGAGCGAGCGCCAACATATTGAAATCAAACTAGAATTGAAAAATGTGTTTCAGATTGACCCCTGCCCAGTAGAGTATAATAAATGTACCTATGCAGTGTCATGTCGTTTTCATATTTGTTATTAGTTGTCCGCATGGCTCCGCCCAAGCAACGCAGGCGGAGTCGCACGATAAAATATAGCCAAGTCCGTCCCGAAGGTCCATTCCAAATACTGGTGAAATATTATTTGATATCGGATGAGTTTACCCCGGAGATTACCCCCTACATACAAGCTTCCGCCCTCAGAAAGCTACACACTGGCAAACTTTGACTTTTTTTATTACTTATATTAGTAGGTATAGTGTGCAGGCACACATACAGGTACTATAATTTCATTGTAGACATAATAGCTCTATAGAACTCATATGTTACTGAGATGGAAAAGCTTTTATACCCAGTTAACTTGGCTCGAATTTTACGAGGGTCGATGAAACGAGTTTAAGATTTCTGACAATATTTCCGCTGTAAGCACTGACTTAGATCGATTCGAGTGCACTAAGTACCACAATGTTCGTTTTACGGCTTTTACGTTTTATTTGAGTATTGGTCATGCTGGCGTGACAAAAATTCAATGATTGGTATATTCGGGTGATTGGGTCGTACCTATTTGGCTAACGCGCTCGGTGTAGCTTCTTATTTTAGTTTCAAATATTGCGATGTACCTACCTAAGTAAGTAAATATGTCAATTGTCGTTCAAACTCAACATCACTTTTTGCCGGTATTCGATTGAGCTGAAATTTGGAAAACTTATTTAAATGCAGTATTATGGTACTACAGAGTTGATAATTATGATGATGGAGACTGAAGGTGGACGTAGCAACTTCTGAACCCACCAAATGACTACTTATGAGGAACTATGGAAAGATACATCATAATTTTCCCTGGTCCATGTCATTCATCTTAGGTATAAATGTAACTACGATACCGTCTTGCATAATGGATTGCCTTCCTGACTTGGCGGGGCACGATACTTATTCTGTACGTTGATGTGAGCTTACGGTGTCGCACAGATTTCCTCTTTTGTCGGTATACTGTCAGTATCACAATGCGCAGTAGTATAGATAAATTAACGAGAACATGGAATTGCATATGTCGTAGTATTGTATGTTTACAGGCATTCTATATTTGAATTTTCTATTTTCTGGTACTACCACTACAAATGCAATTCCATGTTCTCGATAATTCATCTATAAGACCATACGCGGAAGCTAGGTGGTGCGTTTGCAGTTGGTAGGTACTGCATTCGTACCACCCGCATCTGTGCATCACGCGCCAATTAGGAAGTAATCATTTAAGCGGCTACCCGAGGTTTTCACCGATTTTTACCAGTTTTTAATCGTTTCTCCTACTTTTGCACTACAGATAGAATTATAAGCCAAATGGCTATCGGTTCTTCAATCTTTTATCTCCATTTTTGTCTACCGGATTTTGTAAGAATAATTAATTTTGTACGAAATCTACATATTAGGGTTCGTCTTTGACGTCTCTAAAAACGTGTCTAGGGTTTTCATTTTAAACTAATTAACACAAAAGTTATGGCCAGAAAACCAGTTTTTTGGCCTAAAGTCGTTCAACTTTGATGCCTAATATCTCGAAAACAATGAACTTTAAAGTAAATATGGGATACTATATATACACCAATAAATCCGGAAGTCGCTTAAAGCCAGGAAGTACCATACAATATGGAAATAGGTACCTACCAATAAGAGAGTGAGTTAAATCCATTCTTATAGCGCTCTATATGTATTTGTACTTTGTTTGTACTATATCTACTCAAAATTATATTTGGACGCAACCAGATAAAAAAAAAGCAATTTTGCAGTTTTCTATTAATAATAAATAGTTACAAGCTATGTGGCGTTTTTAGATAATTATCGTTACCAAGTGTGATGAAATATAAAACTATATAAGTACCTATTTAAAGCCGTCAAACCAGAAGTGAAATGACTTCATCAGGACTGAAATTGACTAACCAGCTCTCAGAAAGCATAAACGTTTAATTAAACAAGTTCGCAACTTTGTTAAAGTCAGTGGAGGGTTCAGAAAATTATGATTACCTACCCAAACCTTCCCAAATAATTATAATCTAAGATTTTAGCAAAACTTATTAAAACAACTTTAACTAATTTTACTAATTTAATAGGTACAAGTGGGGGTATGTTACCTAGTTCTTAATTTAACTTTTGCAGATTAAGTTAATTGGAACTTCATTATTATTGGTGCAGATACCAATCTGTTCATTAGGGTTACCTGAATTCAAATTCATTAGTATAAAAGGAATTGTTCTTAATACCACGGTGGTTACAAACAGGCCTGCTGGTAACCAGTCATGGTACCCTGTGGACGCTTGCGTTTCCAGAAATGCGTCCATAAGCTGGTTGCCGACACTTTATTGATCGAGGAATCCTCAATATTCGTTGGGTCGACAGCTAGAGACACTCTCAACTCGGCGCATCCTGGGGAGCCATGTATGGTAGCCAAGCATGTAGGTAGTGGTGTTATTATGGCTGCGTTATCTAACTGTAAGGCCAAGTCTCGAAACTCTCCCACCGTAAAAAGTGGTAAGATATTTCGTAGAAGTCAGGCATTCTTATTAATCTTTATTTGCTTGCTAAATAAAATTCTGCAACTTCGAAATCACACAACTTTACTGCATTTATTAATTTTTGCATACCTAAAACTATTTAGTATTGTGTGGTTGCCAAGTCACAACATTTTATTTAGGGAGCAAAATAAAGATTAATAAGAATGCGTGACTTGGCTCTACGAAATATATCACAACTTTTTACGGTGGAAGAGTTTTGAGACTTGGCCTATTTTTTACATGGAATGATTTTTATGGGATCTCATTTCTTTTTGTAGGTTATTGGGTTATCAAGACATACTTACAAATTATGAATGCCGCTGGGAATAATATTTTTGCATAGACTTTGTATGGAAATGTTATTTTACCAACCGCAAATAACGTTCGTATAGTTTTCTAGTGCATTGTACATCTAACACTAACCGCATGCAAATACATAGCATAGTGCGCTATGCTACCTTGTTATTACTATTTGCAGGAACTGCAAAAGTAACTTTATATCCGCATGTATTTGTATAAGATTAAAAACATAAGCAGTTTGTAAATCTCTCAAACGTGACTGAGATAGCAATATTTTTAGGTTCCTTAAGAATTGATAGTATAAAAACTAATAACGTTTAAAATTTGAAGCTTGTGGGTCTGCTAGATGTACCTTATAATTAGGTTGATCAGTCAGTAGGTATGTAAGTCAGTGAGTGTGTCAGCGACAAAACTAAGGAACTTTGACGGGCGATAGTTCTTAAACTACAACTTAAAATTGAATGTTATTGAGAATATATATTAGCCGTATTATATTATACGTTACTGAACATTCAGCACACAATTACAGGATGTTGAAAATGGCCTGAATGGCTTCGAGAAAAGGATGGTACGGCCATGCTTCTTTGTTTTGGTCGACTTGGCGGGGGCATTACCGTGCCCCCACATATGAGCGAAACCAAGTCCCATTGAGCCCTGTCTCACTAATGTTCATTGTACTTCATGTTCATGTGTAACTAGTTTATAAAACTCCTAGTTTCCGTTTAATTTAATATCAGCTAGTGGTTAGGATAGTATCACACAACTAATTCTTGTACGTCGGGTACCCAAGCGTAGGCTAATGGACAATTAAAAAGTGGACCCCGATGTTCGGAGCGTTCATGTTTATAGAATGTCTTTTTAACATATCGACGGTGATACCGCTTAGAAATGATTTTATAATTAATAGTTGAGTGAAATAAAAAACGGTTTATATTTTGGAAATAATCTTAATAAATCATTTTAATTATGATGTGTCTACAATTGCTTTACCTTAATGTAGTGTTGCATGTTTTTTTTCCTTCTTTCAATGTTCGGTTATTAAATTTAAGAGTGGTGAAAATTCTGTAAGTATTCGAATGGAAAGAATTCACGACTAAGTCATTTTTAACCGACTTCAAAAGAAGGAGGAGGTTCTCAATTCGGTTGTATTTTTTTTTAAATAATTGGTCACAACTATTTTGTGCGCGTAAGCAGCGTCCGGCCGTGAGCGCGTGTGCCAACACTGCCAACCGACTGGCTGAATCCCCGCTTTCCCGCGAGAAAAAAACGCTGATTTCGATGATATAATATATTTAACTCTAGGTACTTTGACCAAAATGTCGCTTCAGCGGTTTTGCCTTTCCACCGTCGATATTATAATATTTAATGATGCTGTCGTGTTAATTCCGTTTTCTCAAATGTTAGAGCCTTATCACACTTGCGATTTCCAAGCGTATTTTGTATGCAGGCGATCACGCAGCGTGTTCGCCGCGACTGATAATTGTATAGAAAACACGCTCGCAAATCGCAAGTGTGATAAGGCTCTTAAAGTGACCGAGAAGGACAAACGCATTGTAACAGCATTTTAGCTAAAATAGGTTTGGTTTGTTGAGCGTTTAGGGATACGGCCATTAATGCTCTCATAATTTCAGATTCTGAAACTGCTTCAACCAATCTTACCGGAGCGCAAGCTTTAAGAGTATTTCAGTGATCGTGTCGGAGGTTTCTTCTGGATTTTTCCCAGGCTACTCTCCCATCATGCACTCCGACCACTTTAACAGGTCCCTAAAGTAACAGTCAGTTAAATAAAACTCATCATAAGATGTAAGCGACGCGAAGTAGGTGGATCTGAGCGCTACATCAAACAATCGCAAAGGCCTCATGGACCCCTGGTACTCTGCGAAGCTTACTTGGAAAATAGCGGCTTTAGACATCGACATAGACATTGCTGCTATTGTAGCTGAATCGAAGCACTAGATACCCCTTCCCTTTTCACTCGTATGACAGATCGCTGGTCATTCGTATATGGAGTCGTATAGTGCAGGATTACAAAATGGCCGCTGGAGTATCATGAGTACTAACTGATTGATGAGTCGGCTGTCGGCGGCTTCGGGGCTCCTAAACGCAAACAGGGATTTACGATCTTAATATCAACAAAGCTTCCTGTGTGGAAGTTACGACAAAAGACTTTTGTATTTTTATTGGATTACTTATATCAGGTCTTCTTTGTTGTTGTATAAATTACGGTTATTCTGTGGTTTTAAGATATATTCTGTCACGATGATGGCCAAAGCTAGATTAATTACGTTACTTACCTAATAGGGCGGTAATATATAAAGAATGTCTTAGTTCGCAGGTATTTAACGCCCGACAATAATATGCAATCTGAGGCTTTTTTTATAACCGCTGGTGGTGATTACAGCATTCTCTATCTTCCCGAGGCCAGGAAGTGGCATTTTATGGACAGGTGTGTCGTAATAGTAGATTGCATGACAAGGGTCTAAAATAAGCCCTATTAGTAGAAGATGGTTATAATTAAGGGTTGTAATTAATGCAGCTTCTTTAAATTGTTATTTTCACCTTCAAATTCACTTAATTGTCTGCTAAATTATTAGCGTAATTTTAAGCGTCTAATACCTAAATACTTTTCATCTAGGTAGGTACTATTAATGATTGTGAATTAGGGAATAAAAAACACCTACCTAATGTTTATAATGAATTCTGTTTCCTGATTGGTCCTACATATTTTCCCTAGAGGCTAAATGTACTACTTTAGCCCCGCTTGCTAAGCCTAATATGACGCACTTTTTGAGCAATGAAAGTGAAAAATAAATTACCATTAATTATAAATTAATAAATTAATTATAATTAATGCATATTATTAAGAGAGCCATGGAGCGCGCCATGCTCGGCATTAACCTACAAGACCGAGTGAGGAATACTGAGATCCGACGTCGCACTAAGGTGCGTGACGTCGGAGAAGTCATAACCAAACTCAAATGGAGTTGGGCAGGACATATTGCCAGGCAACGTGACGGTAGGTGGACCAAAACGTTAACGGATTGGTGGCCACTTACAGGAAAAAGAAGCGTCGGTCGTCCACCAGCACGATGGGTTGACGACGTAATCAAGACCGCGGGTCATTTATGGATGAGACTAGCACGGGACCGGGATAAGTGGCGTACTCGAAGAGAGGCTTATGCTCAGCAGTGGGCGATTAAAGGCTGAAAATGATGATGATGATGAATTAGTTATAAAAGGTAAACAGCGATGTAACATGTATTGTACCTAACATATTTTTTTACTTTATCTCAAGAGAGCCGGTTGACTAGCGACACTTGTGTACGTAGATGTACAGTCGACTACAAAGAGATCGATACAGCCAAAGTTACAAAAATATGTATACACGACCTTAATAATAAGGCAATACAGTCATATTTTTGTAACTTTGTCCGTATCGATCTCTTTGTAGGCGACTGTACCTACATATACATTGGATCTATGTGATACTGTCCTCTTCAGAGATTACACAAGTATGATAATCTGCTTTTCAATCGAATTTAGTCCAACAGTGTGGCAACTTTATGACGATAAAGAAAGGGCATTTATTCAAATACTAGCTGCGCACGCGGCTACCCGTGTATTACCTACATACATTATATTCATAGCAATGACGCGTAGTTGCAGTAGGTATCCAAGATGCAACCGGATGGCTCGCGGTATTTGAGCTCCAGAAGTGCTGTGGAACTCTGTGCAACCCGAACTTAGCCAAGTTTTTTTTTGTCGCCAGGCAGCCAACTGAAACAGCGGTTAAATCATAAATCATCATTTGCTTAGAAAACATGGTATACATATAGGTGGATAGTAAAATTAATTTAGTCTGACATGTTTTGTCATATAGATGACATGCAAATTTGCTTTTAGGTAATAACATTTTTGAAAAAAAAAAACAGAAAAAATACAAGACACTATGTCAATGTTATCATTTTTAAATTTAATTTTAAGTTTACAAGCTTACAATTAATAGCTTGCCTGAACGCTGTTTATATAATGTAATGCTGTGTCAATCGAATACCTGGCGACCTTTTTTTTTTACCCCCCCTCCAATTTCAAGTCCAAATTGGCTCAGTTTGGGTTGTACAGGGCAGTTCCAGAATGCTTTGGGAGCTCTTATACCGCGACTGCCGCGAGCCATCCGGTTGCCTATCGGACACTGAAACTACGCGTCATTGCTTTAACTAATAGTGATGCAGACAAAGCAGTGGTGTACAATACAGCCTGTCCATCTCGAGAAATATTCTATATACCTGCTGGTGAATGAATTGTTGAGACCTGATGCGATGATGCAGAGCTTATCCGTAACATAGTACTTACACCTTTTACATTGTAAACTTAGTTTGAATGGCCGTCTCTTCTTCGTTGTTTCTCTATTGACGGTCAGTCATCATTTCATTTTTCATTTCCTCTCTGACAGCCTTCCATATGCTTGCGTGTAATTTTCTTTAATTTTGATAAAGTATAGCGGCTAAAAGTCTACCTATATAATTACTATATAACCTGCTCTCAAAACTTTACGAGAATCGGTTGAGGAATGCGACTTGTAGAAGAGAACAGCCGGATAGACGGACAGCGGACGGAGGCGGACAATCTGGATATCTGGAAATCCGGACTTACGAGTGGTGTTCAATAAGTAATGGGCATGATTACGTCTCATTATGATAATTTCTGATTGTTGCTCATATTGTGTCACTTTTACGAAATAACTTTTTGAATACAGTGAATAAGCAAAAAAGGTTAGTTTTCATCTGTTTTTCTTTAATAGCTGAACAAAGATGGTATAGAACAAATTCTGACGTCACTTAAATGAGAGGATATTTTGTTACATGTTAGAGGCGGTGTTGGCATAATTCTCAGTTCATGGTAGGTTTTCTGGCCATCAAATTTCTTTAAATAGGGTGAATGTCGGTGACAAACATATGAATATAAATACGAAGAGTGAGATCAAGAATAATTTTAAAGCAATTAACCGAGGTGATCTGAGAAAAAAACAAAGACAAAAAATACCACTTTTATGAGCTTTTTTTTGGCCGAGCTTGCCGATTACGAGGGCTGCTGTTCAGGCTTGTGAATTTTATACAACTAGTTACCTACCGTGTAATCTAGAACAATTCTTTTACTATTATTTCTTATTCTTAGATATTGACAAGTCCTCAATGAAATCGGTGTAATTGCGTCGATGTAAAAATGAGCCTCATAACGACGGCCAAAAGTTTTTTTTTTGAAGGAAATAATCCCTTTATATTTTTGTACAAAGCTATCCAACGATACCCCACACTATGGGTTTATCGAGAAAAAGTTTACATCCTCATTTTACGTTACCCTAAAATTCCAAATTTTATTCTACTGTTTTGTCGTCGTGATTGATTTATATACCCATGCCAGATTCTAGTTGTAAGGGTTGCTGAGCAAAGCCGAAGACGGACGGACGGACATGGCGAAACTATAAGGGTTCCTTGTTGGCTGCGGAACCCTAAAACACGATAGGATACCAATAAGTTTTGTTTTTATATCCATTCTCAGAACTTATTGAACACCCCTAGTAAATGGAAAAAGTACTCAATTATGTTGGACGTAACTATCCTTCACTAGCAAGTATATAAGTGCGACAAGGACATAATTTATGTCGGACGTAAACGCGATCATGCTACCAGTGCTGGTTAGCGTGTAAAGCGAGCACGTCATTCATTAATCACCTAAGTTAAATAAACTTGTTAAGGAGGAAATTCATTAGGCTACGCCTTCGCTGTCGCGGCGAGCTCCCGGACAACGTCAATATTTTACTTCGGCCTCTGATAACCAACTTCTAATGCAAACAGCTTTAAACCCACTTGGCAAAGTTTATTCCACAACTTGCGTAACTGATAGTATACATTTTAATGTATCGGCTGGTGGAACTGGATACAACAATTCCTCTTGTTTTAGTATTGATTCGAACATGAAATTGAAAAAGTTTGTGCTTCAACATTTGGTTTTAATAAAGGTTTAGGGTTAGGTGCTGACTTTTTGTCTGTTGCCGCAAATTCAGGTCTATAATAGTAATTTCAACTTCAAGTATTAAATTACAACTGGTATTTTGTTTAGGTTAATGTATAACAAGGACCCCGTAAGTATTAATTAGTTAAGCTTCCCGTACTTAAAGTAATACATTTTTGGTAACAGATAATGGGAGAGCTTTCACGTAAATAATTAAATAAAGTGGATTCACGATATACGGGTAAATAACCAATAGATAAAGGTATTTACTAACTTAACGATCATTCGATTTCAAAGAATCAAGCATTAATAGTGTGCTAATTTAATGTCGATTTTGTTGATGTAGGTATGAAGTATAATATTATATGTATTACATCATAGCTTACATGCCAAAATCCTATTAAATGAACATCGTATGAATTACAGATGTTATAAAATGGGCCACTTTTGACATTGTCTAGACTCAATGACGTAGGTAAGTAAAAAGCAAAACGCATTTCAGGCAATTTAAGGATCGCAATAACAGCAACCAGTTGATTCAAACATGTCTCACTATGCCCTGTTTCGCGTAAAAACTGGCTAGCTAGTAGTAAATACTTATATACCTAATATAACAGACGCAGAATAGATCAATACGTAATATTCCAGCAATAAATTAGTTTTAGGCATGGACGTGCATTCAAACTCGTAATAGTTAATCATCCGAAAATTGGATTGTCGGGTTGCGGCTACAATTTGTCGCGAGGGTCGCCGAAATACCGGTGGGATAAGTATTTTAATTGCCGGCTTCATCCGGATTATCTCAGGGTAGGGGTAAGTGCCGCCTCTTTGTGGCAAAATCCGTCTTTGTCTTTGCTGGCGACAAACTAAACAAAATGCGATCGATTTTATTTTACTAACTTCACATAAATATTCCGGTATTCCATATATCCTCTGTATAATATTAGTATACCTAGATAATAGATGTAGATTGATTCTAGATTGCATAGTTAAGAAGAAATACAACAATTTCACTGTACTCGTAAGGCGCAAATGGGATTCAACATCTCCATGTGGTTTAAAAGCTACGGTAGCCTTGTGGTTCAGGCATGCGGCTGTCAAGCAGTGGTCGTGGGTTCGAATTTTATACATGCCTTCCATATATTTTTTACGACGTTTCAACCGAACAAAAAAATTAATTTTGAGGTCTGGTCTCGACTATTTCCTCCTCCTACGAGTACTTACTCGTACGTACTATTTGATTAATTTACTTTAATATCTAATAATTCAAGTTGTTCATGCGTATGGTTCGATAATTTTTTGTATACCTATACTACCTACAACTTTTTTAAATGTTGATTTTTTATCTTTTAGACGTTTCGAAGTTGTGTTGATTGATTCATTAGAATTTTGTTCTCACCGTAACCGGCGACTGAAATGCATTAAATACTAGGTACTTACTACCTACTTCAATTCATATTTTTTGCATTTTATAAATTACTGTACGTAATTAAATAATTTAATGGAACTAATATCATTAAAATATATACTACTTAACTAGATGCGTATTAATGGGTAATCATTGTTCTCCCTAAAGGTTTGTTCATAAAAACAATAACTACTTCAATTGTTTTTTTTACGAAGCGCACACGGCGTAATTACTTCATTAGCACTAAGTCGTTAATTGAATCATATTATTAAGTGCAGAAATGACAATGAGGCTCATTACTGGGTAGGTACATGCTTTCGTTATAAAATCCTGTGTACATTCGAATAATATTCAGTAGCGTTTTCTTAGTCGAGTTGAGAACTAATTAATACAATAATAAATAAACCATGGTAAACCTACCCAGCCCCGAGGAGCAAGACGCAAGACCCGTGGGAGAGAGAGGGAGTGATCGTTTCCAAGTGAGTGTGCTACTATGTACCTACAATGTACAAGATATCTATTTGATCGGAACTTCAATGTTATGTTATGAATGATTTTATATCTTAAATTTGTGCACGTAAAATATGTGTGAAGTTTCTTATAATTTACAATTTCACAAATGATATGAAGTGCCTACTACCTACTGCAAAGTTATTAGCAGAAAATTAAGCTATCAAGAATTTAGGAGAGTGGAGATTTAAACAAACGACATATTAAATATATTCCGTAAATGCCGGGTAAATTGGTAAATACTGAATAGATATTATAAGCAATTTTGTACAACTCGAACGTTAGGACAGGCAGATTACACGGCTAATATAAAAGCGGACCATATTAACTGATGAAGTTGAGCTAACCATGCCGCTGTGCATAAATGTCTCTAAAATATCGCATTGTCATTCTAACGCCACACGCATGCCAAGTTTCAGACTAATCGGATAGCTGGAAATGGGAAAATTAATGATATGTCGGTGAAACGACACAATACATATAGGTACCTACCTAGCAACTGTTTGTCAGATATTCCAGCTCTTAAAATAAGGGGACCTATATTCTGGTACGCAATATAAAGATTTTTATAATTTATAAAGAGAAATTTGATTGTTTCATGCGCTCTCACAAACTTAACTAAGACTTAAGACCGCACGAACCATCCTGTAATCTTCCTACTTAAAGAGAGGATTATGTTTGATTATATAACACCTATAAGTAATAAAATGTACAATTTGCCAAGCCATTGCAAACAGATATTAGTCATACCAATTAAGAATACCTACTGTTTTGAACAGGGCACGCGCAGTCACCACCAATGGGGAGTGCGCTTCGGCCGCCGCCGCGAGCAGATGCGGCAGCAGTCCGAGCCAGGCTCCCTGCGGCAGCTGGAACAACTGGCCAAGAAGACCGTCGCCCTCATGGAGAAGTACGCACCCAAGTCGGAGAACAACTTCTCCATGGCCATGCAGCTGCTGCGCATGCAGCATAACCTTGTAAGTAATCGGAGTAAGCATTAGTGGAATTTAAACCGAACGGCTACGTACCCGTAGACTTCAATGATTGAGACGAAACTGGCGATGTGTTCTTCTAAAATCAAGTCATTTAGACTACACTATCGCAAAGAAATAGATACGTACAACAACAACTACACTCTAAAAAACATGTGGCGGCAGTTGGAGATACTTTCGGCTGTTTCGTCAGCATAAATATTTGGTAAACCAAAGTTTAACAATACTCGTAGTAAGTTGCAATACTTGATTATTTGAGTTGGCCGAATTGCATAAAAGTAGTCCTTTCAACAAGCACCTCTACTCGTACCGTCGAATGTAGAAGATTCCAATTGCAATTACCTACAGGTTTTTAAAAAGTCTGACCTTAAATAATCTCAACCATACCTATGAATTGTTCTATACCATACGTATGAATGATTTGATCGTAAACATATTAAGTAGTAAGCAGTGCGTCTGCTAGCTGCTTGGAGCGATACATTTTTCAATATTATCCTTTAATTCATAATTCGATGTTTGTTCTTGACAGAACTTCGCGATGGTGTGCGACACTTGCCACGGCACACACAACTACGACGAGCTCGAGGCCCCTGAGCGGTGACCGTCGCTCGAGTCACAGGTCCTTGTCCTTAGTCAAGAAGACGAGATTTGTGTCACTTGACGTTCAACGATCTATAAAGTTAGGAGTCCTACTTCGTAGCTTTTGGAGGGTTCCTACCCTCTTTCCCAGATTTCTACAGATTTCTATGGAAAGAGTTTATTAGATATTGAAATGCTCAAAATATAATATTGTAATATTTGTAATTGTGCTCCTATGCCATGAATGGAAGATTTTTGTTACGATTTTACAGCAAAGTATCCCATAAAATTGATCGGGGTGTCAGGCGATCTAAGGGCTCGTACTTCACCCAAAGGCTGAGCTTGGCCATCCAACAGAGAAAGGCGGCGAGCGTTTTGGGAACGGTACCACGGCCACCCCGGGCAATATAAGTATGTGTTGAGAGCGGGTTTTTTTTTGTAATAGGTTTTGTTGGTTTTAAGTACTTATAATGTACATATATAATCGTGAAATAAAATCATATTTAGTTCCTATTTTATTGCTTTAATTTAAGTTTGAATACAATCCCTAAGTATGTCCAACTTCACGATTGATTCGAGGCCGAATGAAAAGTTGTGCACCATTGTGCTCTTTTAGCTGAAAATGAATTGTGTTTGCATTTTCATAAATTCCTTTTTTCACTATTGTGGTTCAAATAAAAATAAGCAGCAAGCAACGAGCAAACAAGGCGTTAATAAATAAGAGAAAAGTCCTGTTTGCGAACCGCAAAGTTTATTGGATTTATATTTTGTTCCATTTCGGTTGAAGTCTATATTGAAAAATCGTGTAACAATGAATCATATAACAATGTAACAACATATCGATCGTAAAAAAGAATACTTGCTAGATGTAAACAGTGTTTCACGAATCAATTATTAGGTTGGTAATATATAAATATTTCATCAGGTAAACAAACACGTGAAAAATATCCCATAGTAACGAAACATTCACATCAGTTCGGAACACCGGCCGGCCTTCCTTACTATAAATGAAAAGGCACGAAAAAGTGCATGCGTCCTTAGGATTTAATAGAAATCGTCTAACTACTGACCAGGCTATGCATGCACACATAAAAAACAAACATTGTCTTTCCGTTCCTAAAAGTTCGTCCAGCCTTAGGTACCTACCTCAACCATATCTCCGTAATTATAATGCTTATGAGCAATTAGCAGATAATCTGAGACAATACATATTGAAGAGTAAATAAATACTAACTGGGAATGGTAAATTGTCAGTAAGTAGATATTTCAAATTTCCCCAGGGCGAGATAACGTTAAATACCTACGAGTACGAGTACTTACGCAGTTCATTTGTTCATGCCTACATTTCAGGTTTCTACGAATTAGCATCGCCCTCTCTGAAACCAGTAAGGTTTAACTTTACACATTAGTAGTGTTTACTTATGATGTTCCCTTGATACATACGCTGACTATAAAAGTATAAAGTAATGTATTATTATTATTCAATATAAAATTTGTGACCATAGTGATGTAACAATAGTACATTACTATAGAGGCCGGGAAACGAAGGGTTGCAGGGCAAGTAGATATAGACGGCCGAAGGTAGCGAGGCCGGATAGGGATATGCGGGCGCACCCCCGTTTCTCGCCGAGATTTGTATAGTGCTTTCTTTTCTCAAACTTGGAATTAAATAAAAATAAAAAGTAGCTAGTCAATTTGTCTTATTCGTAGGTTAACACAACTAAATAATATGTTTCTGAAGTGCAGCGCCTGCACCGCCACCGCCGCGCCGCCAGCTGGCCCGAGCCCTCCGCCGCGCCCGCCGCCGCGCCCCCCCGTTTAAAAACAAAAGAAGGTTGCTTTACAGGCCTAGGTGTGTAAGGCTGTATGAAATTCCTTTACATATCATCTTCACTCATCGCGAACCTAAACTTTCCGAACCTAATTTGAAGTAAGTCACGTCAACATTTCATTGCAAGTTTGAGAAAAAATATGTTCATGCTTTTGGAAACATTTGGTTTATACTCGTATTTTTTATAATGCTGTTAGTTCGAATCTATTATAGGTTTTTTATACTACGGTGGTAAACAAGCATACGGACTGCCTGGTAGTAAGCAGACACCGCAGCCTATGGACACTTGCGACACTAGAAGAATCACAAACGCGTTGAAAACCCTATATTGATTTGAGGATTCGTTATATTGACAGCTAGAGACTTGCACTGGGCAAGCATAGCAAAAACGGAGGAGGTTCGCAAGTCGACGCATAGGTATATTTTTTTTTTATGTATGGCCACGCATAACTTTTTACTGAGTAGTCCGATTTTGATAATTCTTTTTTTATTACAAAGTAGGTCCCATATATTAATTTTGAAAAAATAATCGAATCCTAAGGCTAGGAAAACAGGGGATGATTGATTGTTCACTCACTGATTGTAATGTATGACTACGCATAACTTTTTACATAGTAGTCCCGTTTTGATAATTAATAAATGAAGTATCTATCACTAAAAATAATAAGGTTAATCTTAAAAAAGGGAACCGTCTTCAAAAAACCAACCCACTGAAAAGCACAAAATATTTTTTATATACTCATCCCCATCCTTATCCAGTCCCTATCCTCTCTTTATTATCTGGGTATTTACATAATTTTTGAAGTCGGTGCCACACCAAAATGCAAGTGATTACGAGTGGAAGCAATTTCTGTGAATTTTCCCTTTAAAAAAAAAAAGTTTTATCACTTAGTGCGAGTGCGACAGTGAGAAATAAAAATAAAATCAAATTAAAGAAACTGTATTAAAAATACTAAAATCAACAACATTGAAAATTATTGTTACATACAAAAACTATTATAACATGGTTTTCTTATTTATGTTAGTTTTTGTATTATATGTATTATATTTTAATATTATAAAAAAATCAACAAAGTTTTATACAAAATTTTAATTTTTGTTTTGCCACTTGTATTTACTTTACTTTTAACCGCTTTCAGCATTTTTTGACCCTTTTCGCTGTTTAAAGACGACTTAAAACTTAAACAGCTTCCATTAAAATTAAGTCGAATCATTAATTCAGCTTTTATTAGGTCCGTACTCATTAGGTTTCTGTCTTTTGTGTAAAGGTTATTCAGTAAACTCACAGTCACAATATGCATTTTTTTTTTATACAATGAAGTTGTTTTTTCGGGAGATTTTTTACTTTGTCGGGAGTCGGGACCCCATAAAAAAAAATCGGGAGAATCCCGCCAAATTCCGACCATCTGGCAACCCTATGCGCAGGTTATATAATATGTAGAGATGTTTCGTTTGATGTTAGGTTATAATTTGCTTGAGAACCTTCCTTATTTTATCACCGTGATAAGAAAGAGGACGCGGCACTTATTTTTTCATGAATGGCAGCAGTCCATTTGCGTATACCTACCTAAGGCAAATTAAACGGTAAGCACTGCCGTTGGGGCGCGCGCGTCTTCATAAATAAACTTATCTATCGTCAGAAGTTCGTAACAATAAAGAAATATAAGGGGACAAGAAATTAAGTACTTACTCGATAAGTACCAGATACACTATGTTATAACTTTTTTCCCATTTTTGATTGCTAGAAGTGGCACTGTAAATTACATTTAATGTGCTCTGACTACCTCTTTCGGGAATACATGCGTGTGTGTATGAATGTAATTTCCTTAATATACAAATGCGCACATATCTTGTTAATTGAAGCACTCGTTCGAAGTGCTTCATCCAACTTAATATGAGAGTTAAAATTGACAATCGATCGCTCAATCTTAATTTAATTGAAACTGATGTGTGTACGACATCGTTTGGGTTTTAATTATTGGAACTCAATTAAATCCACTGCTCCTGAAATGAATTGGATAATATCCTGTGCGCAAATAAATGCACCGGCGCGGCGCGGCGAATCCGTTGACGCAAAATTTTCGATAATCAGATTAACCATATCCAATTTAAGTATCTAATGGGGGTAATCTATTTAAGTCATGTTTAAAAAACGCACATAATTACCTGCCCGGATGTGTCTGCGCGTGTGATGTCTATGAAATAAATGACATTTTCATATATTTTCCGCGCCAGCTCTCGTGAATCGACCTGTAAGTTACCCACGTTCATGTTTTTAGGTCAATCAACTTTTTCATGTCCCTTGGTTTTTTCTTCATTAACATGCGTATTTGATAAAATCTATAAGTTCTTATAACCAGATAAACAGTCTATTTGATAGTAAATGTTGCATCTCGCAAAAAAAACGTATCCTAGCAGAAAACATGGCTGTCCAGGGGATAAACCACTATTGTCATACAAATCGGGGACCATTTTACGTCCACTGGGCAGCCGCCGGTGAAATTGAGGGCAAATTAGGTAATATTTTTTATTTAATACAGTTTCATGTAGTTTCAGGCCATAATTAATTGAGTAAGGAATGCAACAACAATTAACAACAGTAGACGTATCTTCTTTTTAAACAGCAAATAGTAGAAACGGGGAGGACACTAAAAAGTTGATTCACCCCTTTGTTTGAACTGAAAATAAATATCTATATCCGTCTCGAAAACGAAGAAATGCCATTGTTTTTGTGCTTGTTTCATTTGTCTTCTTACATTGGTCCCAGATATCACGATCCTGTGGATGCACGTCGCGAGAATAATAATCATCTCATCTGATTTGTGTTGATAAGTATTTTCAATACAAGATCAGTGCGCTTCGGGTGTGTTTGTGACACGAAGCGCGGAAGTAACTATTATGATGACCCAGACGTATCCGTCGATGGCGACATCCTGACAAGACGATTGTAAAAAGTTATTATTTGCGTGCATGGGCGCGAGAATGACTCGCAAATCCAAACTTGGTTTTGAAACTCCGGTGACATGAAAAACAATAAAGGTCTCTTGAGTTGTAAGTGTAATGGTAGGAGGGCTTGGGCCGAGTTTTACGAAACTGACGTTTGGCGTCAAGATTTTCGAGACGGGTACTTTCAAAGTTACTGAGCCCCGTGTTGACAACAGTTCGTCAGTCTGTGATATACTGTGACTATATAATTTGGATGCGAAACATAAGTCTCTTATCGACCTCTGACAGTGTTTAGGCGTGAAATCCGGAGGCACTAAAGCGGGCTACAAATTGGCGGATGCGCTGTATGGAGCTAGCTTCTCCGTCTATTCACAAAAATTTTGTGCTGCCTGTGGGCTTATTCCAGTGTAACTTAACACATAGCCTCGCATTAATTATGCGTAATCGAAGGTCAGACTTAAAGTGGACTAGATATAGCAGAGCTGTGGGTTACGTAGTGTTATTGGCGCGAACTTAACACGCCTACCACAAACAGGCGTTGATGCTTTTGACCCTCTTTATGTGTTTATGAGTTACAACTGCTTGCGGAATAAGGTTCTGAGTCAGATATGAGTGTGGTTTATCACGCGCGATTTGAATAAAGTATAACGTAGAATGATACACCGCTTAGTAGCAACTTCGCGGTAAATGTATAGTTCGGTGTATACAACACATAGTTGACCATTAAGAAAAAGACCGAGTGTAAAAATACTTTTTTTATAAATAAACGTAACTAAGTAATAACTTGAAAGTCAGAACGGTAAATCTGGGGCTTCAAGTGAGTGACAGACGGACGTATGGATATAGGGACGAGTCGAGTGGTCTTATAAGGATTTGTTTTTTCCTTTGGTAGTACAAATATATAAACCTTAACTTTAATAATATGCGTGTAACATCCGAATAATGATATACAAAACATCACTTAAAATGGAGAAAAATCTATATTTGGTATATCTACAGTCAGCATCAAAAGTAACTGCAAAAGCTCTTATTCCCTTTTAATAAGAACTGTTGACGTCTTCGTTTGCGCAGTTACTTTTGATGCTGACTGTACATATGCCACATTGTATCTCGCGGCTTTGCCTGTGTCCTTTGCAACACACGGGTGGAGCCGCGCGGGAGCTTGTTTTGGTATAAATTTTACCTGATATACATCAATAATGATATAAAATTATATGTTTCTATTTCACATTTTATTGTTCTATCTATGTTTCCTAGTTTGTAGTTTCCATGTAGGATAATAATGTAAGAAAGATATTAATTCTCCTCTTCTGTGGAATTATCATTTCTGTTTCAAACAGGTTAATATCTTTTTTTTTAATTTTATAACGTGTACGAATCTGACGTATAAATTGAAATAGCTACAGTCACCGGCATCCATCTCTGCCACAACAAAGCGCGCAAACATATCTGAGACGACTCTACATATTGCAATGCAGGGGAGTGAATATACTATACTAGGATTCCTAGAACCTGTAACCTTACGCACGATAAATTTAAAACGAGATTGTATACTTCGCACGTAATCTGTACAAAGAGCAGGGGAAATCGGTTCTTCTTATACCTACGTAATCTTTATTGACACGTCGCTAAGGTAGAGAGGTGTTAATCCGCTTAGGTCGCCTTCTGTACAGTACGCATGAATATTTAGAGGTATTACCAAGTCCCAGCTACGCGCCATTAAGGTACTTGTACGCGTATCCGGTAGGAAATAGGAACAACGACGTCATTAAGATGTCATTAACAACTCGCAATGTCGTCAGCAGCCGCCGTACGTTGATAATTATCTAACCGACAACCAAATTTCTGGTCCATTATTCAAAGAGAATAAAGACAAGCTTGTTACTGATTGGAATAAACTCATTTGTGAGCCGTATTGCTTGAGCGAGATTTAATTAATATTTTGAGTGAGTGAAGTGAACGCAGCGGGGCGATGCCGCGCGATACGAGCGGAGTTTTACTAACGCATGATTGATATGGTGTGTCTTTCCCCAGGCGACAGATGTTCCGACAAAAAAAAATACATTTTTCAACAAAAAATATATTTTGCACCGGATGTTTTGTACTGTGCACATGCTTCTGAAATCTATAGGGAGTGGACCTATTAAGTTCACTTTTGAATCTGAGGGAGTACGTTTTATTTAGGGACTCTCCTAAGCTTCTCTCAATCTTTTATTAATTTATAAGTAACTATATTTAAGACCAAATAACTTGCATATATCAGATTACTCGATTTGAGAGTCATTCTGAACATAACATGCGGGGATTGAGAGCGATTTCATAACAAAATAATTTCTACCATAACGTATATACTTGAAAATAAATTACAGCAAAGGCAAATAAAAGAGCAATATCGTGTAAGACATTCGGTGGCAGCGCCGTCGTCGCGCGCGGGAAATTGACTGGAAGCTGTGTTAATTCCGAGGAAGCAATATGACGACCCGAGTCTGACGTAGGCTTTTTAATTATTGCACCCACTCCACGCTTAATTAAACTATTTCCGTACAAATTATTCAATCTAAAGTCCCAACTACCCCGTCTCCAGAAGTCGTCAGGCGCCGATGAAATTGTTTAAAGGACGCTTTGGTTTTATTACGTTTGATGCTTTAATTTTACATGTGGTCCCTTTGAGCGGTAACGTTCTACACAACAAAGGTTTCAGCCCTTTGGGTCATGTGTAATAATTGAAAAATTGATTCAGCGAATAATCCTGAAAAGGACGGAATTGTTTGTTTCTTGCAGAATTGGTGAAAAAATTGCTATTGCATTGATGTCAAAACAAAGGAATAAAAGGTACCTACCTATGTTGGTATTAAGTAAGTTTTGTCATGGTTAAAGTTATCTGTAGTCTGCAGCGCACGTTTTCCATCCGTCGGATAGTTACCTTTGTGCAACGGAAAATTCATTATTTGGTATGCATCTTGTAGCCCGCCGCTGGCATCAGGGCGGTTTGGGTGCATGCCTAGAATCTCTAATAATTGTTGCGCAGTAACTGGAACACGATCCTATTGGTACTGCTGGGGCTTGGACTTAGGCAGGAAACAGCCTACTTTGCGCAATCTATTTAATATTCTACTGAAAAATATTTATATACATTTTTTTATACTTTATTGCACAAAACCAAAATAATGTACAAATGGTGGACTTAATGCCAAATGGCATTCTCTACCAGTCAACCATAAGGCCAAACAGAGACACTTAAAATTGGTGCAGAGTAAATGATCAACGTTTAGAGGGTAGTACAGACTTATTAAAAAATATCTACTAATCGATTTCAAAGCACAGGTACAAACTTATAAAGCAGTTTTGAAGGAAAATGTACCAGACTAAAGTTTTGGTATATTGGTTAATAAATTAATATTACATACCTACTTAAATAAATATGCAGAACCAAAGCATCACACAAAATACTTAATAGTGTAAAAATATAAATATAATATATGCAGAATCGGAATGGTATTAAACTAAAATAAGATTAGATATTACAGGCAAAATTCATGCCCTGAAAATAACTACCCTTAAAAAATAAAAAAGCAGTATAAATGAAATCACATCTGATTTCTTTGATCTTATCCAGCGTAGGTATGCAGTAGGTATGTTCTACTTTACCAATAGCTTACTTGATAATGTCCGGATTACTGACTGTTCAGTTTGTTTCGGCGTTTCTTCTCAACAGTGGTCTTCTTTTTCAGAAACGCTGGTAGAATTTTGACTTGTAAAAGTGCCATTACGGCCTACTTGCAGAATAAAATTCATTTATTTCATTTTATTTGTTTATTTATACATTCAATAATGTATTTTTGGATTTTATATTAATATCTTATATCAGTAATCAACCTGTAAACTATGCCATGCGGTGATGCGATTAAATAAATAAATGTCCAGATTTCGTTTCTTGTCCGTATACTGACAGTTTTATATTGGCGCGGTACTATTTTACGCGGAGGGGAGCTGTACGCACGCATTAAGCCATTAAGGCCATTTGGCTTGGCAGAATCGAAAGTGGCCTTACTGTGTTCGTACCGCACCGCTTCAGCGCATCCCGTCAATGCCAATCGGAAAGCACTCGCATCGTTTAAATGTATGCGCACGCACAGTAAATAATATATCTGAACTGACAGTGGACACAAACAGTTGACAGCTTACCGAACCGGACCGACTCCTGTCAAATGCGAAAGTGTCTTCACTGCATTCGTTCCGCCCCGCTTTCGCGCAACCCTCGCCAATCAGGAAGCACTCATTTAGCTGGCGCACAGTAAAGAATCTGCGCTGACTTGACTCACAGCTTCCTGGTATCTACTGCACCGACTCCGCACCACTAACTGCGAAAGTGGCCTTATTAACACATTCATTTCCCAGAATCGCAACGCGCTACGCTCGTAGCCGATCCCGTGGTTTTTCTCGTATGTAGCAGAAAGCGACTACGGCGGTCTGACGCATATGTGTCGTCATGGGCCCTGAATGGGTTAATACCGCACGGACTCCGTACTGTCAAATACGGAAGAGGCCGTACCTAGTGACTAGTCCTATGTTTATTCGGTAGGTACATTTTCAGAATGTTGCCTTACACGTCATGCTGGGCGGTTGCGGTGTGGATAGTACCTGTAGTTGTGATACTTTAGTGAATAGCGCCTATTTTGTACCCCTCGTTCTATCTAAGTTTTATAGGTATGGTCTGTATTCATTTCATACATTAAGGTGTGCAGTGCAGTAAAGAGTATTTTCTCAAACATGTAATGAAATAATGACTTTTCCGTTGCAATTGGGGTTTGTGTATAACATCCTGGTTTTCCATGTCAAAAACTAATTTATTTCGGCAGTTTGTGGGCCCTCATTAAACCCGCACGCAATGGCATCATACCATTCCACATTCATATAAGTTTGATATTAATTATGACTTAATAATGTTTTATACCGCCCTCCGCGCCGCCCTACTGTCCAGCGGGATGTGGGTGACGCAGGACCGGGAGCAGTGGACGTCTTTCGGCTGATATGATGATGACGATGATGAATGTTTTATACCTCTACGTACATGTTACTCATAATCGTTAAGAAAAATGAGTAGGGTTTATCGAAAAGATGTAGAGTTCATTGTAATATGACCCAAATACAAACATATTGTGTACGTACGACTTGGTGTCTTGGTGTGGGTTGTGTTATACAGGATTTTTTATGGTCTTAAAATGTTAAAAGCCAATTGTTCAAGTTCAATTTTATACCCAGAACTGCATTTTTGCTTTTATCGCACTTACAATTAAAGTCTGGTTTCCTTTAAACTCAAATGTTTTCTTATTTAAAATTAAAACCTACGACTGCACTGCAGGGCAGGGTATTCTGAAAAATATAAAAGAGAGACACGTTATTTAGTAAAGTTGGCCTTCCTACATCCGGCTTCTCACAGAACAATGTAAACGAGATGCAATTCTTTATGAGGCTGCCTTTTCTCTCTTGAATTCTCATAATGCCCATTTAGAAATGCTGCAGAATTATTGTTAAGGTTTTCTTTTCAGATTAAATTTCTTTAGATCGTTAATGTTAAAATTTTACGAGCTTCTGCTCAACGATAAGGGAAAATTAAAAATTAAGGTGGAACGAATTAAAACAATAATGATGTTATAGAGAGCATTTCTATCGGTATTGCTTACTTTAAGCTGGACCCCGTCCGCTTGTACGATGAAGAGTCTAATAGTATTATGGACTGGTAAGCTTTTAATAATTTATCTATTGAAATCTATCCGAAGTACCAAAATCAGCGAATCTAAAATCTTTGTCTTTTGAAATCCATTAGATACTGACTTACATTATTTCTTCTTTTCATAGCATTCCTGATAGCGGATATAACAATCGATCAGGTCCTCGCTGATGATTTTATCAAACGTGCATTGGAAAATTTACAACGACACCAAAATGGAGACCCTAAGATATCGGTTGACAAGTACCAGGAGCAGAGAGAGGATGAAGGTGACGACAATGACGACGACGATAGCAATGATCGTTCCTTAAAAGATGATGACCTTGCTTTGATGGAATTAGCGGTTAAGGGTAAAGAATCTAATCAAAAAAAGAAGCACAACTATCAACCTACCCATTTTGATCAGTTAAGCGGGTTGGGAGTTCATGATGTTCTAGTGTATAACCCCGAGAGTCACTCGCCAATACGCACGGAACGACAAAAGAACCCCCTTTTGGAGATTTTAGGATCATCAAAACATGGCAACGCTGCATTAAATGAAGAAAACGATAACTCACCGATTTATGTGCTGGTCAAGGCAGATGATATCCAAAGGAATAAACCTGGATATAGTGTAAGCGACCTGTAAGTTTTTTGTTGCTTGCCTTACGTATTAATTACTGGAATTCACCATACTGCAAAAAAATATTGTGCTCAATTTATTTAACGAGTTCCTAAATAATTTACTTTAAAAACTGAGTTTTAACCAACTTCAATGTAGTACAGTCAGCATCACATAGTTAGCCAAATATATCGTAACACTTCCTTATTCCTATAGTAATATAGACGTGTTCCGATATATTTGGCTACTTTGGCTGCTACTAACTATATGATGCTGACTGTACTCCGCCAAGCCATGTGAACATTTCCACATTTATTTTCCAATTTACCACATGAACTGATGATTTCCGAGAGCAAATGCGTTGATTATTAGAGAAAAAAACCGAATCGCTGTATGTGGGCCGATAATATTGGAGGACTTCCGTGGATTCCTCAAAGACCACCTTTGAAACTTCATTAGTTGCTATTTCAACGGAATCATATCAGAATCTGTGACGTACTTTTATAGTTTTAAGTACATAATTGAGGAATTCCAGAAGTCATCTGTGGTCTTCACCATCAATTCCACTCCACCAAATTTATGATTTCCGGGTGTAAATACAGTTATAATAGAAAATACCGAAATCACTATACGCGTGCCTAATATAATTGAAGATTTCCCTCAATTCCTCATAGATCCCATCATCCAACTGGATTTTTGAAAAAAATGGGACCAACCTGGAAGTTATTTACTTACAAACAAAAATTATTTTGCGAATCGCCTCATAAATGACGGAGTTCTGAGGTAGAGTCTGGCAAACGAAAGCGTGACCTGAGAAACCGCGGCAATTTCAAAAAATATACTTGTGGTATTACTAAGAAAAAAAAAGTTTTGATACTTTATATTTATATTTATAAGTATTTTTTGGTATTTATTTCAATCAATTTGTATGATAGTTGTTTGCAAACTTCCTTTTTTGAGGAACACACCACCACGTCTTTAGAAATATTAACCGGTGGTTAAAAACACACTTCAAAAAGTCATTTATTTTTAAAGACTCTGTTTGGTGCCTAAGGTGTGATGAAGCCTTGACTGTCATGGATACATACATACATACATACATTCACGCCTTTATCCCTAAAGGGGGTAGGCAGAGCACATGAAACTTGTGTTCCAGTACCACTTTTAGCATAAACGTGGGTATCTGGGTATAAAAGCTCGATAAAAATGTGATATCGCAGTGACAGGTTGCTAGCCCATCGCCCACAACAAACTTCAACCCTGCTCCCTTAGTCGATTCTTACGACACCCACAGGAAGAAAGGGGGTGGTGCTATTCTAACCCGACACCACACGGGCAACTGTCTGGATGTGAGTAAAACGAGTGTGTTGATTTGTACATAACATTTACCTACTTAACATTTACTTTCTTCAACAATATGTTTAATCTCGTACAGTACAGCTTCCTTTATCTTCAAGATTATCTGTAAACATAAGAAACGGTATCACCATTAATATCATTATCGTCAATATTATTATATCAAATAATCAGCCGACAAGGATTAAGATTACAAAGTCATACTAACCTAATAAATCCGACATCGCAGCTAAACGTTGTTGTTTCTCCTGTAAAACAACTTGTTTCTCCTCTTGTTTTTGTTTGAACTTACTTATCATAGTGTGTAGCAGCTTTCGCACATTACTTTTTATTGTTTTACCCATATCAGAGAGAGAAATAATTGAGTTTACAAAATACGAACAACTAACCAAAGACTTTGACGTGCATCTGACAGATTATTAATGTTACTATATTAAAACTTTTAAAAAAGTCCAGGTCACACTTTCGTTTGCCAGACTCTAAGAAACATTAAAAAAAAAAAAAAAACAATACAACCGAATTGAGAACCTCCTCTTTTTTGAAGTCGGTTAAAAAGCAATTTAATGTCTAAATTTCAAATTAAAGGGAGTAAATTATTGCCCCGAGATGGAATAAAGAAAAATGCGTGTCTTCGATGTAGATGTACTTACACTCCTCCCTAACATGTTGTAAGAGGGAGCTGATTAAACATCCGTTAGCCGAGTAATTGATTCCGATCGCTCAGTTGGTTGCACCAGGAAAGAAACAAATTTTTGAATTGAAGCCTTTTGTTTGTCATTTTCATTCTCTTAGTTTTACGTTAGGTACTGCTTATTACAAAAAAAATAAGTTAAGTAGTTAACTAACACGCAATAATCGAAAGATTTTATTACATTACATTTAATGTTATTGAAAGAATAATTATTTTCTTGTAAGGTTGTCATCGCTGCTTAAGTCTTCTCCAACTAGTCAAAATGATCGTAGCAGTGGAAAGGAAGAGCAACGTTACAAAGGGTTCCGTGTGAAGGCTCCCTACAGGAGAGCCAGAGATTCTAATGAAAGTAAGAATATATTCAGTCATGCTTTAAGTATCAATTATTTATTTTTATCATTACATTTTTGCAATGTTAGACCGTAGACACTATGCCAGACATCTCTCAAATGTCAAATGTGTGCCGGGTGTAAAAAAATCCTTTGAGTTAAAATATGGTAAATTGGTCTCTGGACCAATCCATTGTGTATTTCTTTACCCCCGATTGCAGCAGAAGGAGGGTTATGTTATTCGTATGCATGTATATAAATATGCATGTATGTATGGCTGTTTCTTTGGCACGCTTTGCAGCTTAAACGGCTTGATGGATAAAACCGTGAGTTTTCGTTAGATCCCACTTAGCCGTGGAAGTGAGTGTAAAATCAATCGATTTTTTGAATCATTTAATTTTATTGGTTTTTATGAGGAATAACAAGAAAAGAGGCGAGTATTTATATTTGTTTACAATATTTTTTTAGAGTATTCGTCGGTTGAAGTCGAGGAGAAACGGCCGCTATCGCGACCGCGCACATATGGCGGCGGCGGCGGACGGACCCCCATCCCCTATATCAGACATCGTGGAGACATATACGAGAAAGATACTTAGATAAACATTAAAAATAAATACTGGAACGGACTTCATTTTAATTAATTAAATATTTTAATATTTTATTACATGTTTTTTTATGATTATCAGCACCTCGAGACCATAAAATAAACTGGAACTGCGAGTGTCATTAATTATTAGATAACGATGAATACAATACATGTTCTTTTTCGAAAGATTCTTCTTCACCAATTATAAATTGTTCCTAACTTTGACAGTTAGGTACTTTAGTTACACGTTCCTGTTTTCAGATTTCTATTTACACACAACTCCTTTTATGTAATTTTTCTTTGCAATAATACTTGACTCAATTAAATAGTTAATATCTAAAAACATCACGGGAGGTAGGAAGTGGAAATCTGTGGATACGTAGAAAACCTGTAGATATAAGTAGAATAGTTGAGAATTTGTAGATTTGAGAACTTGCTATTATGAAAAAAATGTTTCTTTTGGTGTAAAGAAAGAAAGAAAGAAAGAAAAGCATTTATTTATGACAAACACAGAGAGAAATAAATAGTAAATAAAAAAAAATAACCAACACTGTTTGCCACAAAAGGGCCACAGCTCAGCATGAAGCTGGCAAAGCCAGCGCTGTTCTTCCGTTGTGGCCCAGGTGCATGCCCCAGCTCGCCGACGACGCGGGTATCCGCGGGTACCTACGTTTGACAAACTGCAATAATACATGAGTGGAACCTATCAACAGGGACACTTATAGTACGAGTTTTCTAAATACGAACGGTTTATGTTTAACGCTAAGGAGTGCGTTTTTCTTCAACCCCATCTAAAGTACAATAAGTAGATGAGTTATTCGAAAATTGAGAAATTGATAATATCACCATGAATTTTTTAATACTTTCCTCGTAGCGGGAACCTCCATAAAAATACTAATGCGAAGCCAGACCAGACCGTCTCCCGGATACCAAGTTAGGTACTCGATATTTATTTTGCATCAAAGAATGAGCTCATTTTCTTATTACAATAAAGACCGATTTTAAACTCAACGTAAATTGACAGATAATGTTTTGAGATGAAATAAATGTCTACTGAAATTCTATGCAGGTAGTTAATGGTATCTTAATATATAATGATAACAAATATAATATAATAATAAAAACAAAATATAATTATCGTCATACGAATTAAAGCAAAATACTGGTTAGGATAGTTTTAGTAAAAATCACGATATATTTCGTGAAAGATTGAGTAAGACCGACGTAATAATAACAAATCAGTGCGGTATGACAGTGAAATAATTTAAGTAAGTACTTATAGTACAAATAAAAACAGTTCTACGTTTGAATCATATTTTAATGCATGTTTTCTTTTATAATTTTATGTTATGAGTATATCACAGTCATCATTTTAGTAAATGCATACAGTAGAATGTGGCTTACAGAAAATGAGATTAATAAGGTACTACGCAACTAACACGCAGATGAAACGATACAGTACAAACAGGAACGCGATATTTAAAATATTATTATACTTAGTCTGTCAGAATGAAGCTAATTAGTAATCTATGATGCAATTTTTTACACATTTAATTATCGAAATGCAAAAACTTCAATTAGCTCGAATGTCGCAAGGTGCTGCCACTTTCTGGCTCTTTAACCCTTTAATGAACCAAATTAGAATTAACCAAATTAAAATTAACCCAATACAAGTATATTGCCATTGCGTAGAGCTAAAAACTAAACACAAAAAAAATTATCCAAAATCGACAAATTAACTCGAAATGGTTTACGCTTCTTTTACCTATAAACTTACCTACAAATATTTCGCCAAATTTTCATTTCATCCAAGACATTTTTTATCAGAAACAGCAAAGTGTTCGATGAAATAAAAATTCGTTGAAATATATTCGGTGAAACGTTTGTCGGTAAAATGAGGGGATCCCACTCGGAATCATTTTTCACTAAGATATAGCTTAGTGCTCTATAAAGGGGTGAAATAAAAAGTGAAAGCACGTGTGACTTTAATGTCAGTGGCATTCAATTCAATCAACGTTTGTGCAAATTCGATGGGCATGTAGCGTAATTTACCTAAGCGTGAATAGTGCTCAAAATGCTACTTTGTCGTCTACTTTTTGTTATGTATATCTGTGATCTCTATTTACCTTTAGATACGTCTCAATAAGTATACTTGCGCAAACCATATTAAAGCTTAATTACGCTCACAATATCTTTGATATCAGTTTTATCTCTTAGATATCTACTTATGATTATAGTAAAATGTAAAGAAGTCTAAGACCCAGTTACAGAGATGCGTTAGACCGAATGTCAGATACAATTTCATTAACTCATCATATTTCTGACGTTACTGAGCGACATAAGGTCTAACGGATCTTTATAATACCGGGGTTAAATGGCAATGATTTTATTGATAACCAAACTTAATCAAATTTCGCAAGAGTTTAGCAAAACCTACGTGTATGTGTATCTAATATAATAATTTTCATTTTTCTTCTAACATAATTATTATCCATAAAACTCTAGTACATAGTTACATAATTACAGAAATACTTGTAATTGTTAGTTAGCAGTTGCTTAATTGGTAGGTAAATCTATACATAGGTGTCATTTGTATCATAATTTTTAACAGTATATAAATATAATTCTATTATAATGTGGTAAAAATAATATCATAATGAAATATTATAATTGACTAGAATGCTTAAGGTACCATCTACAACTCTGACTAGGCCATAGTTTTTTCAGGGAACCCGACCCAGCGGGCTCATAGGTAACGTTTGATAACAGAGTTTGCCAATTGTATAAAAATGAAGAAGCGCTCAATTTTTCACAAACTTATCGTGAAAGAAAAAGCAATGAATGTAATGAGATTGCGCCAAAGTTTTCTCATTCTTCTAACTAAATATCTTTAAAAGTAAAACTATGCTTATTGGAAGACAAGATAATGAAGCAGTAGGACATATATAATATACATGTCAGATTAATTGTATGACCGATGGTATGACTTGACGCCATCTAGGGTAAGGGAGGTTGGCTCCACCTACGTGGGTACCGCAGAAGTGCAGTTAGGGACCTACAACAATACGTATTGATCAGCCATCAAGTTTAAACTAGTGAAAGAAGTAGGTAGCAATGAAAATGAAGTTTTAACTACTGTACACAAAATCGTATTTTAATTTGAACACAATTGCCTATAATCAAAATAATATATTTAGCAGGTAAAATATAGGTATTGTGCAAAAAGCATTGAATACTTTAAATCTCTACTTAAACGCAACTGTTGATCCCATTCCAGGCAATTCACGATAGTAATTTATTAAATCCGTCTAAGTATCTGATATAGGTACATTATTTATGTTACTTAGACTACACGATACAGAAACGGTTATAATTGAACTACCGTGTGCGACGATTTCTACCTATAACTTGTGATTTACATAAATCTATTTTATGAGAAGTTTAATCTGTGTCTCCTTCCTCTACGCTATCTCGTCTATTAATTAGACAATAATAATGGACCCCTTCATTGTCTAATCTGTACGCATCACACGCACTCGTAATGTTTTCCTGAGCATACGGGTTGCTAACACTGCTTCTGAACACTTGAGTTATAGCGACTGGTAGGCACCTTGCACTTGTTACTTTGTTTTTGAGTTACATTGGTGTTGGTAACGGTTAGTCGAGCCGCCTCGGAGGCGAGACGCGTCACCCTCAGAGATAGTTTGGTCGCGACACGCAGCACAGCACGCCCATGCTTTTGTACAGAGATCCTCTTCGTTTGTTTCGCCACAGTCCGTTAATTTCTTCGCCTTTCAACGCGACGTTGGTCTCTGCAACAATCCGCGGATTAATTTACTTTCAGCGAATGGGCGCCTTAACAATAGCGACAAATTACCATGCAGCCTACTTGATGAAGTGTGATTACGGAGCCGGGCCGAACTTGAATTGAATGCCAAATAACTAAGTATGTATATTGTATATTTTATTTATTTAATCTTTATTGCGCAAAAGAATATCTTATGGTACAAAAGGCGGACTTAATGCTATAAAGCATTGCCTAGCAGTCAACCTTAAGGCAAATCCGATACAATGTGGGCAGTGCAACTTAATTTAAACAAAAAATATATGGATTGGATGGATAATATAGTAAAATACGATACGATACGATATATAACAATACAATATAATATAATAATACATATTAATACATAAATGCCAGGTACTGTGCCAGCAAAAAAATAGAGTAAGGACTTTTTGAAGACAAGCCTGTTTGGAGATTGCCGAATTTTGACAGGGAGTACTTGGAAGGAAAAGGAATTGGACATAAAACCAGTACGATATGGCGGAATAGATAAGGAAAGGTTGCCGGAGGAGCTAAGTTGACGGACTCGAGAGACGCCATACTGAAAAAGAGTTTTGAAGTATTCGGGAGATTCAGGATCGTTTTAAATGGAGAAGAGAGTGCAGAGCAAACTTATTTTGCGGCGTAGGCGAATGGGCAGCCATCCCATATGAGTGCGGAAGGGAGAGATATGATCGTATTTTCAAAGACAGAAAAAATATCGAATACAATATTGAGAAGATGATCTAACTTGTCAAGAAGCTCATCATTCAAGTCAGGATAACACAGCAATAACAATGTCTACACTAATAACATCTTGGTTTTGATGGGTAAAAAATGCTTTAGCCTATTAAGGGGATGCCTTGATTCGAGTCGACCACGCCCCCTAGACTGAGACACGCTTATGCCTTCCGCGCACGAGAAAAAGCGATGCAACAGTCTTCGGGAATGGCTTTTTTGGACAAATTTCGATAAATACCTAACTTCGAGAAGGTTTATTAAAATTTCATAAAGTGAGATTTTAGATGAGATAAAATACTATACTATTAACTTGATTGTGTCGTAAAATAATGTATTGTTTGAGTAGGCTGTGTAAAAAAGGAAAATAAAGACCCAACTTTGGACTTGATATTTTTTCTATCGAGGAAATTTTAGGCATTCATGTATCGATTAAATCAGACCTTATTGTTTCTTAATCTAGTCAGAACGGCGTTTCAAAGCACGCGATTATTTCCAATGCACTGCCTTAGGGCGCCGTAGGTTCAGCGAAGTCGCTTAGCGAACAGAGCTTTTGAAACAATATAATGCGTCTGTTTATAATAATATGGTTTCAAAAAAATACGAATAGTAATCTTGAGGATTTTTTGCAGCGAGATCAGTGATTCGAAACATGATTAAGCAATTTTCACTGGATAGAAAAAAATCACGAACATAGGTCTAAAATACACTTAAAATATTCTTAACAAATTATGCACAAAAGCTAAAAATATTAAAATTACTTGTAAAAATCGCCAATATCATGTTTGAGAGCTTTTTTATTTACTTAGACGGACAAAAAATTAACAAAAAATATGATATCCGCGCTTCCGAGCACGCACTTCCATCTCGCTCACGCTTATGCTCAGTGTGAGGGAGAGAAAACCATGAACCTAGAATGATGTGAACCTACAACTTTCGGACTAAATAACCTCAGAGATCTATGGCCTCCAACTCAGAGTATTGTCGAGATAAACACCTAGGTCTTTGACATTTTTGCTGTACGGGATAGGAGTTCTAGCATTAAACTCAACTGCAGCAATAGATATTACGAGTATCACTTTGTTAGTGGAAATAGTGTTTTAAATAGTTTTCTGTCAAAAAATTCATTTTTGGTACAAGCTTATATTGCCGACTGTACTTTTCTGTAAACCATCATCAACTACTCATTGAGACGATTATAACGAGCACAAACTCAACGGGGTTACGTCGGTTAAGTACTGAATTCCCATGGCCACCTTCTGTCTCCATCATCAGATCAGCTCGATGGTACCATAATATTGAATTGTCATCCAAACCTAACCAAACTATTATACCCAAAATTTCAGCTCAATCGGTCACCGGGAAGTGGGTCAAATTAAATACAAGCTTGTAAACATAATTACGAACGCAAACATGCTGCTTCTATAACTTAATCAAATATCAAACTTAATAATAACTATAATATTATAAATTATCTAAAGAGTGTGTTATTTATGAATATACATGAGAGTGTGTTTAGGGTGGAGGAGAATTAGGTATTTCACGGCACTCCGTTGTGGTGTGTTCTTAATGTCAATAGAAGCAGGCAACCGACTGGCAAGGCGTTGCACGCAAAAAGTTATTTTATGTTAATGCGACATGGTTTTCCACTTTTGTTTTAGAATGTTGTCAATTAGCCGCTTTTACACTGGTGTTTCAGCAGAAATATTTTTTCAATGATAAAAATGATAAAAGAAACCTGATTCGTTCTTGAACGAATCTTAATATAAAATGTACAATGCGTGTTTATAAAGCTTCATTGTGCGGCATGATGAATAATGAAAATACAATTTTCCGCCTTTACAATGTAATGTCAATATGGTCCGTTTTGTTATTTGTAATTTGTTTTACCTGTAATGTACCCACCTAAATGGTTGAGGGTTTCGTGTTGAGGCAGGTGCTCCTGGATGTCGGTGACTATCCTGGTGATCTCTTGGGTGTCTTTGGCAATGCTGCAAAGCTCCTCCTGGTTGAAGTCTGGCGTGATCTGCTTGCACAGTAGGATCTGACTGATCACGTTTCCGAAGTTGGACGGGCCGGCGCGGTTTTCTGTGTGCAAAAAAACCGAATAAGTCACTAGTCCCAATGGAGTTAATAAAATGCATTTTGAATTTGTTTCGCACTAGGCAAAGCCTACATAATATTGTTCGTTTAGAGCGGGGGAGCAGATCAATGGAAATTTGCATACAAGCATGACCTAAAATAATGATTCACACAATGCTATTTGGATAAAGTAATCTCTGGATGTGCTTTAAGAAACTAGAGAAATTGTAATTGCGTATTCTAAGCAATAAGAGTGAAGTACTCAATCCGCAAAATTGTATCCCATAGTACGCTACACTGTAAGTCAATAATAACAACGTGGGCTATGATTGCCTAGGATAGGTTATGAATAGCACGTACCTAATGATTATGGTATCCGCTACAAAAACTTACATTTCACGTATTTTTTTTTCTTCCTATACATAATTATGAACACAAAAACGACAACATTTGCTTAATCATTAGATTATATCTGCTTATTAAAATTAATATTTCATCTTCCCGCATTTGTACATCTGTGTAGGTGGCCGAACTGGCCGAGCTCGTGGCACGGATTGAATTTTTTAATATTTTAATGGAAGGCTGACCGGCGTGCTAACGTAATAAAAATATGTAGGTTTAGTTTTGGGGAAATAGGTAAAATGAATACATACGTATGTAGACTATTAGGCAAATACAGACGCAAATACAGCGGTCAACTCGGTCGGCATTGGCACAGCCAACGACATGGAAACATAGACCTTTAGCATCTTGTCAGACTTAGATTTTCATCTTCAATTAATATTTTTGACTACCAAGTAAGACGAATTGTTTAACACAAAAGTGGTACATTATTCAATGTCGTTATAAACCATACTCACGTATGTAGTAGAGCGGCATATGCATGGGTACATCAGCAGCAGCAGCAGCTGCGCCATGAAGTACAGCAGCACTGGTAGGTTGCTCATCGACGTACCGTAGTAGGTCATGCCCATGGGCACGAGTTGCTGCGCCATGAAGTACAGCGGCACTGATAGGTTGCTCATTGACGTACCGTAGTAGGTCATGCCCATGGGCACGAGTTGCTGCGCCATGAAGTACAGTGGCACTGGTAGATCACTCATCGACGTACCGTAGTAGGTCATGCCCATGGGCACGAGTTGCTGCGCCATGAAGTACAGCGGCACTGGTAGGTTGCTCATCGACGTACCGTAGTAGGTCATGCCCATACCCCGTTATCAGTGTTGCAGATCCATTGAAACTAAGTCATAGGGTTGTCGCACAATATCTATTTTATTGTCAATGTGACATGTGACATTTTGGTGTACAGAATTTTGCTTAAAGAATCTTTTTACAGGTAAAATAACAGATTTATATAAAGATAGTTTATTTTTCAAGTAGGCATATTACAATGCACTTATGAACGTCATACGAAGGTAAAATCTTTTCAAAAACAATATATCTTATAACTAAGAAGCATTAAAGACATGCCTACCTATAAGTATACTTTCATTAGTTGTCTGAATAAATTATTAAGAGTTTTTCTAGGTTAGCTGGCGTTAAATGTTGTTGTCTATTACTGTTTACCCATTTTAAATATGAAAACGATCGCTCAACTTCTACAGATTTAATTGGTAAATAATTCAGGCAATTATAATGTTCCACGGTGTTTTTGTTAATGCATTTTGTAATTTCAGCTTCTCCATCATTAAGTAACTTCAAAATCAATTTTAACAAATAAATGACGCAACCACCTATTATGGAGTGAAAAAAAGAATAAAACCTTTTTTAATAACAGGTTGATAAGAGATTTTATTTTGTAAAAAACTTAGTTTATATCGATTAAAAAATAGTGGCATTAAATTATACATAAATAAAAAAAATAAAAAAAAGCCTTTATTTGTACTACCATTAATAATTACACTAGTACTATAAACTATTATAGGTACTTGAAAAAAAATACTCTAGGTAGAAGTCATCTCTGCGGCGTAGGCCAGAGAAAGGCAAATTTGGAACTTATACATACCTAGAGGCAAATGTTAAAAATAATATATACGTGCAGTGCCAACCCTAGCGTTTTCAATGATTCTGCAACACTGATAACGGGGTATGGTCATGCCCATGGGCACGAGTTGCTGCGCCATGAAGTACAGTGGCACTGGTAGGTCGCTCATCGTCGGTACGAGTACGTACCGTAGTAGGTCATGCCCATGGGCACGAGTTGCTGCGCCATGAAGTACAGCGGCACTGGTAGGTCGCTTGTCGTTGGTACGTACCGTAGTAGGAAGTCATGTCCATGGGCACGAGTTGCACGAGCCGGTGGCACTTGGCGAGCTCCCGCAGCAGCAGCTGCGCCATGAAGTACAGCAGGACCAGCTGCGGCTGCTCCACGCAGTCTTCACTCGTTGACCTGTATCATACCGTAATATCACTTGTCGATATGCAATTTGAGTCTTTTTTAGGGTTCCGTAGTCAACAAGGAACCCTTATAGTTTCGCCATGTCCGTCTGTCCGTCCGTCCATCCTCGGCTTAGCTCAGTAACCATTACTACTAGAAAACTGTGATTCGGCATGGGTATAAATCAATCACGCCGACAAAACTTTACAATAAAATCTTAAAATTTTTTTTTTTGGGGTACCTCCCCTTCATTTAAAGCGGGGATATATATATTTATTCTCGTTAAACCCATGGTCGTTGGATAGCTCGATCAAAAATATTATGGGTTTCCTAGTTAAAACCAGAGTCAAGTGTCCCCCTCTGCCGGGTAAATGGGATGGTACTGGGGATGTGAAAAAATTCGTGGTAGTAGTACTAATGAATGAATTTAAAAGGAAAACTATCACGAACAAGTAGGCATAGGTAGTTACCGAGTAAATAGTCGACCAACTTAATGTGTACTTGGAAAGGCCAATTTTCGTACAAATTCGGCCGACGCAACCGCACCGCACGTCGATGTAAGACAGACAGGCAACTACGGAACCCTACACTGCACGTGGCCCGACACGCACTTGGCCCGACACGCACTTGGCCGAATTTTCTAAGATACAGACAGTCGGAAAAAGGACACATATTTGCTTGCCGATAAAGTTATCTAGGTGTTACAGTGCTTTCAAAATAGCTTGGTGCGGGTGACACTTGACGCATCGTTTCGTTTTACTCAAAAAAAGTAGCTGCAGTCTATATATGGAAGATAAGTAAACTGATAGTTCCAGCCTGAATATGACTACCGTAAAATATTTGAACATAAAGAACTATTTTATACGAAATAATACAATTCAAAAGTATACGTAATATGCGTGTAACGAAACGTCCGGGACTCGTTTAGTGATGGGGCATGTCGGATTTTGAATATATCGGTAAGTACTTATTAATTTGTTAGTAACGAACTTTTTATTCCCACACGTTTGGGCCTAAAATGTTCCCAAACAGGAACCACACAAATAAAAATAAAATAAATAAAACCGCCTAAATAAAACCAATCGAGACTGTAAATCGAAAAGATGATTTCTAATTTGTTGCTTTGGATTGATTTATTAAGTCTAATCTAAACACCATTTTCATGTGTTAGTGAAATTTTACGAGGAGGATAAAGAAAAAGTATAGCGTACAAGGACTGAGACTCGTTCTGAGAGTTTGGCGTCTACCCACAAATTACAGAAAAAGGCAGATAGACCCTAATAAATTGAACGAAGTCTATACATCCGATCTCTTCTCACTTTCGTACGTAACAACGAGTAAGAAAGGGATAGTCGTAGATAAATAATTTAATAGATGGCGTCCTAGCGTATGCCCGAAAGGGAAGATGGTAAATGAACCTTCCTAAATTGAGCAGTATCAGAAGACTAATACATTCTTGACGTCTAATGTCGTTTATAATTTAGTAGTGTTATATCGGTGACGTCAGTTTCAGTACGATATTTTGATAGGTGGTGACAAACAAGCGGGTGACAAACCACAAAGCCTATACGCGCTGACGGACAGGAGATTTGACATTATACTATCTCGTTCCCACTTGTGGTATTGTCTATGCTTACATCCTTGTCACTCATGTGTGTATGTGTGTGTGAGTCCCTCTATTCTATTCTTCCTCTGTTTGCTTAGCCTAATCATCGGATTCATGATGTCATTAATTGTTATATACAATTGAGATTTTAAATGATTACTTTTATCGACTAAAGTTTCGATACTTCCACCTCTCTATTCTGAGGTTTTTAAAGCTGTCACCCGCAACAAGCTATTTTGAAAGCCCTGTAGTTATAGTAGGTTCTGCGTTTTATTATTTTCTTCTCTCTGTTTCTATGTCAATAAAGAAATAAAAAAGTGTTCCATCCTGTATAGTAAACGTTCGGCAGAACAGATTGGCAAATATATTTAGTCCATAATCTCATACGCCGAATACTCAACATAAAAATGTCGCCTCTGAAATGTACAAAAAATCATTTGGCGATGTTTTGTTCTCACAAAAACTTGAAATACTAACACTCCATTCGTCACTTCACGGTCCGTCGATACGTGGAATGAACAAAGAAAAATACAAATACCTATCTTCTTTGGTATTTTAGAATAAATTGGAATGGGTCTTTTGTTGGTCGTATGATTAATATTCAAGGAAAGGCTTACTCGGAACGGTAAAAGATCAAAGTAGCAAAATTGCGGAATGCTGATTAATTCGATTCTGAATAATCCCATGACAAATAGATCCGGGTGTATTTGTCACTAGCTCTACTCCGGCCCTGCCAGATTATCTTTTACTGTTTGCCTATAGATAGATGCCGAATCGGCGCATATACTAAGTATCGTATGTTATCGTATAATGAGCAACCGTGTGTTTTTAAGACTGGCAGAAATTATTCATAACGTAGGTACTATGAGCGAGACTAAGTAGTAAACACATGTGGTGCATAAGCATGAGTCTTGTTGAGATTAGATATTAAATGTGTCCGTTTAAATCTTCTACTATAGTATACCTAGTTGCTTTTTGAATGGACAGCTTTGATGCAATTCGGCCAATCTCAAGTAGATATACCTATTTATTATTCAACTTTGTGCTTCTTAACTTTAGCTAAACTCGACGCCGCATATAGATTCCAAAAAAACTACCCATGGGTTGCCATTATAATGAAATAGTTTTGCATCGGTAAGTTTTTACTTTTCTAAATTATGTACGTATGTTATTTATTTATACATCATTGTAAAGTTAAAATTAGATGCAACCGCCTAAATAAATAATCTTATGTAAATATGTATTAATTTCAAAAATTGATATTTGATTGAAACTGTTTTGTTGAAGAAAAGTTGATATTACTGTGGTAATACTTCAGGTTTTAACAACATTTGGTAACTATTAATATTCTAATGTGCGTAAATCTTTTTGATATGGACATAGTAATATTGAAAACAAATCACGTGTGACAAAGTAGTGTGTATGAATGTATGTATTCGTATGTTTGTCAGTCAATCTCGAAAAAACGGCTCAATTGACTGTGATGAATTTTGGCACATGAATATTATATAGTTTAAAACCAAACCATGAAACAGAATGTGTAGAATACTTTTTATATCTGAAGTCCAAAGGATTAAGATGTCTGGTATTTAATAATGGTATTGTTGTGATAGATAACCTTAACGCGGAAGAATTCGCTGGAAAAAGCTAGTAGGTACGTAATTGAGTACTTGGGGGTAGCGCTTTGTTCATAGACAGATTGATGTACCAAGCCGAGATGTGTTAGGCGATGAATGCATAGAAAACATCAAAAACATAGGATGATTCACATTCACATATATTTTTTTTTATGCATGGGTTGGTTACATCTGGAACGTCACAATGACAATGACATTTGTGACGGTGACATTCGGCAATCTTTGGTAACTTTTTTGGAATATAAATACGGCGTCGAGTTTACTTACTTAATAAGTATCTCAGCAAACATATAACTTCATAGTTTTAAGAAGTTAAGAATATCCACTGCTAACACTTTCGATTTAAAACAACCGCACTCAAATTGGTTCACCTGTTTGGGAGCTATAATGCCACAGACATGTACACAGCTCTGATATGCCTGATCTGAGCGATCGGTTGCATTCTACCTTCAATTCAGCCGTAGATTTTTTTAACGTCGTTCACACTAATGCTCAGAGTATTCCGGCACATTATCCTGAACTTCTTAATTCTTTAAGCTCCAACAAAATCATACCTACATGCGATTCTTATTTCTGAGTCATGGCTTAAACCTTCAGCTGTAGCCATCCCTCTGTGGGCTTCATATTATTTCCTGCAGGTCGGTGGACCCCCCCTCGGAGGGGCGCAATGGCTGTGCTTACTTTCTTAGAAATAAAACCGCCATTCGTGTATCGATCTCGCTTGAATCCATTGAAACGTATAGCCAATGAAGCGAGACAGCTATCAAGCGAAAACTTCAATGGCCAATGGAGGAAAAAATACATTTGGTCGTTAGTCTAAAACAGTCAGTGGCGCGTTTGACACGGTCGGTGTTCTCGAGTGAAAATTTGTGGGTTTAGTGCTGAATTTTAGTGCCAGAAGGACAGTTTTTATAGACATGTAAGTAATCTTTAGAATGACATAAAAACAAGTGTTATTTTAACGGGTTAACTGTAATAAACCCGTGACTAACACAACATACCATGGTCAAAATTTGGCAACACGTTTTTTTGTGCTTTTATTATAATTTAATATTACTAGTAGCTATTACAATTACCGTTAGTTATCATACATTTGTTTAAAATGAACTTAAATGGATTAACAATGGCCCGAAAGTAAATAAATCGATTGAAATTGGTAATGATCATAACAAACCCCTCAGAGGGTGGTTAACAGACCAGGAATTTCCCTCCGAGGGATGCCCACATAATACCTCGGGACGTCACTACGACCCGCACTCTATACTAATCATGACCTTGACTTATATTGATTTTAGATCATGTTTTGATGTGATTTTTGTTTAACTGATGGTGAAATTATAATTTTAACTAAAAGTATACTTAATGGGAATATTAAGACCGAAGAGTTACCGTACTAGACAATGATAAGGTTGCAAATGCTCTGCAACAGGTCGAATGGGACGAGGCGCTTGCGTACGATTGTCCGAATAGAATACTCAATTTCATTAAGGAAAAAATACAACATATTTATGATGAATGTAAAAGGTCTGTAAAGTGTAAAAATAAAGCTACGAAAAAATGTAAATGGGTAAACAAGAAAATTATAAAAATGTGTAAACAAAGAGATAAATTGTATAAAATCTGGAAAAAATCTCCAGAAAAAATAGAAAACAGAATATTGTATAATAAATATCGAAATAAAACTAACAAATACATCAATTATGTTAAAAATAAGTATATTAAAAAAGAAATTTGTAGAAATTTCAGGAATTCGAAGGAAATCTGGCGTATAATCAATGAGTTATGTGGTAAAATAAATAACTCGATTGATGATGTAATTCTAAAACATTTTAAATTGAACGAAAAAGGGATATGTAACAATTTTGCCAGAGAATTTCAAAAAAATGTTGAAAATATATCAATTTCTTGTAATAAACATATCCTTGACCACTCTAAGTTCGCCGGACGCGCAGAGGTAGCAATTCGGTTAAAAAAAGCGTCTTGTGATGAGATATCCAAAATAATAAGTAGCTTAAATGATAAAAAAAGCCCGAGCTATGACAAAATCCGAGCCATAGACATAAAAAATAACTGTGCAAAAATGACACCAGTGCTAACACATTTAATTAATTCCTGCATTGCTACATCTGTGTATCCCGACGAACTTAAAATTGGAATAATACGACCTATCCACAAAAAAGGGACCTACACAGACTGTAACAACTACAGACCAATCACTATACTGTCGTGTGTTGACAAGATCGCTGAGAGATACCTCGGTAACCAAATTAGTAAATTCTTGACTCGACATAAAATAATTAACACTAAACAGTTCGGTTTTCAAAAAAACCGAAGTGCCTCACAGCTCCTTTGTGAATTCAGCAATGAAATCAACGAACACATGCATGAAAAAAGGCATGTGCTCGTTGTTTTCATTGATTTCAGTAAAGCTTTTGATATGCTGAAATACGAAACGCTATTCAGCAAACTAGAGCAGAACGGTATACAGGGCCCCCTAGTTAATTTGCTAAAAAACTATCACGTCAACAGATATACTCGAGTTAAGGTTAATAACACATACAGTGAGGCTGTAAAAACGGATAAAGGGACGGCCCAGGGATCTATTATTGGCCCAACCGAATACTTGTTGTATGTAAATGAAATGTGCAACATTATAACTGAGGGCTCTGTCTACCAGTTCGCGGACGACACATGCATTATCACAGCCGACCGAGATATAGCTAAGGCCGAGAGCGTAATGCAAACTAACTTTAACACTCTCTGTAAATGGGCGCATGACGTCGGGCTTGTTATTAACGCACAAAAAACAAAAATAATGCATGTTCGTTCGGCTCATAACAAAATTGCACACGAGGTCTCTGTAGTTGCCCATCAGCACAAGTGCCTACACCAACACAGCTGCACAGTTACGTGTAACTGTGAAAATATACAAGTGGTAAAGGAACACATGTACCTTGGACTTATAATAGATCACAGGCTCAACTGGGGACCTCATGTTAATTACGTATGCGATAAGCTGAGAGCTATCTTGAGTAGATTATACATTTTAAAGCATAAAGTACCGTACAGAACCCTACGTCTGCTATACCTAGCCCTCGCTGACTCTGTGATCGGATACGCCCTGGGTACCTATGGTAGAACCTTTAAGACCTATATGGAAAAAATATACAACCTACAAATTCGAATACTCAAAACTATTGTACCAAAAAATATTAAAGAGCATTATGTAACCGACTATTCACAACTATTTAAATACTGTAATCTACTTCCTGTACAAAAAAAAATTAAACTAGCTGTCTTAATTGAAGAATATCACAATGTTACAAAACTCAAAGCTAAGAAAAGATGTATTAGATTAAGAAAGTTATCATCCCAAAGCCAATTTTGTTTATCTAAATATAATAATATATATGGTGCTCGAAAATACTCATACTTACTGCCTAAAATAATAAATGAATTACCTGAACATGTACAAAACTTATATGTGAAAGGCTGTAAATTAAGAAAAATATTAAAGATGCACTTTTTAAAATGCAATAATGTAACCTATATTCTGTAAACTAAGTTGTACTAACTAACCTACTTAAAATACTTAGTTTTTAATTTAGCTATAAATTAGATCAAAAGAATAATAAGAACTCCCCATCGGCACACAAACCTCTCCAAGGTTTTGCCTAGATGGGCTTTGTAATGATATTCATTGTTTTTGTCTTAATCAATAAATTAAAAAAAAAAAAAAAAAAAAAAGAAACCTAATTTGTCTGGTTCAAAACAGATGGTTGCTGTGATAGTTGCAGTCGTTTGGAAGAGGTCATTTTGTATGAAAGTCGCTAAAACTTTTTTCATTATACTCTCACATAAAACCTGCTGCACCTATGATAAAAAACGCTTCGGTTACACCTAGTTGATGACCCAAATTTATTGTTTAGGAATGAATTGATTATTTAGCCTAGTGGGTAGTGACGCTGCCTACGAACGGACGTGGGTAAACGGCCATGTTTCTTCGTCACAGCTGAAGGGTTAACGTAAAACGTTCACATATTATTTTAACATCTTCGCCAGACTTAGTTTCGTTCCATGGGCAGTTCAACGCTGCCGGTTTTTCAAACGATGACATGTGTTTGGAACAATAATCATACATAGGAATCTTTGGGACGTAGATCTGGAGGCGCTTTGTGCTGACATTTCTTGTGTTGACTGGCAACGAGTTGAGAGTCGGCTTTCAATGACATATTGCTTGCGATTTTCGACAAGCATGCTCCGTTAAAACCAATGTGGGTTAATCCTGCTCCGTGGCTAACATCGGACATTAAGCTGCTAATGGCGAGACGTGACAGGGCGTGTTAGCTTTCGTCGTGATCCCTCTGTACATCATCGCGTAGGAACGCGAGACGTTGCTATATCCACAAATCTATTGAGGAGGGCACTCCTGCAAAGTTGTAAAAGTACTTAAAGTCACTTGGGGTACCTCCTTTTAAATTAGTAGACATTTCAACGCAAGAAACACTTGCCATCCTCAAGTCTATTAAGACGAAGGCCGTCGGTAAAGATAGCCTCGGTGTGGATATGCTTACACTCGTGGCGAATTTCATTGCTCCCATCCTCTCTGAAATCATTAACTTTTCCCTATCCTCTGGCACTTTTTTTTCATCGTGGAAGGATGCGCTTACGAAAACCTGTTAATTTCTCCAATTATCGTCCCATATCAATCCTGCCAATTTTATCTAAAGTTAATGAGCATTATGGGAATCGTCGTATCCTTTCCCACCTCTATAGGCATTCCTTGCTCAATACTCTACAATCCGGATTCCGTCCTAGGCACCGCTTTGGTTAAGGTCACCGACGACATTCGCCATAATATTGAGTGCAAAAAGCTCACCGTCCTAGTCTTCTTTGACTTTAGTATACTTCTTGGCATACTCCACAAACTCAATGTTTCTCAAAGTTCTCTGTCATGGTTTCGTGACTACCTATTTGGCAGGCGCCAGCACGTTAGGATCGATGACAAGATGTCCGAATGGTGTGAACTTTCCGCTGGTGTCCTGCAGGCCCCCCTTCGCCGCTTCCTTTTTAAATTTTTATAAGCAGTATTACCGAGTCCCCTTAGTTCGTCTTATCATTTGTACGCGGATGACCTATCTATGCAGCGGCTAGTATTGAGGAATTTCCATCCCTGATTCATCAAATTAATGGTGATCTGGAATTTATACGGTGTTTAAGATATTTGCCTCCCTCCACTCCCTAAGGCGTTTGCAGAATTTTGTTCCTTTCCATAAAGAGATGATCCTTGCGCAATCTCTTTTGCTTCCATTTTTGGACTATAATGACATTGCATTTTTAGATCTCAAAGAGTGTTTGGAAAACTTGAGCGATTACAAATCGTCTGTGTAAGATATACCAGACCACATCTCTGAATCTCGTTCTCTGCTCGGCTGGTTACCGATCCGTCGGCGCAGAGATGTGCACATCCTCTCCGTACTTTTTAACGTACTTCTTAATCCTGCTTCTCCACCTTATTTATCTGAACGATTTAGTTATATGGCTGACTGCAATAATCACCGCTTGCGGTCTAACTCTAACCTCACCCTTGCATCAGCATCTAATAAGACGCGCGCTTATTCTAAGTCTTTCACGGTGCGTGCTGTGAAGTTGTGGGACGACTTTCCGTTGTCCTTTAGACAGTTCCAGTCTGTGGCATCACTCAAAGAAGAGTTGACAATGACTTGTTTTAGTTATAGGATACTGTTTGTAAATTGTGTGATGTTTTATATATATATATATATATATATATATATATATATATATATATATATATATATATATATATATATATATACATATAGTATGTGTTTAGTAATTAGTATGTGTATAGTATGTGTACATATTATGTATTAAGATTAATTTACTGCAGCGTCAAGGTAAATACGTCTGTACACGTGTTAGTTTGTCTTCTTTTTGTTCCTGATCTCCACTCAATTGCTCAAAGGTTAACTGGAAGAGACCCCTTACAGGGATAAGTTCGCTTTTGTACCGATTTAACCTATGTTGTCTGTATTTTTCCTGTGTCTTGCGGACAATAAAGTATTTACATACATACATACATACAAATGCATCCTGGATACAATACACATGTTTAAAAAAAATATAGCACCCCTCGTCTGTGTTGGGGGTTAAAAACGTATTTTTTTGCGATTGCTATCAAACTATTCTGCCAAGATTTTAACAGTCTTTCTCAAAATTATAAGTTCCCTGGTAGGTTTTTATTGGGGTTTTAGCAGCGGGTTATGAAACGTAATTGCTTCAAACGATTATCAGAACACCCTTTTCACGAACAAATGATTTAATTTTTTTTTATATCATATCGTCGATTATCAGAACCTTTCATTCCGCTAGAATCCACTATTGATTGAGAGAACACGCTTAGGTTTCATACCTTCCTTAAGTTTCTGGTCGTTGTAGGACCCTTGACGTGTCCACAATAAGTGCAAATCAAAATCGTGCTCGATTCGTTACTTGCTCAATCGCCGTCACATACCGGTTTCAGAGCAAAGTAGAACTGTCGTAATTAGTTCTCTTCTCGGTCTTGACTTGCTCGATAACGACTGGTTTGGCTTTTGAAATGCAAATAATTGGCCAGAGTTTGCATAAAATCGGACGACTCAAATTTACCCAATTTGTCTGTTTTGCTTTATCGCGGAGCGAGAAATATTGAATCGTTTGAGTCGGTATTTATATACCTACCGTAAACCGGGGTTACTTTGATTTGCGGGTCGACTTTGATAACAACTTCCATCCACTACTGGACTACTTGTATTTTAAACAGTTTAAAAGCACTTAAGTAGTTTCTTTCGCATTATTGGACAACACTGGTAGTTGCTTCGTCACATAGGCAACTGGTAAGTGCGTAGTGCAATTATTTCATGAAGAAAAAAAATATTAACGGCGAGGACACTTTTCCTCTTGATTATCATGGCTAAAAAACTTCGACTATACATATGTCAAGAATAAATGCGAGTGATTTGTTCGGTATCTTAAGTTAATCACTGGTTAGTAGTGAGTTAGAAAAAAAAAATCCTCAATCCTAAAACTGCACCCTTAGCCGGGGAATCCATGGGTAAGGGGTGTCTTTGTTCACCTATATGTGGTGAAATTGATCTAACGATTAAGCCTCAGGAATTGTTTCGTTTTCTGGCGCTTTTTGTTGTTCATATGAATAATAACTGAGTGTATAATGGTATTTTTTTTGTAGGAACAATACCACAATTTGACAAGAGAAAGATTGAGTATTATAAATACATAATTATACATATTACCTTGAAAAAAATCGTTGAAAAAGGCTGATTATGTCTGTGATCAAAAGGTATTAAAAGGAAAGGTACTTTTATTTATTTATTTATTTATTTATTTATTTATTTATACCTGTATAAGTAAAGTTCCTACGTTTTTTCTAGTTTATAATCTAATAAATCGCTTAAAATTATTGATTTGTATCATTTGGTGTGATATCAAAGTAACCCCCCACAAATTAAATATATATATAACTTAAAAAGTGCGTAAGCGATTTTTTTTTTTTACTTTAGATTGGCAGCAAAAAAAGTAGTGGTTTCAATTCTTAACATAACTTTGATCGCGCTGTTTTTTTTTGTATAAACTACAAGTTGATATTTTATTTTATTTAGCAGGTTTAAAGAAGAGAAAGACCCGATTATTATATTTTAATTTCATATTTTTACGTTTATTAGGATCGTCAAAAAATGGTGTCAAAGTCTAAAATTGAGTGAGAGTCTAGAATTTTGAGTTTACGGTACGCTTTTCAAACATGATATTTCCATATAAAAGGAATCGCTGTATTGAGGCAAGACTATTGCAGGATCAGGATTGATGAAGCCTATACGTGAAGCAGCGTGAGGCCCGTTTCGACCAACCACGTACTACATTCGGTGGCCTGACTGAATTATGCACGTTTCGTTTTCTATTAGTGTGGGTTCCATTTATCTAGTTCTGAAAGAACATTAATCTAACCGCAGACAGATCTGTTGCCCCGGGGACTAACTTGGTTTGGAACTAGCACCCGTTGTTGAAACCGATACAATGGGCCCATTGTTCCAAATCACCCTTAAAATTTATTGCTTAGGTATGTTACCTTGTGAAACATATTAGAATGTGCTCTTTGAATTCAGATTACTCTGACCGCGTTATTAAATTCCATGAATGCTTAAGGAAAATGTATTTATATTATCCTTAAGAATGGTTAAATTTATAAAGCAATATGTCTGTATGTGGAGAAACCGAATGATAGATAGAATAGACAAGTATTCATTTACAAATAAATAAATAAATACACAAATATTTAAATGTTGTGGAAATTTTGTGTAGTCATTATAATTTTATTATTGTAAAGGATATGGGATATATGGATGCGGGTGGCGCAGGACCGATCAGTGTAGCACTTTTTGGGGGAGGCCTATGTCCAGCAGTGGACGTCTTCCGGCTGATGTGATCATGATGATGATGAAAGGATATGGGTAAGGCCTAGTTTCCAGGGATAGCATGTTAAAAATCTGACGTTTTAATAAATATATTTTTATCTATCCGGGTTTTAATTTAAACAATGTTGTAAAATGCTTAACATAACTAACAACTTAGAAAAGTTGAAAAAGCCCCGTCATTTTATTTCAAAATGCCATATCTATAAACCGGTTGAACCGATTTTGTTGAAACGTAGCAAAGAACCTTCTTCGATCACGTCAGCTTTCGGTCAAGAAAACCGCATTATAATCGGACCATTCGTTTAGGAGCTACGATACCACAGGCAGACAGACAGACTCGTCAAACTTATAACACCCCTCCTGTTGCGTCGGGGGTTATAAATATAACAGAACATAAAAAACATTTATGAAAAAATAACTAAAATCTAAATAATTATTATATCAATTACAAATGACGACCGCTTTAGCTTAGTTGGTAGTGACTCTGCCTACGAAGCAAGAGGTCCTGGGTTCGAATCCCGGTAAGGGCAGTTATTTGTGTGATGAGCACGAATATTTGTTCCTGAGCCATGGATGGTTTCTATGTATTTAAGTATTTATTTATCTATGTTTATCGTCGTCTAGTACCCACCCATTTGCTTAGTTTGGGACTAGGTCGATTTGTGTAAGATTGTCCCCTAATATTTATTTTATTTAAATAAAAAATGGGGTCAAAGCTCGCTGTCAAAAACAATTTAAAATTATAAAGCTAGAGGTTAAACTCTCTTTTTAAGGTACACGTGGGTACTCGTATTAAAAAGAGAGTTTAACCTTAAAAGGTAGAAATTTGTGGCACAAATTATGGAAGAAATGGCCTTACTAAATGGGTACATTACATAGTTAGGTTAGATGCACTTAAATATGCAGGCACGGAAAATAAATTCTACTATACTTCAGTGCGCGCCACTTCAGTTTGAGGGTTCTATTATGATGATATTTTTATAACATAACGTACCATTTGTATGAAAATGTATATGTAAAACAGCACTTTTACAGATTGGCCGAGTTGGCGAGTATTCCTTCAGTATTTCAGTACTATTTCGTAGGGATTCCTACGCTACGGGACAGGAAACATTGAGGCACGTAGGTACTAACGGCAGACGAAGGATTCTGTGATTTCTATCTCTATTTCATAACATTCAAGGCCTTCTGGTATGGGTATATATGAGGTATATATATATATATTGTACTAGCTTCTGCCCGCGACTCCGACCGCGTGGAACTCGTTTATATCGTAGCTCCATACAAACTTTCATCCCCCACTTCATCCCCTTGGAGGATGATTTCCGGGATCAAAACTATCCTTTGTCCTTCCCTAGGTCTCAAACAATCTCTATACCAAATTTCATCCAAATCGGTTCAGCGGTTTAAGCGTGAAGAGGTAACAGACAGACAGACAGACAGACAGACAGACAGACACACTTTCGCATTTATAATATTAGTATGGATATGGATAGTATGGATATGGATAGTATGGATGGATATATAAATATATAATATATACTAGCTTCTGCCCGCGACTCCGTCCGCGTGGAACTCGTTTATATCGCGCAGCTCCATACAAACTTTCACCCCCTTAGGGGATGATTTCGGGGATAAAAACTATCCTATGTCCTTCCCCGGGACTCAAACTATCTCGATACCAAATTTCATCGCAATCGGTTCAGCGGTTTAAGCGTGAAGAGGTGACAGACAGACAGACAGACACACTTTCGCATTTATAATATTAATATAAGTATAGTATGGAATATAGTATGGATTATAGTATTATAATTTATAGTATATATAGTATATAGTATAATTATAGTATATAATATAGTATAGCAGTATAGTCGATGTGTTACTATACGAAAGTTTTCGCTACATGGATCAGCCGGTGTAATAGGGTAGATGCAATATTTTAATTTTTGCTGTCTATTGAAAGAATCGCATGTAGAATAAGCCACGAAAGTATAAAAAAATTAAAATACTGTAATTTATAGTCAACAAATCCTGTTACAAACTGACAATTTAAACTTGCGCGCCTAAACGGATCTACGGTTCCTGAGACGTCACTCATGTGTGTCACTCGCCATATTTGTTTGTCCGTGGTTCGTCCCTAGATGTCATAGTTGCCCAAGTTTTGACTTTTGACAAGAGTGACGTCACCTGACGCTATTTATTGGATTAAAACACGTTCCTTTTCACATTAGGTACTTCAAATCGTAATTATTGTTTGAAATTTGTATAAACGAATAAAAACGTTTCAATTATTTTATGTTTTTTCAACATTTTGGTCACAAAATACTGGTAAATATTATTGCTGCATCTTCCCTATTTTGTATCACACTGCACATACATCCGTTGCGTATAAAGTTTGAGTTAAAACGTATTGAATTGCGAAATATGCTTGCAGCGTGGTTCACCTTCGGTCCAGATTTGTGCCCCGCGTTGCGATAAATGACAAATATATAGTGGACAGTGATCTTACGGACTGTATACACTGTGATTGTTTAGTGATTAGTGCGAGTTCATACATTAGGAGCGTGTTCAAAGTGTAAACAGTCCTATTAAGGCAAGTTTGATTATTGCTAGCTTACTTCTTGCAGTTGGGCAGCACGAGCTGGCTGGTCTGCTTGGTGGCCTCGACGCAGGCGCGACGCAGGCGGCGCACGCGCTCGCGCAGCTCGGGGCAGTCCGGCGGCTGCCCGAAGTGGATCAGCAGGTCGCGGAACAGCGCCAGTTGCACGTTGATCTCCGTTATCAGCTGTCGAACAACACTATCATTTACTTATATGTTTCGCTACATGCGATAGTTAGGTTTAATTAGATTATCCCCCGACTGTTTTGGCCTTGATCGTAATCAAGGCCAGTCCGCGGAATCAAGGTTAGGTCAGGAACTAACTAAAAGTGTAACTTGGGAGTATGATAATGATGTCTGTACTGTGAAAATAAATATCACGCGTGTTCCGCTACGAACTAAGCTGTGTCAAATATGAAATAGTTATTTATGCTACAAGTGTGGAAAGTAGGTGATTTCCGACGAGTGTCATTTTTATACATGAGTGAGTGAAGCGAGCGAATGTATAATTCGACACGAGTCGGAAATCATCTTTACGCGCGTGTATCATACAACGTTTTACTATGCCTTGTGTGAGGAAATATAGTAAATGTTGAAATGTCGGTTAAAAATAGATAGAAAAAAAATTGTAGAACCTAGGTAGATTGTCAGGTACCTACTTATTATCTGGAACTGCATTTAACAACTTCTCCACATCTTTTGCTATCAAGCTTATTGACTTAAAAGTTAAAACCATTGTATTGTGGTTTTGGAACACAATTAATTTTGAGTAACTCAATTTATTAAACAAGAAAAAGACGCTGTACCGTCGTAGTTCTAAGAAGCATACTGACACTATTGAAACGCAATAAATCATTAATTATGATTATTGATTACTCACTTTCACTCGACATTTTTAACATATTTACATAAAATAACTCCAAAGTAAACAACAATCACAACAATGACGGGCTTTTTAGATACATGCGCGGTCAACATATGCGCATTGGGCATGTGCAAGTCGCCATACTGTCGTATTGCAAAAGGCATAAGAAAGATATGCGTTCAGCCAAACACATTAAATGAATATTTTAATTTATTTACTGACCAGATTCAAAATTCTAAAAGATTAATAAATCATTTATTCGTATTTATGTACCTTTTAAATGAAACAAAACGTGTAATTGAAATATTTGTAAAACTTTTCTCAAGTAATAATAACTCTTTGTGTCGGGCTGACGTCCGACTTGAAAATTAAAAAAAAATTGAAAAGTAAAAAGCACTAGTGCGGAAAAGTGGCACTTTCCGCACGATTTTGTTGCTTGGAAAACGCTCTTTTCGAGCATGCGTTGTAAACACAGTTTCAGCCATCTGTATACATGTGTTCATCCTTAGCGGTCCTGTTAAAAAAATATATAAGAAATAATACAAATATTAATATGTATAGCGTTGATTTGAGAAAGTTGTATGACTTTGGGTGTTCTCCTTATATGTCTCAAATCTATGATACCTACCTACCTACCGTCATGCTATTACACTCGATTACGTTAGGGTTTAGAACTTCGGGTTGACCCGTGGCAAACATGCGTAGATAGGGTGTCACCCAATGATTGCTTTAGTTTGGTAATCGTACGCGATTAACATCACCGGGCCGTCAATATTGCCTACTAATAGCATTTGGGCCGCAGGTCGCATGGCTTCCAATCAAACCCGAGCGCTTAACGCAAGTCCTATAATTTCGTAATGTGCTTATTGTGTATTTTGATAAGCATTTAATCGATTGTAGTGATATTATCCTGATAATATTGACGACATGCAATCGGTACGTTATTATATACTCCTATGTCGTTTGACAATAGTAGGGTCATTTTTCGAAAGTAATGTTGGCCAAGTTTTTGTTTGATGTTGTACTAAATGGAAAGAAACGAGGGTTTCTCAACAAGGGTTTCTCAACGAGGGTTTCTCAACGAGGGTTCAGAAATATATGTTTCAATGCTTTGGTAATGTAAAAAAATGTGAAAGTAGGCTGACAAAGAGGATTTATGCGGAACAGATGGCTGGAAGGGTTGACGAGACCTGGCCTGGCGACCAGGCCCCGTATCATGGTCGGCCTTATCACGCGATAAGTGACAAGATAGAGCGTCAGTCAGGGCGGCCTCAACTAAACAACACTGACCGCATCCAACCGACGCATCTGGTTGACGAGAGGTCTTTGCCTACCTCAATGGGAAACGGACGTGAGTGCCTATATATTACAATATGTTATATGTATGGGCAAATGACGTAAAATTGTAAATGTAACATTATACACCACTTTACACTTTATGCGGACTCAAAATTACAACGAGAAATATCGGTTCACTCGTCTACCATGGATAACAGATACCACAGAATAAGTAGAGACTTCAATTTGACAATTTTTGTTTTCATTGCAAAATTTGGGTCACTAAGGTACAATTACGGAGATGGAGACTCCGATATCATTAATCTCCCTTTCTATTTAATTCCTTAATCTTGTCTTATGATTTCTAATAACGTCTTCGAATTTACTCTGTATATTTACGTCCTCGAATGTGTTATCACGAAATTGTTAATGTGCTTATTCATAGGGGTTTGTGTGAACCTTTCACATTTACTCTATTACTTCAGCTCAGTGGTTACACTAATTAATTATAGGTATTATAAACATGTTTTATAGGCTTATACTTTATCCTCATTAACATTTTGTTTGTTAAAGTCTACACTAAGTTATATTTGTAACTTTGAAAGGCCTTTGAAATTATCCATAATTATTTAACAATTATTCAATAATATAAAATATTGAAATTACTGTTAAAGAAAAGAAGGTTGGATTTAAATACAAGCAAAGATATAAATACGTTGTTATAAAAAAATTCGGACTATATGTCTTAGGGAATGTGTAAGCCGGGCATTCAAAATTACCAGAATAGGGAAGATGCAATATTTTCATTTTTGCTATCATTTGAAAGAATCGCATGTAGAAATAGACCACGAAAGTATTAAACAATTTAAATACCATAATTTATAGTCAAAAATTCTTGTTACAAACTGACAATTTAAATTTTCGCGCCTAAACGGATCTACAGTTCCTGTGACGTCACTCGCTATATTTGTTTGTCCGCGGTTCGTCCCTAAAAAAAAGTCTTTAAAGTTTAAGTTTCAATTCAAAACCCTTCTGCCGCAGTAGGGTAAAAAAAAACAAGTGTCTAACTCGAATGAGCCAACGTATGTGGCAAATTGTGGTTTGAGGTTGGACATAAAACGATCCATTCATTACCTGGCGCGGGGCCACGTTGAACTTGCTTTTATGCGGACGGACTTCCGATCTGAATTATGAAATGGATATTTTTAAATGTACATTTGTATAATTTTTCAGCACACTAGGTAACTCCACTAATTAACTGAATGCATACCAGAAAAAAAAATGCTGTGAAAAAAAACCAATTGATTAACTAAACATGTCCCACAAAAAAAAACTAAAAATCACACAAAAACTTTTTAATCGAATTCTCACCAAAAATGTGGTTCGTACATCGATCGGATATATGATTTATAAAACAAAAATACGATTTTTTTATCAAAAATACTAACTTGCACTCTAAATTGTACAATCTTACTACGGAATTTCTAAAACTGGTATCTATCACGTAGGCAGTAGGGAACAGGGACTTAGTGGCAAAACCGACTCGGATCGCGGCTATGTTAGAAGACGAAAGCGGGAGCTTTGCTTTAAGAGAGCAGAAAACCTTGTTTAAAAAAAAAAAAATACACTCGCGGTTAAATGTTACGAGTGAACAAAACCTTAATCGTGTTCGTGTTCTATGACATTTAAAAATACATCAATCTTTGGAGGCGTCCAACTCAGCCATTTTTAATTCTAGAGAAAAGTTTTTCTTATAAAACATGCTTATTTTGACGTGATCTGACCCAGTGTGCGTGTTTAGTGCATGTTAAGTAAGCACGTGATTATTTTTTGTGTACTTAATTATTTAATATGACTGATTAAATTGGGTTGTATTTAGAATAAACGATGTTCCTAAAAGTAATTTAGGTGATGGTTTTCCTTAACAAAGTTTTAATAATTTTTGTTGAACTAAGGAATTGTTACATATACTATTTTGATATAAGTTCAGTAAGACAGTTCTGGAAATACCACTAAACAATATATTTAATTTGATTTATTTAGTGTGCATAATTCGTGTGCAAGTCATTATTTTTGGTTTAACTTTGAAATATTTTGTTCGAAAAAAGGGAATATACAGATATCGATTTAATTACATGCCATTATTAAATACTATTTGGTACACCGAGTAATATTTCTGGCTTCGGAAAGGTCGAACCGATATTTCCTTTTAGACAAATATTTCGCTTGGAAAGCATATTTTTATGAAATTTTGCTTATACCACGTAAGTAGTAAAAACTATAAGAACCAAGGATTTTTTTGACATGCGGATGCGGCGGCGGATTTTGAGGTCACTCACTAAAAAACGTAAAAACAACGTCCATTTTATGATATCACGCAATCATCAAACACGTTGAGACTAAATTACAATAATAGCGAACATATAAAAGGCGACCAAACGAAATGAAGTTTGTTTTTCTAATGGCGAAAATACGTATCTCAAACGCGCGCGGTAAGCGTTCTTTCGGATGCGGATGCGAATGTGATAAGAACATAGCTCGACTAATTCAGCGTGGCAATGCGGCCAGTTTGATGGGCACTTTTGCACCGACTGAAGCGGGATAGTTTATTCGATACCACTTCGATAGATTATGTAAGGTCAGTGCGATAATACTGCTTATCTAAGAATTGTACGCAGTTCCTTACTTGAGCTGTAAATTTGCTTACGATTTGGTCCCAACAATTTAAAACAGATACAATCATGCAGTCCAAATTTTGGATCAGCATCCACCAGAAATGTGCTAATATAACTTGTCTTCATACACACGTGTGTGCATGTCCTGAGGATCCCTACTTTCATGACTCTGTCTCTCAAAATCAAGCAAGCAAGAATAGTACATTGTTTAACGAGGGGCGGAAGTGGAATACTGCGAACAAGAGTCTATCAGAAGCCCGACGCCGAAGGCGGAGGGCTTTTAATGACTCGAGTTTGCAATATTCTTACGCCCGTGCTATACACAATGTTTTTCATCACATTTGCGAGGAAACAAATACATTTTAGATGAAATGAATACATATCGTAATAAACACTGCATCATGTCAGTCGTCCATTTTGTTGAATTTGACGTGAGGCGCGTATGGCAAAGACCCTTCGGTATACAGCCACGATTTGAAAACACTTAAAACATTTTACATAGACACTAAATAACTACATATTAAATCTGTAAATAATTCAGTTAAACATGTTTAAGTAGTTTTTTAAGTTTAAATTTATTTATAAATAGGTTTTGAGACATCGTATTTGATATAAAACCTCTTTGCTTTGTAACTGCCGCATGAGTGACAGATACAATTTAAGAAAAAAAACATTACGCCCGTGGGCGTAACACAGGCTATTACAGCTCTGTATGTATGCGCATTATGAAGCCCTTTTCGAGCAAGTGTGATGAAAAATCGTTATCCGAATGTCTTGGCCGCGGCATGATAGAATTTTATATGCTTATATATATCTTAACTAGAACGACAGTTATCAAATGACAAAGTCAACTTTCAACTAAGATTTATCTCGTATGGTGCAAGTTTGCAACATGTTGATGCGTACTTTAAGAAAAGCGTGAAAAAGTACGAAGAGTAAAAAGTTGAAAGGTACTAAAAAGTGCACTAAACAGTTCAGTATTACACGCAGGACGAATAGGGGTGTAGGTAGACACTAAATAAAATAATCAACAATGTTGTATTTTCTCGAAAAAGGAATAAAAATGTAGTCAAATGGAGAAAAAGCAACGCAAGAGTTTAAATAATCACAAAGTAATAAGTGTCCAAAGTTTTCAGAAGGGCTATGTTCTGTCCCTTTTCCACAAAACGCACCTTCATATGAAACGATTGTCATTTACTATGTCGCTCGCAGATTGTGACGTCACTATCTGCGAGCGTTTTCTCTCTCTAACAAGCGATATTAAATGGCTGTAGCTTCGTTATTCTTGAGATATCTGAATGGGATTCTTTCTTTTGAAGTAATAATAAATTTTGAGTCTATACCCGTATTGTCCACTTATTAAAAACTAGCTTCTGCCCGCGACTCCGTCCGCGTGGAACTCGTTTATATCGTAGCTCCATACAAACTTTCACCCCTCATTTCACCTCCTTAGGGGGTGATTCCCGGGATAATAAGTATTCTATATGTTAATTCAGTCTATACACTATAAAAATTATATTATATTAAATTATATGTATATATATATACAGTGTTTTTTTTAAATGGGACAGTATGGGGAAATCCGAATCTAAAGGAGATAGAGGAAAAGTGTCCAAGGAGACATTAGGTGTTTTTTTGATGTAAACAAATTTGGCTCGTTAAAATTTTTGGTCAAGCGTGAGTTGTTCTTAAAAAATTATAAAGTTGGTCAATTTTTTTTTTGACGCGGGTCGGCTCTGTTTCATGTAAGGATTATTTCATTGTATGGAAAGAAAAAAATCTGAACAGCAGAAGTTGGTCAAATTTAATGAAAACTAATCTTCATACAGTTGGTTTATTACTTGAGTAAATGTTCGATGTGGCCGCCGTCTTGTCTTATGCAGGTACGAGCACGCTTCAAGACACTTCTAGTTGCATTTAACAGAGATTTATGGTAAATTGTGTTTAAAGTGTTGTAAACAGCATCTTTTAATTCTTGTACGGAGTTGTATCGGGATTCATAAATTCGACCCTTAAGGTAACCCCATAAGAAAAAATCTAATGGCGTTAAGTCGGGCGATCGTGGGGGCCACTTTATCGGCCCATATGTACTCGTACCCATCCAACGGTTTGGAAACTGCTCGTCCAAACACAGTTTACTTGCCCTACTGTTGTGGGCTGGTGCACCATCTTGTTGGTAGATTATCTTACCAAAGTTCCTTAAAAAAATGTTCTTCTGTTGAATCATCTGGAGCTCTTATCGATTATCGAAATTTAAAAATGGAATAATTTTAAATATTTTTTTACACGCCTAGGCACTTGTAACAATATTAAAAGGTGAATACTGCAATTGTATGAAGATTAGTTTTCATTAAATTTGACCAACTTCTGCTGTTCAGATTTTTTTCTTTCCATACAATGAAATAATCCTTACATGAAACAGAGCCGACCCGCGCCAAAAAAAAAATTGACCAACTTTATAATTTTTTAAGAACAACTCACGCTTGACCAAAAATTTTAACGAGCCAAATTTGTTTACATCAAAAAACACCTAATGTCTCCTTGGACACTTTTCCTCTATCTCCTTTAGATTCGGATTTCCCCATACTGTCCCATTAAAAAAAAACACTGTATATATATATTTATATGTAAGTATTTATTTATAAACAAAACAACATAATCAATAAAATAAACGAAGAAACAATAAATTAATTACAAAATAACTTACAAACTTACCTAACCCAGTCATAGCAAAAATAACCCCGTCCAGCAGTTCCGTCTGCGGCATGGAGCCCATAACGCTGGCGGCGTTACCTCTCTGTATTGCTAATGAAATACGTTGCGAGAAGTAAGCGCCAGCCCTATTGTCCCCTGAAGCGTCGACGAGTCGCTCAGTCATTGCCCTCATAAATGATTTGATGTCAGCTGACCAGTGACCCAATGTTTCTACCGCAAGCGCCGCGAACTCGTAGTCTTCAATTAAAGACGAGTATTTGCGGCGCTTCAACACCTGGGCCTGGTCAGCTGCAGCGCCGGCTTGAGAGCGAGTCCCCTGGATGTGGGACTGAGCAAACGTATCCACGCACGTTGCGTCCCACACCAAGGCTCTACCCAACCTCCACGGCACTAATGTGGTACCATCAGGTCGCTTACCATCGTCTCTTGCCAAACCCGTAGGTTCGAGTATAGCAGGCACAGAAGCGGTGGCAAGCGAACGACGGACCAAATCGTTTATAGTGCCGTGACAGTATAAGCGGCCGGCACTTTTTGTACGAGTATACGAGAGGCCATGCCTACTCAACCCATCGACGCTTTTGCCACAGACATGTATGTGAAACACATATTCTGGCCCCAAGCCTCAAGCAACAAGCAATTCTTAAGGTGCTTGGGTCGGTCCAGAACGGTGCCTAACTGTCGCGACGGAAGCGCGTGGAGCCAGTTATATTATATATTATAAATTATTAAATTATATTATATACTAAATTTCATCTTAATCCGTTTATTAGCCGTTTTTGCGTGAGTGAGTAACAAACATCCAAATTTTCGCATTTATAATATTATTAGTAGGATATGGTCAACAAGGATAGGTGGATATTTGTAAAATGGCACTCATAATAACAGCCATATCAGTAACAAACGCCCAGCCACTTTTCACCAAGTCGGTCGATTTATCATAGAGTCCCTGATCCGAACGGACAGAGCGAAATACGTATTTTTTGTAACAACGAACGGATCAGTCAATTTCAATCGAAAAGTCTACTGGTTTTTATGCTTGCGAAAATACAGTCTGCGCACGACTGATGTATAGGAATCATTTATACGCGTCGGCACAGGGGAAATAGGCTCTGTTATATTCTTACGGTTAGCAATTAAATATGTTCGGAATCTGAACTTCTGATCGTTTTTGATTTATAAATCAATCTCTTGACGCCACTACCTAATTGCTACGATTTAGCTTTCCCTTTATCACGCCATGCGCCCAGGTAAAGTGATTTGCACATTATTCGCAGGCCTAATATTATAAAGATTTACTTTCTCAAAAGATATGGTCCTAACTTGAACAACTTCGTGTGACGGTAATTTTTTTATACTGTGACGTGCGATAAAGAACTTCGTTCGAATAATCGTGTTTCGTTACCAGTAAGACTATTTAGGTAATCTGCTTTTAGTAAGTTGCAAATTTAAAAAAAAGCGTAAACCATTTCCTGTCTGCAGCGGTGAACTAAGGCACGACGAACGGAAGTTTATGAGGTAGGTCGGTTAGTTCCGCACATAAAACCCGTCTAAAGCACTCCATCTAAAAGATGGCCGCGGCATGATAGAATTTTCTATGGGAACTTTCCCGACTAATAATATAAGATGCCTACCGCATTTTCACGAGTAGATTTGCTTACTTTTACACTTGGGTATACATTACAATAAAAACTATGTTACTTAAATATTTTAGGGTTGGTTTTAGTATAGGGGCGGTTTTCCCACGTTCTGTCCTATTTCATCCGACCGCGTAGCCCGTGATATATTAGGCTTGATCATGAAATAATGGCGGACATAATACAAACATTTGTTTACCTCATCTTTCTTCTAGTAGGTAATAATATTGACTTGAATTGATATGGTTTTATATTGATAACCTGATTTTTTATAAGTATTACGGCTTCTGGGATGCTACTTGCTGTTTTTATGAATTCAAATGTTATATATCTCCCGCAATTGTATATGTCATGAGGACATGCCTACTTATCAGAATGACCGACACAAACCAGCAAATCGATATCCTAGGAATGTACTTACTGTCATTAAGAGAACAGGAAGATATTACGAAGAACTTATTCATAGAAAGTAAATTGTCGTGAAAGCAGAATCTGATTAAGTTTGCGATGGCCGATAAACCACTTGTATTTTATTACCTAACTAAACTAGTATACTAACAACAGCTCTAATTCTAAATTTCGATCACTGTGGAAAATTGAAAAATTGAAAATGTACGGTTTCCAGAGGTCGCGGGTACAAATCCCGCTCGTGGCTAATCATTTTTCCATTTTCCATTTTGATCGAAATTTTGAATCTCGTTAGGGACGTTTCTGCGTGTAAGCGTTTAGCTCTAATAGTATCAGTAATTTAATTATACCTATTGTTTTTTTATATGTTACCATGGCCACAAGTGTACAGGTCGCCTGATAGTAACCGGTTACCGTTGCCTATTGACGCTTACAATTTCAGGAGACTCGCGTGTGCGTTGCTCTCTTTAAAAACCTGTACACGCCTATTGTATTTGGCAAAAAGCTTCTTTGTTGCCATAAAATAGTGACTGTGTATAACTGTATGTGCTAGTAAAAGTAAAATTTTAAAATGATGAGACTCGTACCACGTATAATACAAAGCAACAACGTAGGTACAGTCAAGTGCAAAAATATGTATCGATTTATTCCTCTCATAAATATTTACCGAAACCTTAATCCACTGACATAAGAGCGATGGGACATATTTATGAGTAGGTATTTTGTATGCACCCATATTTTTACTCTTGACTGTACTAGATCAGTAGGTATGACTTAGTATGTAGGCAGTAAAAAGGTTTAATTAGTGGTATATGTAAGATTGTTAATATTCATTTCCTATTCAGGTACAGTCAGCCGCCAAGAAAGTGGTCTACCACGTTTTACCCTTAATGTACCAATAATAGAGTTGAAAACTGGTAGATCACTTTCTTGCCTGACTGTACCAGGTCTGCACATCGACGATGACGACTATTGAAAATGAAATTTAATTATTAGGCCACATTCCGCGAATCGGTTTTCCTCAAGTTGTAAGTTATTTTTGCATTAGGTACTTACTCGCAAAGAAAAAGATTGTCCATTTAACACTACTTGTTAGGGAAATTGAATAAGTAACAGGGAAAAATAAAACCCTACAGAAATTGCGTGATGCCGGTTTCCTAAAGTGCTCATTATATTTGCGTGTGTTTCGCTAACCTACTTTGTGGAGGTACACTAAACAACGAATTTCTTTTTTGAGTATCTTTTTGAGTCCCCCGGAAACTCGATACCAGTTGGGTCCCCATACAAACGTGGTTTGGCTCTCATTTTAAAACGGCGTGCCCCACTTGACATTGGCAAAGTGCCTAAGTAGCAAAAAGCCAAAAAAAACCGGAAAAAAACGGCGTGCTTCTTCTTCTCGTGTCGATGGTTTCAGACTGCGTGGGACGAGAAGGTGGCTAGTTTCCGTTTCTAGAAATTATAATAAAAAAATAAATAGAGACCGAAGAAGTTTTTCATTTAAAACTTTTGTATGGTTGGAGGTGACCTTCCTCGGGACACATGACATTGTTTGACTTAAATTTATAGTAAACTTATTATGCGTACTGTTCTTGTAAGAGTTGTAAGTCCCATCGATCTAAAATCAGAATCTTTGTTATGTGTAATATTTCTCTTTAAACTAAACTATTGAAACGGATTATATCGCGTACAATATGCACCTAATACACCCTTGACGTTTCAGTCCGATACAGCGCCCACGATAAAACGGATAAATATCTAAGTACGTACACTCTCTACTCGTTCCACTGCAATGGGTTAGTAAAGTTGGGATGTATTTATGACATATCTTCAGACCCCGTATCATGGTCGGCCTTATCACGCGATAAGTGACAATATAGAGCGTCTGTCACTGGCTGACACCGTTCGATGGAACGAGACGGACGCTCTATCTTGTCACTTATCGCGTGATAAGGCCGACCATGATACGGGGCCAGTTCGTAGTCTTCTAGTTAATGAGGTTTCTCATGTTATCTCGGTTGTATGCTGGTGGGTGTGGTGGCCTCCGGATTGTGTAGTGCATCTCCATGTAATCAATAAATAAATAACAAACATACAGCTGAATTCCCGGGTCAAGTTATAGGCATTTAATATAGACAGATAATGCTAGAGTCAATGTTATTTATTGATTTACGACATGTATTAATATAGACTGCAATCTTTATTACCAAAAAGTAAGGACTACGAAAACTAATCCAATATAAAAAATATTAATTACACTGCTTCATTATTTTGCTTATTATTAATTAATGTACAGAGAACGAAAGATATTGGGTATTGTAGTTGTACAATTTTCTCACAATAACATTTCGCTACATCACTTAGTATCCAAGCCCCGAGAACTCATAGAAAATAAAGGGTTAATCACAAACACCTCTTTATCCGGCTTATCCTACCTAACCTTTACTTCTTCTAAAATTTTATGGACAATGGAATTACTCTGCTAGGTCAACTGCCCCGTTGATTGGGGTATGGCTACGTTTAATTTATTTTCGCCGGGACCTGCCAAGAGTGGGGCAATATAAAAAAACTCCGTGAGGCTTTCGGCCTGTGAAATGATTTAGCGATTTGTTTTTGTTGCCGGAGATGAATGTCTGGCTTCTGAGGCCTCAGTGTGTTGGCTATGTGAGAGTAAATATGTTTTATTACTTTTGTTAAGATGATCATGTATATTCTCTTTCTTTGTGTGTTGAGTTATGAAATAGTAGCTGCCCGCGTATAACAGAGAACTCAGACTGAGTCACGGATCCAAATATGGCTTATGTCCGTCGTGAAAGTTCACTCTAAGGTGAGTCGGGGCAAGAGTAACATCGGGGGAAGAGGGTCCAAAGCTTCTCCAGCTAATTCTTTTGAATTGAGCGCCTTTTTGTACCGTCGGTAAAACAGACTAGGTGCCTGTCTGTTTTACCGACGGTACAAAGAGGCGCTCAATTCAAAAGAATTCGCTGGAGAAGCTTTAGACCTTCTTCCCCCGATGTTACTCTTGCCCCGACTCACCTTATATCTAGATTTTATGAAATTGGATGAGTAGTTCAGGAGATTACCCTCTCGCTACACTTTAAAACCTTGTGACATCACAGACTTTACCTGTTTATAATATTAGTATAGATGTAGATAGATAGAACTAGACACCAAGAAGGTTATATGTACTAAGGGTTACACGTGGAGACAGATTAGATATAATTAAAAATACGAAGTCACAGTAACTTCATATTTTTTTAAGATAAGCTGGTCCAGTTGCGTCCACACTTGAACGTATTCCTGAAGATTGAACTGCGCTTATGTGTGTCATGTAAGGGGACATTTCACGAGTTTTCATTTGAGAATTCTAGGAAGCCGATATTTGACCAGGTAATAATATTATTATTAATATTCCATACCTTGGCAAAAAATACGATGTATCCACGAGCTTGATGTATTAGGTATATTGAGGTAGCAGTCATACACTGCGTAGCGATACGTAGGTAATTGACATTCTCGTAGAAAGTCCCTACGACGAAATGGCAGGACGGACATTTCTGAGCGAACACTTGTTGCGACGTGCACTCCAATGAAACACAACCCGGGAGTCCATAGCCTGCGCTGAACACCCAACAACCGAACATGCAATAACGGGCGTAGGTTTTTACAGTCGACTTCAAAGTTATGTCTGTCCTTAAGAACTAGTATGTAAAAGTATGATTGACTGGTCTAGACGATTCTTCCAGAATACAATTTAAATTATGCTAATTTAGTCATAATAAAATCATAAATGACTAAGATAGTTATTACGGTCATGATATTATTCTAATAACTTTGCCTGCGGAGACAAAATTAGCTGGAGGTCAATCTGACTAACCAAATATCACATGCCAATATAATCAATGTGCTGTTTGCGCTCCTACGTGCGCCGAACTAGGTATCCGATCATTTCATAAAAAACGTTTCATAAATATTCATTTTATAAACAACGTTTGGCAAACTAACGATTAACAAATTAGTCGTTTTATAAAATATTGTTTTACAAAGAGTTCATTAGACAAATCATTTAATTGAAAAAAACATCATATTATAAATCATTATTTGACAAATTACTCATTTACTATTCGTGACAATTGGCAAAGTAACGTTTGGTAAAATAACGTTTGAGAAAATGCATTGTTTGGTAAATACCTTATTTAATAAATCCAACCTTGTAATCTGTATATCACTGTGTTGTTACGGAAATATATATATATATATTTTTTTCATTTGTCATTTTCAATAAATCATTGATAATAATTCTATACAGGTATCGTATAGGTAAGTCTGTATGAGCACACGGATGTCTAAAAGTGTTTAGCAAATAATTTATTATTCCTAGCCTAAAAAAACAACATTTAGGTCTTAAAATGTACTGACATAACAGGTGGATTATCTATCTATTCTACTTTAAGGCAGGTGAGTGTAGGTACGACGACGAGCGAAGCGAGGAGGAGTGTTAGGTGAACTGCGACCCTACAGCGCGCGAGCCGAGCGAGCGAAGCGAGCGTGCCGCGGCAGCGGCCGGCGAAGCGCCAAAACCGATTTATGTTTAAATACTATACTTTTTTATGAATTTACCACAGGAATGTTTCTTGGCCAGTCCGCTAGATACCGTGATATGACAGATATTTACTTTTATGAAACAATAATTTATCAATCGACGATATGTAAAATGACCTATTTTATAAACGACTAGCATCTGCCCGCGACTTCGTACGCGTATAAATTATGATTTAAGTACATGATATTTTTATGATTATCTTACGTTTAACCATACATCTGACAAATTTGAAAATAAAGATTTCATTTAATCAGTAAACAGTTCACTTCGAATCTAAATAAACACCCTCATAAACTTGTTCGTCAATAATATTATATAGATGCCCAAAGCATCATTTAAGAGAGGGCTCCCTATGCGAGCCTCAGGTCCGAAGGCCCTAGGGCGAGCCCGACGGACACTCACTATCCTCAGGTGTCTTGCAAGTGAGACCTGAGGCCAAAGTTCCGAAGGTGTGCGGCAGGAGGCAAGCTAAGAAGAATCGAAGCGAAGGCTGAGGTTTTCGTAGACAAGAAAGCCCCATTAATATTTCAGAAAGTCACGGGAGTTTGGTACATAAAAAAAAACTCAATTCTCCGCGTAAAACAGTTTTGTCCAAATTTTATAACCCACATTCTTTGACGTTGGTGAACTATGATAATTCGAGATAAGTATTCAACTCAACCTATCAAACAATTTTAGATGACCTATGATTTAATAGCAAATATACTAATATCTTTTTCGAGGCATTGTAATGCAGTTCCTTTATAAACAACAAAAAAACATTAATCAATCAGAGAAAAAAAAGAAACCAGTTGTTTATAAAAAAAAAGACCGGTTTGCACTCCGGAGGTGACGGTAAAACAGTTTTGTCCAAATTTTATAACCCACATTCTTTGACGTTGGTGAACTATGATAATTCGAGATAAGTATTCAACTCAACCTATCAAACAATTTTAGATGACCTATGATTTAATAGCAAATATACTAATATCTTTTTCGAGGCATTGTAATGCAGTTCCTTTATAAACAACAAAAAAACATTAATCAATCAGAGAAAAAAAAGAAACCAGTTGTTTATAAAAAAAAAGACCGGTTTGCACTCCGGAGGTGACGGTAGAAGTGAAAACTAAAAAAAAAAATGCCCCCCACAAGTCTCTCCTTCACCCCCCCCCCTTCAATCCCCCCTCCCCTCACATCCCCACCCCCGGGCTGCCCTCGCCCCCAAGCCCCGTACGTCTTACATCAAACAATTTTCCCCTCCGCCCCCAAGCCTCGTCCCGAATCTCTCACGGTGAAAGCCTCGTCCCGAATGTCTCTCGAAAGTATCACCATCCTACGGTCACATGACCTCCTTCACATCTAACGTCTCAAAAATCTTTCGCGTGTTTAACAATTTTTCCCCATCCCAAAAAGTGCTCAGCGCCGCTAAAGAAGTATTCAAATGAAAAAAAAATACAAAATTAATTTAAAAATTACCACGCAAGAAAAAAGTTATCGCCTCGCTGGGGATCGAACCCAAGTTGTACCCCACCCGGTCCGTTACGTAACTCGACGAAATTAGCTATCGGTACCGAAGCGAACTGACTATAATTTCGCGTCGTATAAAGTCGCGGGCAGAAGCTATATTTATTTTACCTAAATTTCAGATAATTCAGCTGAGTATTTGTTTTATCTATTATTCAATATTATATGTGTAGTAGATCAGTATGAGTATTACTACCAGTTTATGCGTTACTTATATACTACGTGACTTAAATTGACATAACTTTTTTATTTATTAACCGATTTGAATAAAATAAACACTAAATGTTAAGGGTAGTCTAGTATAATATATTACTGAAAACCGCATTCAAATCGGTTCAGCCGCTTCTGAGATTAGCGTGCACAAACGCACAGACAAACAGACAGGAAATTCAAAAAATATTTTTTTGGGCTCTATTGCGTTTATGAAGGCCCGCCATAAAAGTTTTTTAATAAATTTGCCATGTACAGACAGGTTACGATTTTATTATATGTATTGATTTATTTGGTAAATGATCATTTTTAAAATGACAATTTAACATTCAATGTTTTTTTAAAGTGTAACATTTGCTAAATGAATATTTGTCAAATAATTATATTTATTTATAGAATAAGCATTTTAAGGAATGATAGGTTTGTGAAATGAATAGTTTGTGAATCGTTGTTTATAAAATGATCATTCATGAAACATTTTTTATGAAATGATGGTGAACCGCCGAACTAACATGTCAGGACGACTGCTCGAGTGCTCGCAACACATTGATATCACAGTGGAATGCAAAATGTCAAGTCAGATTGTCCTCCTGAAATGCGCTTTGATAGTCCAGTCAAATCTTGAGCATGATTTATCCTAAATTATCTGCTGTGTGTAAATAATTCAACTGTTCAAATTTAAGAAGTTATACTTTTATATAGCAAATGTTGTTGTAGCAGAAAAAATAAGAAATTTTATGTTGAATACATCTTATTTTAGGATTATCTACTGAACCCATTTAGATCTCAATTCTTTTGTATGCGAACTTGACAACCACGCATATTCTTAACATGGAACTTGGCTCCCATTTTCACATTTATGTTTTTGGTGGGATATCATTTCTTTTTGTAAAGTTTTTATTATTATTCGTTACTCAAAAGTAACAGTAGTTATTAAATTATATCGTGTTTCTCATGAGATATTGCACGTGTTACTATACAAATTACCCAAAGCCCTTATTAGAGGTGTGCCTATTATATTTGAATAGTTCCCTCGATTCCTTCAGGACTCCATCATCAGATCCTGACCAGATGACAATTCTACTTCACTAAATCAGTTCTACTTCACTAAATAGTGCTTTTCAACAGAAAATGCATATAGTAACATACAAAATACCCAAATCTCTATAGGTGTCCCTATAATATTTGAAGATTTCTGCAGGACCCCATCATCAAGACCCTGATCCTGAGCTTCAGCTTGACCTGATGACAGTAGTCCTATCAGTTCGGAAGTAATATATATAAGTATATGTATATAGTAATATATATATAATAATAATAAATATAACCTACTTAAAAAGTCCCTGTTTTTTGACTTTTTTATTTGTATACACACAATTACGCAGCTGCACGCCAAATCTCAACTTTGTAGGTCATCTGGAAGTGGGTTAGGTTTTTGATCTATCCGTCAGCTAATAATTTTTTCTAAGTCAGTGATAAATATGCCGATTTTTAGACGTTAATATCTGAATAACCGTTTTATATACAGGGTGATTCAGGAGACATGAGCAGGATCAACCCTACGGATTCAATAGTTTATAAGCTACTCAGTCGTACCAGCATTGGTAAGATTAACGTTAATTTTTTTTTAGTTGTGTAGGGTGACCATGATTTATTGTGAATGAAACTTTCACACAAAATGTAAAAAAAAAACTGTGGGCGTTTAATTTAATTACGATGGTAAAAGATCCATTAACATTAACTGTATGTGTAGGGTTGATCCTGCTCACGTCTCCTGAATCACCCTGTATATGAAATTTCGGATTCTCGTTAATCTAAGGGATTTTAATACATATACCAAATTCGATGTTTCTATGTACAATTTAGTATGTACAATGATTTTGAGTTATTAAGGAGTCAAAAGTGGCTCCAAATGGTTCGTGTACATATATTATAATTATAACACACGGCTCTGCGTCGCCAGTTCCCTTTGGCTTTGAACTTGGCTTGACACGCTGCCGGGTGTCCAGATCAGGCCCGTAAGTTTGCGTATCCGACGCCCAAACTGATTCTCATAATTTTCTTGAAGGTGCGTCGTTTACTAAATAATGTGTCACTATACAAAGGGAAAATTGTTTTGGAAGAAAAACAACGAGTTACAAAGGTCAGAAGATAAAATCTACTCGGCACAGTGATTTTAGTAAGTAATAGGTACATAGTGGTACCTAAATCAAAATTGTCGTTCATAAATAGAACTGCGTCGTGATTGGTTTATTTCGGACAATATATTTGATCATTTACATACAAGTGATTGAGTAGGTTACGCTGAAGTCCCACGTTTGCATTTTCATGTAAATATGTCTTCCATTAAAGGGTTTATAAATAGCTTCGTAACGCACGATACGTGTATAAATAATGGGAGCGTTCCTGACATTTTTATCGCCGTAAATGGGGTCTTTATAGAACGCAGCGGGGGTTAGGTAAAAAGTGAAAAAAATGCGAGATTAACTATGTAATATTCTACATTAAAAATCGTATTTAGGAACTACTTCCGAACGACTTTCAGAAATACAACAAGCACAATGTACAAGACTTATAAGAATACACGACAGGCAGTAACCATAAGTTTAGTTAGAAAATTTCCAAGTGCCTAACTTATTCATATCATGTAAAATTGGGCCCAACTTTATATTGGTAAGGTAAGCCAATTGCAATTCTCGCGTTCCCAGGTAAACGTATTATCGCAGAAGTTAAATACAGCGAAGCTTGCGGTGTCTACAGGTAAAGGAGGGGGATCGTAAATCTTCCGTTGACTATTTGAAAATTTAAGGCTTCCTAGCAAGAGCAATGGCAAGCGGCAAGTTTAACTAGAGGAAGGTACTGCCTGCCGCCAAAGTTGACAGTTGAAATGTTCCCTAACGTGATTATTAATAGGTCAGCACTTAGTGAAATTAATTTGCTCTTTGAATAGTAAATCGACATCCGTCTCTTGAGTTGAAATGTGTACAATTAATTTTTAATGTAATTACCGGGGACTATGATATTCATGATGTTAAACCATGAGGAGCAGCGTGTTTTATATTGCTGCCTACTAAATATACCTACCGTCAACATCGTAAGGAGGTTTTGTTTAAAGCTGGCACTAGCGCATATTGAATGAAATGAAAATGTTAGAAAGCTAAGTTAGGCATTTGGCCTTACTTGACTTTTTAACATTGAACTATTGAGTAGACATTCGGCTCCGAGACCGAATATCATTACTACACACGACAGTTTTCATTTAATAAATGTTTAGTTATCTTTACTTATCTCAGAAAACTTTGAATAGCATATATATTATTATCAAAGGTTGCATTGTAATCTTTAGAAATGTCAACAGCTAAAACGAGAAAATTGCAGCGATTAAAAAAGCGTTCCCCATAGACTCGACGAGTGAGAACCTCTATCGGGCCCCGGGAGAAATCTTGGTATTTTCAGGTAAATAATTAATTATTTTTACAACTTCATGTGCGATTGGATTACTCGAAAAACTAGACACGGTTACGAAGGTTTGTTTGTAGGTGTTTATGTTGTTAGTATATCTTAAGCTAATGTTTATTAATTTCTTAGCTATTATTTGTACCTTTCAATAAAACAAGAAAACTACTATGGGATTCGTTAAGTTGACAACTATCTCTATCTACTACAAACACTGCAGGTTCCTCACTCTCAATACCGCTCATTATCAGGAGTGGAGACTTTGCTCAGCACAGGGAACAGAGGAAATAGAGGTGTTATTACGGCTACGGTCTTCTGTAGGCAGTAGGTAGGTACTTCCCCAGTTGAGCTGCTCCAAATATGATCTGATGACGTTTATTCCATGTAAAGGACGCAGAAAAATGCTTATTATATTTCCTAAGTCTACCATTCTCAATGCTGTATGGTTCAATAACACTGACACTTCAGAGTAAGCGTCAAACGAGTGTATTTAAGCAGAGCAGATCTAATTAAAATTCACTGGCTACTTTACTGCACAGGAAAATGCATGCCAAAAGGGAATTGCATAGCGACATACACACTCCGTGGCACGGCGACGGGACGCGGAAGGCCCGAGTTGGTTTAATTTATAATTGCTTTTTCTTTAAGCCCCGCTAATACCGGTTAGATGCGGCTGGATGCGGGTGGCGCGGGAACGGTCACTTTGGCACTCTTTGGGGGAGGCCTATGTCCAGCAGTGGACGGCTTTCGGCTGATATGATGAATACCGGTTAGGTACCTATTCTAGTTAAGGTTAGACAATAAAGTTCGTTTTCTTTTCCGTTTAAAGATTATTCGCATATAGGGGAGTTGCATCAACCCGCCATTTATTATCCCATACTTACAGAATTTTGACGAATGTACTAAACTTATTACCAATGGGTTGAATCTATCATGTCTAAGTTTTATTCTGTCTAACTGCATTATCAGCAACAACATTATGCAACTCATAAACTATCAGTGACATAGGATGCAACTGGATTTATACTAAGAAATTTCATAAATTATCTCATCATATATATGTATAGTTTCAGCTGTAATGAGTAGGATTAATATCACAGCATTAACTTAGATCATGGACAAAAGCCGAATCAGGAACGAAGTGCACGAACAACAATACAGTTCGCCCCGAGACTTACGGCGTATTGTGTTGTCTCCGTTAAATCCGCAGATAGACTTTAGCTAGTCTGTTACCTCAATGCTATCCCAGCTTAGGTCCAGCCTCGACGCGTTGCCGGTAAATGGGACCAATACCCGTCACGTCTTACAATATGAGGACAAAAACGGCCCCACCTTATTATTTGATTAGACCCTGATTGCCTGCTCGAGGCAGGGGTAATTGCGTTTTGCAGATCCTATAAAAGGCACTTGGCACATATTTGTATATTGCAAGGCATTTTGAAGCAGTGAGGATTTCCTTAACTTGTAATTAATTTTCATATCTGTTTATCTTGGAATCCATTTAATAGACTTATTTATAACGACAGGTTCTTCCTAATTTCAAGGAAGGTAAGGGTTTCGGTTTGTATATTTACTGAATTGCGAAACTTGCAAGTCGTCTTGGGCAGTGGAATGAAACATGTATTTTTAAGCAGGTGCAAAGACGTTGTTTTCTGTGCTATGGGTACATTTATCCAGGAGTTGGTTGAAATTGGGAATATTTCATAGACGACGACGACGACCATATCGTGAATGAGAATAAATAGTGAAGATGAAGAATGGACTTACCGAGGACACCGAAGGCTCGGACTCGTGGTAGGTGGAGAAAGTCCGGATCGTTCCCGTCATACTGCTGCCGCCTCCCCTACATCCCGGGCACTACCGTGCACGTCACCATAAACTATTCACTCTTTCCAGGCCTTCATTTCCAATGCTTTGAAACTTACATTTTCATTCACATTTTGAACCAAAAAAGCGTGTAAGTATTAAGAAGTAAAATAAAAAAAGGCTTCTGGGCTAATTGGGCCGTATTGCGGGTTAGGTAAACCTACCGCCATGCTCAATTTAAAATGTTGTATGTGTATAACAAATGTGACTAAAGCTCACTCCCCTTTATAATTATAATGTAACGGTGGCTTGGGCAATCTCACTTAACAAAACCATTCGTACGAGTTCGCTACTTGAAATGACGTGTAGGTACACTCCTAATTGAGGCTATGAGAAGGCCGTTTATCGCAAAGTAAAGTAAACTGGGGACTTTGTAAAACAAATTTATGTTGATTAATTGAATGTCGAAACATCGCTATTTTAATGTAACATTGATAGGTACTAAGATCCTGTATTTAATTAAATATCTTCGTGCAATGGTGGGCGTTATTAGCAATTTATAGTTAGTGGTAGTAACAAAGTGGCAAATCCAAATTGTCAACCGGGTATAGGTATCTATATCGGTGATTCAGTAAGATTTTACTCGACGAAATAAATACATTAATATTTTTCGCTAACAGCTCTGTATTTGTTGGAATAAGCAAGTAGAACTTTGACGAAGTTAAAATTTATTGTGAACCTTCTGTATAACTTACCGCGTGTTCACACTGCGTCCGTTTCCGTGTCCGGGAGGCATCCCTCTTTTTCTCGCTTGCGATGTTTCGCCCGAGTGCGAAAGAGACGGATGCCTCCCGGACACGGAAACGGACGCAGTGTGAACACGCGGTTACTTATTTAGAGCTGTAGGCGCCATGCGAACGTGTGCCTAGCCTCTATTAGAATCGTGAGGAAATGGGGACGATTCAATTAATTTTCCAACATCAAAGACACGTAATCCAGGCAAATGAAGGCTAAACTGGTGATATTTATTTAAATCAGAAGTTGCTAGGCTAGTACGGTGCCTAACGATTATAGTCCTCCGAAAAGGAGAGGGGTGACTAATTTACATCACAAATAAAAACAACCGTGCTAATAGCATTACTATTAGGTAATCAGTGTATAGAGTGATGTATCTAGTTACAGAATACACTATGACAAGTGAGTCAGTAACAAATGCAGAGTCATACATTGTTGTAAAGTTTCCTGTTCAATTTGAAGTTAAGTCATGGATGTTTTAAGTCCATGTTTCGATTTCGAGTCGATACTGATGTCACGCTCATAAATAAATTCTCGGCTAATTTAGATTTGTAGTGAATACGTTTGGAAAACACTTGATGATCGAAATAAGTAAACCTAGTACAATATTTCCCTTTGATACATACATACATACATACTTATAATCACGCCTCTTTCCCAGAGGGGTAGGCAGAGATCACGGATCTCCATTTGCTACGATCCTGACAAACCCCTTTCGCTTCACTCACTTTCATAACATTTCTCATATGTACATGCTCGTCGGTTTAGGGTACTTTTGACCTGCCCTTTTATTAAGAGTTCTCCAATTTGATCGAAGAAAGTTCGCCTAGGTCTTTCCCTTCCAACTTGCCCTTCCACTCTTTTTATATATACTTTCTTCGTTACTCTTCTTTCATCCATCCTCTCTACATGCCCAAACCACCTTAACATACCCTTTCAATTTTCGTGACTAAGTATATTTCCATCCATTCCACACTTATCTCTTATAACACCGTTCCTGACTCTATCACTCAATTTCACCCCACACATACTTCTCAACGCTCTCATTTCTACTGCATTCACTCGACTTTGATGTCTTTTCTGCCACACCCAACTTTCACTACCATACATAAGTGTGGGCATAAGTGTGGGTTCCCTTTGATATCCTAGTTAAACGAAGAAAAAAAAAACGAGAATTTGTCCGTTAAAATTCTAATGTTGGCAACGGTAGCATAACTTGTACCTTACAACTCATATTAACAATATGGCACGTTGGACCAGCTCAGCTGTAACTGAAGTTAGCACTATTCACTGTACCTACTGACGAAGTTGTAGCGGAATGTGCCTAGTTGGTAAACTTAAGTCACTGTGGCATTACGGTCTATTGTTGCGGTATTACTTTCAAGAATGCTCATTTGCGCCAATAATAATACAAGCTTTGAAATTATGGGGAAAAAATGTCACACTCCATTCTTAGGATTTCGCACTAGAAACGTAACAAAGCTAATGGTGCAACTTTGTCTGTGTGACAGGCGGAATTTGTGGCATGTTAGTAACTACCAAAAAGCAGAATGGGTCCATTTCATAAGAAGTAACTTGTACAGTCAGCATCAAAAGTAAGACGAATTCGTTTGCACAGTTACTTTTGATGCTGACTGTATTACAAACTGAACAGTTTTTCTTAAACTAATTAAGGCGCCGTAGGTTCATGGTCTTCTCTCCCTCTCACTGAGCATAAGCGTGAGCGAGATGGAAGTGCGTGCTCGAAAGCGCGGATATCAAGTTTTTTAATTTTAATTTTTCGGCCGTTTAAATAAATAAAAATGTAAACACTGATTTTTCTCAAACATGATATTGCCGATTTTTAAAAGCAATTTTAATATTAATAGCTTTGGTGCATAATTTGCTACGAATATTTTAAGTGTATTTTTGTGTATTTTAGACCTACGTTCGTGATTTTTTTCTATCGAGCGAAATTTGCTTAATCATGTTTCGAAGAACTGATTTCCCTGCAGAAAGGCCTCAAGATTACTATTCGTATTTTTTTTAAATCATATTATTTTAAACAGACGCATTATATTGTTTCAAAAACTCTATTCGCTTAACTTCGCTGAACCTACGGCGCCTTAAAGAAAGGCTTTCAATATGGATCCTGTTAGAAGCGAATGTGTGGGCACCGCGAGGATGCGAAGGCTTCGCTCTTCCAAAGTGTTTACTTCATTAGAGTGATCATTCTGGAATATTACCAAAATATCTCAATTGAAATCGTATTGTGATGCGCAGTAACGAACCAAATTAACCTCAAGTTTTCACTGCAGTTATGATACAATCATCTACATAATGATTCTCTCATTGTAACTGATCATGGGCCACCATTAAGCACCTATTTGTCCTATTTCATTGCAATTAAATTCCAATTCCATCTTGATTTTAATGTGTATTAACAAAATTATGTATTAGTAATTAAATATGAATGCTTAAAATATTTAAGTAATGAAATAATGTCCATAATCCAAATATCTATTTGAATAGCTCACATCCTTTTTTAGACATCTCCATAATGTGGACACGGAGGCGCGTGCGTGTCGATGCAACAAAGACAGACAGGTAACTACGGATCCCTACACTGCGCGTGGCCCGACTCGCACTTGGCTTTTTTTAGATTTTAGTATTGAAACATAACCATAATAAATTTCTTAAATTGAAGAAGTTCCTTTAAAAACTTTCAATAATACAGCTGAGCTGGTCTCAATACATGATAATAAAAATATTACAATATAACTAAAGTAGGTAAAAACATTTCGACACGAAGCATCAAAACTGGGATTCTGCACGATTTTTCCCAGACAATGGTTTAATCGAATTAGACGTCCTTGGTTCTTATAAACGTTTTTTACTTTAATGGTCCGAAATATTTAAGCTTTCTAGACGTAGGTACGCCTAAGTGCTACTTAACAAAATAAGCTCAAGAAAAGTTAAGGGATAGTTCTAAAAGATTACTTAGGCTTTTTACGAACAGCCCGGACATGCGTATAAAAAGTTATATTGTTATTATGTTGGTATGTGTGTAAGCTTTATAGTGTTGCGGAGAAAGTTTGTGACGGTCTAAGTTCCTTTTAGATACTTGTAGCTTAGGCCGCCATGGGCTGCTCGACACATCCCTGTCCGTTCAGGAATCCGACTCATTTCCTGATTTTCTTCTTTGCTTGAATTTTGACTTATTTCATAAGAATATCCAGACGCTTGGAATTATCTTTTGAAATACATAGTATATTTAATAATCGCAAAAGTTACTCGCGGATGACAACATCCCAAAGGGCTTCAAGCGGAGGGGCGGCTTGATGGTAATTATTCAGGAAAAGAGAATGAAGTAAACCGTTCGAAAAATCGTTACGCAATAAATTAATAATTAAGTTGAAGGCGTAGAACAAGTGGAATTAAGCCAGCTGTTTTATATTGTCGTTTAAATTAAATTAATAAGGGTTGTTAGGTTATGCAATAACTAAGTCTGGATGAAACTGCGATTTCAAATTCACTTGACATAACAGGTACAGTCGATTCGACTCAGTTCTCATTTATAGCACAGACTAGTTTTGGTTGATGTAGTAATGCTGAGTTATTATGTTTTCAATTGCAGATGTCTTACTTCTACGATTATTTTTTTATTGAATTGTAATTGTTTCGAGAATACCTTGATATTTAAGTACAGGATTTTTAAAATTGCGTACATCTAGCTCTCACATTGTGTATTACTTTAGTGACGTTTTTAAACGGAAATGTGCTTTTAAAAACTTGATTCGAGTTATTGGTATTATAAAGGGATTACTAATGTATGGGCAAAACATTTTTCCCAAAGTATCACATCCCAAACTATTTTTCTCAAATTATCATTTCCCAAGTCAAGACAACTCATCGCAATTTTACAGTTACCAAATTTATTTGGCAAATTGTTGTTTAACAAATAATATTGGTCATTTTACCATGTATCATTTAGTAAAATGTATTGTTTGGCATAACATACACTTCCCAAAATATTGCATGGCATCGTATATAATACCTTGTTAGAATTAGATTTTTCATTTAGTTCAACTTACTAACTGTACCTATAAGTATAAGTAGTGTAATTTTTTGCTTACTCATCATACTAGAAGAATCCTCTAGACTTTTGTAAGTACGTATATAATAAGTAATGTTCGGTTCTGGCGCTTCGCCGGCCACTGTATGGTCGCAGTTCGACCTAACACTCCTCCTCGCTTAGCTCGTCGTCGTTCCTACCTGAGACCTTCCTTATGGTAGACTATGCTATATATATTATATTGAAAGTGCAAAGTGACTATTTGAACTAACATTTTTTTGGAATATAATATTAGCCAAAGGAAAACGTTTGCTAATAAACAATTACCTTAATAAAATTTGACAAAGTAAAATTATGCCAAATTATAATTTGAGCAAATGAAAGTGAAATGTGATATGTAATTGTGCTAAAGATTCGCTTGGGAAATGAAACTAGTGCATTAAGTTTGTTGGGAAGTAAAATTTTGGCGAAAAATACTATGCTCAAACGGCAGTACACCATTATAAAGCTAGACCGTTGTTAATTGGTAGCATTTCTTATATCAAAGTTGCTGGCTTTTGATGATCTAAGCTAAATTAAACATATTAGCTCAGAATCCCGCAGTCAGCTGGTCGGATAAAACGTCGATTGGCGCTCCCACAATCTGTAATCCTGTAATTCCACGTGATTGAGAAACAAACAGCCTAATTAATGACGAAGGATCCGAATTTAAATTCGTTGCAAAACGGGGTTCATTGGATTTATGTGGTATGAGGGCTAATCGCAGTTAGGTATAAGAGTTTAAATAGCTTAAGACGCCGTAGGTTCATGGTCTTCTCTCCCTCTCACTGAGCATAAGCGTGAGCGAGATGGAAGTGCATGCTCGGAAGCGCGGATATCATGTTTTTTAATTTTAATTTTTTGGCCGTTTAAATAAATAAAAATGTAAACACTGATTTCCCTCAAACATGATACTGCCGATTTTTAGAAGCAATTTTAATATTTATAGCTTTTGTGCATAATTTGTTACAAATATTTTAAGTGTATTTTGTGTGTTTTAGACCTATGTTCGTGATTTTTTTCTATCGAGCGAAATTTGCTTAATCGTGTTTCGAAGCACTGATTTCCCTGCAGACAAGCCTCAAGATTACTATTCGTATTTTTTTAAACCATATTATTATAAACAGACGCATTATATTGTTTCAAAAACTCTGTTTGCTTAACTTCGCTGAACCTACGGCGCCTTAAGAGGAAACACTAAGGTCGAGATAATTGAGAAATAGGTATTTGTAAAATGTATTGCTGTCGCGCCAACCACAAGCCTCCCCCCGCAGAGAGCGCGATAGAGACAACTGCAGCTTGGACAGAAAATACCTATTAAAATGACATAAAATCAACGTTTCGTAGTCCCCTGATTTCTTCTCCAAAACTTGACCTATTTAACTATGTTTTTAGTTAAAAATCAAAGAAAGGCTTTGGCCGTGTTCCCATGTTTTCCTTTGTTTAAATAATCTAGTCATAATTGTTTTCTGGATGTTTCAACACAGCTTAAAATCTGGCATTTTTTTTAGGTTTTTGTAGGATTAATATTTCTTTTAAGAATAAATTTATGGAAAAAAAGAAAACTTAGGAACATGTCAATAGTAGCCATAGATTTATGGAAAAAAATATTGCTCTACTGCCATTATCCAGCGAGAAAACAGGGTACTACGTTTCTATGGAAAAACGGCCCTTGGGTTTCCTTTTAACGTTTTATAATATTTTCAATTAAGTATAAGATATTGAAAAAGATTAACTAGCAATCTGATAATTACAGTTACTAACCTTCAGCACCGACTAATAATATATCACCATCATGTTATTTAACTATCTCTATTTAATACTTCCCGTAATATTTTCATATTAGTTGATGCTAAGAATGAACACTGCTTGTAAGCATTGTTGTTAGGATAGGTACCTGTTTTAGTACGGGACGTACCAGTAACTAGACTACAGTAAAACCAATATCATAAGTTTCTATCAATAAAATATTTTTGGTATCTACAAGCTTTTGTTGCCGACTTTACGTTTTTGCATAGCCATCGGCTACTCGTTGAGTGGGTTCAAATGAGTCCAAAAATGACGGGGTAATCTTGTGTCATTTAGGCCACCTGCCATCTCCATGATCAGTCCAGGTTTATGGTACGTACCATAGTATTGCATTGTCATCCGACTAAGATACATAATTGTACAACATTCCAACTCGATTGGACTTAGGGAAGTTGTTCAAATGCCCTGCAAGATTTGTCAAACTACACTCAAGAGCAAAAGTTAGTATATAATTTCAGTACAAACTGTACCCGACACTTTTGCTCTTGACTATATTTAATGTAACATATTGTATGTTACATTAAGTAGTGTAAGTAGTGTTAGTTAGTATGTACTTACTAAAACGGCAAGTTAATATAAAGCTTGTAAAAATTAACGCCCCTCCACTAATCAACATGTTTCAATGTGTGTGAAATAATTGTATTGTTAACTCCTGTAGGTAGTAGTGTGGTAGATAATATAAATATGTGCAGTGCACCAACTGTCACACAACACAATTCTGCAAAGACGCTGAAGCAGTCTTTCTCGCTGTCTCGAACTAAAACCTATTCAAAAACACTTATCTTTTGTGAGAATCAACGCATCAACGATATCATATTGCTTGTTTAGCAATATCTATTATTCTCTTACTTATAGTTGCATAAGTGGCTTAACTCAAACGCAATATAAGATTGATCCAATATAAAATACAATACTGGGCCCACGAGACTAATAAACATAACATATTTGACTTTTTGTGAGGATGTTTACCTTCAAATATTAAATGACAATGCTTGCGTACTTGGTAGAAATAAGATTATTCGTTTGGCATCGTGGGGGAATATTGGAAGGGAAAAGTACATAATAATACCTAAAGCGGATTAGTATCCTACAAAATTTTACATCTCCTCCTAGCCAGGAAGTGGGATTTTCCGCACAGTAATTACCACTTTATGGCCCGGTGTGACATAAATATATAAACCTGCGACATATACACTAAATAAGTCTTATGAATTTAAATTTGCCAGTTCACCAGGAATAAGTAATTAATTAGATTAATTAATTGGCATATACACATGTTTTCTATACACGAAATTCATAAACATGTTTACACGGGCTCATGGTTTACAATGATCGGGGCATCCCCTTAATGGACATGATACAGTTAATCATGGATCATTAAGGCTAGCCCGGACCCTCGTGCTGATATTGCTTAATGAGCCATTTTTGACGTTATGGACACTATGAAATCTGATACTGTTACATCCCACGTTAGTCAATCCTATCGATGCAAGAATGGCTCAGTACTCCAAATAAGGTACTGAAGGCTCGGTCCAGTAGCTAATAAGAAAAAGGCCTATTCGGAAACATTACTATCCAACATACATACATAGATTATAGACTTAAACTTTCCCGATTTTCTTACATTATTTTTGGGAATTCATAATTTTACCGAAAATAGTTTCATCGATTATAGTTTCCTATAACACTATTAGCAGAAATTAATCATCACTTCGTTAGACTGCTCACACATTTGCTCGAACCTATTAAACGCGAATTTTAATTCAGTATTTTATTTGTCCATCGTTCATCGAATCGCCTAAAATTTTACCATAATTTTGGTTTAACATAAGTTTGTTCCCAAAAATCTTATAACATAGAAAATCGTTTCAGTAGTGATACTTGATAATAAGTTTCAACGAACTGAGTACATTCCATCAAGACTTTGGACGTAGGTATACATAGAGCTGTAAGCCTACCCTTCCTCCCTCTGGATATTGAATTATCCTGCTCAGTCAGTGTAGGTACGACGACGAGCGCAGCGAGGAGGAGTGTTAGGAAGAACCGCGACTCTACAGCGATCGAATCATTGCGCTACGATTTGAGAAAAAATCGAAACGATTAACGATGAAAAGTTGTTTGATTATAAAAAAGCAATGTATTGACGATCATGTGATTAGTAAAAAAACCGTATTTTTGTGGAATAGTTTTCGGCGACATGAACATGATTTAAGAAATTTTGATAAAATGACTAAATAAATAAATATTTGCAGACGATTTTTAAACAAATCGATTTACCAAAGTAAGCAAAGCTAGTACAATGATTACTAGACGACGATAAACATACTTATATAGATACCAGTGAATGAATGAATACTTGAATACATAGAAAACATCCATGACTCAGGAACAAAATATTCGTGCTCGTCATGACACAAATAAATGCCCTTACCGGGATTCGAACCCAGGACCTCTAGCTTCGTAGGCAGGATCACTACCAACTAGGCTAAACCGCTTGGCTCGTCACTTACTTAATTTGACCCCGATTACTTAAAAAATCTATTTTAAGATCCCAACGACAACCCAGAACAGATTTAACTAAAGACAACAGATTAGGAGAGCTGACCCCAATTAAAAATGGGATGAAGCCAGCAGAAAATTAAATTCATTTTTTTACCTCTTCTAAGTCACTTGACGTTTTGGTTGTATTGTAACATCCTGGGTCAGCTCGCAACACGTCCGACACGACGAGTGATCTCAAAGAGGTAGAGTGAAAAATAAACATTCACAATATATAAAAAGGAACAGTACCAAATTAAGAGGTAAACAAATAAATGTAACTACACGTGATTAAGTCCCTTTACTAAAAAATATGTAATGTTTACATCAGTTTAAGCGTAATGCAAGTGGTATCTAGAAAGAATATTCAAGCATTTGCATTTTGAATTTGCATAACCATAATTATAACTAGGTGGCTCTGTGAGATGGCAAAATCGCGAGCCGGTCTTTTTTTTAAATATTTTATGTTTATTTTCGAATTATGCTTTGACAAATGCGATCTGCAGATGAGAACAGTGGGACAGACACCGAACAATGGTCAGACAAACGATTTTCGGCCCAAGCTGAAGCATAGAACTTCGTTTGCTTCGCTCGCTTGTTCGATTACCTTTTAAACCGCTAAACCGACTAAATTGGTGTGTAGATAACTGGACTCTTGAGAAAGGACATAGATCCTTCACCCATCCATTTTATTCCAGAAACGAATTGAATTGCACTTACATGTGAATTGAGACGTGAGAGTACGTAATATACGATAATGGTACGTATGGAAATTATCGTTCTTGTACATATACAATGCAGTTCCAGCATACGTCTACATTCTTGCGCCGGGATTGCATTCGTAATTGTATGTGTCGGGTAATGATCAGCTATGTTTATACTGTAGCGTGTTTCACGAAATGTACGAACATTAAAACGGTAATTGTATTCCTGCCTCCCGAGTAGAACACCAAAATGCAGATATTAATTCAGTGATTTTAAAATATGTCGTTAGAAATAAGTATTTAAAACTTTTAAAGGAAAACATATATTGTAATTTGTAAAATTACAAGCAGCGGACAGAATATCAAATCTTTTTTTTATGAATAGGTAAGGAATAATTGGTAAAAATATGCGATTGTTTTTATGCACTTCCCAAAGTTTATCGATAAAATATACTCATACAACACCTTCAACTAAGCTCAAACGAGTATCAAAACGGATAATTACACGGTTAAAATATATTAGTTTGAAACATGTATTTTCGCGCGCCTTGCGCCTCGTTCGTAGCGCGTCTACGGCGCCGCGCCGCGGTGCGTAGCGAGCGTAGCGAGCGTAGCTGTCGACTGCCGCAGAGCCGGCTGCCCGGCAGCTGCCCGCGAGCCGAGTCCGCCCCCCCTAGTGATTGACAAAATACTTCACCTGTTTTTTACAAACACAAACGCATAAACATCTCGTTATATAAATAAGATGTTATTCATTGCTAACGTTTTCCTTGTTTAAAAGCGGAGCAGTCGCATTGCGGTTAAAACTTGGAAATTCCTGAGATCAAGGCTATGCTGCAGCATCCTTGAGTTCTACTTATAAAGAGAGTTAATAAAAGTCTTAGTAAAAATACAATATCAAGGTATTTATGTGAAAGATATGTTTGTATAGGTACCTACGCCAATAAAATAATTTCTTTGTTTTACACTTAATCATTTAAGTTATGTACAGTCAGCAGCAGAAGTAGCTAAGCATAACACACTCAAAATAATCTATACAGATCCTTATTCTCTTGACATGAGTCCGTGAGTAGATAAGATACGTTTGAGTACTAACTCGCGTAGCTACTTCTGCTACTGACAACAAAAACGAAACCACTTTACTTGCTGTATATTAAAGAAGTTAAATTTTTAGGTTAGTAAATACAGGAAAAACGTACCTTACAATTTTTTTACTACAGTTATTGCGACTAGATTTTATTTCAATCATTAGTAAACTAATTTATACTGGTTCAATTTAGTTTTTGACTTAAATGCCTGGTAAACATTAAATTATTTGAGTACCTGTAATGTTTTTTTTAATATTTACTTGATTATGTGTCATTATTCCAGAGAGTAGGTACACATAATAATAATGTTACCTGACCCTTAATTCTTCATAGTTTAAGAATTAGATGTATCTTAGAATATATTAACTTAGATAACAAACAATTTTAACCTTCGAATTGTTACATAAGTGTAAAAGCAGCGTGCCACTATAACGAGCCAATTAAAGGCTCTCTTAAGTAATGAAGGAAGCCGATAATTGAAATGTCGGTACCGTATGTGTTCAATTAGGGAACTATAGCAACAACAATTCGCGACGTCAAAGATACGAGTATTACGAGTAAGTACTGTTTACACTTTAGCACTTTACCCCTATGGGTAAGGCCGTTAAAATTATCACCTATAACACAAAAATATCACAATCACTTTTGTGATACCGTAACGCAAATGTAAGACAAAAGTAACAGTTTTTTTGTCAAAGTTGTTTCATAATAGTATTAAAATTCTTCTTTTTTGCGTATGTTAATATATTTATAAATACAATTATTGCTCGGGAGTCTCCACATAATGGAACCAGCGTGTTCCAGGAGTAAAAATAGTACATTACCACAGAGGCCGGGAAGTAAGTTCCTTTACAGTTCTCTCGAGCTGTTCCGCCCGAAACGTGATGACGACATTTCATTGCATGTTTAAAAAAAAACACACAAAACACGTTTTTCTTGCATATTATATGATAAAGCGGAACATGTACCCATATCTTTAACGTCAACTGTACAGCCACGGGCAACCCGTACATGGCTTCCCTAAACATCCGTTTGAATTAATAAAGCCAACTCTTTGTTTAAACGTGGGAGGCTGTAAATTAGCCGGGCTCGTTCCGATTGCAAATTCTGACTTGCTTTCCACATATCGCGAGCTACTTGGTTGCAAAAAGTACCCTATTTAGAGACGTCTAAAGTTGAATTTTGTATGGCTCAAGCCAGCTGTAAGTTTAGGCTTCTTGGTCGGTAGGTAGGGCAGTAAAAATACACGGGCACCGCGGCCCCATCCATCTCGCGAGCGTCGTCGTGATGACAACGGAACCACCTGCCGCGGCGCTAGGCGAGCCATGCATTGTCCATTTTTTTTTTTTTTTAATACAACGACGGACCATGCCTGACATGTGACAACAATAACTATTTAATAAACAACTTACTTTCAGAGAGGAGGTACCATGACTCTAATGAGATTGACGTGCCATATGCGTTTAATATAACACGCCAATCAAGCATTATCCTATAGTAAGTACCTACTGACTATTTTTTTGTTAATAATTCATTCCATATAACATTAAATTATTATCGGACACATTCGTCTACGTTTCTTGGTTTATCCAGGATATCCAAGGCTTTTAAGTGCATTCCAAACATAACAGTAAATTTCTTGCATTATGTAATGTATTTTTTTAAATCGTGCGACGATTAACGCTAGATTTTTCTTATCTTTCTAATCTTATATAGAATAGGCGATATAGGGTATAGCTACGGTAACCTAGTGGTTCAGGCTGTCAAGCGGCGGTCGTGGGTTCGGATCCCGGCTCTTACCAATGAGTTTTTCGGAACTCATGTACGGAATATTTACCATTAGCTTTTCGGTGAAGGAAAATATCGTGAGGAAACCGGTCTAATCCCAATAAGGTCTAGTTTTCCGTCTGGGTTGGAAGGCCAGATGGCAGTCGCTTTCGTAAAACTAGTGCCTATGCCAAATCTTGGGATCAGGTGTTAAAGCGGACCCCGAGCTTATTTAGGGCCCAACCGGGAATAACGCTAGGAGGCTGATGATATAGAATAGGGTACACCTAGATGAGGCGAATAATGTTAGAACTTCGAAAGTTTCACAATAAGTTAGCGGTTATCATATTAAAAAATATTGTTTCGTCGAAGGCCAGATGTCGGTACTGCGTTGTTGTCTATCCGCACATTAATTTGTTGTTGTTTAAATCATAACATAAACTTTATACCTAAATGGCTTGGGCAACTTTATCTTGTCGACTTTGTGAACTAATCAAAGTGTCGAAGGAATGCAAAACTCGTGTTTGACAAAACTTCCAAAGCTATCGTTACCGTCAGAGCCTCTTACTACATCTCGATCTCTCGGAAACACTTTCTTAACGCCCACGTATCTTGTTCCGAGACCGAGGCGGCGAAGCTTACATAAAACTTCAACAGTTTTATGGTCTGATTTGTGTGTAGTGAAAGAATAAACACATCATATTTTTTGTTATAGATGAAAACCTAGAAAATAAGATAACTGCGTGATCAAAGAATGTTGGTCGTGATTTACGAGCTTTAATATGTGCTTAGGTGTGTGCTTGTGTATTAGGTGGTTAGTAGATAAAAAAGGGAAACATTTTTGTTAGTGTCTAAAATATTTTACAGTACATATGGTGCTACTTTCCCGCACTAGGGCGGAAGAGAGCTCTTTTCGTGCATATGTCGAAACTTTAAAGAGCCATATGTACAGTAAAACGTTGTACGATACACGTGCGAATAGGTAATTCGCAACTCGCGTCGATTTAAAACACTCCCTTAGGTCGTGTTTTAATTTATCACCACTCGTTGCGAATTCCCTATTTTCGGCACTTGTATCGTAAATAACTATTGCACGTCATGTTGTTTTCACCCTTGTTATGTATATACAATAAGGATGCAGGACTACGTAATACTCCCCACATTAATATTTCAAATGAAATTTCAAAGGAATCCTTACTAGCCCGGTTTCTTTTCATGATAAAGAAAATGTTTGAATTGTAGTAAAATTATTCTCATTCAACGGAACCTTGACTAACCTAGAAACGTTGGATGTTTTATCATCAGATGAACCCAAAACTCATAAAATATAAAATAGTGGGAAGTAATTTTTGAATTCTTTATTTGGTTGCCATTTCGAGGGCTCTCATAAAGTTAACATTGCGTGTGTTGAGGCACTTAAGACCTTAGCCAAGTTCCTGAAAGTATTATGTTCACGTTATTGCACATGAGTTATTGCGGTGGGCGTACTAACTAGCACTTTAATAAGGTATTTTAGTAGCGCACGGAAGGAAGCCTATTTCGTATTTTAGGCTTGATCTTGCTAGAAAAATCTTTAAATGGTAAATATAAATTTACTTGGGACTTTATCATTGAATCATGATCGTGTGCATTGTATCATAATCAATTTTCTTTCAATAATAATTTGAATCATGATATTAACCTAAGTAATCAGTTACTAGTTGCAATGTCTATACAATCACAATTTACATATAAAAAAAGTTGTTAGATTTGTGCCAAAACCAAATTGTATCATTAAATTATCGTTAAATATAAATTACATAAATATTTAGTATGTCAGTGTCAATATTCGCAGGAAGACCGAAATATTAGTTAGTAGCGAAAGAGTTTGCTTCTGAACTGTTGGAATGTAATACCTACTCTGAAGTAAACTATCAATATGTAGGTCCCTATATCTGTTAGAATGCAATGGTGTGGAAATGAAAGTTAAATTTGCACAACTAGCGAACTGCAGTTCAGTTTTAGCGTTCATTTTGCTAAACCAATTTGTAACTATTGGAAGTATTGACATTTATTAGTTCAGCACCATTTGAAAATACGCTGACATTTGGGTTGTAGTTCTGTGACCTTGTTCTGTTGAACAATTTCAATAAGAGAGAATATTATTTTACAAATTTAATTCAGTAAACCCCTTACGGCAATGTCAGATTATAACATTAATGTATTATGGACAAATGTTTTAGATAATAAATTAAACAAAATATTTTTACAAAAAAGCTAACCCGCATTCAGGTAAGCGCCAATCTCCAGGGGGAGTTGAATTGTATTTAAATCTGGAACAAGAGTTTCCGTGGTGATTGTGAGAGAAATTGAAAACACTCCAATCTAAGAAAACAGGACTGCATTGTGCTTTGGGAGCAACTAATGTACAACCTACACTGAACTGCAACATACTCGTAGAGGTCACCTACAGGCTGTAATTTAATTCGTGATGCAAAATAGCAAAATGTGAATCTATCCATGATTCTGAACAACTTTTACTATAGGACTAACTTTGTGTTATGCCAAAAAGATCCGACTATTTCATTAACTATATGCTCATTTTAAACTGACGAAAATGTATGAACAGTTGTTATTTTTGCATAACACCAAGTTAGTCCCATAGTAAAAGTTGTTCAGAATCATGTATAGATTCACATTTTGCTATTTTGTATCACGAATTAAGGCCATGCCTTGATTTGAGTCGAACACGGGGCGTGACAGAGACACGCTGATGCCTTCCGCGCACGAGAAAAAGAGATGTAACACTCTTCGGGAATGACTTTTTTGGACAAAATTCGATAAATACCTAACTTAGAGACTTTTTTTTTTTTTTTATACAACGACGTGGCAAACAAGCGTACGGCCCGCCTGATGGTAAGTGGACACCGCAGCCTATAGACGCATGCAACTCCAAAGGAGTAACATGGGCGTTGCCGACCCTTGATATGTTTACCTCTTTGTTTGTTTTCCTCGTAAATTTCATAAAGTGAGATTTTAGATGAGATAAAATACTATAGTATTAACTTGATTTTGTCGTAAAATAATGTATCGTTTGAGTAGGCGGAGTAAAAAAAGGAAAATACAGACCTAACTTTGGTTTTTTTTTCTATCGAGGAAATTTTAAGCAATCATGTATCGATAAAATCAGATAAACAATCATATAGTCAAGAATCATATATCTGAAAATCAGACCATATTGTATCTTAATCTAGTCAGAACGGCGTTTCAAAGCACGCGATAATTTCCAATGCACAACCTTAAATTACAGCCTGTATATTAAATACTATCTAAGTGTATAAATACTTGTGTGGTATTTGTTTTGTTTATTCTTATCCACAGGTCATTAGATGGTACGGTTTTTTATTTCTTTACTTTGTAGTACATTAACGTGTATACAGGGAGGAACATTTCCTTGGACTAAGCTGAAAGGACAGTGTTATATAAGTGACGTACAAACGATCTATTATAAATGTTAAGCTGGATTTAAAAGAAAAAAAAAACATAAAAATCGAAATATTTTATCTTAGTGACAACCCTAATACTATACATAGTTATTATTTTCATTTGAAATTTACACATGTCACAAGTCACAAGAATCTTGCTGACTTCATTGAATCTGCTGGATAGGGTTGAAACATACAGTTTTTTTCACCAAAGTTTAACAAGTTGTATCTCGGTAACCGTTAGAAATATTAATATGGTTACTAGGTGAGAAGTAAAGCACTAAACCTGATCTATATCCCATTTGCTTAAAAGTCCATCGATCTGTTCCACCCAGTATACTTAATTAAATACTGTTTTTGATAAGTACTTAAGGTTCTTTCTTAATTCTAAAGGATCTCAACACATACTCGTACTAGATTACACAAAACAAAAAAGAAAGTTAATTTCTCATAAAATTAGACATCTAAGCCGCAAAGTGATCTTCTTTTGTTGCGTCTTCAATTGGTGAGACAACACCATGGCGTTCAACCATTTAAAAAATCTTAAGCTTTTTATTATTTTTCAACACATTTCCTCGTAACCTACCTCTTATTACGTCGCTTTTAGGCTCATAATCCTGGGTATTAAACACGCGTGTTTCATAACATTACGACACTCGTGTTTTATGGTTATATCTCGATTCAGACACGTTGGCATCTTGGAGTAAGATGTATGCATGAACACGGTGCATTCTTAAATTAACCGGGATGTACAGAATGTACAGCTTTTTTTTAATTCACGGCAAATGGATTCTTACTCGACTTAACAAATTAAATCCTTTTTGTTAATGAATTGACTATTTCTTTTTGGATATGACATAGAAACGTTTAATTTAGTAAAACTGGTCACATTTGCTAAGATTTTACATGAATTAATAATGGTAACATTTTATAACAAAAATATTTATTTTATTTTGTATTGGCTGTTCAGAGATTTCATCTAAGCCTGGCTTAAATACCTGCGCGCGGACTGCGCAAACTTCACGAAAAAAGTTGTTGCGCGCCATTATAGGTAAATTTCACCAGTATTTGTGAATATTGTTAATGCGTGTTTGGTTTTTATCAAAAATGTTGATTCGTGGTGAACAGAAAAGTGATAAATAGAATTGACGCCACTGGAAATTCTTGGCGATGTACAATATGTGAGTAAAATTAAACCTGTAAAAAGAAAATAACAAAAATTTAGAAAATAAAAAAAAGTTTTTTTCCTCGCAAATGTGTTGAAAAACGTCATATGAAACGCATGAGCTTTGATAATTACATTTTACTTATCACGCTCACCTGTGGCTCGCACAATCCTGCCTCTGGTATGACTGGTATAATTATCAACATAGCTCACTTGTATCACAATGTACTATTATTACATAGTATTTTTTGAGAAAAGTACTATACGTACCATGTCCCGTTTAGCACTGTCCTTAAACCGCAACATAGATCGCCCGACCGGTCGTTTAGCGTACGCTATTTCACTCAGGAGAGATTTTCGTGGCAAACGAGAAGGCTCCATCCTATGCACTTGTCCAAGCCAACGTAAGCGTCTCTGTTTCAGAACGGCAGCAATGCTAGGTAAACGCGCGATGCTAAGCACCCTCTCGCAATGGAGTGGTGGAACACGATAAAGCTTGGTTCGATCTCTTATACTTTAGGCGCGAATTAAGATACCAACGCGCTGCTCTTTCTCTTTCATCTCCGGGCAGCACATTTACTTGCCAATTATGCGGTCGTGGCTGTCGGTCCCGTATCGGCCTTACAAGCCACGTACGTAAGTGCCGCTCGTCTAATATGGACGCTGTTTACATCATCTTTTCATAGATGTAAAGGCCAATGATGATGATGATGATGACTAAACGTACCTCGGCCGGAACTAGGGATTGCCTGATGCCTCGTACTTTTATCCGGCTAGCACCGGCACTCGGCAGGCAATCCATTATTTCCTAGCCTTTGCAGTACCTAATGCACTATTTCTTGAAATATAATTTCGGGCACTGAAAATTGCCAAACCTAGGTGTATTGTTAACATACGAGCGATTTAAACAACGTTATTACTTATGTACAGAGTAAGTAGGTATTAAGTAATGTAGTGCAAAAAGGCTTGCTATTTGTATATCGAAAGATTTTTCCGCATGCATTAAATGTCACCGGCTCGAATGCGCTGTCCTCGTAACATTTAGATCGCGCCGGTCGCAGATAAAGCGATGCCCCGCGGCACAACCGCCCGGGATCTCCATTCGGAACGTGTAATAGTACATTGTGATACAAGTGATGTATGTTCATAATTACATCAGAGGCGGAATTATCACGCGAGCCACAGGTGAGCGTGATAAGAGAGCCGAGGATGTAATTATCAAAGCTCACGCGTTTCATACGACAAAAAAATCACTACAGCCCCCATACAAGCCGATTCCCACTGGCTTGCCTAATAGTACATTGTGATACAAGTGAGGTATGTCGATAATTACAACAGAGGCGGAATTGTTCACGCGAGCCGCAGGTGAGCGTGATAAGAGAGCCGAGGATGTAATTATCAAAGCTCACGCGTTTCATACGCCGTTTTTCAACACATTTTGCGAGGAAAAAATCCTTTTCATAAGATGAAAATTTTATAGGCTGCCAAGTTATTTTCTTTACTTATTTATGGCAACAGGTTTTTACTCACATGTTGTATACATCGCCAAGAATTTCCAGTGGCGTCCATTTTTTTTATCATTTTTGTAGTCACCACGAGTCAACATTTTTGTTAATAACAATAACCAAACACGCATTAACAATGTTCACAAAATATCTGTGAAATAATCTGGCGCGCAACAGTTTTTTTTCGTGAAGTTTGCGCAGTGCGCGCGCATTAGATGAAATCTCTAAAAAGCCAATACAAAATAAAACAAATATTTACGTTTTAGAATGTTATCTTTTTTAATTCATGTAAAATTTTATCACAAGGGAATAGTTTTACTAAATTAAACGTTTCTATATCATAACCAAAAAGATATAGTCAATTTAATAACAAAAAGGATTTAATTTGTTTAGTCGAGTAAGAATCCATTTGCCGAGCATTGAAAAAAAAGCTGTACATTCTGTATAACCCGGTTAATTTAAGAATGCACCGTGTGCATGCATACATCTTGCTGCAAGGTGCCAACGTGACTTAATCGGGATATAACAATAACACACAAGTATCGTAATGTTATAAAACACGCCTGTTTAATATCCAGGATTATGAGCCTAAAAGCGACACAATAAGAGGTACTTTACGAGCAATTGTGTTGAAAAATGATATTAAATACGGCATTATTAATTCGGTCCGTCTTATTATAACGCATACGTAACTGAGAACTGAGATTGTGTGAGGGTTGCCGAATGCATACAATTTCAAGAACATCGTCCCGTTCTACACATTATTCTACAATGGGATAATATAACTTATAACGCGAATTGATTACTAAACTATAATGGTTTAGGTAGTATCAAAATATATATAATGTGATGATGTACTTAGTTTGGATATAGAGGGATAAAGGATAAGCACAGTTAAAATGGTACACAACACGAAATAAATGGACATGAACTAACCTATTGCAAAGAAGTGTTGTTCGGTAGAAAAAACCTTTCTTTTCATCCGGTTACACGATAAATATTACAAGAAGTAGAGCTAATACTGTCTCGCTTCGGTATGAGGGCGATCAGAAGATAACATTATTACGAGTAGAAATGAAACATGCTATGCAATGATTTTTGTAAAACTGCTCTAACGGAACGGATATACCGTTCATGTAACATCTTTCACTGTAACCTATGTTTAACAAAATAAATATTCTGATTCCGATGCTCATGTAGTCTTCAAAATAATAGGGTCATTTAGCTACTTCGGTAGCTAAAGTAGTAAAGTAAAGCTGTTCAGTTCGCTTTAAAACTTTGCCAAAACTTAATGCAGCAGAAAATAAACTTTCAGCGTAGGAGCAATTGTCTTTTGTAAATAGTATTTTTCAAGCAGTCGTCTCAGTTGTTCACAAATTAAATGTTCAAATGTTCAGATAAGTAAGGAGACAATCTTTCTTCGATCGTTTATGATTTACCCTTACTATCACATAACTTACATGGTTTTATCGTGTACCCAACTAACAACTAGTGTTCGGAATACTACCTATTTATATTTATTATGTATATAAAAATATACAAAATCAACTTTCATCAACTTGATCCGGGTCAGCAATGACATGGGGCAGTGCATAATAAATTACAAAAAAGTAACCATTTTTTTCCCCTGATTTACTTGTACTGTACGCGATATTTAGTTTAGTACTAATAATTTAAAAATGTTAATACATTAAGTCAGGTCAAATCCAATTTAGTGCAAATCTTTAGCTACCATGTAGAATGCCTGGCCTAGTGCGCGGAATGCCCATTGACCGTAATACCTCTAGGGTAGTAGGTACCAGTAGTGCAGAAACAATGTAAAGACAGGCTACCTGTTGAAGCAACAGCGAGCGGTTTCCGGCGCCCTCGCGCCGCGTAAACATGGCAACACACGGCGGGCTTCAGGGAACGGACCTGCTCACAGACGTAATAGTCAAGTAGACATCGCAAGAACCGCGATTTGTATGAAAATCAAACGAACCAATCTTCGAGTGAAAAATGCATTTTATAACCTCTTTTACGATTTACGGTTGTAAATCATATTGGCTAAATTACAGGTGTCACCGTACCCAATCTGAAAGCACTACTATAATATTAGTCATAAGAAGTGTTACTCTATTGTTACGTAATGATTTTGGTCGATCCTTTTTTTTCGAATATTGATGTCGATTACAGGCAAACCTCTACAGAAAAAAAATGTAAATACGCATATTCATTTGGACTGCGACCATAGGTTATTATTTTATTAAAAGTTGCAAAAGACTGGACTTGGGTATGATTCGAACACAATTTTATGGATTAAATATGTATGAACGTTGTCACGCGACGTATGCATGAACGTTGTCACGCGACGTAGATGAGTTTGCGTGATCTACCTAGATATTTGATCTGCGGACCCGTTACTTTGTCAAGTGTTTGCTTAACCTGTGACCCGCTTCCAGAGAAGTCCCCTGTGGGTTACCCTGTAGTCCAACACTATGGACTCAAGGACAGCACGCTAATTTGTTTGAGCAACGTGACCCCGTGAGGTAATCAGTTGAGGATACAGGCGAGGATCAAAAAGGTGATGAAAAAAGACGCTAGTAAGATTTATTGCTGTCCTTGTCTTTGTTTGTTTTTAATATTTGATTTCAATGTGTTTCTCAAGTACTGAGGTAACATGTAAATTGGAATGTGAGTCGTGAGTCTCTGATCGCCCCCCAGATGGCTATGATTGTTTCAAAGTAGTTGTCCTATTCTCCGACCCGCCTCAGGGCAAAGGCTCTGTGTTTACATCCTTTGATGCTTCGCTAAACAAACGCCCACCTATCGCAATCCCATCAGCAATACACAATTTATTAATTCACCGCCTCACAATAAAACGTAAATACATCATTTTGTTTACCTTTATATCGATGATACTCTGAATATTTCATCGGTTTATTTTGAACGAACCTTGCTCCTGGAGTGTTGTTGTACAGGTTGTACACATGTAATGCTACAGTATATATTTGCGTATAAACACTCCAGTAGCATTTTGCGAGTATGTATTTATTTGTACAAGGATTTATGATCCAATGTATATCTACATGTTTCATTTTCGTAGATATTTGTGTCGTAGGTATGTGTAGTTTTGAACGAGTACATGAGTATTAACATAATTTAATTGTTTGTTATGAGAAGTTGCCTTGTTTACGGAAGCAAGAGCTTGTTATTTTTGGCCTAAAACGTTGTTTACAAGTGAAAAAGCTCATTGGAAATACTCACAATGGAGTAACAAACACAGAACGCAATGCTTATAATGAAAGTAGGTACATATTGAGCAGGTCACAGGTTATAGAGCGAGATAAGAGGTATCGATGGCACACGTTGAGCACCGACGGTGTATTGTATTACATTATATTACCGAGGGGCGAGAACGGCAGATAAAAGAAAAGTGCTTCGAAGAAGTATTTTAGAAAAGGAATTAAATAATACCATCTTCTTTATATTTCCTATCTAACTTCTCAAAATGGATTTGTGTACATATGTAGGTCTTAATTCTCCATGGTCTTATAATGTTTGACACGATTTTTCTTTTGTCCAATATACTTACATATTGTTACGAGCGTGGGGGGGGGGGGGGGGGGGTAGGAGAGAGTGATAATACCTTTTTAACACTACAGTAAATTTATTCTGTGATTTACTTACACAGGGCAAAGTCCACTGAGTCCACACGTACTAACATTGACGACTCAATTAACTCAAACAATTGATTGAGTCCGCGCCTATTACACTTCACTGATACTTTGAACTAGACCACCTCACTATTCACCACTTATTCCCACTGTTCTTCTTCTTCTTGTTCCTACTCGCAAAAAAACCAAAGTCACTCAAAATTGTATGTTTTTCGGCACAAAATGGAATACGTAATATCACTGTAGCATGGACTTTATTTACTTAAGTGCATGTTTTAATGAATTCTACCTAGCCTCAACTCGTAACTGCTGAAATATTTGCAATTCGTCGAGTAACCGTACTATGAGTCCTGCCTTTGGTCATGTAGTCAAAATGTAAGTACTTATCTACATATTCAGTGAGCATGTTGAAGTCCAACTAAACAAAAGTGTTATTGAAAGACCGAGCGAAGAGAACGAAGTTCTCCGTTTCAGGTTGGGGCAAAATCTTTTGTATGTTCGGGTGTCGCGTTGTCCCGCTTTCCGGCTGTCCGGCTGTTCTCCTGTACAGGTCGCATTTATCAACCGATTCTCGTGAAATGTGAGCAGCGGCGCTACCACGAACTTCGAAAGTCGAAGCTCGGGTATTTCCATCTCTATCGCACTCCCTTACTCGAGTGACAGGGATGCATGTATTACGAACTTCGACTTTCGAAGTTCGTGGTAGCGCCGCAGGTTCGATATTTAATAGATAACTTTTGTCAATGCCGTTTTTTGTAAAAAAAATTTTTGAAAAGACAGTCGCGTGCGCGAGTTCTACAGCGCTATTAGTGTTTAATTAATCAGCGAAGCCTTGAGTTCAAGATTGGAATAGATACTAATTTAAAAACTTGCCGAACGCAATAGGGGTGAGCTTCAAATAACTCTTTGACGTATGTACCCGGGGCTAGTTAGCCATTTATGATTATTGTCTTGGGTAGACAATCACAATAAAATAACGATTTATATACGTGCTCAATTTATTTATCACGTATATGTACTTTAGGATGGAACCAAATCGGATAAATTTACATTATACTTTTGCAGAAGTGAGTTTTCCTAAAAAGTTATTCTCACACCTTAAGATGTGGGAATAAAATATTCCATCAAAACTTTTCCGTGCGCCAAATTTACATTTGCTGTGCTCGCTGAAGCTTCTACGAGTATTACTCGCATTTCACAGAACAATAATGTGTTTTAAATCTGTCGCGAGTCAGAGAGTAAGCGGACATTGCGAGAAGAGAGGCAGTAAACGTAGTGACGGTATCGTAATTTCTACACCTATTCACTTTTTGAAATTTTCGTCTGACTCGCTACTAGTTACCTACAATCTTCACTTCTCTAGTCACGTGTTTGTCTAATTCCTCGGCATAATGTCATACCTTTTGACGATGTTGACGACATGTGAAAGTTATAGATTATTATATAGCTAATAAGAAGAAAAACTAAAACCAGCCAAGTGCGTGTCGGGCCACGCGCAGTGTGGGGTTCCGTAGTTGCCTGTTACTCGGCAAGTAGTTTTGCCCACTTATCCGTGATAGTTTTCCTTTTAAATTCATTATATGTACTACTGTCACGAGTTTTTTACTTACTACTTTACTTTTACTTAGTAGCCATTTAGCCGCCGGGGGCGGGGGACACTTAACTCGAACAAAAAATAGGGCTTTCAAGCCCAATATCACGCAAACGGATCACTGAGTTGAAAAATTGTTTTTCCATACCCATAATATTTTTGAACAATCTATCTATCCAACGATACTTCACACTAGAACCCCAAGGCGTGATTGATTTATATACCCATGTGGAATTACAGCTTTCTAGAAGTAAGGGTCACTGAGCTATGCCGCAGATGGACAGACGGACATGGCGAAACTATAACCCCCTTATTCATAAAACTTAAAATGCCTCCGCTACATAAAATATGCTTTGTCCTCTCTGACGAACACAAATGTCATCGCGACAGATAAAGACAAACGAATTTTAACGCCATTTAAATTAAAATAGGTTTGTAGAACGTTTATGAATACGGCCATAAGGGTTTCTTGTTGACTACGGAACCCTAAAAAAAATTCTAACGAAGAAAGTGACAAATAAACCCGATACGATATCGTACTGAGCCGACACAGGTACCGTTGTTCCTCTCAGATTTCCGGGCACTGTGTACTGTATCAGATCTCGGAGGGTATATACCTATTAGTACCTCTATATTAGATACATATATTTTATCATATTGTAACGTTGCCGGCTCTGTCAACGATATCGAATTTGCACAATGTGAAACGACACTTACCATTCGGTATTTCTCACTGAAATGCTAGAACAATGCAATGCGGAAACAGCTCAATAAGTCTATTATTGAGCTGTTTCCGCATTGCGTCCGAACTATTTAAATGTAGCTAACTGGATATTTACGAGTTTTACAATAACAATGAACAATGATGATCAAGGAAAATAAATATGAGACAACTATAAATACTGTAAATAAACTGAAATATTACCAAATCCAATAAGCTCGCTAAAGCAGTGGTAGACTGGTAGAGAATGCCATATAGCATGAAGTTCCTTTGTACCTTTTTTGTAGAATGAAGTACAAATAAATAAAACATGTTTTTGTAACTCAGCTATAGGTACCTAGTGCTTTTCAAATTGATTGAGTACGGTGACACTTTCCCAGCCCAGTACAATTTCTAACCTTATTTAGGCCTCTTTTGGCTGGGCGGAATCAGATCTGTATGCGGTATTTTGTACTTTACCAGAGCTTACTGATTTTACCAACATTTCCTTATTGCTCAGTATACTATTAGAATGATATTTGCACATTTGTATTATATTGTGTGCAAGCGGGGCGGTACACATGTAGTAATTGCATTCGTACCGTACCGTTTCCGCGCATTCCGGGCCAATCGGGAAGCAATCGTTGAAATTGACAAATGACAGCTCACTCTAAACCTCACCGACTCCGCACCGTTAAATAAATGCGGAAGTGGTCTAACTTATGAATGGTATAGGGACTACGGCTAAATGAAAGACTTTGGTGACGTAAATCAATTTCAAAAGCACTGTATTGGTTTGGTTTTTTTTTCATTTGTACATCACTTGTGCAGTTTTTAGTTTTCTGTTAAAGTTATTTCTTAATACTCGCCAGATTGTGCAAGACAATATTGTCACTAATACTGGTAACATTATCCTCGCGTACACACTCTACCCCGCACTTGAGCTCCATTAGCCTAACTAAGTTGTGGTTTAACCCTCAATTACATAGGTAGGTACATTTCAAGCAAATATTTTGTGTATGGTTATATCATTTGTTAGTTATTGCAACATGACCCATCTCATTTTGTATCGATGTTCTTTATGTTCAAAATTTCAAGCTACATATGTTTCTAAGACTGTAAGTACTGTCATTTTTTAAAATAAGACTAGATCAAACACGAAAAAGGTACGTCAAATTGCAGAGCTTGATCTCGGAATAAATACTTTTCTGAACGGTAGGTGAGGACGTATACCCCATACGTCCGACTACCGGTAAGCGAAGTTTGAGTTTTAAGACCCTGACTGACATTAATCCAGCTTTATGTATTCAAAGACCTAGTCAACCAGTCCAAACAGGCTTCCGGATTCAAAGCCCAAAGCCAATCATAAACTACGTTTCCACAAAACGAAGGAGTGCATACAATGCAGGGTTAACTAACATTGGAACACACATACAAACGAGTAAGCGAAGCAGCGAGGCGGCGGTGTGGAACGAGGCGCCAAGCAGGTCGAGTAAATCAAACAACAAGGGCCAATCATTGTGCATGCACCGCCGCACCGCTCGCTGCTGATCCGAAGCCCAGCTGATTGAAGTCCCCTTTACTGCACGTGTTGGTGATTGGCTCGCAAATCTCATTTGTGCTTTTGTGATTGGGAATTCTCTAAACAGCACTAAATGTCAGTCGTTTGACTGTATAATTTTTCAGATAATGCATTCACATTCAAGTTTTTATCATCATCATCGTTTCAGCCGAAAGACGTTCCCTGCTGGATATATAGGCCTCCCCTAAAGAGTGCCAAAGTGACGGGTCCTGCGCCATCCGCATCCAGTGGGCTCCCGCGACCCTTACGAGTTCATCAGTTCCTCTTGTGAGGGTCCACCCCGGCTGCATTTTCCGGTACGTGGTCGCCACGCGAGAACCTTTCCGTCCCAAGGGCCATCGGTTCTACGTGCAATTATCTGGACCGCGACCCAGGTATGTTCTAAAACTACGATCAAGACCACCGGGAGATGGGCAGCAGCATCCCTGGAGTACGGCGGAAATACTGCGATATACCCCCCAAATGAAGTTGTTTAAAGATACTCAGTTAACTCTTACTTTCTAATACTAATGTTATTACTAATGCTTTTATAATCGTTATCAGGCTAGCCTGATGGTAAGCGTACCTGGGACAGCATCCACCACAGATGTGCTGAGCTGTTTCCTTAAATGACACACCTAGCTGTAAAGCAAGTGAGGTGTTAAACATATGAAAACGCAGCTTAGCACACTGGTGGATATTCACCCTAAAGCGCCACTCTTCGAACTTTCCCACCAAACCAATATTAAGCCTCTCTTCATGAAATCCCATATATAAATCCTTCTGTATTTTTCGGCTCTATTTTTCCCTGCTACTGTACTTGCACGTGCTTCACTCGATCATCAAACATTATTCAACATATTTTGACGCAAGGTTAGCATAGTGGGTACGCTTACACTACCCGCTATGCTAACCGGGCGTGAACATATGTTGTATGCGTCACTACGCTGCCTACGAAGCTGAAGGTCCTGGGTTCGAATTCCGGTAAGAGCAAATTACAAAGAACATACATACATAATGTATGTTCTTTGTATTTGTATTGTATGTTTAGTAGGTACCCATAATACCATAAATGACGTCACACGAATTTCATGATTTTTTGCCGCTCCCCCCGTCCTTGTCACAGCTGGTCACATTTTTGAGACTCTCCCTAGTGTGACGTCACATAATTTGCAAATTAACAGAAATTATTGAATGAAAACAGCGGTTCCGGAATCAGTTTTATTTCCATTTAAACTATTATTGAATAAAATTAACATCAACTCAAACAATGAACAAAACAAAAGACGATTTTGAAATATGACGTCACGAAATTTAGGACCCCTCCCACCCCCTTGTCACACAATGTCACACTTCGTAGTCGTAGACCCCCCCTTAACGTGCGACGACGTATGGACGGCCCCTTAGTTTAGGATCTTACTAGTTTGCAAAAGTACGGTTCAATAACCTAATAATCAACTACAGCATATTAGCAAGAAAGTTGTGAGATTAACAGATAGTACAAACTTTGTTCTAATGTTGCGTCCATTTAAATTTCGGGCTACAACAATAAATCACCCCACAAACAAATCCAAGCTCGCAGTGTTCGTGCTTCACGACCGGAAGACCAGGGATGGCAACCAACATTTGAATTATTTTTGAAGATTGTTGTCGTGTTATTTAGGTGTCGATCCTCAATCTTTATAAATAGTTAAAAATGGTCCTCTATTATTTGGGAAAAATTACTTTTTGTACTTACTATGTTTATTGTGCACTTGTAGAATAAACAAAGTAGGTACAAAACGTGAAAGTTAGTTAAGATCGGTCGTTAGTTAAGTCAGTTGAAACAGAGGCTCTAGTATAATAGTCCAGTCAATGAACTAGTTAATCAGAGGCCGTTTAGGAGCGTTCATTACCTACTTTCGCTCGATGCGCAGGGCTGTGTCACGTTTGTGGCTTGGCATACCTATAATACTCATTTTGCTTTTAAGTATGCAAAGTATTTCTGTTACAGTTTAATAGACAATATTGTATACACAAAGTAGTAATATTATAGATAGTTAGGTATGTGTTTTTAATTTCCCACTTCATCGAATATTTTAATACCACTATACTATACGTAAAATATTTCCTAGTAAGTATAATAGTTGTTAAACTGCACTAGGTTGGTAGATTCTTAGTTACAAGCCTATTCGGCTCCTTTTGATATCGTGGCACTGGCGGCTCGCTGACTTCATACCTACGAGGCGGCTTCCTTTGACGTAGCGAGTGAGAGCTAGCGAACACGGCAACGGCGCGGCCCCGATTGAAGCATTTTCCATCATTCCCGAAGGCTATGTGTGTGTGCGTCCTGAACACGCGCGCATGTGTGCAGCCGTGCGATGTACCTTTGTTCGAAGTTTATTTACTGTTCCTATACTGTGACTTGTATGAAAAAAAAAAACAATTTTGGAATTAATTTATAATAGGTTATCTTTTCTGTGTAACGGACCAATTAAATAAATAGTTACCCAGCGACAGAATCCGACAAAATTTCAGACATCAAAAAAAATGATAAATCAACTATATAATTTACGAGGGGTGATCCAAAAGTTTTGATAATCGGTATTAAAAACATAAGTTCTCCGTATCATATCATTTTTAATTATTAAATACATTCTTTATTAATTTACTTACCTATATGATATATTAAAAATGTTTTAATTTTGCTTCATATAAAAAAAAAACTGGATAGACGAAATGAAGATTAGTTTTTACATCGACGCAATTGCACCGATTTTATTGAGGAGTTTTCCACATCTAAGAATAAGAAGTAATATTAAAAGCGTTGGTCTAGATTAGAAGCTAGGTAACTAGTTTTATAGAATGCACAAGCCTGAAAAACATCCCTGGTTATCGGCAAGCTTAGCCAAAAAAAAACTCATAAAATTGGTTTTTTTTTTGGTTTTTTTCTGAGACGTCCTCGCTTAATTGCTATAGAATTATGATGAATCACTCTCCCTTCGTATTTATATTCATACTTTTGTCACCTACCTACTACCTACCGTCCACCCTATTTAAAGAAATTAAAAAATATTTATTGATGGCCAGAAACCTACCTTGAACTTTGTTACGTGAGCCGTGCCTTAAAAAAATGATGACATGAGTTTGATTTATTAATTTCGTGGCATCCGAATAAATAAACTTCTAATTTTATGATATACTTTTTTTATTACCGCACCAGAATTTTGCCAACACCGCCCCTAACATGTAACAAAATATCCTCCCATTTTGCAGACGTCAGAATATATTCTATACCACCATATTTATTTAGCTATTAAAGAAAAACAAATGAATGAATTCTTTTTTTTAAGTTTTTAGGTTATTATTGAATAGTGGCACAGTAGGAATGACAATCACCCCTCGTAGCTTCTAAAAAGTTATAAAAAAATGTTAATCAATATTTTTGTCTTTATTTTGGTTCATTTACATTTGCTTTATAATATTCAAGTTAAATCATAGAAAAAAAGACAGTGCATGCTTCATTTAAATCTACATAATTACTTCCGGGTGGAAAGTTTGTCAGATTCTTGAATACAGCATCTTAGAATAACATTTTAAAATGAAATCAACAAAAAATACGCTATTATAAATTAATGTTTCTCAAAACCGTATTTTGCCTGGAGTAATAAGTTTTACCGAAACAAAACATTACGACCGCGTTTGCGTTTTGCTGTTAAACCCGATACAAATTGAGAGTAAAGCGCAAACGCGATCGTAAAGTTTTGTTTCAGGTCTCCGTCGAATTCCTAGTTTCAATATTTAGAATAGTTACCCTCTAGCATGCAGTCTTCGTTCCGGAAATAATGATTTTTATGCTCTTAGACTTACGCTGCCTACCCCATCCATAGACAACGTTGTCTATACAAATTTCCGTGTTTAAAAATGGCCACCAAATCTGACACCTGAGACACGTTTATACGTTTCCATTGACAACGCGAAACTGAGGCAAGTAAGTGTAATTGACTTAGTTTTAGTGTGCCACTTTTGGAGCGGTAATAATAGAATGATAAGTACCTATACCTACCTCTTTACCCAACTTCTTTCTCCGTACCCAATGGGTAAAACGGGAGCCTATTATACTAAGACTCCGCTGTCCGTCCATCTATCTGTCTGTCTGTCTGTCCGTTTGTCACCAGGCTGTATCTCATGAACCGTGATATTTGAAGTTTTCACAGATGTTGTATTTCTGTTGCCGCTATAACAAAAAGTACTAAATAATAAATATTTAAGGGGGCTAAAACGTGTTTTTTTTTGTCGTTATAATGATACGGAACTCTTCGTGCGCGAGTCCAACTTGCACTTGGCTGGTTTTAATTATTTATATTCTATCAGGTTTTCGTCGTTTATACAATACCGAAGAAACCATTTTGTAGAATGGTATTTTTATTTGTCATTTCATTGTATCGTACCGTACTGTCTTTTCCAAGATCTCACGGTTCTAAATACTGATTTGCCATAAGATAATAGTACATTGTGATACAAGTGAGGTATGTTGATAATAATATCAGAGGCGGAATTATCACGCGAGCCGCAGGTGAGCGTGATAAGAGAGCCGAGGATGAAATTATCAAAGCTCACGCGTTTCATACGACGTTTTTCAACATATTTTGCGAGGAAAAAATCCTTTTCATAAGATGAAAGTTTTATAGGCCTGTGAAGTTATTTTCTTTACTTATTCATGGCAACAGGTTTTTACTTACATGTTGTAAACATCGCCAAGAATTTCCAGTGGCGTCCATTCTTCTTATCACTTTTCTAGTCACCACGAGTCAACATTTTTGTTAATAACCAAACACGCATTAACAATGTTTACAAATATCTGTGAAATGGTGCCGGTTAATGTACAGCCATAATAATGCACGGCCAATAATGTACAGCCCAATAATCCGCGTCCATACTGTACATGGATTATCAGGCTGTACATTATTGGGCCGTGCATTATCACCCTGAGCAAACTTGGTCCGGGGCAATAATTGGAAGCCAATTTTGTACGAGCTGATAATGCGCGGCCCAATAATGTACAGCCTGATAATCCATGTACATTGGAACGGTAATCTGTGCGGACTATTAGTCCAGCGAGTCGACGCCACTCCGCTGCGCGGGGTGTCTATTTCTGGTCTGAGTGACATAAGTGAACCCTAACCTAACCGACCTAAGACAGAGTTTGCTTATGACAAGCCATTTTTGTCCGCCCTGATAATGCACGACCCAATAATCCGCGTCCACAAAAAGTGGACGCGGATTATCAGGCTGTACATTATTGGCCCGTGCATTATCACCCTGAGCAAACTTGGTCCGGGGCAATAATTGGAAGCCACTTTTGTCTGGGCTGATAATGCACGACCCAATAAACCGAGTCCACAAAAAGTGGACGCGGATTATCGGGTTGTACATTATTGGGCCGTGCATTATTGGCTCCCTGTGAAATAACCTATAATGGCGCGCAACAGTTTTTTTTCGTGAAGTTTGCGCGCATTAGATTAAATCTCTAAACAGCCAATACAAAATAAAATAAATATTTTCGTTATAAAATGTTATCTTTATTAATTCATGTAAAAACGTTTAACGTTTAACTAAACGAATAAAATAAACGTTTCTATATCATATCCAAAAATAAATACTTAGTCAATTAAGTAACAAAAACGATTTAATTTGTTTAGTCGAGTTAAGAATCCATTTGCCGAGAATTGAAAAAAAAGCTGTACATTCTGTACAACCCGGTTAATTTATAAATGCACCGTGTGCATGCATACATCTTGCTGCAAGGTGTCAACGTGACTTAATCGGGATATAACCTACGTAGCTACATAAGATGGTCATACTCGTTTAACACATTACTATTGTATACATTGAATGATGATATTTGAATTAATTTTACTAAAGAATTTGAAGAATCAGTTTAAAATGTAGGTATATATTTTCGTATTACATTTTTATATTACTTCTATGATTATTGATTATTGAAACTGTATATTTCATCTTTCGTGGTTGTGGGGTATCCTTTTTAAGCGAAAATATAAATATAATAATAATAAATAAATGTTTATTTATTTATGGTATGAATTTTTATTAATAACAACAATCACACATAGTTACAACACAAAATAACAAGAGTTACACAAACAACATAAAAAATAAAAACACAGAAACAAAAACATACATTTATGTATAACATGACTCGCCCAAGTTTAGTTAAACAAGCCCCCGCGATGTGCCCATCACGCTTGCCGCGTTGGATGGCGATTGACAATCTCTGCACCAGGCACCAGGTACCTATGAAGGACCTGGTGCCTGGTGCAAGCTTCCGACACCCTGTCGTCTCAAAGGCTAGAGGTACAAAGGAGGGCTGAGTATTTGATAAATATTAGGGGACAATCTTACACAAATCGAACTTGTCCCATAGTAAGCTCATTGTATTATGGTTACAAGACGACGATATATATTATTTAATAGATATAAATACTCAAATACACAGATAATATCCAAGACTAGGAAACCTACCGGACCTTCAGCTTAGTAGGCAGCGTCACTACCCACTACCCGGTCCATGACATTCCGTTAATAAGGAATAAAAACCGCGGCGACCTATACACAGCTTCAGCGAGGAAAATATTAAATTTTATTCGTTTTAGTGTTCCATTAAAATTATATTGTCTGCCCGTGTTAGACAAGGCTATGTAATATTCTGTAGGTATTCGAAATTCTTGCTTTTATTGTATTTGCTATAAATTTAACAGAAATGTTATGGTTTGAAATTTGGACAAGTTTGGAAAAATACGTTTACATCAAAATTACAGCTGCTTTTCATCAACAAATTGCGCCCAGTCAACATGGTTTTTGTCAAGGTCGTAGCGTTGATACCAATCTCCTGACCTCTCCTCCTCCTCCACCTCCGGGTGTCAGGTGGACGCCGTGTATACCGATTTCTCGAAGTGTTTCGACAAAATTAATCATAACAACTTAATCAAGAAACTTTTGGAACTCGGCATACATGGTGACCTCCTTAGATGAATAAAGTCCTACCTATCTAATCGCAGTCAGGCAAGAAAACAAGAGGTAAGGCTACCTTGAAGGGATATACCTCTTGTTTTCTTCCCGTACCCTCTGGAGTACCTCAAGGGTCACACCTTGGGCCCTTACTCTTTATGAATGACATGGCAACCTGTTTCCGTAGTTCTGAACACCTCATCTACGCAGATGACACAACAATTTACGAGTATAAAACTATATCCTCGGAAGCGGATTGTCATGCATTAGAGCAGGACTTAGACAACTTTTTCCTTTATGCTCTAATAATCGTCTTCTCTTAAATGCTGAAAAATGTTTTGTAATCAGTTTTAACCATATAAATGACCCAATAATATTCGATTATACCATAGCTGGTAATAACATAGCTCGGGTATCTTCTATTAGGGGCTTAGGTGTTATTTTTGACTCGCAATTAAATTTTAATATACACATTGATAATTTATGTAAGCGAGCTTATAAAAAGTTAGGGATGCTCCTTCGGATAGGGCAGCCTTTCAGGCGCCCAAATACTTATAAACTATTATTTTATTATTTCGTTAGGGGTATCCTTGAGTTTAGCTGTGTTGCTTGAACACCTCAGTACCAAGGCCATATTGACCGTTTGGACAGGATCCAAAATATTTTCGTAAATTTACTGTGGTATATAGGTATAGAACAGGTAATTTCTTTTTTTAGGCGAAAAATATTTTTATTTTGTCTTTCTAAGCCATACTTCGCTTGATCTCCTCAATGCATTCGCCGTAGTTCGAGATTAAAGTTTCAAGGCATATGTAAGACTCAAAATTCGCAATATCAGTCAATTCTGGCGAGTTGTTGCTGGCGCGGTCCACAACCATCATTTTCGTTTGCTTTTGCTGCGATCTTTAATCCGAACTCGAAGCTGACATGTTCCATCTTATGGAGCAGTTCTTCAATGGGCTGAGCACTAGAGGCGAATAGGGTGGTATTATCTGCGTAACGCCAATTTGCATTTTTGTTGCCCCCAACCGCTACACCATCGTTTAGTCCTCAAGGGTCCGTATTATAAGCTCGCTGTCGTTAAAGAGAAGCGGTTATAATATTATGGACACGTGCGATGGGATGAAAGTTGCTCGATAGGATGTAGTCTGTTCGAACTGAGTCTGTCCCCCCTTCGTACAGTTGCCTTAGAAGGTGCACTAGGTGCTTTGGTGTACCCATTTGAAGTAAGGTACTCCATAAGACTGGCCATTTTAGAGTCAAATGGTAACAATTATAATACTAGAATGTAGTCATTCTTTTCATTGGAATGGAATCCAGTATTCAATAAAGTATCCTATTCGTTGAGTTTAATTTGATTGTTAAATTAGCTTTTTCTTCTACCTATAACACATTAATTAGCGAAAAGCATGATCAAAGAAAGATTCTTAAGTAAAAAGAATTCAATTTGTAAAGAAAATGACCGGTTTTCACATCGCTTCTGATTTTACGAAATTTAACAGGTTTATATAAATGTAAACTACTGGTTTTTAACATAATTAAACTTTGATTATTAAGCAGCTTAATGTACACAATAAGTAAGTACCTACCTATAAAATAAAATAAAGTTGAACTTACCTATACTTGCATTGCATTACAATTAGTCATAGTATGTTAGATTTTACCTATGAAAAATGAAAATTAAAAAAGGATTTTCTCAAACATGCAATGAAATATTGACGTTGTGTTATTCATAATGGGCTTCGAAGTGTTACGTTTCAGGCGCAGTGAGTTGAGAGACCCGTAATCGTTCAGCCATGAAAATGAAAGTTTGATTTCTTGGAGTTTTTTTTATTTATTTCATTGCGTGTTTGAGAAAAGCACTATACATACCTCGGCGTGAAAAGGGGTTTCACCCTAGCCCCTTACTTCCCGGCCTCTGTGGTAAGGTACTATTATTGACTCGCACCGCCATTGGCACCTATCAAGGAATATAATTAGTAAACAATCCTTGGGTTATGTTAGTGTCTCATCAATTCATCACCAAGTCTAAAAGTTAAGTTATTTAGCCTTGACTCACTAAGGGACTAAAACGCTAATTTACTTTAACTTGACCGGTCTAGAAATTCCAGAATACAAAATGGCTCTAAGTTAAAGGTGTTTTGTCTTACTAATTTGACTAGAGCCTACTATAATGTTTTTGCCATGATATGTATACGATGAATGAAGTTTATTTCGGCATGGTATTATTATATTTAGACTTTCTGCATAATGTCGCCATTTGCATTTTAATCTCTTTGATCACAACCGACCTTATTTATGCCGCATAAAATTCTTACACCGTTTTGTTATTTAGGGATATTTTGGAATAAACGGAGTGTTTTTTGTTCTTCAATACCTTGAAGATTATTTAGGTTTGAAATAAAAATTAAGCGAATCAATGAGAGACATAGTCTTACACACACAAATCGACCCAGTCCCAAACTAAGTAAAGCTTGTACTGTGGGCGACGATATAGGTACATGGCATATCTGCGGGCACGGCAGTGCCTCCGCCAAGACGAGTCAAGTGAAGCGCAAGGGCTAGAGCACTATCTACGTTTTCACAAAACCCTTCGTCGTTTTTACAAGCTTTATATTAACTTGACCTGTTCATATGTAAGTATGTAAGTTGTTTGTCAAAATTTGCAATCGAAAAATGGATTGCAAATTTTGACTAACTTGCCGTCAATATTATGGTACAATCTGATCTGATAATGGAGACAGAAGGTAGCCATGGGAATTCAGTATTTAACCGACGTAACCCTGAGTTTGGGCTTGTTTGAATCGTCTCAATGAGTAGTTGATGATGGTATACAGAAAAGTACCTCGGCAATAATAGCTTGTACCAAAAATTAAATTTTTGACAGAAACTTATTTTGCTTTGCTTCAATACATAATCAACTTGGATTGCATGAACAAATATTTGACAGGGTTATTACTAACCAGACTATATTGAAGCACAATAGAACAGAAGAATGGTTGAACATTTTGGAACGGCTGCTATTCGGGGTGTGGCCTGTAACAGTAGCAAAAAATGAAAATGATGACGCCATAGCATATCCGCAGTTATCCTATAAGAGATAATGCGGATATGCTATGGCAGAGTGTTTCTAAATTATGGAATTTGGGCAACTATTTTTACCTAATGAAATTTTATTTTACGATATCGGAGCATGTTAATCTTTGTTTTTTTCCACGAATAACATTTTTATGGTATTTCAAACGTCAAATAATAAATATCGATCGTAAATGACTCATGCATGCTATCACTTAAGTTTTTGTTTTTATTTAAACCACTTGGATATAATTACTGATTGGATTATTTTGTTGTGAGAGATACTTATCCGATGACAAAAACGAATGCACGGATCGAACAACGAGGCAGCGGCTGATAATTAGGATCCTACAATACAATACCTAATCTTGCTACACTTCAACACCATGCTACCTAAATATATCATGTCATGAGGCATTCACCGAGTTTGTATGATAGTACACAGTACTCGGTTCAAGACATCGACTTCGAAGATTGTACTATTTGTTAAACCTTTGTCTCTCATCTCATCGGTAATCCCGGTTGCATCCTCAACTATTTGCTTTAAAGCCCGGGGGGGGCGGGGTTTGTATCCCTACACATTCTTATTTTTTTAAATATTACATAGCTCAGTGCGTTTATTAACTAATAATATTTTTATCAGTACAACCTACATTGAAAGAGTTTATAAGGTTCATGTATTTGGCCTTCTGAACCAAGATCTCTATTTGACAGACGCATGTACAGTCGACTACAAAGATAAGTATGTTTTTTAATGTTACAAAGTTATGTATGTATATCTTATTACCATGGTAGTAAAGTCTATGTATGTATACATATTTTTGTAACATCGTATGGATACATCTCTTTGTAGTCGACTGTACTATCAAATTGGTTAAGAGAAAGCAGCTAGAAAACATCAAAATCCTATACTTGCGATGGAAAAGAGGTCAAGGTCAAGATCCAAAAGTCCCTGTCCGAATTGTAAAGTTAAATGGGTAAGTGGTTGAAGGCTAGGCTGACAAAATCAAACTTTCTATATACTGTTTCAATCTCGATTCTTGCTCAGAGGCTCAAGTTTTACCGAAACAAAACGTTACGACGGCGTTCGCGTTTAGCTGTGAAATCCCATACAAATTGAGGGTAAAACGCAAACGCGATCGTAAAGTTTTGCTTCGGTAAAACTTATACTAGAGCCTCTGATTGCTGAAGTTTGCGTACGTTTGAAATAATTAGTTGTGACACCTTGGATACGTGTGAGCTAAGTCTTTGCTTGATGTTGGAAAGTTTCTGCATATACTTATTGCCTCTTAGATACTCGTACTATTTGGATGATTAAAATGTAATTAATATTTGATGTTGTTTTTGATGTTGAAGGTACTTAAGAAAGAAGTACTACATAAGAAAATTTAATTTTCAACCATACAGAAAACAGTTATTGTTGCCCTCAAATGTGGGACTAAAATGTTCCTCATAAAAGGTGTGAAAAGGAGTACGTGCCACTAGCAATAGTTATTTGTTATACAAAGGTGCAAAGTTGTATTTTACCCGCGAGTTGGAATTGAAAGACGAGCAAGCGAAAGGATTCCATAGTGAACCACGAGCGAAGCGAGTGGTTCTAAATTAGAATCCTGAGCGTAGCGAGTGTTTCAACACACGAGAAGTAGAATACATTTGCACCCGTGTGTAACACAAAACTTTTCACCTCACTGTAGCGAGGAAAGTGCAACATGCAAAACAACTTTAGTTAATTTAAATAATAATATTTTAATTTTTTTAACAGTAATAATAACGCTAGTAAATGTCAAGTAGAATTTTGGTCAAGTGCGAGTCGGATTTTAGTTTTTCTATACATTTTGAGACCCAGCGCCTGATGCAAGGCAACAAGCAATTTTTTTAAAGTTCTTAAATATTAATTTTATTCTGCTTTTTAGTATTTGTTGTTATAGCGGCAACATAAATACATCTGTGAAATTTTTGTATTATGAGCGTTTTACGTTTTGTTATCTGTCGAAAGCTACTTAAACACGCTCCAAGGTCAAATTACTTTCCCCACTAGTGGATAAAATGCGTTTTTGCCCACTGGTTTTAAAGGACGGCTTTCCGAGGCAGTGAGAGGAAAATTAATTTCCGTCTCGGGCGTAAACACTTGAATCCTGCGTTACGCACAAGATTTTACTTTGGAATACCTCGCTACGCCCGGGATTATATTGCAGAATCTTTCGTTTCACTCAATAAACCACCCTCACCGTAAATATAATTATCATTATGCTCAGTTTTGACACAATCTATTACTTTATTTTGATATCACTTACGAAGAAATGAAAATATCTACATTATGCTGAACACAGTAAAAAATTGGACCGGATTGAATTTCTACGAAAACATTGAAGGAGACTAGGAAACATTCTAAACATTCAAAAAGGTATACTTCAACCAATTTACGCCCCGTTCGTTTTAATCCTACCCATGTCCTCCATTGAACTAACTCTCTTGACGTGACGTTGCGAATCCATTGGATTACCATCACCCGGTGTCCAGCGGAAACCCATGTGTCGCGTAAAATTATTAAATACGATTGTGTATGGCAACATTGCTAGCTTCCGTAAAAGCCGACCCAAAGGCTGAAGCAAAAATAAGGTGATGCGTTTATGGCGTTAAATAACCCTGCATACCTGAGGCTAGATTTTTTGGCGTCAACAGAATTGCGTCACGATAATTTCTGCGAATTTGACTTCAATATCGTACTGCACGGCTATCACAGGGAGGCCTGCGAGCTGTGTCGCGGTGACATAGACTATCAGTCTCTTTCAAACCGTTCTAATTAGAAAAAAAAAGACCGGGTAACATTGTAACAGTTTTTCGTTTAGGTCACGTGACATCTTACGGTGTCACCCTAAAAATAAATTTGGCGCAAATTTATAAACAATTATCAATTATTTAGGCGCACGGGCCGCGGGCGCGTTGGGTGCGTCGGCCCGACTCGCCAGCCGCCGTCGGCGCCAAGAACAGCGGACGGCGGCGGTGAACAAAATACCAATTTGTTTTTGCCGTTGCCAAATAGTTTTCAAAGCTTTATCTCTTTAGGAATAACGTCAAAATTCGAACTATTCGAATTTTCTCAATAGTAAAACGGTGAAGGACGCGTGGTTGTCCACGCACACTTACAAATTCATTTGCAGAATATGCTATTGCAAAAAGTGTTTAACGGCTTTATACTCTTACGAATAGCGTTCAGTTTTGAATGAAGTCGAATCGGCTAGCAGCAAAAAGGGACCTCCTTCACATCTGACGTCACAAAAATCTGTCGCGTATTTAGTTATTTTTCTCCATCCCAAAAAGTGCTCAGCGCCGCTAAAGAAGTTTTCACTTCAAAAATATCTCGCCACGACACAGCACGGGGGCCGGCCCTGTGATAGCCATACTGACTGACTAAGTTGAAGTTAAATTCCGATTTGATCAAACGGAGTAAAAGTTAAATTTTGCATTGATGATTAGAATCATTTTAAAAGAATATCGAATACTTTTGAATTGGTTCAAGCATTCAATTATATATTTTTTTTCATTGTGATCCGAGATTGTACGGTGCCCGCTATACCTACTTATAGACGTTTTCACATGGATTGACCCAGCATAATTTTATTTTTTCCTTTTGTAGTCGATGAACCAAGATTATTCACGTATAATAATAACACGACGCGATCCGATTTGGACCTACGTTTAAAAAGTGATAGCTAGGATAATGAGATAGGCGAGAGAAATAAAAGGTTTGGATTGGACGCACGTTCCACGATATCTGTTTTGAACCATATGGGAAGGAAATGGAAGGAATGGGAAGAAACATTACGGGCTTGTTCACCCCGAGGCTACTAAATACGTTTTAAGCGAGATATGTGAAAAATAATTTCCTCTGTGGTTACATCGATTGCGGTACATTCGGTATGTAAATTTTATACCTACCCGCCTCTCGCAGAAATACTTGTAATTAATAATAGATACGAAACTTGCACAGCCTTCAGATCCAAACTTATTTGACTAACAAATGAGCGAAGAAAAGTAACGTCTTGAAATACCCAAGTTAATTTCTTAAAGGCCATTGGAGAATATGTTTATTGGCAATATGAAAGACGTATTCTATGGCTGTAAAGATTTACGGCCGTATTCATAAACGTCCTACAAGCCTGTTTTAACTAAAATGGCGTTAAAATTCGTTTGTCCTTATCTGTCACTTTGACATTTGTGTTCGTAAGAAAGGGACAAAGCACTTTTTATTTAGCAGAGGCATTTTAAGTTTTATAAATAAGAGGGTTATAATATACCTACTTAAGTAGTTAAAGGACTTGACGAAAAAATGTTTATACTTCAGAAAAAAAAAACCATTTTCCTTTCCATTTCACTACATGAACTGCTTTTTGATAGCTAATACTTTGGTTTCTACAGAAAATAGCTAAGTCACTGTATATATATCATATTTTAGTAGTTCTCTCGATTCCTGAAAGGCTCCCGGATTAACCTTTGGTTCCTCATTAGTTGCTACGTCAACGGAATTCCAATAATCCGTGAAGTATCTACATCATTGCGGAGTTCCGTAAGTCCTCTGTGTTCATCATCATCAGTATCAGTTTAACATCATATAATATATGGTTTGCGAGAGCAAATGCATGATTTACTATTGTAAATACCGAAATCGCCATATGACTGGCTATTACAATGGTGGAGTTCATTCAATTCCTCCTAGACACTATCATCAGATCTTCACCAAATTTATATGAGACCATTCTGCAAATACCTGCTTTCGAACAAAATTAATGATCAAATTCGGACTATATGGCAAAGAATTATCGCTAAACATAGGATAGAATTAATTGCGACCTTCTTCATTCTATCCAAGTCGGTTAGAAATCACTTCTCAATCATTTATTGTATTATGCAATCCGTCGCGTAGGATTCTGTCTGTGTTAAAAGTTATTATAAGCTTTTATGTATTTTAATTGCTCCAAATTTCGGCCAAAATTGGTTGAGTAGATAGTTTGCAGATAGAGTTACTTTGGCATACAGGTATAACATTAGTACGGATTCTACGGATTGTGTTAAGTGATGCATATGCTTATAATATATTCGAGGTACCCAATACCAATGTGGAATATCCAATATCCATTCTAAGAAAACAAATAAACGATGGAACTTGTACACAAAAGTAAACTAGCAAACTAATATAACATCGCCTCTGCTCCTCTCCTGGCATGCACGTGCTGGTAGCAAACACAAGGTGCACACAGCATGTATCTATCTACCCATCATTCAAGCAGCCTATTCCTCATACACACATTCTGTAGCGGCGCCCAAATTGCCGACATTGCCATCGAATCGCGAGGGCTTAATCTATAACTGTTGGTTTTGGCGCGTTGCCAGCCACAAACAATTACAGGAGGTTCATCTAGCTGGACACTTCGCATGGTGTGATTTCAATGTGTTACACATTACGGAGACCGAGTATTGTGTAAGTGTGAGCCAAGGCGTAACACTATAGTAGTTGCGAGTGTTGCGACGCGCTGTGCAACGTAACATAGCGCCCCGTCCACATGACTTTCTTGTCGCAAAAATTGTCTTTGCGTCTGGACCGACATTAAGGTGTCTCATCAAGTGCGCGTAACAAATTGATATAGTAATTGCATGCAAATTGTCGAAGCAAATAGATGAACCGGCACGTTCGGTAGATCATAACTAGAGTGCTGGTGGAGACTGCATTCAGAGGGCACACATCCATTCATGTGTACAGGAGGATTAACTGCAGATGGCGACACTTTACGATGAGGACTGCCTTCTAATAAATCGTTGCATATACATCATTGAAAACTAAGCAGACCAAAGTTCCTAATAATTAGAGAGTATTTTATTAGTAAGTATTAATATTAGTAGTAGATTAATTATTGGTAACGGGATTTAGTACGACGTTGACGTTGACGAGTTATAACATCGGTGTTCATTTATTTTTATTAATTGGTTCCAGTGCTTACTTTATCTTCTTTTTATACGAGTTCACAGGCTAGAACGTAGTAATGAACCGGTAGTCTATAGGCAGTGATGAGTGATGACATTGTTATAACCACAAGATAAAATCGAGAGCTACCATTATACAGCTTTTATTTTAATGTTAGTTGCAGCAATGTTATTGAAATGGTGTATCTTTCATATTTGAGTACTTCTGGCAGTGAAGTACTTAAGTCACCATTGAGCATAAATGATATTTCATATGTATAATATAGTTAACAAGGTGACACAAGTGAGCCGATGTCAGGTGGCAGTCACACATACTAACTAATTGACAATGTTTTTTTTTTATACAAGCGATTACCTCGAAAACATTATGAAAAACTTACAACAATGTAGTGCTGCAAATGAATAATTTCCTGTATATGTAATATGAAACCTTCAGCTAGGATATATTTATATTTATCCTGTAGTCTAAGTTCCTATAATAACGTCACGTCATTTGTTTCAAAATATGTGAGTAAGGTACTTTCTTCTTTTTATTTTGGTAGTTTTCATGTTTAATTAATTAATCATAGCCAGAGCCCGTAATTTTCATGCCGAGGACATCAATTTGACGTCACGCTGCATATAGGATGATCCCAAATAGTTTTATTGTAATTATTAATTATTAGTCGTCAATCATTTTAATCATGTACAAATTACTTCAAAAGTAATCTATTCACACGTGGAAAAATGAATAGGTACCTACTTGATACGTGAAACGTAAATTAAACTATTTTTTTGTTTTTATACATACATTTTATTAAACGGTATTGTTACCACATTTCAATAATTACGTAGAAAACCGAATTCCTTCAAGTAGGTATACCTATTAATTATTCCAAGTGTGAATAAATTACCTTTGAAGTAATTTGTACATGATTAAAATGATTGACGACTAATGATTAATAATTACAATAAAACTATTTGGGATCATCCTATATGCAGCGTGACGTCAAATTGATATCATCGCCATTAAAATTACGGGCTCTGATCATAGCCAAGTCATTATTGTTTATAGTCACACATTTTCGTTTTCTATCCGAGTGGTAAAAAACTAAATTACTGGTAACGACATATGTGACTATGACGCCTAAGGACGCAAAATGCCTCCATCCAGGTCCATCGTATCAGATTGGTACTATTTGGTACGTATTCCAATGTATGTAGGACGTGTTCAATTACAACAGTTACCAGTTAAGTATTATATTAATATTTACAAATAGTTTAGTATAGCAAAGTGTCTTACGCTTAATTACAGCTAAACAAAGCATGCCAATATGAACAAAGAATTAATGAAAAAAGAAAAAAAAGTATAGTATTTCTCCTTCGAAGTGATTTCGTAGCCGCTTTATTAGAATTAATAGATAATAAAATATCTCTCAGTATATAAAATCCCACTAAAAAGTTAGCTTTAATAATCTTAAATTAAGAAATATGCATGATTAGATTGATTAGAGTGTACATTAAATCAGTTGTGCGATAAATTAACCATTATTAACTACATAAATAATTAAGCACCTTTACCCTTGAATAGCTTTTGTTTACCAAATTACAGCGTTTTTACACAAAGGAAAAACTTAGTAAGCTTGCGTGCTACAAACTACATGTCGTATTTATACTAATAGGTAGATTAAATAAAATATACCTAACTAATTTATATTTACAACATAAGTTCCTAAGCTTTTTCTCACGACTTTGTCCGTTCGAACTCCCTTGCACACATAACATCCACCACCAAATTTATCCTATTAGATAAGGGATGATTTCTGAGATGTTATTTTTTAGAACGGATTGTAAACTTTCTTCAGTGCCAAAATTCATGCGTTGTTGTGGTAACAAATTTTCAAATATACTAACATTTACATTAATAACATTATTCGGATTATTAGCCGCCCAGGGGAAAACGGATTATTCATATTCTGCAAGTTGGGTACAAGATCAGTATTTTTTATGTAATGTCAAATACGTTTTGTTACTATGAAGTTAGTAAGGATCACAGACAAGTGACGTCATTGTTTTCTGTATCTAAATAACATCAATTTTTGGTGTCTAATAATAATAATAATAAGTTGTGCGCACGGAGATGGTATCCGCCATGTGTATCCCTCGCTTTATATTATATTTGTTTTAAAGGGCCTCTGCGATGTTGGCTTCGGCCCCATGCATGCCTTCCAAAAGTCCGGGACCCCATGGTCCTGAGATATGGAAAAAACATACATAATAATAAATATTTTGGGACAATATTACACAAATAAACCTAGTCCCAAACTAAGCAAAACGTGTATATATATGGGTACTAGACGACGATATACATGTACCTGGGACCTCCGGGTTCGTTGGCAGAGTCACTACAAACTACTCGTAGGCTGCAGAGGTCGCTAATGTAATTACAAATCGTTATAATAACAAAAATAACTAAGTATTTTTGAGCCCAAGTTTTTACAGTTGTTGACAACCCTATTAAGTATTAAACCTATTTGAAAGCTTAATGGATACTTTGACTATGTACATTAACGTGTAAAACATATCTCATCAATTTACTTATGTAAGTATTTATGCATAAACTTTTTCATTGAACTGATATATTATGGTCATGTATCATTTTTACCTAATAGAATATGAAAAGTTTCTTGTACCGTACGTAAATGGACATATACAAAATCAGTTTGTAATTTTTTTGATATGACTTCCGAATGTATGATTAAAATTTTGTTTGATATTTTACTTCGTAAGTACATATTATTTTAGAATCAATCACGATACAGCTGTTCGGAAATATATTAAAACTGAAATTTTAATTTATTTTTGATATCAAAACGAATTACGCATAAAATCTCAATCAGAGAAATATTTCATTTTGTTATTCTATTTCAACTTTGAAATTTAATCAAAGACGAATACACTTGTACCTACTTTTTAGTCTTCATTAAGAAATAAACAACCAAGTAAATATATACCGTTTGAGTTAATGTAACCTAATCTAAATGTTTTCTTTGATAACCTTTGACCTAAGCAACCATTCAAGTGAAATAGGAAAGCGTGTTGTTGTCCTACGTTTCACCCGTAAAGCCAAACATATGAAATGTTCGATGTTTAAAGCAGAACACGAAAGGCCAGGGCTCGCGTGTTCAGCCATAACTTTAATTTTAATTTACGATGACCGGAACACCGTCGCAGTCCGTGCAATAGTGTAGGGTAAATAACACTTTAATTAATCTCTTGATAGCAAAGTCAAAGTTATGTTTACATTTTTGCACCTTATTCCATTATTATAAGCCTATGAGACACATATCTTTGACGTCGACTATACAAAGACCTCAATGTATATTGTATGTTCGTCGATCATACTAGATACCTATCGTTTTACCCGTCATCTGAATCATTTACACGACTTTAAAATCTAGTTTTCTAGAAGTATATATCTCTTTGAAATAAGGTTGAATTCATCAATAGATTTGCCTTGTGCCGAACCAAATTGAATTGCCTTGTGCCATAAAAACTGTTCAGCCTACTACATGGCGAAACTCATAGCAAGACTACAACTGATAGAAGCATAACATTTCACAATATTTACTGCTTTTGGAGCTAAAACTGGCAGCTATCTGTGTGCATATGTAGGTACTTCTAATAAGAGCAGAATAACATAGTAAGTATGCATATTGTTTTTCAATAATGAAGTGAACTCACACTAAGTGCAGTGATATGAGAAGTGTTCTTATAAACTAATATTATCCTAAAATAAGCACTTACATTTTCATAGCTTTTAGGTCACGAAAATCAAAGAACTACGCCTACCTACAGGTACGTGGAATACTTTAGGAAAAGATGGGGCGCTACTTTCATCATTTAGTAGCTGACATTGTAATTATGTTAATATTCTTATAAAAAAATATTCGTTTTATATAAATTTAAACAAAAACAATTATATATATACAGATTTGCATACCTACTTTTATAAGGTATTGAGATTATATGGACTTTATTACCATTTACCACACCATCTTTGTGAAATGGAAGGATGTAGTATAAAAGCATAACTATTGGAAATTAAGAAGATTTAATCGAGTAAACAGCAAGATAGAATACTAATATATTCACTGCCACTGTTCACCCACAAGTAAACACAATGACGCCCCCCGAATCAAAGTAAACCCCATTCCACCGGACTACTACGGATATTATCGTAGCAAACTAATATTCGTACTGGTGAGTTACCGTAACGAATTAGGACGCCCACCGGCATGCAGAGATGAGATGACGTCAAAAACTTTCTCCTTAATTTAAGATTGGAATGGAATGTAGACGTGAGTTGACAAAATAAACTTTTTGACAAATAAAATTGCGCGCTTCGCCGGCGCCGTGCTTTATCTATCACGTCCTACAGATTCACAATTCGTGTGCAATCGATGTGGCAAGACATGCCACGCTGCTATATGACTACATAGCCACTAACGTAGATGCGGCAAGCCATAGGTTCCTAAGCGCTGCAACAATAGGCATGCGGCCTCATGTTCAAATTGATAACGTAGTGATGCTAAATGGATAGTAAACCATCAAATTATCGTAATAAAGTATAAATTATAAAATGTAAATCATAAAAAGATAATGAACCTTGAAAGTTTAGAAAAATGATGCATTTTTTTTAATTGTCCAAGAGTAAATTTAAAGCTGCCAATAGAATCTTTACGCTTTTATAGAAACAAAATTGTATGACTTAAACGCAGTATTTCGCGACCGAAACAACAATTTACCGGATTTTCCATACAATGATACAACTACTTTGTACAAGTGACGTCATACGAGGGCACGTCATCAGTCTGAAGCGTTTTCCGCTGCCGCCAGCGACGTCAATCTTTGTCTCAAATTTTTGGGTATTTATGTTCTTTAATTGTAGTTGCTCCCATACAAACATTTGTTCCTCTCCAAAAACTGGTTCGAATGGCATCGTAAAAAAATCTTAGTCCGCATCCCTATTATCTGTCATAGATGCTGTGGCCATAGTGATGATGATACTTACGATGATAATAAAATTAAGCTTAGCATACAATCTATCACAATTCACAATGGAGATTAGGCTAAGTATAAGGGCAAATCTGTAGACTTTTTATTGAAATAAACAGTTTAAATAAAAATTTTTTTTTTTTTTTTTTACGTCTTAGCCTACCGTAAACCGGGGTAAATGTTACCTGCTGGGGTGACATAGTAAATGCAGTTTTTATGCCCAATTAACGTTTTTTCCCGTTGATATACGCTTGGCAAGAATAATCCCCAAATATTTATTTTATTTTATTTTAATCCTACTTCTGTGAAATATTAATCCAGTATTCGATATATGTTTAACTCAGGTTTTTTTTTGGGAAATTAATTTACACTTTCACTGCCAAGAACCCGCCTAGCGGGTGCCTACGCCGTAGTCGCTTTCCACTACATACGAGGAAAACCACGGGATTGGCTACGAACGTAGCGCGTAGCGATTCTTGGCAGTGAATGTGTTAGTAAATTAAATAATCTGGATCTTTCTACAAGTATCAATCACTAGCAGCAATAAGCCAATGCCAACAATATCTCTAAGCACAATATCATATTAATATCCTCTCTACATTACTTATATACAGAGCCCGTAATTTTCATGCCGATGACATCAATTTGACGTCAAGCTGCATATAGGATGATCCCAAATAGTTTTATTGTAATTATTAATCATTAGTCGTCAATCATTTTAATCATGTAAAAATTACTTCAAACGTAATCTATTCACACGTGGAACAATTAATAGGTACCTACTTGATACGTGAAACGTAAAATAAACTACTTATTTGTTTTGTTTATACATACATTTTACTAAACGGCATTTCAATTATTACGTAGAAAACAGAATTCCTTCAAGTAGTTACCTTTTAATTATAATAATAATTATTTGATAATTATTTAATAATTATTTGACGACCGGTTAGTCTAGTGGGTAGTGACGCTGCCTACGAAGCTGAAGGTCCTGGGTTCGAATCCCGGTAAGGGCTAATATTTGTGTGATGAGCATGAATATTTGTTTCTGAGTCATGGATGTTTGTATTTAAGTATTTCTATCTATTAAATATATCGTCGTCTAGTACCCATAACACAAGCCTTATTGAGCTTACTATGGGACTAGGTCGATTTGTGTAAGATTGTCCCCTAATATTTATTATTTATTTATTTATTAATTATTCCACGTGTGAATAGATTACTTTTGAAGTAATTTGTACATGATTAAAATGAACGATATGATACAGAGAAAGAATATAATGGAAAAATAAACCATCTTCGTCTGTAGCCCCCGACAGACGAAGATGGTTTATTTTTCCATTATATTCTTTCTCTGTATCATATCGTTTATAAAATGATCGGGGTAACTTCCTCGTTAAAAAAAAATAACACGAAACAAAAATATTCAATTAAATAATTTGTTTCGTGAAAAGGGTATGATTAAAATGATTGACGACTAATGATTAATAATTACAATAAAACTATTTAGGATCATCCTATATGCAGCGTGACGTCAAATTGATGTCATCGGCATGAAAATTACGGGCTCTGCAGTTATATATAATATTTACATGAAATACACACATTCGTACGTACTATGAAAAAAAAACAATTTTAAAATGAACTTACAAATAAAGAAAGTAACGTACATACTAAAACCCAACTAAACAAAGAATACACCATCCAAAAGGTCCGCTGGCCGCCTAAATTATATTTATGTTTTCTTTGAGATGATTGTAGGTACCTAAATCTATATTTAGGTATGTAAATAAATGTCTCGCCTTAACGTCGTGCCGCATACATTTGCCAAAGCGTGCCTTTTTATCTCTAAATCATATTAAACGCAGAAAGGTTCTAAACAAAGGTTCAAGGCTAAGTTATGAATGACAAAGTTTTCGGTATCTCAGCATAATTAGAGCGATTGCTATAATTAAAGGCAACACAAAATAAATTTGCGTGCGTGAGTACAATTAAGGCATTTTAAAAAACCATTAAATTTAATGAGCGGTATATTCGGTGCGTGTATATAGAAGTACAGATACGGTACTGATGATTGGAATTATTGGATTGCTAGATACATTTGTTCTAAAATGCAGAGTAACGTGTATTTTGTGGTTATAAGAAAGAGGCAGCCCTTAAAAAAGTAGACAACCCTCTCGCCCGCTATATTATTATTTCCAAAGTACCTAATTCATTACTTGATTCTTCTACAGTCGCAAGCATCCCTTGGCTCCAGTGTCTGCTTACATTCAGGAAGGCCAAATTATTGTTTACCATCGTCGTAATATAAAAAAACCCTGAGATGGTATTGACTTCGATCATATAACTACATACATGATAAGTAGTAAGTAGGTAATAAGTATTAAAATATTAAAGTGTTAGACACTCATACTTAATTAAAATACAGGCTTAAACCTGGCCTGGCCTGCTACATGCAATGAATTAATACTATATGGATCAAAATAAGGTTGCATTTTTAACTTACAGTTTGGACTTTGTTTAGCCAGCCGCGTATTGTTAAATTACATTCTAATATTATATTGTTATTGTTGCGTTACGATAATCATCATCATTATTATACTCGTAATCACAAACAATTTCAATGTTACATTGTACATTGTACCTACATACTTGGAAACCGCGCCATCTAGCGACGAGCTCTCAAAGCTTGACTCACGCGTATATCCTTCAGCTGAAAGGGATTAGTCTGCCTGGCCCGCTTCAACCACTTCACAACATACTCGGAAAGTGCCGCTAGATGGCGCTTGGTGTCGTTTTTTGAACCAACGTGAACAGTTAGCAAAGCATTTCAAGTATGTGCAGATTTCTATTTTATTTCGGGAAAATGTCACGTTTAAATACAAACGTTAAAAAAAATTATGAGAAAATGCGACCACAAGACGAAACGGAAGTAATTATAATATAAAAAAAAAATACTAACGATGTAACGATAACCTTAGGGGATTTGACAGCTAAACGCAAACGCGGTCATAACGTTTTGTTCGGTAAAACTTATACTGGACCCTCTGAATAAGTTTTGTGAATGAACCATATTATATGCGGTAGGTACCGCATTATTGTATTTATACCGAAATTAGATATCTAACTAATGAGATTACTAATTCAATCCTGTCAACCTTTGGAGAAAAGTCAAAAGCCACTAATACTTGATTGGTTACAATAGTACTAATTAAAACCCACATGCTTGTATACTGTATTCCCATATGGGTGAGGACCAAATTCTTGGCCAGTAGTTAGCGTGGTTAATTGGTAGTAGTTAAAAAGTTCCGTTGTGACACGAAAGTTAACCATAGAATTGTATGGCTAATTTTCGTGTCACAACGGAACTTTTTAACTACTACCAATTAATTAACCACGCTAACTACTGGCCAAGAATTTGGTCCTCACCCATATGGGGTGGCGCTACAAAAACTACATTTCTTGAGCTGGAGCGATTACACAGATTGTTGCTTAAGGGGCTACCCGAGGTTTTCATCGATATTTGACAAGATTTGAATCGTATCTCCTACTTTTGCACTTAAGATAGAATTATAAGTCAAACGGTTATCGGTTCTTCAATCTTTTATCTCCATTTTGGTCCACCGGATTTTGAAACAAATGAATACTTAATTTTGTATGATTTTTTTAAACATTGTCTAAAAAAACACTTATTTCGTATATCTATTGACGTGAAAGATCTAACATAAACGAAATCTACATATTTGGGTTAGTCTGTGACGTCTTTAAAAACTGGTCCAGGATTTTCATTTTAAACCAATTAACACAAAAGTTATGGCCAGAAAACCAGTTTTTTGGCCTAAAATTGTTCAACTTTGATGCCAAATATCTCGAAAACAATGAACTTTGAAGTAAGTATGGAATAGGTACTATATTGCTTATAGCCGTTGTTGTTAATATAATAAGCTACAAAAAACATTAGAAAACTAAGGAAATCAGATCGAAGGTCATTGGCGTATGGTAGCCCCCCAGCCATTTCGATTTCCTACGACTGAACTAATATAAAATTTGCGATCTCCTGTCTATACGCAAACTATGTCTACTTATTAAATTTAATCATAAAGAAACACAAAACCACGAGTTATATACCAGACACAATATACAGAAGACGAAGGAAAAATAAAGTTATTTCCGTTCCGTCCATGCGCAGTGCATATGCAAGAAGGTAACATGTGTCACAGTCGGCCAGACTGTATAATATAGTTAATGTATATAACGACATATAACCCTACCTCCTTAAACGAGTGCAAAATCAGAGTAGTTAAATGGCTAAAATCTAAAAACTATGATGACGTAGAGAATGTAATGAAGAGTTTTACTTAGTAATTTAGTAATTTTATATGATAACACACACACACAGTCACACACATACACAACACACACACACAAACACACACACACACTCACACGCATGCACACAAGTATACACAAATCAAATATCTTTTATCCTTTGTTAGTTAAAGATTAATTTCTTATGTAAGTATACGTTAGTTACCACAGTGGAGGAGCGGTGTCTCTTAATACAGGTAGTATTAATACTTAAAAAAAGAGGCACCAGCCTATATATTGTTAAATAGTATAAGTTACTGAATAAATGATTTTTATTATTATTATTATGCTCACTATTCGCTTACACTATACATAAAGGCCGTTACTTATCTTGCAATTTGTCACAACAACCGACAGAGACGCAGCTATAAATGGAATGAAAAAGTAATAGGTACCTTTCACCCTAACCTAGTAGCGCCTCTGTCAGTTGTGACAAATTGCAAGATATGTATTAATATTTATTGTCTGGCCAGTAAAGTACATAACTATTTAAAAATACCTTACCTTATAACCTGAAGTCATTAAATATTTATGTTAGAATTAAAAAAGAAATTAATGAGTTTATTAATAATAACTGTTATTATTCCATTTCAAATAATTTTAATGATAAAATAGATTGACATTTCTTTGATTTCTTTAATTCATTTACTTCATTATATTATTTATTCTTCTCATAGTTTTACTTGACATATTTAATTGTCATTCCTTAGACCGGACTTGCACTAATACATTCATTTGTATAATTGTTTTATCACGGATTGTGTAACTGTCATTACTGAGGTTACTATACAATTATTATTTGTACAAAGGCACCTGATGTTTGTATGCATGATAGTATTGATAGTACTTTAGTATTAATTACAAAGTTTTTGTACGCCTATCGGCAAAACATAGTGAAACTGTAAAAACGACCACCACTGTAATCTTTACAAATAAAACACTAACTTACTTACTGACTTACATGTTTGGATTGTTTGGCATGCAATATCAATCAATACAATTTGTACACTCGTGCCGTATATATCAGGTATCGGATTACCGAACAAAAACTATATAAAAAATAAATGTGTTGATACAATCATTGATGAATATCATCGATTTTTCGTGATAGAAGAAATTATATTTCAAAACGCTCCGGGAGATATAACGTGAACCTTTCGAGCACAAACCACGGACGGGGAACTTTATGCAGATTATACCAATTAACTTTGTTTGGCGCACATTGCCTTTGGTCCCCAGTTAACTGAAGTGCCATTCAAAATTATACTTACAAAACCAGTTTCTCTAAGATAAAAGTTTGTTCTTAGAACTCTAGACACATTTGCAGACTTACTCGCTTCGCTCGTGCTTCAACCATAGAATACATTCGCAAGCTTGTATTTCAACCCTAGAATCCATTCACTAGCTCGTGTTTCAATCCACACAGGCGGGTAAAATACAACTTTGCACCCTTGTATAACAAATAACTATTTAATGTTTACGCCACTTTGCCACCCTATTCTGAGCTTGTCCCATCCTCGTTTCCCCGCCGAGCCATTAAATGAGGATGGGACTAGAAATGTCATCGGGCCAAAGAGCTACAAATCTATCGCCTAATCTTGGTCGCCACTCTGGCCGCTTTTGACCATCTGTCATATAGTCTCTTATTGCGAATCTCCACTTCAATTTGTAGGTAGCCTTTGGTGGTAGGTACTCTTTGACCCACATCCGTAACCTTGGTCCTGTACTTTATTTCTGTGTTCAGTACGTCGTCGTATCGAGGAGAGTTATACCTAACATGGCCAGTTCCTTTTAAGGCTCTTATGTGCTTATTACAATTTCTCCAAACCGGTATTTACGCCTTCATACATATGTATACAGGGTGTCCCAAAATATTGCCACACGGATTAAAAGTACCTTAAATGTTGAAAATGAAAGAAGACTTAATTTTATTTAAAAACTCATTGGAACTGCATTCAAACATTTTTGAAAAAATTTGTTCACATTTCTTAGTATTTAAATGCCAATAATTCAATAACTAACCTCAGTGAATCGAAGAGACATAAACTGGTTCGCATAAAATACGAGAGGGAATCTGGGAGAAACCATTTGATTACTGCCCGTGGGGGCTGTGAGGATTTCAACGAGAGCCTTGTTTCCTCATTTATATATAGAGGATGGAAGTGCAATATATTCGTATTGCTCTCTTTATATCATGTGATAGTTATGAGTCATAACTTATGACTTGGTTTTTGGGGTATGAAGCATACACACTTCGAAAATCAAGTTGTAAACTAATGTGAGAAAAAGCGTTTCTTCTACATCCTGTTAACCTCAAAACGAAATTACTAATGTATAAAATAAAACAGCAAATGTACGAAATTCCTATAAAAAAGTTGAAATATTTATGTTCGGCTATTTTTGTGGTATTTCAAGCCATGGTTTACTGACATTTCTATTTTGAAGTAGGCTCATCTAAGAACGTTATTCATTAGATACTAAGAAAATGTACTCGTAGATATGTTCCACAAAAGAATAACATTTTCTAATTCGAGGGTTTGACGTGTGCAGGAAATTTGATTTTCTAAAATATGAATATTCGACACAACGTGCATTAGAAACGTACATACATTTTTAGGAACTAGTTACTTTAACCTTTTCAACGCTCTCATATTTGAATGAAGTGATCATTCACACGCCAAGAGCTGTTTGCCTTATCAAAAATGACGAATCTCGTAGTGCTGTGCAAAACATTTATCGATAAAATTTACTAGCCTCGGTAATCGTACTAATCGTAGTACGAGAGTGAGTGCTCATTGAAGCAATCTTATTGACATTGACGTAAGTCCTTTAAATGGTGACTTGGGCGTGTTGCTGTGAGTACAACTTATTTTACTAACAGCAACACGCCCGAGTTATGGCATAAATGGATTATTACATTTATTAACCAGTAAGTAATTTTGTTTTGTTCTACTTACACTGACCTTGATGACGTTTGAAAGAAATGGTATACAAAGTATGTCAAATGAGTAGGTATGACTACAGCAAGTAAATATTCTCAAATAAAATAGACGTGATAATGATAAAATTTTCAATAAATAAAACAACATACCTACTTATACAGTTTATTACATTACAATGAAAAATACCGTTAAATATGTTTTTCAAGGACATTCATCACTGCAACCCAAAATATTTCTACATTTTCCGGTGGAATTAACAGGAGCATTTTTCTTATATGATTGCCAATTATTACACACACAAGATCGTGCGTTTTAATTTTGAGCCAAATGCTTCGTTTGATATTTAGGAAAACACCAAGTACTTCTTCCCAACATATACAGGGTGGCTCATTCTATTTGACGGCGTCCTTCGTGCATTCTTAAGGGATTTTCTCGACTCCAATAGTGATGATTTTTACGTTTGTACATTCCGTTGTTTTACGCACTTAAAATGAATAAAAGGCATAGCATGGCAGGCGAGCTGAGTACAAGTTTTTTTAAAATGTATGAATGCAGTTTTTCTTGTTACTAAAATCGATGACATGGTTCCTAAGAACAGATCTTCGTATATCTTATAGCTTCAGACTTTCCCATACTGACCGCTCTGAATGAGCCACCCTGTATACGTCAAGTTTCTCAGAATGTATTTGTTTAAACATAAATCGAATTCTATTTTACGATATTTGTTTCTTATTTACACCACTACGCCATCACTAGTACAGACTATTAACCGTCAATGACGTCATAGGCTAGCCTCTAAAGTGGTTGTTGGCGTATAAGGAACTATGATTTCCCGCGATCATAGAGAAGTGACTGTTTCGCTATACAGATATATTTTTTGTATCGACAGATCAATTTCAGTAAATCTTAATTAGACTTAAATTTTGTTTCAGTAGGTTTTATGCTAAGACGCTGATTTAATTAATGTTATAAAAAATTTACTAGGGTTACAAATATTGGAAAAGACATCTTCGTAACAATACTTTCACAAAAATCAAATATAAATAATACAGATCCGGCGACAGCACTAGCGACCACTTTATGGGCTGTTGGCGTATGGGACACTGACATTATTGCGTCAAATCATATCCAAAGAATAATCCCGAATTTTTCTCATTTTGAGCTGTCCAAACATTCGTCAATTCTTATAAGGAACAAAACATGAATGAATGTAAAGTTTAAGCCAGTAAAAATAAAGCAAAGCAGATCATAATAGATTTTATTCATGATCAAAGTACAACTTTATTCCGACCTTTTTATGGGTTGTTGGCGTGGTGGGCACGACAGCACTCGACCACTTTAGTGGCTCTTGGCGTTGAAAAGGTTAAAAATGAATAAGAAAACATAATTTTCGAATTGCTGTTTTAATATTTGAATGTTTACTATGTACCTGATGAATATATAAGTAGTTCAGTCATAATGAAACTGAAAACCACAAATCGCCTAGGCCTGCTCTTGTCTTAATATAAATAATGAAACGAAAATTTCGAACTGCAAGAATTTCTATGAAGAAAAGTGAAACACAGAGCTTACTTAAACGTTGTACCCTACGATGATACTGCTTACTTCTTAATTTAGTAATGCAAAATGGAAAGATTCGAATTCAATTGTTTCTCTACCCCATCTACAATCCATTTAATTTTGACAGGAACAAATTACCGCCTAATGTCTCTGAAAATAGAAGCGTGTTAGACTCGTTTTTCGCTCGAGTGTACCTAATTTAAAATCCCATCCAGACAGGTAGTTCCCTTCCAACGTTACAGTCTGATCGCGTGAACTGTGTTGTAAAGTTTAAATGAGCTCATAAGGACTGCATATGACGGACTGCAACGACTTGTGCTCACTTCAGCAGACGTCTTTATAGAATTTATGACAACGAGTCTCTCTTTGCATGTTCCGTCAACTATGACAACTTTATCTTATGGAAACTCCTCCAAGCAATACATTGAAAGCATAAAACTTGTGATATTGTTTGTGTTTGAATCGTTTAACTTGCGGGTATTAATTCAACAAATCATCAAGTGATTAAGGGTGTTTAACGTCAACTTTCCGAAAGATGTTTTTTTCGAATTTAAACTTTCGTGAGACATGTTGAAATAATACTAATAATAACCCCGACTCCCGAAAACTCCCGAAGAGTTCGAAACATGTCGCCCGTAGTGACGTTGAATACGCGAGTTGATTATTAGTCATGAATATTTTTTTCTTAACAAAATAATTTTATGTTATTATTGTTTTATTTAGTTAATCACATCAGTTAATTACCTCAAAATATACATAATTGCGAGAATAGCCATGAATATTAAAGATATCTATAGATAGATATTGTATATAGATACATCGTTGGGAAACCGGCGCGGTCTAACTAAACTCAACAAGGTAGGTTTCGTAAAACTAGTGTCTATGCCAAAACATGGGATTACCTAGTTGCCAAAGCGGGCTTCTTTAGAATACAACCGGGATATAAGCTAGGAGAATGATCATTAGCCATGAGAATATTTACTACGTATTTTTTTATCTGTATAAGGGTGAGTATCTACTAGTGCTAGGTTGCGAGGCGGTGTGCGAGAAAACTATCCACCATTAGAGTGGCTGGCAGCGCTCACGCATCGCATCCCATTAGTCCATTTATACTCATCCTTTGGATGGTTAAAAATGTTTAACCGTCACTTCAGTAGTTTTACAAACACAATGTCTGTTCGTTATCTTTTCTTTTCATATTTAGCAACAAAATAAGTTGTGAAATCTCGCGTTAAGAGCTTCGTGTCGTTTTAAATAAAACAAACTACGAATAAGTGTAGGATCGTTGGGGCAACAGTGGGTCAAGTGGGCAGGTGAGCACACTGTGTCAGCGCCAAATTGGACACAAATGATAGGGAAACATGCACCTAGGGATGCGTGTCTTTTACAGTAGACACGCGCATGGACATCATGGTTTCTTATTTAGGTATTAAATTATATTAGCGTGCGTAGACCCCACAAGGTGGAATGATGACGTGTGAAAGGTCACGGGAGTCCACTAGATGCGGCTGGCGCAGGACCGATCAATTTGGCACTCTTTGGGGAGGCCTTTGTCCAGCAGTGGACGTCTTTTGGGTGATGTGATGATGTTGATGATGATGACTGAATTATAGTTTCTACGTAATCAATACGATTTTTAGATAACAGGCTGGATTTCTACGTCAGTTAATTTTTTTCTAATTGCGACCCAAAATTAAAATGACGGGGATGGTGCGCAATGGAACCTTTCCAAAGTGAGTACTTAAAGAAATATTTTAACCTAGATTTTATCAAAGTTTTGACATTAACAGCTTGCATAGTTTCAGAGCACTGTGACTCTGAAAAAGGGTGACCAGCTGTAGCCAAAATGAGCGTTCAAAGATATTCCGCCGCACTTAACTTCGTCCTAGCCTTCACAAAAACAGTATGCTAACGTTCAACGAAATAAAAAAATCCTCTAGATAGATGTAAAGGAACTCGATTATATTAAAGGAAAAGGATGGCTCGAGGACGACGAATTTCATTAAAAGCATTTTGTATTCAGGGCGCAAATTATAAAAAAAGCTAATTTTACAGTTTGGTAATGTGACCATAAATTTCACTGGGGACGTGTCCGCTTCGCCGAGACCGTTCAGGTTCGATTTCGGGATTCCCTAATGCAGTGTAAAAAAATCTGTCACACCAAACCAAGGGAAAAATATTTACGGAATTCACGGATAAAAAATACGAAGACGATTTTACGAGGGAGCGTGCTGTGATGCGACGCAAACTGCAATATTTAGACTTGCGTTGCGTGGAAACAAATGTGACAAATGCAAAAACGGACTCGAATTTCAAATGTAACAATTTAATACAACTCTTCTTATCACCCCATTCCAAGAGACTTACAGTGTTTATGTACAGCTAATTTTACATAATGCTTTTCTTTGTCTTGATAACCTTCGTTAAAGAATTTAAAAATCACGCTGTACATACTTGTACGTTCGACGAAGGAAAAATAAATTAGTTATTTACGATACAAGTGCCGAAAATAGGAAATGCACAACGAGTGGTGATAAATTAAAACACGACCGAAGGGAGTGTTTTAAATCCACACGAGTTGCGAATTACCTATTTGCACGTGTATCGTACAATGTTTTACAGTACATATGGCTCTTTAAAGTTTCGACATATGCACGGAAAGTGCTCTTTTCCGCACTAGTGCACCATATAATAAATAATAATAAATAAATAAATAAATATTAGGGGACAATCTTACACAAATCGACCTAGTCCCATAGTAAGCTCAATAAGGCTTGTGTTATGGATACTAGACGACGATATATTTAATAGATATAAATGCTTAAATACATAGAAAACATCCATGACTCAGAAACAAATATTCATGCTCATCACACAAATATTTGCCCTTACCGGGATTCGAACGCAGGACCTTCAGCTTCGTAGGCAGCGTCACTACCCACTAGACTAACCGGTCGTCAAATGCCATATGTACTGTAAAACAATAAATCGTGTAGTCTGGGTTATTATTTCAAATGGTAGGGGTGATACCCAGGTACAACATATTAAGTCCCCAGCGGGGGGCACTTGCTTTGGGCGTAGGGGGAGCAAATAGGTCCCATTTTTTGTTTTTTTGTGATTCTCTCAAAAACCATGCGTTTTAGAAAAGAGAACCTATTACAAAAAATAACTCTGAATAAATTTTCTACAAAATGCCGTATTTTTTTACAAAGATTCATTAATAAGGGAGATACGGGAGGTGAAAATGTCAAAAAAATATTGTTATTGCCCACTTTATCTAGGAACAAAGGAAAAGGTTATTTAATAGTGACTACGGAAGCCTAGTGGTTCAGGCATGCGGCTGTCAAGCAGCCGTCCTGGGTTCGAATCCCGGCTTGTATCAATGTGGTTTTCGTAACTTATGTACGGAATATTTACTGTTAGCTTTTCGGTGAAGGAAAACATCGTGAGGAAACCGGTCTAATCCCAATAAGGTTTTCCCTCTGGGTTGGAAGGTCACATGGCAGTCGCTTCCATAAAACTAGTTGCCTTTGCCAAATCTTGGGATTAGGTGTCAAGGTTGGTACAACATGGAGGTATGACATGATCTTTGTCTTATCCATGTTCATCCTTAGACCAAATCGCTCGGAGGCTTTACTGAGGTCATCGAGCATCATACTTAAGTCCTCCATGGTCTCAGCCAAGACTACTATATCATCAGCAAACCGAAGGTGAGTGATGTACTCGCCGTTGATGTTGACGCCTAGCCTTCTCCAGACCAGAGTCTTGAGTGCAGCGGTGAACAGTTTTGGGGAAATAACATCCCCTTTCCTGACACCCTGCTTCAGCGGAATAGACTTCGAGCTCCAATCCTGGAGTCAGACTAACATAGTGGCTCGTACAAACACGTCAGTACTTCGATATAGCGGCAGCTGTCTACTTGGCACCGTTGGAGAGACTGTAGTACAGCCCAGGTTTCGATCGAATCGAAGGCTTTCTCGTAGTCCACGAACGCTAAGCAGAGAGACAGGTTATACTCCTCAGTCTTCTGTATAACCTGGCGTAGCGTATGAATGTGGTCTACGTTACTAAAACCTCTTCGGAAACCGGCTTGTTCGGGAGGCTGGAAGTCATCAAGCCTGCGTGCGAGACGATTCGTAATGACCCTTGAAAACAGCTTATATACATGGCTCAGAAGTGAGATGGATCGTTAGTTCTTCGGCAGGGTGTTGTCACCCTTTTTGAGGAACAGCACCACCTCACCTCTGTTCCACACCTTTGGCGTTCTCCCTTCCAGTAGGACGGTGTCGAACAAGTTCTGAAGAGCTGTAAGGATCAGTTTTCCACCCGCCTTCAGGAGTTCGGCTGTAATTCCGTCTTCACCGGGTGCCTTGCTGTTCTTAAGCTGTTTCAGAGCCATTCTAATCGCGTACAGGCTGATGTCCGGGATGTCGTCGGTGCAGTGTCGGGTAAGTCTAGCTCTAGGGTATTCCGCCGGACCAACTTCGAATCGCTAAACTTAAGTGGCAGTGGGCGGGGCACATTGCACGTAGAAACGATGGCCGTTGGGGCGGAAAGGTTCTCAAGTGGCGACCACGGACCGGAAGGCGCAGCGTGGGCGGCCCCCCACATGGTGGAGTGATGACTTGGTAAAGGCCGCGGGAGTCCGCTGGATGCGGGTGGCGCAGGACCGGTCATTGTGGCACTCTTTGGGGGAGGCCTATGTCCAGCAGTGGACGTCTTTCGGTTGATATAAAAAAAATAAAAAATAAAATTTATTTCGTGTAACAAGACACAGTTATTTTTTCTACTCCTGTACCGTTATCTGTCATTTATATAGGCTCTAGCTCAAATGACACCGATAATAAGTCGTCGAAAAACTCTATGCTCTATGGCCCATAAACGCACTGTACTTTTATGGTTCATCCATTTTTCATAAAAGCACTGTTTACCACGATGTCAAATCATGTAACTTTTTTTCAATCGGCCGCCATATTGCAGTGATACCAACTTCATAAGCAAATTTTTCGAAATAAAAAGTTTTACTATCAAACATTTGTAGACAATAAATTATTTACTAAAATAAAAATAAATGATCATGTATTATGTGTATACATATTTTACCAATTATTGGTATTATTTATAAATATAAACCGATCCGATTCGGTTCGGATCCGGATTCAGTTTGGTTCGGATGGCAAGTTCAAGGAAATTAAAAACAAAACAGACCATAAACAAGAGGTGTCAATTTTTCATATTTCTAATTTCCCACCAAAGTTCCAATTCAAAATGAAAAGACGAAATAATAATATGATAATTGATAACTATTCGTTATTTATAACTTATTAAGATTTTATTTGTGTGTTGTGAAGTGAAGAAAACTGTGTACGTTCCTTTTAAAATGGACGAAGAAGAAAATAACTGCACCGCTGAAGAAATTGCGTGAGTAGTTTAGAACTAACGGAAAAACTACTGCCTGAAAAGTCAAATGCTATTTATTTAGAATGAGTCGTAGAAAAAGTATTGTATGCAACGGTGTATAACTTGGTCTTAAAACGCTCGTGGCGTCTTTAATTGCGATGCTCGCCAAGGCTCGCATCGCAACTCACGCTACTCGCGTTTTAGGACTCTACTTATACAACAGTTGCATAAAATACTATAGTAATAGCAATTATTAAAACTATAAGTACTCAAAAGGTTAGTATTTAGAAAGAGTGACAATATATACGTTTTATTTGAATTAAGTTATTATATATTAGATATGATGATGATGGAATAATAAACATTAAATTTTAATACCTTTATTTCAGTTTGTATCAGGTTTATATCCCTTCCATTTCCTTTTGTATTTGTCATAAAAATACAATTAATATATCATTTCGTAAGAAATTTAATAAGCTTCATTAAGTTTTAAGATTATTTTTTTCCTATCCCCCCCACCTCGCCTAAAGCAACCGGCCCTTGGCTGGGCTTGGCTATACCCGGGGTCAACCCTATTATAAAAAATATTAATCCAGACTACACGAATTTTTGCATTTATTTGCCGGTTTCGGATCTTCGTTGATCGTACTAATAATTGTGGTTTTACAATCAATAATTATTTATTTATCGTATGGCAAATACGTGTATTTAGAACCGTGAGATCTTCGAAAAGACAATACGGTTGCCAGGTTGTTGCACTTTTAGCACCACCCAGGGGTCACGTGTAGGGTAGCGGTGGGTAATTCCTACGGACGTGGTGCAACTTCGACATAATGATAATTGATTAACAATAGATATCTACCTCAATCTGAATTTGCGATCCACGATAGAAGAAAGGACTAGTAGGTTCGCGTCTAGATATACCAATACGCTCCAATTCGGTACGCCTCGGCTGTCAGTGCCAGTGCCAGGTTGAAAAAAGTAATTGGTATATTCATTTTAACCCTACGTTGATGGAACTCCCATTAAATAACGTCCGTTTTGCGCTTGGCCGAGTTTTTTTCTGGTACGATCATTCTCAGGGCAAAAGCGCCTCTGAACGCAGCAAGAAGGTCGTATATCAGTCAATGTCCGAACAGCACTTTAATTGCTATCTAATTTATAGCTTTTTGTACTTAGTCTGGCTGAAGCAGGCTTTCGGCACGTATTTTGCAGGATCATGTTATCAGAGGGAATCGAGGCGACTTTTTAGAGAAAGGGGGTTTAGTATGTACAGTCGGCCCTATAAATGTTGAGCATACTTAGAGCCCTGTCGCACAAAAAGTAAAGAAACTACGTTGACACCGAAATATGTACTTGAGATCTCCTTCGTTTAGCTATTTCAACTTCAAACAATGCCGTGATAAATGTCATCGGTGATAAATTAATGCTTCTGTCAAGAGCTAAAAATATTATTTTACAGATATAGAAGATGCCCAGATAATATCTGAAACGGACCTCTCTCAATAGAAGCTACAATGAAGAGGGCTACTACTTTCGAGATATCATGCAATTTGGGAGACTAAGTATTTATTTACAACCCGAATGATATAATAGGGGTGTAGACACTAATAGTACATTACTTACCAAGCGCTGTAAAATAAAGAAAGCCCGACATCGCAGGCATTTGTGACCCGAGCCGCAGGCGAGGGTTGTAAATATGCGATAGAGAGCTTTCTTTTTTACTGCCCGTAGTGAGTACACAATTTTACTCACTCACATTATGGCCAGGTGTGACGTAAATAAAATAATCAATAAAGTCATATTTTTTCGAAAAAGGATTAAAAATGTAGTCAAATGGATAAAAAATCAATCAATAATCTCTGTCCCTTTTTCGGAAAACGCAATTTCATATGAAACGATGACACTTGAAGATTGTGACGTCACTAGAAGACGGCAACGTGCCGTGCCCCGTCGTGATCGGCGGTTCTGTTTGCGTTTTCTCTCTCTAACACGCAATATTAAAACGGTTGTAGCTTCGTAATTCTTTGAGATATCTGAATGGGATTTTCGTCACTAGGCATATTTTTTTGCCTTCTTTCTTTTGGGGTAATTATAATTGTCGATTCGGGGTCTTCACGGTTCTTTTGTGCCAATCTCTGCATGTTGTTTTCATTTTCAACGTTATAACGTGATGACATCAATAATCGACACGGAACAAAAGGGCTGCCGCGAAACGAAAACGAACTTCGTTCGTATATCCCCGTCTTTGTCGCACTTGCTAGTTCGAGCGACAAAGACGGAGATACAGGAACGAAGTTCGTTTTCGTTTCGCGGCAGCCCCTCAGTAATCGTCACTTTTTTCCTTAACCGTTGAAAATAAGAAATAGCAACTTGTTTTTAAATGTGGCAGCCCTGAACCTTAGACACTGTCTCTCCTACTTTTATCAGAGTACGAAATTATTCATTACGGTCGTTTTGTTTAAAGATGATGAATTAAAAGTAAAATGGTTTCAGCGCTTTTGAAAAAAAAACTATAGGTATATATCGTCAGCGAATCATTAAAAGAGCGAGTATTTGAATTTTAGTTTATTTTATGGATGTTTCCATTTTTAGTCTTTTTTTTATGCTATGCCTCTTCAGTTAATAAAAAAACGATATATATTTCATACTTTTCACTAATAATTATTGTTCTAAATATAAGTTTCTTTTTAGACGATACTTTAAGTGTTGATTATTGGTGCCATCACGTTATATGCTATTCTATTATAACAGTATACCTACTGACGATTCTTTATTTCCATCATAATACCTACTGTAAATCTATGGGCAAGTAAATACCTATGCTGCCGAAGCGGCGATTCATGCCCAGCACCGTCATGATCAGCGATGTGAACAAAACGTCTCGAGTGATAAGAAATAATTTGCACTTACTGGTTTGCATTACAGACACATTATTAGCATTCAATTTTACGTGTTTTATTTTAAGGGGCTACCCGAGGTTTTCATCGATTTTTGACGAGTTTTGTATCGTATCTCCTACTTTTGCACTACAGATAGAACTATAAGTCAAACGGCTATCGGGTCTTCAATCTTTTATCTCCATTTTGGTCTACCGGATTTTGAAAGATCCTGAGAGATCTAACATATACGAAATCTACATATTTGGGTTCGTCTATGACGTCTCAAAAAACGTGTCTAGGGTTTTCATTTTAAACTAATTAACACAAAAGTTATGGCCAGATAACCAGTTTTTTGGCCTAAAATTGTTCAACTTTGATGCCAAATATCTCGAAAACAATGAACTTTGAAGTAAATATGGGATACTATATTGCTTAAAGCCGTTTTTCTTAATATAATATTTAAGTAATAAGCTACAAAAAACATTAGAAAACTAAGGGATTCAGATCGAAGGTCATTGGCGTAGGTATGGGAGCGGAGCCCCTTAATAATAAATAGTTTAACTACATATTGTAGATAAATCTCGTATTATATTTAAGTAATAAGATATATTGATGACATGATGGTGATTCAATCAAAATTAGGAAAACTAGTTGAAGCATTCCAAGATTGGTCCATACAATTTTGACTGTGGGAATTTTTCGTGAATTTATTTATCGATTACTAACCACGGCACAAGGCTCCAAGGTTTAAACCCCGAAATTGAATCTGGGGGCACGGTAGTGCCCCCGTCAAATCGAGCAAAAAGCGGCACGGCCGTACCATCCTTTTCTCGAAGCAGTTCAGGCCATTTTCGACCCCCCAATAACTTCGTTGTGGATAAAACTAGAAGCCTGAATTTTTAGTAACCAAGCACGCACTGTATGATTACGATATTTTTTTCAAATTTTAGAAGAATTACAAATTTTGTGATTTGGCAATCACACAATAGTTACTACATAGTTTTCGGTATGCAAAAATCCATAAATGCAGTAAAGTTGTGTGATTGCCAAGTTGCATAATTTTATTTAGCTAGCAAATAAAAAATAGACTGCCTGAGACTTGGTACTACGAAATATCTCACAACTTTTTACGGTGGAAGAGTTTCGAGACTTGGCCTCTTTACACATGGAATGTTTTTTTATGGGATTATTTGTAGCTATCATGTTTGTCATTGTGTCGTTAAACATTTAGTTCTAATTTAGTTAAAAACAGTCTGTCAATATCGCAGAACAGAGACAGGGATATGCAATGACTAGTCCACACTCTCTTGCATTATTGTCATAACAGTGTGTTCTAAATTTATCCAATTATCACGCGCGCCGCTCTGCTTATTGTGGTATAATTTGACAAACTACTAAAGTGCTCAACATTTTCATGCGCCGACTGTACCTACTCATCCAGCAATTATAATAATATACATAATATAAAAAAGGTCCTAAATGTTACATATATCGTTACCTATTACTTAAAATCTTCTAATTACAAGATATAGGTAAGTAGGTAATTAATTTATAAAATGTTGTTATTTTTAAAGAAAATCTTTCCCGTAACCGTTAATTGTGCCCTCAACGAAGTTATATCGTTTTATTAATATTTTAAATATTCTGGAACGAAAATATACTTTGCATACGAAGCACAGAACTAAGTCATTTGTTTGGAAGTTTTTATTCGACCTTTTTTTATGTAAAGCTCTTAAGATACCTCAGCTTCGTTCGCTCAATGCCGATCGAGTCAGGGGTAAAAATATAAATCTTTTTCCGAACTGCGGTGAAGGAATAGTCACAAAGTTGTAAAAGATAACGTGCAGTGAGCGAGAAGTTTGGTAAAATTAAGATTTCAAATGTAAATAACAAGTTTGCGTGCAAATTTTTCAACTGCATAAATATACATTTTATTTTAAGGCTGCGAACGTGAATATATATATATACGTGATATAAGTAAGTTGTAAGAGGGAACTGGTTTTATAAATCATTGACCGAGCAGAGAGTTCCGATAGCTGAGTTAGTTAAATAGTGTCCGCGCATGCCAGAAGAGTGCAGGAGCGAATCTGCCTCGGATCATATACATTAAGGTGGTTTGATTTCCATACAAAACGTTATTTGACATTTGCAGGCTAACGGTGTGATATTTTAAGAAATTTATGTAACTAACTTTCATAAATTGGCTTTCATTTGCGCGAAATTCTAAACTAGAATAATTTGAGATATTAGTTTGTGACGTCATACTTTGGGAAAACCGTTTTTCTCAAATTATTCTAGTTTATACAAGTCAATTCAAGGAAAGGGGGAATTTCGCGCAAATAGAAAGCCAATTTGTGAAAGTTCTTACGTAGGTTTCTTAAAAAATCACGCCGCTAGCCTGCGAATGTCAAATAACGTTTTGTATAGAAGTCGAACCATCATATCAGCCGAAAAATCTTCAGACACACGATATATTATTGTAGTATTTTCAATTTTACAACTAGGTAGCGAAACGTTATATTAAATAAAATAGTGGTAGGTCTCAAGATAGTTGGCGGGAAGGAGGAAAGTATGCTTTGCGCTGCAACGGGCCACTTTAATAAGTCAAAGTCCTGCATCTACGTCAGGGGACAGACTGCGTCAGAGTGATGGTTTTTAGACGTTAGCTCTATGGCTAACAGAACGGCGTAATTTATTTGAATATTATATTTATACTCGATAGCAATTTTATCAAATTATATCAAATCAAACAACATTTATTAGCAAGCAAATCAAAAAATACGAAAAACAAGAAGATACGCATGAAATAACTAGTCGCAATATATGCTAGGCATACAACCCAGCGCCGATTTTCACATTGGTCTCCATTATCATAACCCAACGCGTATTAACATAATAAATAAGACAAAATAATAAAAAATACCCCTTTCAAAGGGTAACCCATTTGCCATTTGAAAGGAGTTTATTTAATTAAATGCACCTATTTTCATTGCTCTTGTGTAAAGCCACTTGGCACGCCTTGATGCACTACATGAAATTTTTTCGCGGTACCGTTGAAGCAGTCATCAAGATGGGTCTAAAAAAATACTAAAGGTCTAACACTGAACAACTAAGGTAACAATGCTTAACTACGAGTACTTTCCTGTACGCCGAAGCATGACTATTCATCGGCACATAGCTAGGCTTATTACATCTCAGGGAACTAAAGCTTCTCTTATTTGATGATGTAGTCCCGGCCGATTTAGGCCAGAGCGACTGCGTTCGAGTATGCTGTCGACGGTCGTGTGCTCGCATGTGACTTATTTAGCCACTCTACTTCGTGAAGGTCCTCCGCACATTGCGGGCATGTGAGCACACCGTTCAAATAAATATAATTGATTGCCGCAGATGGCTTTCAATGCATCGCCGCTAAGTTTCAAAATCAGTTACTTGATTGATTTAACAAGCTGTCGCCAGTTCGGTCTTCTGGCTACCTCCTTCTCCCACAGCGAGGTCTCAATGCGGCCCCATTTCATGTGCCGCTTCAGCACATCTTTATACCTAAGAGTTGTCCCACCTCGTATACCTATACCTCGATATTTCGTGAATGTAGGAGAAACAGAAACGTCCTTGGATATTCCCGTATAAATAGTAGAATAGGCGTGAGCTTTAGATTTGTTTTGTAGTTTTTGAGTGCCGCAGATCCATAGGTTGTCATATCGCGCGAAATCATGAATTTATGGGCCGGAAGGGAATTATACAATTATGATGGAAATGGACGCAGGCAACAACCATAAACAACGTTACGACTGGAATATTTCGAGGGCCAGTAAACATTTTCAATAGTAGGAATTATTAACACACGAGGAAACAGTGACTATTGAAAAATCTATTCATAAGAAACCATTGAATACTAGACTGGTTTTGTTACAAATATGAGAGATAATAATTATTCCGACTTAATCAGTAAAGATCCCCTTACGGGCACTTGCTGACTATTATCTTCAGTTCTACTTCGTAACTACTGTGGCGCTACTGTGGGAGGACCTGCATACTGCTACAAACATGCCATGCTAGTAGAACTGTAGATAATAGTCAGCAAGTGCCCGTAAGGGGATCTTTACTGATTAAGTCGGAATAATTATTATCTCTCTTATTTGTAACAAAACCAGTCTAGTATATTCAATAGCGCATGTTGTTACGGGAAAATACTTCACTTTCGGATACCAGCGCCATCTGTTAGTATGTTGTTAGTCATGTCCCCTGGAACCCAAAACTGCCGGGAGACAATGTAATTGTCAATTTTCCTAACGCGGCCGCGTTGATTTTGATGACGTCATTATTGGGGAGACCGTTAGGACAATTCAACTGTCATTTTCCTATACAACAAAGTGACGCACATATAGACAATGCGTTACGTGATCGACCTGCTGTTGTAGCAATATTATTTTAAATGTTAGGATTAGGTGCTAAAGTGGACTTCGGGTTTCTTTAGGGTACAACCGGGAAAACCCTAGGAAGACCATGATTCTTTTCTGTTTTTTTGCAACGTGCTTCGCAGCTAGTACCCCAAAAGGCTATATCAGGAGGTAATCAGAAGGAGGCATCAGCCTTTCTTAAATAATACATGAACAATAGGAATAGCTCCATTTGATTTTTTTTACCAATTACTGTACGAAACAGGAAGTGTCTAAATGTAACCAGAAACACTTTACCTACAGGGTTTCCATTCGTCTTAATTACTGCAAAACATGTAACGATCGGCCGTTAAAGTGATGCGAACGATGTATAACTGGTGTTAGACATCGTTTGCACCAAGTGTACAGCCGGGCTACAGAGTAAGTCACAGTTTGATAAAATTAATTAGTTATGTATCTTATTCAATTTAAAGCACATTTTAAAATTAGAAGTATTACTCGTATCACGGTAAAATACTGCACCAGCCAGTTAGTATCGAAGGAGGACAAGAATTAACGCCAATTTAATTACAAAACTGAGTATATGCTGAGGTGAGTGCATTACTGAATGATTAGAAAAAAATGTCACGTTAAGAACTTTCATTTGTGAAATTTAATTCGTTCCACTACGTCACGAAAATTAGCCATACACTACACATGATAACATTCGTTCGGAACATAAAACTTTAATAAAAAAGTAACTGTATTAGGAATAGTACCTAACCGCAGTATTTCCCGAGCTAAATAGCAATTGACTGGATTTTCTAGACAATGGTGATTACAAATAGCATATTGTGACGTCATAATACTGTGTGTACAGGGAGGTCCGTCTTTGAGCTGTTGTCCACGTTAATCCCCTAGCCTGATCCCCCAGGGGAAAAAAACGGTTAGGTTGTTAGTTGAACTGCGACCCTACAGCGCGCGAGCCGAGCGAGCGAAGCGAGCGTGACGCGGTAGCGTCCGGCGAAGCGCCATAACCGAACATTATCATTTTTTCCTAGTTGAATATAAAATAATTGCCGCTAATTCCTCTGGGGGATCAGGCTAGGGGATTAACGTGGATAACGTGGTCTTTGATTATTATTTTTGTCTTTTTATGTGCTCTAATTGCAGTTAAACCCATACATACATTTGATCCTCTTAGAAAGGTGTTACTGTGCTGACATGTAAGATACCATAAAATAAAACTTTTATAAACTACTTACTTCAATAAGAAGTCTCAACAAAACATCGTTCCATTTATTGTTTACAGTAAAAAAAACTATTTTACAATTTTGAGCTTCAATTTCCGTCGAAAAGTTATTATGTTTAACATCAAGAAATTATGTAACCAATTAAATAATAATATCCAGATCATGCATGCATTTACCAATAGATATTTACGTGTATGTGCCCTTACATGTATAATTCTATATCCTTTATTATGTTAGATTATAATGGAATTAAACGGACTCGCGTCAGGGCGAGTATCGCTCGACATTTCAATTAGTATTACGTTGTCTGAATGGAAAATTCAATGGAAATCGAGTGGTTAATTACTTAATTACCTGCGTGTTTCATAAAAGTAAGTTATTCAGCATATCGTAATTTTATACATAACATGTATGTTGACAAAATAAGGGCCTAAATAGCATAACGTTCCCAAATTCTGCAGAAACACATGCTCAAATTAGTCAAGAGAATCACTTGGGACGAGCGACGTTAAAGAATCGGATTTCACTTAGAAAAGTAAATCTGAGCGGAGTCTTGAAGACAAAAGGTTTCATACAAAAAGGCTTAAGAGGATTAATATAAAATAGAGGTGAACGTTATTGAAGGTACCTACAACCCATTCGTAGGTAAGTACCGAGATCAGGACATGCACAGTAGCAGAGGATTCAATTTATTTATATTTTTTAGAAAATGGACTTTATGTTTTAGTTGGAATCTATGCCGTGCCAGTCTTTGGATATGTTCCGTGCTTAAATACGAACGGCACTTGTTTACAAATAAATTATAGGTACAAGGGTGACCAAGCTTTGCTCGGGCGACAAAATGGAAAACTAATTTTCTCAGATAGTTAGAGCTGTTTTCGAGAACGTGATTACAAGTATTAGGCCAGAGGATAACAAGTAATATATTTGACCCTTCAAATCGCTAAAATCGCAAGCTACGGCTAGTTGTGTTTTTTTTATATGTTCTTAAAATAATATATACCCTATATCCAAGTTTGCAGCTTCGAAAGACTTGTGCGAACTTAGCAGCCCTCGAACAACCACGAAATTTTTGCACTGTTTTTGTATTGTCAATATGTGTCCGAAACTGTGCAATTTTTAAAACAAAAACCAATGTTACGTATCTTTTTAATAAAAAAAAAAAACAGATAAGCCGTGCCTTAAATACCTATTATTTTAAAGATCGATGTACATTCCGGCTGTCGTACACAACCCAGCCACGCCTCTACCGAACCCTGTATGACTCAACTGCATTTAATTACCGCGATTAAATAACTTGGATCATTCGTTGACCACCAGCCGTTGTTTAAAGTTTCCGGAATAAAGTTGAATTGGCCTTTGAGTAAAACGCACAGTTATTCGTAGTGTAAGTGACTAAAATCCTTTGAAATTATCTTCTTCATATTTTTGCTAGATTATTTTCATTACTCGTAAAATCGCTCTCGACTCATGATTGATGATGATAGAAAAAAGCAATTAGTGGTTCCATTTAATTACAGACTATGTTGTAATACTTTAACATGTACTATAGCATTAAGATGACTGGTCAAATATCAGCGAAAATACTTAGGGTAGCTTAAAATTAATAGACTAAATAGATGAATGTATTTATCGGGTGGGTAATGATCGGTATAACAACTTTAGATATATTTTCACCGAATATAACAACATTAGAAATAATTTCATTGAATATAATCACTTTTAAGGGGCATAATATACTTTTGATATAACAACTAAATCGATAATTTCGTGGTTCAATTCCATTAACAACACTACGCTGCACCAAAAATACTACAAAAGTTACGATCACTGATAATGTTCACTAAGTATGAAAGATATTAGATGACGTTTACCAAATATATTTTTAATATATTTTATCCCGCGTCCACGCAGATGAAGTCGTAGCCGGAAGGTAGGTAGTCTGTTATAAGTATTAGTGGTAACGTGTTGTAAGATATCCTCTCATCTGTGGGAGCCCCGGAGATGGCTTCGCTTTTTCTTTTTGGCGTCTAACCTGGGCTTGTATTTGTGGCGGATATACAGCGAATCTAGCATTTGACCCATTGAAACGTACAGCCAATGAAGCAAGACAGCTAGCAAGTGGGAATTTGAACGTTGGCCGTTGAAAAAATGACGCAATATTGTTAGTCGAAAACTGCCGCCGTTGGGGGCAGGCGTGTTTTGTATTTAGGGTGTTTTTGGCGGAATAACGTGATTTATTTATGAAAAAGGCAGTGCTTGTGCTGTGTCTGGTGATCAACATGTAAGTAATCTTTGGTTTTAAGTGTGGTGCAATGCAACCAATACCCTAAATATACCTATGGTTAACATCCTACCTAAACATGATCCGAATTTGCCTGCAAGATATTTTACGCTTTTCTTTGGTTTCCATACTAATGAAGGCAATTCTTGTGTTCATTATGTATCTAACATTTATTTTTAATTAATATAATAGATAAATAAACCCCCAAAAGTAAGAAATAGACCGAAATACGTAACGAGAACGATGAGACCCGATTCTGGGTAGCCACCGACAAGGGAACGCCATTATCGGGCTCGCCACTACGACGCCATTTTGTTACAAATGAGTAACAGCATAACATGGATACGCCATGGACACTTTTTGGATTCGATTGTTTGCATAATTTTAACAAAACAAGAATCTTAACAATTCAAGCATGTTCCCCTATATACGTAAACTAACATCCAAATTAATAATTTCAACCTGGAAAGCCCGATGTATGGGTCTGAAGTGCGAGTATATCCATACTAATCAAACATTTTTTTTTTAAAGTGGTGAAATTTTTGTGCTGTTTTTAGATTGATATTTTACGTGTTTTTTGTTTAAAGTGATGTTAATATTGTGCTTTTAATTTATAGTTTATTTAATGAAAATATTAAAAAAAAGAAAAAATCTTATACAAAGCTTACGGTTGTTGAGATATCTTTACTAGTGTGCATGCAGTCATTTTGCATGAAAAAAATACACAATGTTTATTCAATTCCTACATCATATCTATTACACATTATGACGAAAATGATTTTTTTACACATAGGTTAGGACCTTAAAATGCTGGTAGTTTATTAAGTAAATACATATACTTTTAAATAAGTTCAAAATAATTATGTAAATCAACGGCTGTTTCAGCAACTTTTGAGTGACAGCACCAGTTTGGTAGAAAACTCGAAGCAGTATTTTAAAATATTTACTCATGACCCCCGGATGTTTTGATTTCTTAATATGTATGTTACACCAATCTTGAAAATAAACACATAAAATAAGGCAGCAGACGGATTTTTCTAAATCAAAAATCAAATTTAAACTAAAAAATACCTGACGAATGATGATAGTTAGATCATATCAGAATATACCAAATGTTGATATACCAAAAAGTTCATTATATTATATCCCTTAACCGTTATATTGACCAATAATATATCAAAAGTTGTTATAGCGACAGTTACGCACCCATATTTATCGCATTCTATTTAAACAGTTTCTTTCCTAAAATATGCAATAACAACGAGTGCAAATGAATGGATCAAACTCGATCAAAGTCACGAGAATTTTACAACTGGAAATTAGCTAAAATGTCAGCTTCTGTGTAAGTCTCGGAAGATATTTTATGCTGTTTTGAATTATTAAACTGAATAACATGAAAAAGAAGGCATTAGCTTAGTAGTCGAATGTTCGTAAAATTTGTCTAGGTACTTAGCAAAGCGAGGCAGTGCCAGTATTGACGCGCGGAAAATTTACTCTCCTAATGCGGCGAGATTTGTAGGTCCGAGTACATTCACTTCAATAAAGACTGAAAAGGTTTAGCCGGCTCCAATGGCTTTGGGTACCAGATACCGCGGAGCCAAAGCTGGATTTCTTTAAATGGACTCCTCTTTGTTAGATATTCTTTCAAGTTGGCTGATCTTTATGGCTAAAGAATTCGATGAATAATCGCTAAAGACATGTATGTTATAAGTTAAATATGTATATTTTAAGTAATTTAGACATTTACAGTCTGTTAAGTTATAAAGTGAACTAGCTGATGCCCGCGGCTTCGCCCGCCTGGTTATAGGAAAATGTAACATATTGAATTTTCCCGTGGGAATTAGATCTTTTCCCGCTGGAAAAAGTAGCCTATGTCACTCTCCAGCTTCTAAACTATCTCCATACAAAAAATCACATCAATACGACGCTCCGTTGCGACGTGAAAGAAGGACAAACATACAAACACACACACTTTCGCATTTATATTTAGGTAAATTGTTAAAAAGGAGTTTCCGTGCAATAATGTCGGTTGTGCCAGGTACGACAATTTTGAACCAATTTTTATGTCAAGTATTCTGGCTAAAAAGGTAACATAAGAGGTATTTGTATTTTTTTTTTAATTGCTGTAACAGTACCTACCTGTGGGTATGCTCAACGGCTAATTATAAACAACTTAATAATAAGCAAACATTCGAAGTTTGACAACGATATTCCATTAATTGAAATTTATTCCATACAATTTTTTTCCCAAAACTTTTACGGCTTTTCCTCGAAAGTTGCTGTTTTGCAGATCCGACTCGTTTATTTGGGACCGCCGTTGTATCTAGACGTGAAGATTATTATAAAGGCGGAACCCAACAACATAACAAGTAAAGCATACATACTTAATATATTGCCATTTGTTTTTCTCGTAGGTTATTCAAGTAAAATTGCGTAACTTTGTCCCCAAATCTGTAAGAAGGACAGAGTGAGGACCGGCAGCGGCGCGGTAACCGCACAAGTTTTGAATGCTTTCATTCAAACTTGTCGTTGTGTTCCGAACGGCTATGAATGGCGGATGGCACAGTTCGTTTCGCCAACTTCGTCGATTTAACTCTACTGACCGTGTCTGTTCTGAAGCTGACGTCCTAGTTTGAAAGAATTTAGGTCCTTTCAATTTGCCTTAATTTCTTATGAAAGTTTCGAACCGACATAAATTCTTTGCATTCTTATGTTTTTATCTTCTTTTCTCGTTTGAATAAGTACCTACGACAAAAGCATAAGTTAAGCAAAAGTAATAATAACCAATAAGAAGATCGGGGGCGAAGGACCTTTATAAGGAAATTTCCGAGCGTCTTATCGGGACTTCGGGTGACCAGAGGGTTAGCACTTAATTTGGTCAGAAGAGAAAATTCCTTAGGACTAGGGAGTTGATACATAATATATCTCCTTTCTATGGGTTAAGTTTATAGTTTAGACATGTTTTAGATTAGTACTAACAAAGCATTTTTCTTGTTTTTCAGTGTCTACGTCTGAATCTTTTATGTGCATTAAAGACCCACGTGATTTGATCATAACCTCCAATGTTCGTACGAATTCTAAGGTAGGTACGGTATGGAAACTAGTAATGTCTTTTAAATTAGGTACTTATGTTACTTATAAGTAAGTAAAATTGATTGATATGAAGTTTAAATTAGTTTTGATAACCTATATGCATATTTTGCTTACAACGTACTAGCCATTAGTGACAGAGAAGCTTTTATAACGGCCCACATTTTTAATTGGTTGTTCAATATGAGTATAAAGGAAAAGGGTTCTAGTCAAAGAGCTTCGTCAGGGTGAAAGGGTTTTCTTGTTAAAGTTACTAATCATAAAATACCTATCTATCTCCCGCATGGTGTGACATGGTTTAAATTTATTTTTGCCAGGTAGGTAACTTCATTTATTATTTATAATTGTACGCTATCGATTGGTTTTAAAACGCTAGTCGTTATTTAATAAAATGCATTAGGGTAAATCCGGGGTAGTTGACCATAGTTTTTTTGGAACACTGTTAAAATAAAAGCTTACACATCACGAATACATTTTTTATGTTTTATTAAACTTTGGTTAATTAACTTTAGATTATTAAACAAAAAAAGTATAATATATATATAAATCACCTCGAAAAAAACTGTTGGAAAAAAATCACGATTGGCCATCTCTCCCAAGGTGTACGGGTGTGATGACCATACCTTTAGAGGAAAGATGGCCATAACTTTAACTCTCGTAGTCTCTCTAGTTTGTATATTTTTCGTTAAAAAAAATATTCTTAAGCACGTGTCCTCGAATTCGGTGCAATTCTTAGGTAGCCAAAACTACTCTGAAACCAGTCTTCGAAGAAGATAACTTATAATAGGCAATTATCCCCACAACTGCGGTAGTTTCTTTCGTTGACACACCAAGCTGGCAGTTTTGGATATTTTTTTCTTGTTAGCTTTCCTGGATTATTTTATCCTCTCCTTTTATATACTCTTCTTCAACACACATTCAGGATCATATGGCATACCGACTAAAACTAGCCAGTGGCCATTTCTCCTTTTCTTGCGGGAGAGATGACCACACGTAAAATAAAAACAAGTCGTGCACGACTTCCCAAAATCTGACCTTAGAACAATGAGACACTCGTATACTTTGCAACAAATACAAAAAACAGCATTATTTTGAGAAACTAACATCATAAACTGGTAAAACATGACCTCTCCAAAAAATATTGACACTATTCTAAACAATCAAAGACGATTTTACTTACCTTGTGCTTTTTTTTGCCTAATTGTTAATTGCACCCGTGCTCCCACGCACAAAGCGAAGCGAAATAAACAAAAACTTACGAAATTAAGTCACTGGTTCCATGAAATATTTCGATGGGCCATCTCCCCCTTATGGCCATCTACCCCGGAATTACCCTAAATATGGGAGGTACAGAGCTCATTGCATAATCTACAGCAAAAATTGTGTAGGTAGTCTACAAAAACAATAAGTGTATTTCTTTCAAATATTACCCCAGTCTCGTTCCGTCTCATAAAGTTTCGCAAGTCACAAAACTCGCTTAAACAGCGAATGAATTATGAGCCGAATTCTTACAATCATGAACGCAAATAACAAACTTGTTTCATTCAATATTACATTACAATTTCCATTCGCATGCGAAAATTTTCGAGTCTATTGAAAGTTCGTGAACGCCGCGCCGAATGGATATAAAAATACATTTTGCTGTACGTAAGAACCATAAAAATACTGAGTACAAATCCGTCTAATACCATATGAAACATAAAAATAAACCTCAATAGATGGGAATGTATAGAGAGCAGAAAACATCATTAATGAATCGCATAGAATACAAGGGGATTGTGTCCCTTTGTGGTTCCGTAAATAATGTTTAATTACTGTATCGATTACGTCACGCGGTCTTTTGTATGTGATAATGCATACTTTATTTACTGCGTAACTTAGTCTTTTTTACACCAATGCATGTATTGTGACAATGTTTTTATTTCTGATACGACTAATGTCTGTCCCACGCAATAAGTTAGTGTATGTACAGCATGATGCTGTCAAACATAAAAAACATTACATGTAAAAAAGAGGCCAAGTCTCGAAACTCTTCCACCGTAAAAAGTTGTGAGATATTTCGTAGAGCCAAGTCTCAGGCATTCTTATTATTTGCTTGCTAAATAAAATTCTGCAACGTGGCAATCACACAACTTAACTGTATTTATGGATTTTTGCATACTTACCTAAAATTATGTAGTATTGTGTGATTGCCAAGTCACCAAATTTTATTTAGCAAGCAAATAAAGAATAATAAGAATGCCTGAGTCTTGGCTCTATGAAATATCTCACAACTTTTTACGGTAGAAGAGTTTTGAGACTTGGCCTCTTTTTTACATGGAATGTTTTTTTATGGGATCTCACTTCTTTTTGTAGGTTAATGTGTTATCCATACATACAAACTATGAATGCAGGCCCATTCTTGCTTTTGAACTTTCCCATTCACTGCAAATGTAACTTTGTAATCCTATATATTTGTATAGGATTACAAAGTAATGTATACAGTTGGTGTATCTAGAAAACTGGATTGAAATTTCAATTTTTTATAGTTTTCCCTTTATGTGGCCATTAAACCCTAACTCTGTACCAAATTTCAGCTCTCTGAGTTTAGGGAAGTAGGTACTAGTTCTATTTTGATGATCGTGAGTGAGTGTCATAAATACGGAACTTTGCTTTCGCTTAACTTCGGAACTAAATGACCTACAGACTTGAAATTTTGGATATTAAGTATGTGATTATAGCTTACTGGATGACGAAAATTTCTGCGTTCTGGTCGTATCCAGAGGTTCTCAAATAGGGGCCTGAAAATGCGGCGAAATGGTTCCAGTAAAGGATGGTACGGCAGTGTTTGTTTCGCGCTCGACTTGGCGGGGGCACTGCGGTGCCCTCAGATTTTGTGGACTCGAATCCCTCCTAGTAGGAGTTTTGTACGAATGTACAGAACATCATATGATTTTTACCATCAGCTTTTCGGTGAAAGAAAACATTGTAAGGAACTACAGACATCTACGAAGAAATTTGAACGTGTATGTGGTGAAGTCCCGAACCCGCACTGGGTTACCAAGGGGATTGCAGCCCATTCCATTCAAGTGAGGAGGTATATGCCCGCAACTGCATGGCATATACCTCCTGCAGGCTGCAGTGGGACGTATATAGGCTGATGATGATCATTATCATGAATATAGTTGTAGGAATCCATAGCATGTTAAAACTTTGATGCAACATGCTTTAGATGGTAAGTGACGTACATGGATTTGTGTAAGATTGTCCCTTAATATTTATTATATATTTATTTATTATAATTATTTATTTTATGCATGTATATGTAGGTAAAACACAGTAAAGCCTTTCTTGTGTGTAGTGGTGACGTATCCGCATAGCGTACATGTTTGAATTGTCTGACACAAAAATAACAAATGTCTATTTTAACACGTCACCCATACACGCAAGAGGGGTTGTACTTAAGTTTTTTACCTGTACATCCCTTACATTTCATGTCATTGCATGTAGGTACTTTTTTCAGCTCCAATTTTTCGGTGTACAATGTTAACGTGGAACCTTTTAGGGGTGACACTTTGCCCACATTTCACAGTATCACCGCACGTTTTATCCGAACGTGAGAGAACCTTAAGTTGGCATTAAATAGTTAAAATGCAGGAACAGTTACATTTACATGCCAGTTTACAGTTTACTTCTGCATAAAAATAGATTTAGTGCTTACTAAGATTTAGTTAATTTTTCGTAAACGAACTCAATTCACATAGTATGTTTAGCAAAATCGTACTTATAGATAGTGTCAATTGTCAAATCAAGTCATATTTTTTGCATATATTAGAAAAATAAAAAGTAACTTATTTTTCTAAAATATGCAACAAATATATATTTTAGGTATTCATGTGGGTTGAGAATTAAATAAGTAATGCAAAAATAAGCTTTAAAGAACATAAATAAATAAATACCATGAGAAAATCGTGTACAAATCGATCCAGTCTGTAATAAGCTCAATTGATATGATTTGTGTCATGGATAAAATATAAACTTACGTATAGAAAAAATACATACTATAATAGGTATACACTAGCCGCTGATATAATTACTAATGCTACATTTTACGCTAAATACGAGGAAGTATTGAAACACGAACGCGCAGACATCCTATAGTAGGTATACTAGGTATAGATAGACGTCACTGCCAGTACAATGTACTGTCTGCTTCATATCGATAAGCGACGGAACTGGCGCACTCCTGATACCTAGTCGCTCAACATGCTCGTAAGAGTTCCATTTTAAGCGAAAATCGTTTACGAACTAAACTCGGGTCCACAGCTGCCTCGATAATTCCGCTTAGTCACAAAGTAGGTATCACAACCTAAAAAGAATTCACTTCATGGCAAATACCATTTTGAGGAACTAGGTTGCATAAAATAGACTTAACATTTATTTCAGATTTGCGTAATACCTATAGAATTATCAATTAACGTGCTAAACTTTGCTTAAAGTACGAGTAGATAAAATTGAGTCCGCCCGTCTTTTACAGGTTCTTTATTAGAAACCATTAAGTCCACAAAAGTAATGTAAAATTTAGTCCAGGAGAGCTGGCGGTGTAATAAATCGTAATGTACGAGCTCGTTTTGGACGAGAACCGTGAAATTTTATTTGTTTCTACAAATTTTAAAAGTATCGAGATTATATGACCCACTGACATAGATTAAATATATCACGAAATGGGTTTCCGATCCCCAGGTGAGAATTTAATTTGGAAAAATGTGGTCCGAAAGGAGACATAACAGTATTTTTCGTGCCATTACAGCTCACCATAAACATGTCGACATGCATTTTATTTATCTTATACTTGATTTTCCTCGCGACCACAGATTTCGTCCGCGTGTAACTTGTTTATATCGTAGCTCCATAGAAACGTTAGCCCCCCTTTTCACCCACTTAGGGGATGAATTTTCGGATAAAATACCTAATATTTAATGGCAGTCAGAACGGTTTCCATAAAAATCGATCAACAGTACTGGCCTATAAATATATGCAAGTGTTGAAGATTTTAAATGATAAAAAATACGCAATTGGAATGCTACTAGATATGTCAAAAGCCTGAGATAGAGTACAATATAAAATACTTTAGGACATTTTTTGACGACTCGTTAGCCTAGTGGGTAGTGACGCTGCCTACGAAGCTGAAGGTCCTGGGTTCGAATCCCGGTAAGGGCAAATATTTGTGTGATGAGCATGAATATTGTTTCTGAGTCATGGAAGTTTTTCTATGTATTTAAGTATTTATATCTATTATATATATCGTCGTCTAGTACCCATAACACAAGCCTTACTGAGCTTACTGTGGGATTAGGTCGGTTTGAGTAAGATTGTCCCCTAATATTTATTTTATTTATTTATTTTTTACTTTACGCGACATAGGTATAAGGGATAATGCACATAAATGGTTTGCCTCTTACTCAGAAAACCGAAAACAATACACTGAAATTCAACACTTACATCACAAATCAGAGGAAATATATTTTGTAAAACCGGATGTGCAGGCAGTCAAACGCACGATTCCACAAGGCAGTGGCATTGACATTTTTTTATTATTTCGGATGCGTTTTGTTCGCACATCGACTTACTTGGACTGTCAGAACATTTTATCCGTTTGTATAACAAAAATGAAGATTAATGTTAAATGCTGATCTTTATGAATTAAAATAAAGTTGTAAGACTGTATTTAGTGTTTTTTACTCGATGCAATTAGATGTGATGTTAAAAATTTAGCACTTTTAACGTTCTACGTTTTGTTAGATGTCACATTTCACCTTAAGCTGTGTTCAAATGTCAAAACTCTTTCTTCACATGTGTATAAAAAGCGCTTTTCTCAATAGGTATCAAACATACAAAAAGGGCTTTCCGAGGTAGTGAGGTGAAAAGTTACTTTCGCATTTATGATATTAGTATGGATTGTAGTGTAGGTATGTAACGAAAAGAGTCCTTATGGCATATTGTTACATGACTTTGTCGATTAGATTACTCCAAACGCCTTTTTTTTTACAAAAATAGACTGCGCCGCGAACTTGATGGGGAAAAATTGTTAAACACGCGACAGAGTTTTGTGACGTCAGATGTGAAGGAGGTCACTTTTTGCTGCTAGCCGATTCAACTTCATTCAAAAATGAACGCTATTCGTAAGAGTATAAAGCCGTTAAACACTTTTTGCAATAGCATATTCTGCAAATAAATTTGTAATACTCGTAATATCAACGCGTCCTACACCGTTTTGCTATTGATAAAATTCGAATAGTTCGAATTTGGGCGTTATTCCTAAGGTGATAAAGCTTAGAAAAATATTTACCAACGGCAAAAACAAATTGATATTTTGGTCGCCACCGCCGTCTGCTGTTCTTGCAAATTCGAATAGTTCGAAATTAGACGTTATTCCTAAAGAAATAAAGCTTTGAAAAATATTTGGCAATGGCAAAAACAAATTGTTATTGTGTTTGCCGCCGCCCGGAGCCGGCGGCCCGTCGCACCCAAAACGCGCCCGCGGGCCGTCCGCCTAAATAATTGGTAATTGTTTATAAATTTGCGTCAAATTCATTTTTAGGGTGACACCGTAAGATGTCACGTGACCTGATCGAAAAACTGTTACAATGTTATTGAGTTTTCACTTCTGCCGGCACTCCCGGAGTGCAACCCGGTATTTTTTTATGCTTTATCATTTGGTAAGCGTTTCGTGTCAAATTCGTGTCACTTATTTTGTAGGAAGTTGTTGATACGATATGATTTAATACGAAATTTATGAATATAAGATTCCATATTAGAATCAATTATTTTTTTTATGCTTTACCATTTGCTATGCGTTTCGTACACGTAGGTACGCTTGGTACAAGTATGTGATAAAACGAAGCCAAGACGATATGTGAAATAACGCTGTTACGTGAAGGAAACGAGATTCATAGTTTCTGACCGTGCACAAAAATGATTGCAGTAAGTTTTTATCAATTTTTGATCCGTATATTTTTGACGTATAAGTCAATCCACGTTCTACACTACTAACCGAGTGCCTCGGAAAGGTGCTTGTATAAGCACCTAACCTGGTAAGCGTATGCAACGTTTATACATAAGTAGGAATTTACATTTACCCGACTGCGAACTACTACTACTACTACTACGACTTTTGAGCGTAAATGTATGTTTGTCGACAAGAATAATTCTATTTCACGGGCTACTGTCCAAACGGCTTGCTGAATTTGACATAATTATGAGGTATCGTTGGATTCCTCTTAATCGTGCCAGTGACATACATAGGCTATTGTAAAAACCAATTGGGTTTCTGAATAATCTTTAAATTTCACTTCTAAGATTATACAATAGGTACGTATGTTTACCTACATGTGCCTAGCCTATATTAAATACTTAGGATCTTGTAAAAGTGAACTCAAACACCTTGTAGTGGGGATAGCTATAGGTACGAAATCAGCAAGTTCTTATAATAATTATGTACAACCAAGACTATCCCTTTCACCTTTAAACTACATATGGGTAAAAACATACACCGTGTCAAAAAACAAAAGTTGTCTTTTCTATGCTGAATACGTACATGCATGTAAGTAAGTCATGTGATCACATATAGATATGTATTTAAGAAGAGACGTCGCTGTTTATGAGAGTTATAAGTACAAGCAAAAACTAGTAATAAATCTCTTATGTAACATGGCTAAGTAGTAGTTATAAAGAGTGTACCAAAAATGGGGTGTGAACCGATCAGGGGTGTAACAGGTATCGTGTTTTGATAAGAAAAAAGTAAAATATTTTTTTTTGACGTGTGTTTTTTTTACATTTGTATGGAGCAGGTCGCTGGCTAACGCTCCATACAAATGTAAAAGAAAATCGCGTAAAAAAAAATATTTTCGTTTTTCTTATCAGAACACGATTCCTTGATCGGTTCACACCTCGTTTTTGGTACACTCTGTAGGTATTGTATGGTATACTGCCTTTTTGGCGACATATGTTTCGCCAAATTTCACTTCGCAACAAACTTTTCGCAGAAGTTTCATTTGGCAAACCAATCATTGGCATAACTTTACTTCGCACTTTTCTTATTTGGCAACATATACCGGGTGGAAAAATCGAATGCAACATGGATGGCAACTACCTTAAATATTGTAAATAGCACATTCTGTGTAAAGGAAACATTCCTTTGTTTTTAAAAACAATAAATTCTGCATTTAAGGATTTATGAAAAATCGCTTGCCTTAGTCGGGACTCGAACCGGTCAAATGTGACAAAAAATAACGTGCTCTATTTTATGATGCAGATAGAAAGGGTAACTGATAAGGTTCATTTTTCTCTACATAACAAATACAATCAGAATAACGGAGTGCCATGAAAATTGAAAACTAAAAACTAAACCGGTTCGAGTCCCGACTGAGGCAAGCGATTTTTCATAAATCCTTAAATGCAGAATTTATTGTTTTTAAAAACAAAGGAATGTTTCCTTTACACAGAATGTGCTATTTACAATATTTAAGGTAGTTGCCATCCATGTTGCATTCGATTTTTCCACCCTGTATATAATCCGAAATTTTCAATAAACTTTTATGTGGTATATAATGAGAAAATGTCATTTGGGAAGATATAAACTTTGCTTCGGAGGTATGATAATTAATTATTAATGTAACTACAGACAGTAGTACAGTCAGCATAATATTTATTTTTACTCTAAGGCAGGTCGGTGTAGAACGGCGAAGACGAGCGAAGCGGGGGGTGGAGTGTTAGGAAGAACCGCGACCCTACAGCGCGCGAGCCGAGCGAGCGAAGCGACCGTGCCACGGCAGCGGCCGGCGAATCGCCAGAACCGATCACTTTTTTACCTAATACTTACATAATTGTATACTTGTAGTATTCAATATGTTGCTAAAAGTATGGTATGCCAATCAACACATTTGACGAATACATAAATGATATCTTAAAAATATCCCAGGCAATAAGTTGCCGAACAATATTTATCAAATCATTAGTTGGGTTATGATATCAGTGCGAAAAGTTGATTTGGGAAATAAAACTTCGCCCAAATAAAAATAAGCGATAGGTAAACAGTTTGGGAGTTAAATATTTGCTAAATATTTTTTGCCGAAACATTAGTAAACCGTATTTAGTGCTAGCGGTACACATAATAAATAATAATAAATAAATATTAGGGGACAATCTTACACAAATCGACCTAGTCCCATAGTAAGCTCAGTAAGGCTTGAGTTATGGGTACTAGACGACGATATATATAATAGATATAAATACTTAAATACATAGAAAAACTTCCATGACTCAGAAACCAATATTCATGCTCATCACACAAATATTTGCCCTTACCGGGATTCGAACCCAGGACCTTCAGCTCCGTAGGCAGCGTCACTACACACTAGGAAAAGCATAAAAATCCCTTTGCAGCTTTTGGCGTACCTACCGCTAGGACTAATTGTACTATGTTTTAAACCAGTAACTAGTGGACGATTAACTAAAGTGGTAAAAAACATTTCACCCTGTCAATCGTCGTCTAATAGCTCGGTAACCCGACACCAATTAGACCTTAGCTGATTGCTGAGTGACCAGATTAAGTAGAACTTGAGTGTTACCGTAAACACCACGCCAAGGAAACAAGCTATTAACGTGCACATGGCTAAGTGTACTACGCAGCACAGAGAGTGCTGTCATCGGAATTTAGACTGCAGGTGGCGAGATACAAGAGATGCCAACGCGTTTCGAATAGAGTGATAAATTGTTGTGATTTGTTATGAAAGAAACCATACAATGTTTCACTTATGAGAATTCCAGTTTATCGGCTATCTATATCCTCTTCCCGCGGCACTGTACAGTCGACGTCAAAGATATATTTACACTTTTTTACCTAATCGAACGCGTTTGCATACTAATTGTTAGCGGCCGCATTCGAGTTGGTAAAAAAGTGTAAATATATCTTTGACGTCGACTGACATATAGATGTAACATAATTTAATAATTGGGCCTCGATGTCAGGTCATACAATTATATATATCATAGAAAAAACCCGGCGGGTAATAGTGCACTTGGCTGTAAAACTCTCAATTTTGGGAACTCTTACAATTTCCTTTACATTGGTACAACGACGGTGATGATGACTAAAACAATGGTATGATATGATAGCTAAAACTGTACTTTCACAATCACGACGTAACAATGAAGTCCCTTCATAAGTGAAGCAACGTTCAGTTATTGTTATTGCGCTTATTTTCGAATAACAATTCAGCCTGCGAGCTCGGTGGCTTGATCGCCCAAGGCCGTTAATTTATGAAACCATCCTATTGGCGGCAGCAATCAGCCTAGATATGTTTGGTAAATGGAAAGAAGCTGTTTTGATGTGAAGAACTTCCTCGTATTTAAAGATATAATAGAATAAGAAAGTTTTTGGCACCTGTTTTAGGCATGGGCTTTGTGACTTATCTAAACCCAAGGACATGTTCGCAAAGGTGAAATTCTTGGCTAAGGACTTCAAACCCAAAAGCTGGGCGATAGAAGATGAGCGAGGAACACCAATAATTGATAAACATCTTGGACTTGAGAGGTGGCGCCACTACTGCCAGCAGCTTTATAGCGAGAACGACTCTTCGTTAGAGGAAAGAATGGATTTCTCAGAAAGAGAACCGGATATTCTCCTACGCGAAGTCGAAGCGGCAGTTTCGCGTCTTAAGCAAAAAGCTTGTAGCAGGGATGGAATATCAGCCCAAATGATCAAGTGGTTGGGCTCGGAAGGTATTAAAATCCTGCACATGATCTGCCAAAATGTTTGGAGAACTGGCCAATGGCCTGATGACTGGATGGAGTCGGTGGTAATCCCGCTGCATAAGAAAGGATCTACTAAAAAGTGTGAGAATTACCGTACTATATCCATAACGTCCAATGCAAGTAAGGTGTTACTGCATATTATAAACAGGAGGCTTGAGAGTTTCATCACCGGGCAAATTGCGAAGGAGCAGGCAGGGTTTGTCAGAGGGAAGGGTACACGCGAGCAGATACTAAACATGAGGCAACTGATAGAGAGAGCTAGAGAGTTCAATGTCCCGATGGCATTGTGCTTCATTGACTACGCTAAGGCTTTCGACTGTATCAGCTGGAGTAAAATGTTTAGTGTCATGAGAGAGATGGGCATAGCGGATCATCTTATTTTCCTTGTACAGAACCTGTATCTGGACGGCAAGTCTCTGGTTCGAATTGAGGATTCCGTGTCGGAACATTTTCGGCCTACTCGTGGAGTCAGACAAGGATGTATCCTCTCGCCGCAACTGTTCAATCTCGTAGGTGAACATATTATAAGAAGAGTTTTGGAAGGTTGGAGTGGAGGCATACGAATCCACCTTATCAATAATCTACGCTTTGCAAATGATACCACCATTATAGGCGCTAATGAAGTGGAACTAGCCATCATTCTGCAAAGAGTTCAAATGGTGAGTGTGGAATATGGCCTTCAAATCAATCAAACCAAAACCAAACTGATGTTTGTAGATCGAGCAGGCTTGCTACAACGAACGGGAGAACTAACCGACTTGGACACGGTGCATAAATTTGTCTACCTGGGGTCTCTAATAACCACAGATGGCGACTGTGAGAAAGAGGTGGTCAGAAGATCTCAGATAGCAAAATCAGCGGTGAAGCGGTTAGAGAAGATCTGGAGGAACAGGGGAGTCAGCAAGAGGACCAAAGTCAAGCTGATGAGAACCTTGATCTTCTCTATATTCCTGTATGCTTCGGAAACTTGGACCCTGAAAGCACGGATTCGGAGCAGAATAGATGCATTCGAGATGTGGTGGTGGCGGAAAATGTTAGGTATATCTTGGACTGCGCGCCGCACCAATGCGTCAATTCTTTCCGAATTGCAAATTAAGTCCCGCCTATCCAATATATGCATGCAGCGACTCCTCCAGTATTTCGGACACGTGGCCAGATGAGAACATAATAGCCTGGAAAAACTTTGTGGGACACGTGGAAGAAAAAAGGAGCCGCGGAAGATCACCAACCCGTTGGACCGACGCAGTAAAGGAAATCTGTAAAGGAAACATGCTGACGTCTATCCGGATGGCCGAGAACCGACTGGCCTAGAGAGCATTAGTGCGCAAAGCAACGACCTCGTGTAGTCACGACCCTCAGTCATGAGGATGCGACGAAGAAGAGAAGAAATTCAAGGTACTGACTTTAATATTTAGATTGTTCATTCCTTAGCGCGTATAAGTACATAATAAAGGCACAACGTATGCATATGTAGTTAGCGGCGATAGATATCCTGTAGCGATGTTGCCCGTATCCTGACAAATTGCTCTGTTTTACGCTAACAGTTTGTAATTAAACTACGTACGAAGCGAGTAATTTTGTCGCAGAAGGATCATAATAATCCTTAGTTCATTAAGTAGATGATATCGTAGGTATCCTGATAAGTAGGTATGTGCGTAGTTTTTTACCACCGCATGTATATTGTAAGAAGCTGTATTCCCATTTGTGTAGGGAGGTGATACGATTTCGAAAATAGTCAATAGAACACTACGATCGCAATCTGACCTGCTTTTACTCTTCTTTAATGTGCGCCGTACCTTATATTATCTATAATCGAACAAGCGAGCGAAGCGAAGGAAGTTCTATGATTCAGTTTGGGCCAAAGATCGTTTGTCCGGATGTCCCACTGTCCCGCTGCCCGGCTGTTTTCCTCTAAAGGTCGCATTTCTCAACCGATTCTCGTGAAATTTTGTAAGCAGGTTCGTTAAATAAATAGTTTTATTTGCTGATTCATATTTCCGAAACAAATAAAAGAAAAGAAAAAAATAAAGACAGGAACGTGATTTCTACAGCTCACAAAGCCTTATATATATCCTTAATAACATTGCTGATGAACGTTATGGAACGTGAGCCAATCCAAAATGTTTAATTATGCAGAAAGTATGAGGCGAAGTGTCAAGTGACTTGAGGACTTTCTGAAGTATATGTATCTATAATGAAGTCATCTCAGCTTTGTTTCATAATCCAGGAAGTGCGTCGGTTTGAAGATGAAGTTTTTGCATAATTATATTATTATTAGAAAAGCGGCCGTTTATGACCCTCGGCGTCCGAGGATTTAATTGTTTACTCTTAGACCGTTTATTAGTACAGTTTGTAGTTTAATGGCCATAAAAAAGCTAGGCTTAGTGAGGAAAATAGATATAACAATAATTTTGTACCCACTCAGTCAGACTAAGACAGTGGTCTTAGTCTGGCTGAGTGGGTACAAAATTATGACGACCTCCTCTTACAATTCAGACGTTAAAAAACAAGAGTTTTTTAACATCTGAATTGTAGTTACACTAGTTATGTGCCAGTGGTGCTTAAAAGATTAAGTTGCGCGAGATTTCGTAGGTACACGCTTCACACGCCAAAGCACGAGCCATAAACGAGGCCTAAGAATTCTACGTTCACGACACATCGAGTCAATTTGACTTCTGAATTATCGCGGGATTCTAGACCATAACTTAATTCTCAACAAGAGACTAGGCACTAGTTACAACATTTCACCAAAACAAGCGCCAATACTGTATTATATTAATATTGGTATCTGAATTTCATATTACAATTTAGGCAACGTTTCCAAACCCTACCTGTGCGACTATATAAGGAAAGTCAAGATGGCGTCGCGCTCTATTTTCCTACCACAAAGATACAACAACAACTCCAGTTGTAAGAAGTAACATAAGAAAATAAATGCGTGTATCCCTCACTTCTCTGTTTAATTTCAACTACAAATATTACATGGCGCAGCCGGTAGGATAAGAGAGCGCGACGCCACCTTGACTTTCCTTATATAATCGCACAGGTAGCGTTCGAAAACGTTGACTAATTTGTAATGTGAAATTCAGATACCAATATGAAATAATACATCTATCCCTTTAAAAAAAAAAAAAAAAACAATTGCATTGCAACGTAAACAGGAATACAACAAGGACGTTACATTCTTAAAAAAAAAACATCCTTAAAACTTTTTAACGTAATCTGAAATCCATACTAATATTATAAATGCAAAAGTGTATGTGTGTGTTTGTTTGTTTGTCCGTCTTTCACGGCAAAACGGAGCGACGAATTGACGTGTTTTTTTAAGTGGAGATAGTTGAAGGGATGGAGAGTAACATAGGATAGGTTTTATCCCCGTAATCATCCCCTAAGGGGGTGAAATGGGGGGGGTAAAAGTTTGTATTGAGCTGCGATATAAACGACTTCCACGCGGACGGAGTCGCGGGCAGAAGCTAGTTCTATATAAATTCAATCAATTGCATTCATTGTTAATAGAATACAGTTTAATTTGGTAAAATGTTGTTCACATTTTTGGCACATTCTTTGGAATACAAATACACATTTTTAACGGCTATAGTAGCAACGATATCTCTTCATAAGTATATTATTTTCTATAAAAATATTTGCTTCATTAACCCTAAAAGCTGTGGGTGGGCTCTTTATTTGATTTGAAGCATTTGGGTCCACTACGCTCGATGATATTAAAACGGGGATATTGTGTTTGTACGGCATATGTGAGACTCTCTTGTTCAATTTACGGATTATCCTTCAGTAGCGTGTTTTTTTAATAATTTCTAATAAAAATGTAATGTTTTTGTCCAAAATGTAAATTTGAGACGAGCTATATTGCCGACTGTACTTTTATTGCACAGTCAGCTTCCATTGAGGCGATTCTATCGTGCCCTAACACAACAGGTTTATTTATCAAGTAGGTACAATTGATGGGCTCCTACAGCCACCTTCCGTCTCGTTTATCAGACCAGCTTGATGGTAAAATAGAGCAAGTGGTTAAAAACTACGTGACTTAATACAATCATTGAAAGTTAATTAAAGGCTGGTAAATATATATATGAGTGAATAATATTATTATTTATTTATTTATTTATTTATTTATTTGGAGAACCAACAGCTACAGAAACATATTGACTATATAGATAAAATACAAAAAGCCAATTACAGGTTCCCACCGATAGCATCGCAGTAAACATTTGTGAGATCACTATTTTTACACTGAATTTGTGAGATATTGTAGATACAAATACGATCAAGGTCAAGAACTTTATGTCTATTCAATTTCGTATGAAACTATATCGGTTCTCTTGCCAAAAGCATTATGTCCTATGACAAAATAATGTTTGAATGTATCTCTACCTATGTCTAGCTGTGGACGATTTTTCGGCTAGTATGATGACGATGATGTGTATCTCGAATCGTCTCATTCCATGTTACTTGGCAACACCATTTTTATATTTTTTATATATTTCTACTTTACTAACAATCAAAACTACTCGGAAAATATCAAGCTTTAACTTAAGGAATTTTCGCTACCAATTTTAAATCTGCTTTTGGACCACAGAAAACTGTGATTTCACTAATCTTCATTACTTACAAACTAACAGTGTTATAGACGTTTCATAAAAAATGCTGATTAGACTATCAGTTCAATAGTTTAAAAATCAAATTGTGCACTATGCAAATTTACTGCACGTAAGTTTAGTGCCCTATTCCAATAGTATTTTAGCGGTAACTAACGGTGGAAACAGCGGGGCTATCGTGTGAATTTATTATTTAAATTTTGACGCTCAGAGACCTGAGAAATCTCTAAGAATTATGAATTCTTAATTTTTCTCTTATTTTTTTACCATGTACAACATTGATAATGTAGCTTACTTTCTTATATTGATGTAAAAGTGCCCTTAGGGGCTATTTGCAGAATAATTAGCCTAATTTTTTCGAACGCGATTTTGTTAAATATTAGTTTCTACAGCATCGCAATTGCTGTTAAAGCTAGGCTTAAAATAGCGTATGTTTTATGCACAATATTTCAATACTTTAGTATGAAGGTTACTTCCGTATTTGGTAGGGAAGAATCGGTAAAGTTGTTAATTATATACTTTACAGAGAGCTTATATATAGACTTCTAGATTATTATATAAATACTCCTTGATTTTACGCGGTAGTAATGCGTTCGTACCTCCACGCATCCTGCACCAATCACGGAGCACTCATTGTGGCATCAAATGTTTTGACTTAACACTGACAGCTTACTCAACTGATACCGCGCCGACTCCGCACCGCTAAAGGCCTAAGACAAGACTGAAATAAAATATGCTCTCGCAAAATTTTGTGATCAGCAAACAAAAAACGAATCGCAAACCGAAATTATTTGAAAGGTTCAATAATTTAATAATTCACCCGTAAATATTTAGGTGTCTCGAGGGTATTCCTTAACTTCATTATTTTAAGTGCATATCACGATGGTTCTTGATTTATTAATTTTACTAGGTATAACTTTTGTTTTTCCTTCGTTCTCGTGGGAATACCAACTCGTTTCTGTCTTGTTTCCTGAAGTTACATGGGGTGGGGTTCATACATTTTGCGAATACAATTAATTTTAAATTGACATAAATACCGTTCTGGCCTAGGTCAGTTGTGATAAGCCATGCTCAAGTAAGGCGTGTCTTATTTCATCCGATGTCCGTTTCTGTATCTATGACATTCTAATTGCTAGTACCTAGGATAGCTTCTGAATGAGTAAAATTTGTCCTACTTGGTCACTAGACATTGCAGTTGATATACGTGATGGTAAGGACAGCGTTTCGTACGCAGCGTCATTTTCTGAGAATCAATTCCAGTAGGTAAAAAAAATTTTTTTGGAAAGTAATTAGTATATTGTGTATCTGTGCTTACGCTAGAGGTTTGTTTAAATGTATGTGGATGGGCACACACACACACGCTTAATTAAAGTCGGCGATACGAGATAAATTTAAAACCAAAATAAACAAGTGTAATAAAATTGTTCACAACGAAATAAATACATTATATATGTACAAATAAATTAACAGGTATTAGCGAACTGGCAGCCATCCGGAGCATAATAGTTATTTACGATACAAGTGCCGAAAATAGGAAATTCGCGACGAGTGGTGATAAATTAAAACACGACCGAAGGGAGTGTTTTAAATCGACACGAGATCGGATCGGACAACGTTTTACTGTACATATGGCTCTTTAAAGTTTCGACATATGCACGGAAAGTGCTCTTTGCGCACTAGTGCGGAAAAGTAGCACCATGATGAACTGTAATTTTTTTTTTATAAAACTCCGAAGTAGCAGAATGGTGCACAAGGTTGTCCAAGAGGTTATCCATAAACATTTCTGTTACGACATTAGACAGATAAGCTCCGATGTCAAACATTATGTCGTTTTAATTTATACTCAAGATCTCCTAATCCGATGGGTCACTGAAGCACGTGGCTACTGTCTAGGTATTTAGGAGAAAATGTAATGTAAAAACCAATTTTTGCTCCATTTTCTCTTACTTATGAACTCCGGGTGTACCCGGGCTGTGAATGGATGTAATGCATTTTATAACTGAAAATTACAGAAAATTACAAACATAGTATTTTCCATTATGTGTTCACATTATCTTGCTGTGTTAAAGTTAAGATTGTATACATATTTGATCTTTTCTCGCATCATAAATAATAAAGACGCAATATAATCCTAAACTTCAACTACAGACAGCGGATAATGAATATCTAAGTATATCGGAGCAAAACAGCTTACAAAAACAGACCGCAAACCCACTAACTGAAACGCAGAACGCAACTTAGTACACTGCGAAAAGTTTCAACATTCGAAGCCTACTTTTCGCGCGTAAATAGCCTGTTAACTTGTGTGACAAATGTAATGATCATCTAAAAGCAGGAACCTGTTTCTGTTTTCCGAGGGCGGAAGAAAATGCGGCGGAATTAATTTGTTTACGTCTTACGGCCTACATAATTTCGTAGCAAAATATTATTGCACAGCGTGATTTTAATTTCAATGTTAGGCCCATGAATAAGACATTGTTTGCGTTTCCGTATGAATGGAGTATTGGCAAGCGTGGAACGAAAAGTGGGGCTGTACGAACAGCGGCTGGCAAACAAAATGTTGGGTACGAGGCGCGAACTCCGTGCACATTAAACAGCGGTTTCCGGTATCGCCGTACCGGTAATGTTGCCACTTTACGAACGCCTTACATATTCTGTAAATAAATAGCGTGACGATATAATTTGTAATAATTTCTGCTGGTAAAATTAACAGGGACTGTAGAACCGGTTATTCAATACCTATATTATGTAAATTGTCAAACTATTACCGCTAAAAGAATAATACCTATATTCGAATTAGAGGTATTGTTTTCATTTCGCTTTTGTCTTTATCGCTAAGTGCTACCAATATTAAATACTTGTATTAAATAGCCGAATTCATGTCAATAGTTGACAACTTCTGTTAGACATTATTGCAAGTTTGGAACAGCCGGTTACTACTTTTTTGGGGTTTTAGCAATTTCGTTACCGTGGAGACCAATCATCAGCAAGGTATTAGAGAATTCGTCACCTGAATACAATCTATCAATGGCTCAGTAGTTAGGGTCATTGCCTATAGAGTCGGTTCACCTGGGTTGGATCCCAGAGGCCGGCACGCACTTTTAGAAAGAGGTTTTTAGAATTTTTCAAAACGTATGGAAACTCAAGAAAAATTATAGACAAATATATGAAATATTTGAGAATCATCGAAAAAGAACTATGAGTACGTATAAGAAAAAGAGTTAAAAATTGGGCCACATATCGATTCGTTCCTCGTATTTGTATTAAGAGCCGCTTTCAAAGGCAAAACATATCATCAATGGTCGTGGACTACCAGCTCCTCTAGAGCTATAACCACGACATCAAAATTTAAAGTTAAAATATCTCCGTCTCTGTCGCACTTATTACATTTGATTGACAGCGACGGCGATATACACGCTTTGAGATTCAATTTTCGTGGTACCGCTGGCTACGTGGCAAAAGTAGCTTAAAACCTGTCTTTAATGCACAAAATATGTGTAACGTTGTAACAATACATAGTTCATAGCTGGCTGAAGTTTAAGCTAGTAAATTTAAAAGCAAGTAAATTTTCGATGCATGACATTTATCCGGGATATCCAAATACATATATATTTCGATAACATGTATAAATTGACATTTGTCAAACCGATATTGACTTTGAAATACAGGTAAAGTTAAACCGGTAATAAACCATTTACCCCCCAGTACCTTATTTTTAAGCGGTAGGCAGAATACCGGTAACGGTCCCTGAATAATAATAATGATAAAACTAACTTACCTGTATGTGAAGTTAATATGGCGGACGTTTGGCAGTCCCTACAACTGGGTAGTCAAAATAGGTTATTTTGGTATCTTTTTTACAGATTAACAGTTATTCTTTAAATAATTCGTGATAATGGCCGTGAATTGGAAAACATCACAGCATATATGTTAACATTAATCGCATCGAATTGAGCAGCGAAGCATAATTAGTATATTGCAGCACTCTTGAATGGTTAGGTACAGCCATAAGCAAAAGGATGAACCTAAGTCCCTAAATAATATAAACAATAAATTAAGTCAGATGTTACTGACTATTGTAGTTTATCAGAAGTAATTTAACTCTTAATGTGTCATAAGTAAGTAACATGCCATTCAAACAGTAATTCATTATTGAGGGTGTCAAATTAAACTGACTATCTATAAAATACGGGTTTTTTTGGACTGCATGACCTCGCAAGATCACATCGGAATACAACTCTGATGTTCGGTTAATCTCGGTTATATTAGTCAGACAAACACGCGAAGCATCTATAACACCTCTTGTGTCTGTCAAGGGTTGAAATATTTCCTATTACTTCAGTTTGTTTTTATGGATATATTTAAATAAATCCTTCCTGAATGCCGAGTTCTGATGTCGACATTTTGAAATTTTGAGTTTCTTTCTTTCGTCACTTGACTTAGGTAAAAATGTGTAATTCTATGACATCGTGTATTATTATTTCGCTTTGACACAATGATTTGTGATTTCGTTTCTATGTCCCGGTGTTATTATGATTACACTTCGGTGTAATTTTTTATATCTGGGGCGTCATGCTAGAACATGTTTTGAAATACTAATTTTGATCACTTACTTTTGACGTTGACTGTACTTATGTCCATTTTTTTCATATCATTGTTTTATTGTAGATTCAAATATATTTTCCAATCACAGAAGCTTTTGTAACCAAGACAAGTCTAGTTTTTCCTCTGGGTTCGAAGGACAGATATTTCAGTCGATTTTGTATTTAAAACTAGTGCCTACGCCAAAACTACTACTTCAAAACGCCAAAGTTAGGTTACAACCGGGAAAACGCGAGGCTGTGATGATTCGCATGTATTTCCTCAAGGTAAAAGGCCACTGGGTGACTGAGACGATGTCGGACGTCGAGGACATAGAGCGCGAGCGCCGCGCGCTGTGCGTCCGCTGTAACATGTTGGCCCGCAGATTCGCACGCTGTGGTGGGGAGGTCAAGCTAACTTTATTTTAGGCTTTTTGCCAAACCTTTTACACGTGCGGTCTGTGGACTAACTTTACTCAGCGGGCTTATGATGTTCGGGCTGCCACGGTACTGCAGTGCGTCGACAATGTTTGCGGAGGCGCACACGGAATGCTTTTTACCATCATGAGGAAACGATGTGCGTCTCTCCTCAATGCTAGCTAAATGCATGATAGCCCACCGCTGGGACTCGCCGCTGCTGCAGCGTTATGTGCAACTGCATGCGCCTGTAATACCGGTGCCCAGGCGCCTTTAATTTAATTTATGTTTAGCTTAATTATAGAACACTAACCATAGCCCAAAGTTTGTAATGTAACCTCTAACACTATGGATTTTATAGTCCGAAATAAATGATTTGTATTTGTATTTGTAAAAGGTATGTTTTAGGCTACATGCGAATTTATACTGACACGTAAATGTAGTCCGCAGGAGCATTTCGCTGAAAGAACAAGTAAATTGAAGAAACGATGCGTGAGTACCTACTTGCTCAACACGCTAACACTCTGAAAACAAATAAAAGTCCCTTTGCAAGCGACGCACGTTCTCCGCCTGTTTTTTCTCAGGCAAATAAATCTTAATGAAATATATACTGTTTAAAGTTTCTTCCTCTTGTAAACAGCTTTCATATAAACCGCATCCACTATTTATGACATTGCACGCATTATATGTGTCTTATCATCGTTGAGTCGGAACAGAATATTTATTCCGTTATAATATATCTTCTTTACGTTTGTTTCTAAAGGTTCCATCCCAAATTGCTTTTTTAGGGTTCCGTACCCAAAGGGTAAAAACGGGACCCTATGATTCGATGTCCGTCCGTCTGTCTGTCACCAGGCTGTATCTCAAGAACCGCCATAGCAATTTTCACAAATTATGTATTTCTGTTGCCGCTATAACAAGAAATACTAAAAACAAAATAAAATAAATATTTAAGGGGGCCCCCATACAACAAACTTTTTTTTTTACTGTTTTTATAGATAATGGTACGAACCCTTCGTGCGCGAGTCCGACACGCACTTGGCCGGTTTTATTTAAGCTTCAGTTCTATTTTATAAATTAGATATATATATTTTCGTAATGAAACATATGTAATATTATATTGTATCGTCCTCACTCTGTAAAATCTGTTTCAACATCACTCACAACACAACAACAGACAAGTACTTATCAGATATTATGTTTGATTGAAAAGTTCCGTGAATATTATTATTATTCAATCGAGACTATTTCTGATCTAACAGATTCTTGTAATATTTTTAGCTCCATCATCTTGTGAAGATTTATTGCTAAACAATGTTCGCTGATTATGAATGCTCTCGATTGAAGTTTGTGCTTTTTATAATTATATAAGCAAACCTTCGCGTCGTATATGTATCGGCGAAAATCATGATGTGTTTCCTCGTCTAATAAAACATTTCATACAATTTTAAGAAGAAAAAGATTGCTGTTCGTTATTCTGGGATACAATTCGACAACATCTTACAAGTTAGGAATAGGGATGCGGACTAAGATTTTTTTACGATGCCATTCGAACCAGTTTTTGGAGAGGAACAAATGTTGAATGTTATGTTTGTATGGTAGCAACTACAAATTAAAGAACATAAATACCCAAAAATGTTGACACAAAGATTGACGCCGCTGGCGGCAGCGGAAAACGCTTCATACTGATGACGTACCCACGTATGACGTCACTTGTACAAAGTAGTTGTATCATTGTATGGAAAATCCGGTAAATTGTTGTTTCGGTCGCGAAATACTGCGTTTAAGTACATAGTTGTCATACAATTTTGTTTCTATAAAAGCGTAAGGATTCTATTGGCAGCTTAAAATTTACTCTTGGACAAAAAAAAAACATCATTTATCTAAACTCTCGAGGTTCATATCTTTTTATGATTTTAATTACATTTTATAATTTTTACTTTATTACGATAATGTGATGGTTTACTATCCATTTAGCATCACTACGTTATCAATTTGAACATGAGGCCGCATGCCTATTGGATTCAGCTAATTATTAGTGTATGATTTTAAAACGTTATAAAGATAACTAAAATAAGATTCAAATAGGCACATGCTAGAATGTATGAGCATATTCAGTATAGAGTATACGTATATGAGCGGTGGAAGTAAAATAATACTCTTCGTTACATGCACAGAAATCGTCTGAGTATTTATCTATGCATCGCAATGTAGATCGGCAAACGCCTTGTGCTAATTGACTCGTGTTCACTAATAGACCAATTTGGCGAACGTTATGTACCAGCCATTTATAATGCAAATTCCGCTCAGCTGTTACCGGCGTGTGGTCGTAGGGAAAACTGCCATTGATCGAATAAATAATATAACGTCTTCGTCGTCGGTCGGGTCTGTTTGCGTTCTTGAATAATGCGGTGGACGCTGTTCGCCGTAATGGTCCTTAGAACTCGTACAATAGTCGATCGAAATTGTCATTTGGTTAAGGCTTGGTGCTATTGACTGATATTTACGGTTCAAGCTACAGTCCTAGGGTTATTAGGGTTCGATAGGTAAAGCAATCTTGCCTGGCATGCACGTACCGGAAAGCTTTTTATGCGGATACTTTTTATTCGACCATAAATAGATCTCTTAAATTATAAAAGGCAGACCAATGCTTTTACCATGATATGTCTTACTAAAATAAACACAAGTGTATTACGATGTTCAGTTGCGAAGGTCGCGCACGTGTATAATAAAAGTATTGTTACATCCATATTTCATACCTTGGCGGGGTCTTGATGGTTGCCGGTGGCGTAGACGGAGGCGCGCCGCCCGAGCAGCGTGCGACTAACGATGGAACTGCTGCGACGCCCCGACATGCGATCTTGAGGAATCGGCAGCATTTTGCAGTACGTTTATCTTCTTCCACTCAAATCACTTTCACAAAATTGTAATTTCATCTGTTTCTAAGAATTACTTTCAAATAAGTACGTCAGCTAGTTTAACTCCTAAATTAATTAAGTATATTTATAGGCACATTAATTTTACTCTAGCAACAGCTGTTTGATTTTTTGTTTGTTTTTAGCAGATATCCTAATGATTTATTATGTTTTGTAAATGCTGCTGTTACCTGAAACAAACAAAGTAAACATAGTAATGATATTTGTTTATTCATGTAAATATGAAACAAACGGTCATACACACAACATTGTTACATTTTTCTCTCTTAACTGTAGACCATAGGTTACATTATTAGATACAAAAACATTTATAAAGGATGTAGCACGAGAAAAACATGGTAAGTACCTATATTAGCTTGAGTTTAGCCAAAAGATTTAAGAGTTACATTGTTTCACGCGTTTTACGAAATAGATAAGGATGTTACGCTTTCAATAATTTTGAATACACGTTTTAAATACATTTTTTATACTCGTCGACTTTAATGTTTGAGTTAAGATTTCGTACACAAAACTAAACTAACTAACATACTTTTTACTATGGAGCTCCCAACTCAACATTTTACAACTGTTTCTTTAGACAACTAAAATAAATTCGACCAAACACGTGGCGCCTTTACTGAACTATAATGAATTTGGCCATTGGCCTATTGATAGGACGTTGTCTTGACTACAGAAGAAAGGAAAAGACATCAACGACAAAAAAGAAAAAGCCGTTGGCTGCACTTCGTTTCAGTAGGGCTTAGATTTTCAATAGATACCAAGTTTGTTTAATAGTTCAGTTGACTCGTAGAAAAAGTATTGTATACAATAGTTATATAGTTATCTTTTTAAGTCTCGTACCTTAATTAGGCCTAAACATGGTACTCGACTGAAAGAGCATGCATTATATAACGATTGCATAAAATACTATTTAATGAACCTATGGTGCAGTTAATTATGGCTACATTTTTTACTATGTCACATGCACGCTTAATAAACATATTTTTCGAATAGTTTGTTCTAAAAACGGGGGATGGAGAATAAATATTTTTATCTGAGATGACATCGGCGTTCTTTATTACCTACGGGGGGGGAAAGGGTTTTTTAATTTTTTTTTTATGTTGATAATTAAAGCAATTCGCAAGTTTTCACTCCTGCCGGCACTCCCGGAGTGCTACCCGGTCGTTTATTTTTGGTAACTTTTATTATGTCTATATGAATGCAGTTTTATTTAATCGTATGGTATACATTATTTTGGCCTTTGATGTTGTCACTCCTTAGTACACGTGCAGGGTTGTGGTAGGTAGCTCCTGCGGACGCGAGTAACAGTTGTCCCCCTTTGTCAAGTGAGTGGGCAACTCGACTGTTAGAAGTTCTTAAGCCGCTCGAAGGCCTCTAACTCGGCTTAACGACTACTGTCATAGACAGCAGCCGGGATCAACTGCCTTCCAAAGCACGGAAGCGCTCATTTATATTAACCACTCTAACATCAGGCGGTAACCCATCCAAAGACTGACCGTTGCCATCTTTGCTTAACCTGCGTTATAGTTTCCGACTCGCAGGCGCCGCGAGGCTATGAGCGCATGAATGCTCTAATATGATGTCATCCCATTACACAATACAATTGGTAATTACCTACTTTTTGCCTTAGAAAATAACAAGCTTCATGTAATAAGAAATTTAGATTATGAATATGTACTAAGGAAGTTCTTCGATAACATCGTCGATGTAGTTTTTAGATTCAAGTGCATGACAATCCCGCTAAAAGATCGAAATCTCGCGTCAGTTATTCCTTTTTCAACACACCTGCTCGTAAAGTAGGTCTTATTACAGCGTATTTACACTGATAATGCAGAATATTACCCATGCCGTGCCTTTTACATTACATTATCGCACTAGTGCCTTTTCATTACATATCTTTTTAAATATTAGCAAGAAGTATTAATGTTTCGAAAACAGCTATTAAGTAGTTATTTGCGTAAATATAAAAGTCAATTCAAAATGTGATAAATAATTAAAGAATTTCATGAAACTGCTTGTTAGCTTGTTGGTATTTATATTTTGACGGTGTATTTTTACCTATAAATACCCAATTTCAAAATTTATAAATATGTGGCTGATTAGCTACTTTGCCGGTGCCCTTATCTCAGAGCCTTATCACACTTGCAATTTGCGAGCGTGTTTTCTATACAATTATCAGTCGCGGCGAACACGCTGCGTGATCGCCTTCATACAAAATACGCTTGGAAATCGCAAGTGTGATAAGGCTCTCAGACTTGCGCGCGCATGCAGCGCTGAGCGCGCGAAAAAATAAAATTACGGCCGCCATCTTTTAAATGGGTTTCTGTTTGTTAAGTTTATTCACAGTATTGCATTTCGTTAGTGTTGTTTTGTAAAATGTCGAATTTAGATAACGAAGAATTACTTATCGAGTGTACGCCGCCAGATATCATAGTTGAAGCGCAAAATGCGAGTGATAGTCTTTTGCCCTCAAAATCAAAAGATAAATACATGCAAGCCTACGCAAATTTCATTCATTGGAAAAATAGCAAAAATGCAAGCTCTTTCTCAGAGAACGTGTTCATGGCTTACTTTAGTGAACTGGCGAAGAGGTATAAACCTAGTTCGCTTTGGTGTATATATTCTATGTTGAAGAGTACCGTGCAGAATAAAAATGCAATTGACATCAAAGCGTACACCAATCTAACTGCATTCTTGAAAAGACGTTCAGACGGCTTTTACAGTCGAAAATCCAAGGTTTTAACACCTAATGAAGTGGAGAAGTTCATTAAAGAAGCACCGGATAATCAATATCTAGCGACAAAGGTCAGTTCCACTATTTAGTTTTGTATTCATTATTATAATATTTGTAGGCGGTATTGTGAGTGTTGATATAATAGGAACTAAGTACGATTATTATAACTTAATTATGATTTTATTTATTTTCAGGTCGCATAATATTCGGAATTACTGGTGCCTGTAGGCGTCAGGAATTAAACAACATTACGACAAAAGATATAGAGAATCACGGAGAGATGCTACTTGTCAAAATTCCGAACACTAAAAATAAAATATCTCGGTCATTTACTATTCACGGACCATTTTATGAAATAGTGAAAAAATATGAAAGTTTACGTTCAACAAAAGGAAAATCTGACCGGTTCTTCCAAAATTTTCAAAACGGCAAATGCACGAGTCAGCCTATCGGAGTGAACAAATTTGGATCGATGCCTAGAGAAATTGCCAAGTTTTTAGGCTTACCACAGGCTGACGCTTACACCGGACACAGTTTTAGGCGGACTTCAGCTACATTGCTGGCTAATTCAGGAGCCGATATATTGACTTTAAAACGCCATGGGGGATGGCGATCTAATAATGTCGCCGAGTCATATATTGAGGACTCCATCCAAAATAAAGCCGACATAAGTGCCAAAATAACACAAGCAATCCATTTGGAGCCACAATCCAAGAAGTTCTGCCCTGAACCGCGTCCTTCCACCTCATATGCCAATGATGATTTGGGATTTCATACGTTTGCTAATGATGAAACGCAATGTTCTTCTACCTCCTTTCAGAATGTTGCATTATCACCGACATTTACAGTTACCCAAGAACAAAGCAATGAAATAATTAATAATACAATTAAACATACAGTACAAATGCCTCATAAGGCGGTAGCATATCATTTCAATAATTGTACTTTTAATAACTGTTTCAATAATTAAAGTTTTTAAATAAATGTGAACTTTTATTTACTTTTCCTCGCAAGTGTGTTGAAAAACGTCGTATGAAACACGTGAGCATTGGTCATTACACTTCTCGTCTCCATTAAGCCTGAGCCGAATCGAGTGTAATGACCAACATAATGTACTATTCTCTCAGTAACTATTGACACAATTAAATCTATGTGTAAGACGTAATCACGTGCGGGGTACCTAAATTCAATGATTGACATTTACATGTATGACATTAGATCATCCAAGCTGATGTTGAACAGCTTCTAACGTCACTACTGGTTATAAAACGTGTATATGTCGCAGGGAAATAGCCCAAACAGAGATTTGAACATTAACCCTGTAGGTTAATAAGACATTTAAAGAAGTTGTAGCCCGCTGTGTACCTCTGGTGTGTGTGTGGACCTCTGTACTAGGTTACCTTTTTACAACATATTTTATGGGTGAGAAAAAGTTTGTGTATTTAATTAGCGCGTCCCCGGTTTAAAGACAAATTGACTTTGTCGCCGCTTCAGCGCTTGTGACGGGAAAAATGGGTCGTATATTACCTCCGGTCGGTTCCTGTAACCTTTGGATTGAGTGTAGGTGTAAAAATTAATATCCAGGGAATCTAGGTAGTGGCCTATACGTGTAGTTTAAGCTGAGCTGGGCTGCTAAATGTGTTGTAATTTTATTTATTTTATACAGACCATAAGGCCCATGATTACATATTATATTATATACCGTACAAACGTTTATAACTTGTATAACTGCGATGTGTTACGCAACTTCGAATGCCGGAACTTGACTCCTGTCGGCCAAAATTTTTCCTTGGTGAAGGTTGATAAGATGATGATGGAACTCTCATCAGAATCACAAATTAATAAATCCACGTATGTAATGGGCATCTGCGTCAAGTAAATACCAGCCAAGACTTAGGGCGAATATTCATCGGAGATGTGCGGAGATGTGTTTTCATGTATTTGTAACGAGGCATGTTTGACATCTTGGTTGTCTTAGCACCTCTCTGGATATTGACCTATAAGATGGTTCGACGACCAAACATAACATTTTTGACATTCGCAGGCTAACGGCGTGATATTTTAAGAAACTTATGTAACACACTTTCATTCATTGGCTTTCCATTTGCGCGAAATTCCCCGTTTCCTAGAATAAACTTGTTTACGATTATTCTCAAATTATTCTAGTTTATAGAAGTTTATTCTAGGAAATGGGGAATCACGCGCAAATAGAAGGCCAACTTATGAAAGATTGTTACATAAGTTTCTTAATGTATCACGTCGTTAGCCTGCGAATGTCAAAAGACGTTTTGTATGGTCGTCGAACCACCTTAGCGTATCAGACCAAGTGCGCTATACAAATGTCATATCACTGTCATATCGATACTTCGAGTCAAATAGCGGCTAACATTGAACTACGTACGTAAACCATTCATTAAACTGCAAATCTTATCACCACGGAGATTGTACCACTAACTATTGATATTGACTTTATGTAAATCATTAATTGAAGATGTGGAAACCACCTCACATAGGTACCTAAATACACACACGTACACACACTACACCCGAGTCGTATCGTAGAAGCCGCACGCTAGCTTAATCATGAAAACCTATGCATATATTTAGTTGTTGCTGCATTAAATAGATCTGGAATCCTTTTAGATTGATCTGGATTATAAAAATCGCTATGCATAAGGCCAAGTTTTCTTTTATTTCATAATCTCAACCTTAACTTTAAATTTTGCCGCACCATTGGCCAATTTCATCACGCTTGCACCAAAATCCACTCAGAAATTAAGAAGTATCTCGCAAAAGTAAAATTGATAAGCATTGTAACTATATTTACTGACTTTCAAGATCTCCGAATAATGTCAAATAAAGGTCACCTGACATTTAATTGAAGTACCCATCTGTTTACTATTAGTACAGTCGATATTGTCTTACCTCGAAATCCCGGGGAGTTTGATGAAATTTCGTGCGAATGTTCGTTGAAAGCCCTGTTTTCGTCTCCCAAAAGTCCTCGGGTCAGGACCTTGTGGAATGGCCGCCATCTTGGAAAATGTGCTCCATTCTTAAGAAATTCAGATTTTGTTCCAAAACTACATACTCTATGAAAACATGGTCTAGAGGAACATTTTGCACAAGCCTGTAGTTGGTACACAACCATGTTGAAAAAACGTGTCTTGATGGAGAAAAATGCATGCAATGATGAGATTTTCCCTCAATGTCCTTCCAGGTTTAATTTTGTTATATATTGCATGCCGGGATTGCGAGGTAAGAGACAATAACGACTGTACTATATTTCTCTTGACTACTGACTGATCTAATTCAAAGGTCGTTGTAAAAAACTTCTCCCGACTTTGCTGGCTAACCGGGCATAAATATTATTATCTCGTGCATGTATGAGAAATTCACGTTTACGTCATAAACAACCGTTTAAGTGTCGTAAATAAAGTAAAGCGTGCACTTAGCCCATAAAGCGAAGGCTCGTCGCGAGTGGAGTAATGTTTTTTTCTCTAGGATTTGCGAGTCTCGCAAATGGGCCTGAAAGCTTCAGAACAGCTCATTTGGTGCGGATTTTTCCACGCTGATAGGTACGGGTTAAGTACCGGTGCCTGGGATGCAGGGGGCGCATTTGCCTAATTTGCAAAGCGTGTATCGCATACAAACATCACGTTAAATTTGCATTCCAAATTCGAAATTAGATAGGCAGATCTGGTAAATACATAAAGTATAGAAAAAGGAGAAATTTGATTTGTAATAAGCGCCGTGATATTGCAAGTTAGAAATTGTGACAAGTATTACTTATCTAGGCGTCATTTAGCTCGATTTTAGCTAATTATAACAAGGAACAAATCAGAGATTAAACATCAGGATTTTACGGGCTGATCTTCGAATAATTACTAAGCACTTTAAATTGTTGAACAAATTGACACTATAGTAATAGAAAGTGACTCAAGACGAAAAAGGGCCGCGATTTCACAAGACAAGGGAATACTCGTATCCCAAGGTTATCGTTTTACTTTAATGTCTCTGTCATTCTGGTTTTAATGACACACATGAAAGTGATGACAAAATGCCGGGGACTTCATATTAGGTCATCTCGAATTAGTCATAAAATTTTCGATATCACCAACTTTTAAAGAACCAAGTCAAATTGCTCTAATTTGGTCTGGATTTAACACTTATGAGTGTATACTGGTCTTAGGGCATAATTTAGATCCTGGATTTATTGTCACGCGCGCAGGGAAAAGGACGTATAAACTTGTGAGTTTACCAGAAGGTGGGATTAAGCTTCGGCGAACTAGAAAAGTATATTGTTTAGATACGAGTCATTATTAAAACCTATAGATAGTGATCGCTACCTCTCTTTCTTTAAACCTCTAAAACACGTCCTACAAATTGCACCTAACGCGATAATAAAAATAATAAGCAACCCGATGCAAAAGACAGCGCAAGGCATCTATCCAACACCAATTACTTCCAGCGCTAAACATAAAACACCGTGAGTGTCGCAAGCAGCGGTGCCCTCGTTAACCTCCGGCCTCCGGTAAGCCGGACTGGATCGGCGTCGGACGGACCGTCCGGCGGTCCGGCCGAAAGCACGTGCAAATAAACGACCCCCTTTACACTCGCCTCTTCGTTGGTTTCGAAATAAAGGGATACGACTCTTCATGCGAGATTGCGCGCGATGTTTGTATTTATTTTTACGTGGCTTAGTTTTGGTTTAGTGTGGCCTGAATAGAGAGCTATAATTCAGTAGTAAATAAATCATGATTGATAGGGATGACATATTTGCGTGTAAGGGTTTTATGAGTTAAAATGTTATGATAAAATGTAGGTGAGAATAGTTATTTGTTATGCAAGGCTGCAAAGTTGTTTGGCGCAAGTCGTTGTATTGAAAGCCGAGCTAGCGAAGGATTGTAAGATTGAACCATGAGCGAAGCGAATGGTTCAATAGTACAATTCTGAGCATAGCGAGGCTTTCAATACAACGACTTGCGCCAAACAACTTTGCTGCCGACCGAAAAACTTTTGCCGCGAGGAAAATTGTAAATGAAATAAAAGTCATTTGGTCCTTTTACTCGTTTTCAATTAAGACTTGTTTACATCTCATCAAGATCAAAGCATTTTATAATTATTAAATGTAACATTAACATTTTTGCATCTTTAAATAATTCCAGCTTACCTACATTACAAAAGTCAAAGTATTGTTGGGTACTCACGGGTAAACTAAGGCTCAAATACGCATATTTTACTTTTTCCGCTCACTTAGCATTCATTAAAATTCATATATGTATATCTTCTGCACTAAAAACTATAAATAACTTCTATTATTTTGATTTTACTATATCTTTAGAACAAAATAAAGCAAAATTAAATGTACTTATATGATATTTTTCCTAAATTATTTGTTAAACAGTGCGTTCCAAACTTGCACGAAGCGAAACATTTTGAAAAATAAAACTACATTAAAATTACTTACTTGTATTATCCTTATAAGTCTAATTATTAATATTTCATATGTAAGTAATTAAGAAAGAATTAAGTATTAAAAAATAAATTTTATCAAAATAATAATAGTGAATTATTATAAGTTTCTGAATGCAGCTCGCAGGCTAACGACCTCTCATTCTGTATAGAAAAAAGTTGGATCTCACGATTGACCGTCACGTTCCAAATTCAAAAACTATAATGAAATAGTAGAATACTGCAGAGGCCGTGAAGTAAGGGATTGCTGGACGAGATTGGGGTAGACGGCCGAGTCGTAGACGAGGCCGAATACAACGAGTCCAGCAATCCCTGTTCCGGCCGAGGATTGTATAGTACTTTTCTCAAACGATGTGAGGAAATATTGAAATTAAAATAAATACTAGGTAATCAATTAAATAATAGGTAATTTGCGCCTTTTTTATTTTTTAAACATGCCATTTGAACAAGCCGTTCGAGCACCATGTTTAACCGCACATAAAGTATAGTACCATAGATTATTTTTATTTTTTCTATGAAGCAAGTATGCTTACAGTGTCTAGTGGTGGTTGGCAGTATGTAAATTTTCCTTTGTCAGTTTAATATTAGTAAGCAAATTTAAAAAGTTAGAGTAGCGGACAATAATGGTTTTACTTAGGGTTTTCATACATTACTTCTTGGCGTAAGGCCAAGAAGTAATGTAGGGAGCCATAAACAAGAAACTTCACGTCTTCATTTCGTGATATTAACGCGTACATTTCCGAGCATGTTTGAGAAAAAGATATAATGGACTTTCGGGGGCAGATTTTGAGCGATAAAGCAAGCCTGTCCGAGCCGGTGAGGTGAAAAAATAAACTATTCTTAAGAATAAAATAAAAGAAAGAACTGGCCTAAAACCGAAAGCTTATAATTTGTACCTCTTTTTTGCTGCAGGTGCTGAATTTAACTGTTCTGATACTGCAACAGTCTTCTCATGTTAAAACCAATTCATCAATACATAGGTACAATAGGTACGTAAATGCTACCTAAATAACTCACTCAGCACCGAAATCGGTAGTTACACTTAGGTATGCGTCACTACGCATACCTAAGTACCTATTGTAGTATTTGGTCACTACCAAATACTACAAAAACAATAAAGTAGATATCACAGATATTTCGCGTTTGTGGAATTAGAATAAACACACAATAAAGTGGGAAGTTGGGAACGCTCAGAATAGTTGAGCCGCCGAAATAGCTCAATAAAAGGATGTTTTTACTGCCTCGCTAACTAGTTACGAGCAGTTACCTACTTCTGAATATAATATAACATTGCATAGATAACTGTGATCAAACTAGCAGTAAGTGAAAATGAAGAGAAGTTTAATGAAACTTGATTTTGTTTTGTGTAGTTTTTGACCTTTATTTATTTCACGCTTTCGAACATCAAACTAATCTTAGTGGGTAGATATATAGATAGTGAGAGGGATCTCGTATAATAATTTTATCTTTATTTCTAAATGTGTATAAAGACGTAATGTTTCCGATTTCAAAACTGCTTTCACCCATGCGTAGAATCTGATAGACCTTCAGGATTTATTTAATCGTATGGCATACATTATGTTGGCCTTTTTAAAGTTTGCTACTCTTTAGTACCACCTTCAGGATGGAGGCTATATTTTATCCCGCGGCTTCACTTTTGTCTTTAGGAAGGTACTTATGCGGGCAGCTAGACCATAAGAAAATATAATAAAGCGGTTATATTTGTGACTGTGTGATTAGATACGTTTGCTAGTCTATGTGTAGGTGTAGGGGTAATTACCCGAAATGACTCCTTATATTTATAAATTTACTAGTTGATGCCCGCGGCTACGCCCGCGTGGTTATAGGAAAATGTAACATATTGAATTTTCCCGTGGGAATTACATATTTTCCCGCTGGAAAAAGTAGCCTATGTCACTCTCCAGCTTCTAAACTATCTTCATACAAAAAATCACATCAATACGACGCTCCGTTGCGACGTGAAAGAAGGATAGACATACAAACACACACACTTTCGCATTTATAATATTAGTAAGGATTTCGCTAACTTAAGGAATGAACCGCCCATCTCTACATTTTATCTCGCTGCTCCGTCTGCGCTGTCACGAGTGCCGCGGTGTCACCACGCTTGGGCAAAAAGAAAATTGCTAGTAGGTAATTACTCTCTTGGTTGGGGAAGTGAACCGCATGGAGAATTGATATAATCAAAAAAACACAAAATGAAAATGATTTCGGTTTTAAAAGCTTTTATAGACGATAAAATGATTTCGGTTTTAAAAGCTTTTATAGACGATAAAATAGATCGCTCGTTTGGAACAACGCTTTGACGAAAGCGGGCAACGATACAAAACTAATTGAATACGGATTATACATTATGAATGTATCTTTATTGAACTAGTTTATTGATACAATTTGGGAGCGGATATTATTCAGCAGATTAAACGATTATATTCAGATTGTGGTTCATTGGATCCACTAATTTAGCTGTTTTATTATAAATGAAGTTCCTAATGTGTTCTAAGTGCAAAAAGATTAATACGGCCATAGTCAAAAAAAAAATTATACAGTAGGACCTTAATGTTAATTATTGTTATCTTTATTAAATTTTCTTCTTAGGCTAGGTTTTTACAATAATTATAAAAAAAGTAAAATATAAAACTATACATACAAAACATAAAATCAATATAAAAACCTAACTTAGGGTACCGCCGGTAGCGAGGCCCTAAGCTTATATTATGCTCTTAATATTAATATTGTTAATGCAATCAAGTCTTATGCATACTAGAGATGGGCCGACTACGGGTTTGGCCGACTAGTCGGCTAGGCCGATCTTGGACTTCGGCTAAGTTCGGGTGCAATTCGTTTCGCTATGCCGTCGCGCTGTCTGCATGCGTTCAAAGTACCAAATGTGATAATAAATCTGTATTTGAGTAAAATAATGGTAAAAAATGCCAGTTTACTTATTCTATGTCTCGGTTTCCTGTGATCCATAAAGTGCCGACTAATCGGCACATTTAGCCGACTAGTCGCCGACTAGTCGCCGACTAGTCACCGACTACAAATGAGGCCGGATAGTCGGCTTTTCCAGACTAATCGGCGACTAGTCGGTACATCTCTAATACATACATATTTTTGTCGCTTTAGCCGTATCGATCTTATAGTAGTCCATGTGGTTATTTTTCGTTTTAAATTTGACGACCGGTTAGTCTAGTGGGTAGTGACGCTGCCTACGAAGCTGAAGGTCCTGGGTTCGAATCCCGGTAAGGACAAATATTTTTGTTATGAGCATGAATATTTGTTTCTGAGTTTTTTTAACTAGCACTAACTCAAAAGAATATTCATACTGGGCCAAATCAATGGGAAACGCACCAGAGATCGGATTCCCACGAGGTGGTCTGACACCATCAAGAAGGCTTGCACTTCTATGCATAAAGAAGCTCACATGACCCCTACTTGACCCCGTCGTATGATTTGTCAGACATGGGGGAACAACAAAGAACAGAGATGAAGGCTTAGTTGTGAGTGAGTTAGAACTCACCGGAATAGAATAAAACCGGTTTATTTACATGTCCCAGTAAAATGTGGTAGTAGGTAAGTGAAATATGTGCAACAAAACAAAATTATATGACCTGAACGTTTAATGGGGGTACGTCATGGAGGAGGATAAAAAGAGATAAGTACAATTATTTTTTTTGTGATTATATGCCGTAAGCAGTCTAATGTTATTTTTAATAAAACTGGGCCTAAGTATATGTATATAAGTGACAATGCAGCGTCGTTAACGAAACTGATTATCTCTATTAAGCAAACAAAATCTTAAGCAGGTAACAAAGCCTGTGTCATAAATAGGGAAGGAATAATTCCGTAATGTAATATGGAATCGAGCAAATATAGTGCTGAAATGTTCGCTCTCGTTCATTGTTAAGGGATTTAAATGACGTCACCGTCTTTAATGAGATCGGTCGTCAAAGCAACGTGTTTCAGGTATTCTGAGAAGGATAAGCGAACATCAAACGAAGAATCATCTGCTGCTTACCTTCGCGGTGCTAGTGGGCGGAATAATATTGGAAAGCATGGGTACAACAATGGGGTCGGCGGTATGTTGTGTTGCGTTCCGTGGGTCACGTACGGCGCTGTAGGTGTCTGTCTGACACCTCGGCATAATGCTGAGACAGCGACCGATTCACTGCCGCGAAGACACACACATTATGTGTAAATTGTATTGTATTTGTACTCCCTTTGTCTCTGTGTGTCTTTTGCGTAGTGAATAAATGTCTTCTTTCTTTCTTTCTTTCTTTCTTTACAAGCACTTTTTGAACGAGGAATAAAAAGGTGATAAATCCCACTTGTACTCAAGGTTCCCGTGCCCAATTCGTGTATGAAGCTACACGTACCTACATAATTAAAATAATTTTATACTCCGACGGTGGCAAGCAGCGTGCGCGGTCTTCCTGATGGTAAGCAGACACGGTACATGGACACTGATTTCAGAAGAACAAGCTCGTTGCTAACCATTTATTGATTTGAGGATACCTGAATTTCAGTTTATTATTTACTAGCTTCTGCCCGCGACTCCGTCCGCGTGGAACTCGTTTATATCGGGTCCATACAAACTTTCACCCCCACTTCATCCCCTTGGGGGATGATTCCGAGATGAAAACTATCCTATGTCCTTCCCCAGGACTCAAACTATCTCTATACCAAATTTCATCCAAATCGGTTCTGCGGTTTAAGCGTGAAGAGGTAACAGACAGACAGACACACTTTCGCAACTATAATATTAGTATGGATTATAGTATGGATTAGTAGGGATTATGAGGTAGAATTTCCGAAATAAGTAAGCACTGTATAGGTACTAAAGTTGGATATCCGCTGTGCACACAGTATAAAATCCCATTTTAATTGCCATTCTCACCGCTGCTGCGCACAGTGCTACCCGCGCCGGTTTCATTGCGGCTTAACACACTACGCTCAAGAGCAATCAGAACGGGTAGGAACACTTTATACAACTGTGTCTGAGCAGAACTATGTTACATAGATCTCTCATTTGGGCTGGTAACCGTTTATATAAAGACTAGCTTCTGCCCGCGACTCCGTCCGCGTGGAACTCGGTCATATCGTAGCTTTATACTAAACGTTCACCCGCCATTTCATCCCCTTAGGAGATGATTTCCGGAATAAAAACTATCCTATGTCCTTCCCTGGGATCCAAACTATCGTCATACCAAATTTCATCTCAATCGGTTCAGCGGTTTAAGCGTGAAGAGGTAACAGACAGACAGAAACACCTTCGCACTTATAATATTACTAGCTTCTGCCCGCGACTCCGTCCGCGTGGAAATCGTTTATATCGCAGCTCCATGCAAACTTCAACCCCCCATTTCATCCCCTTAGGGGGAGATTTCCAGGATGAAAACTATCCTATGTCCTGTCCCGGGATTCAAACTATCTCCATACCAAATTTCATCGCAATCGGTTTAGCGGTTTAAGCGTGAAGAGGTAACAGACAGACAGACAGACAGACACACTTTCGCATTTATAATATTACTAGCTTCTGCCCGCGACTCCGTCCGTGTGGAACACCTTTATATTGTACCTCCATACAAACTTCCGCCCCCCATTTAAGGGATGATTTCCGGCATAAAAACTATCCTATGTCCTTCCCCGGGACTCGTACTACGTCTATACCAAATTTCGTCGAAATCGGTTCAGTGGTATGAGCGTGAAATGGTAGCAAACAGACAGAGTTACTTCCGCATATATAATACTTATTACTTATTATTATTATGAGATCGGGATCATTCTAGGAATCGAAAAGCTGACAATTAAGTAGCACTTTAACGAAAGTATAAGGTAAAAAAACATAAGTAAAAATCCTCTTCTGTGTAGTAGTAGCCAGCTTGAATAAATATTACCCTCGTAGGTTATTTGATGGACATTTATGGTACATATTTAAAATGTTGATTTAATCTTAAAAACTTCCTTTAAGGGATGAAAACGGCATTAAGGATTCAAAATATGTCTAGACCTAATTTTATTCGAATTTTATAGGGTATGATGATTTCCCGGATATCATCTTCCATGGGCCACCAACTATCTCTATATACCAAACTTCATGAAAGTAAATCGGAAGTAGACCAAAAAATTAATAACCCCCCCTCCCCCCCCACCCATCACTCACCAGTAAGGGGATGATATTCGGGATAAAAATTATCGTATGCCCCTCCTCGGAACTACATATAAATATCCCTATATCAAATTTAATCTAAATCGGCTCAATGGTTTTAATAGCTCCATGCAAATTTTAACCCTCCATTTCAAACTCTTATACCTATCTTTGCACCAAATTTCATCTAAATCAGTTCAGCGGTTTAAGTATCTCCATAAAAAATGTAAACCCCCATTTCACCCCCTTAGGGGACGAATTTCGGGAAAAAAAGTATCCTATGTCCTTTCCCAGGATTCAAATCATTTTTGCACCAAATTCCACCTAAATCGGTTCAGCGGTTTAAGTAGCTCTATAGAAATTGTATACCCCCTTCACCCCTTAGGGGATGACTTTCGGGAAAAAACTATCCTATGTCCTTTCCCAGAATTCAAACTATCTCTACACCAAATTTCATCTCAGTCGGTTCAGCGGTTTAAGTATCTCCATACAAATTCAAACCTCCCATTTCACCCCCTAAGAGGATGAATTTCGGGAAAAAAACTACCCTATGTCCTTTCCCAGAATTCAATCTATATATGCACCAAATTTAATCTCAATCGGTTCAGCGGTTTAAGTATCTCCATAGAAATTGTAACCCCCCACTTCACCCCCTTAGGAAATGACTTTCGGGAAAAAACTATCACCAAATATACACCAAATTTCATCTCAATCGGTTCAGCGGTTTAGGTATCTCCCTAAAAAAATTAACCCCCCATTTCACCCCCTTAGGGGATGAGTTTCGGGAAAAAAACTATCCTTTGTCCTTTCCCAGAATACAAATATTTTTGCACCAAATTCCACCTAAATCGGTTCAGCGGTTTAAGTAGCTCTATAGAAATTGTATACCCCCTTCACCCCTTAGGGGATTACTTTCGGGAAAAAACTATCCTATGTCCTTACCCAAAATTCAAACTATCTCTACACCAAATTTCATCTCAGTCGGTTCAGCGGTTTAAGTATCTCCATACAAATTCAAACCTCCCATTTCACCCCCTAAGAGGATGAATTTCGGGAAAAAAACTACCCTATGTCCTTTCCCAGAATTCAATCTATATACGCACCAAATTTAATCTCAATCGGTTCAGCGGTTTAAGTATCTCCATAGAAATTGTAACCCCCCACTTCACCCCCTTAGGGAATGACTTTCGGGAAAAAACTATCACCAAATATACACCAAATTTCATCTCAATCGGTTCAGCGGTTTAGGTATCTCCCTAAAAAAATTAACCCCCCATTTCACCCCCTTAGGGGATGAGTTTCGGGAAAAAAACTATCCTTTGTCCTTTCCCAGAATACAAATTATTTTTGCACCAAATTTCACCTAAATCGGTTCAGCGGTATAAGTAGCTCTATACAAATTGTAACCCCCCATTTCTCCCCTTAGGGGATGACTCGGGAAAAAACTACCCTATGTCCTTTCCCAGAATTTAATCTATATATGCACGAAATTTAATCTCAATCGGTTCGGCGGTTTAAGTATCTCCATAGAAATTGTAACCCCCCGTTTCACCTCCTTAGGGAATGACTTTCGGGAAAAAACTATCACCAAATATGCACCAAATATCATCTCAAACGGTTCAGCGGTTTAAGTAGCTCCATACAAATTTAAACCCCTTTTCACCCCCTTAGGAGATGAATTTTGAAAAAAAAAAACTATTCTTTGTCCTTTCCCAGAATTCAAACTATCTCCGCACTAAATTTCATCTCAATCGGTTCAGCGGTTTAAGTATCTCTATACAAATTTGAACCCCCCATTTCACCACCTTAAGGGATGAATTTCGGAATAAAAACTATCCTATATCCTTTCCCAGGATTCAAACTATCTTTGCACCAAATTTCACCTAAATCGGTTCAGCGGTTTAAGTAGCTCCATACAAATTGTAACCCCTTATTTCACTCCTTAGGGGATGACTTTCTGGGTAAAACTATCCTGTCCTTTCCCAGAATTAAAACTATCTCTGAACCAATTTCATCTCAATCGGTTTGGTGGTTTAAGTATCTCCATAGAAACTTCAACCCCCCATTTCACCCCCTTAGGGGATGACTTTCGGGAAAAAACTATCCTGTGTCCTTTCCCAGAATTCAAACTATCTCTGCACCAAATTTCACCTAAATCTGATTGGCGGTTTAAGTAGCTCCATCCAAATTGTAACCCCCCGTTTCACCCCTTAGGGGATGACTTTTGGGAAAAAACTATCCTATGTCCTTTCCCAGAATTCAAACTATCTCTGCACCAAATTTCATCTCAATCAGTTCGGCGGTTTAAGTATCTCCGTAGAAATTTTAAACCCCCATTTCACCACCTTAGGGGATGAATTTCGAGAAAATAAACTATCCTATGTCCTTTTCCAGGATTCATACTATCTCTGCACTCATCTCAATCGGTACGGCGCTTTAAGTATCTCCATAGAAATTTTAACCTCCCACTTCATCCCCTTGGGGGATGATTCCCGGGATAAAAACTATCCTATGTCCTTCCCCAGGACTCAAACTATCTCTATACCAAATTGCATCCAAATCGGTTCAGCGGTTTAAGCGTGAAGAGGTAACAGACAGACAGACAGACAGACAGACAGACAGACAGACAGACAGACAGACAGACAGACAGACAGACAGACACACTTTCGCATTTATAATATTAGAATGGATAGTATATAGTATATATAGTATATAGTATATATACTATATAGTATGGATTAGTATGGATATGGATGGATATGGATATGGATAAGGATGGATAGTATGGATAGTATGGATTAGTATGGATATGGATATGGATTGTTAGTATCATTTCACGTAGAACCGATGACTGTTGATGCGGAAAAGTTGTCGAGTGGCGACCACATACCGGAAGGCGCAGCGTGGGAGGCCCCCCATATGACATGGTAAATTTATTATAATTTTTTTTTTTTTTTTGAGTCAGCCAACAAGGCCCATATTTACAAACACCTAAAAAGGAAAAGGTGAAGGTCGCAGTCCAGGAGTCCGCTGGTTGCGGGTGGCGCAGGACCGGTCATTCTGGCACTGTTTGGGGGAGGCCTATGTCCAGCAGTGGACATCTTTCGGCTGATATGATGATGATGATGAATGTCAATTGGTACAATTTAGTACATTCATTGAGAAAGCTAAGTTGACCGGAGGGAACAAAACATGTCCTCACTTTTGTGCCTTTGTCTTTCGAAATCTGAATGGATAAGTCGCCTTCTGTCAAATAACACGAATGGAATATCAGCTCTGGTCAGATTTTATATCGAGACTGCTGCCCGCTCGGCTCCTTCTCCGTATTACGGAGAACCCAAGCGGAGCCGCGGGTTAAAATATAGCCTATGTCCATGTCCATGTTGAAGCTTAATTCTACATATATTCTGGTAAAATAATGATGAGTAGTTCTGAAAATGACCCCCTTTACTCAAACTTCTCCTCGTAATTAAAAAAAATGATATTAAGGTGAGTAAGGGGCAAGAGTAACATCGGGGGAAGAGGGTCAAAAGCTTCTCCAGCTAATTCTTTTGAATTTAGCGCCTTTTTGTACCGTCGGTAAAACAGACAGGCGCCTAGTCTGTTTTATATTACCTGGAGACCTTAATACACCTACACCTACTCACCTTAATACAGATTAACTGCCTAGACCGCAGGCAAAACCGGTCGATAAAATATGGCCTATGTCCATCTAGAAAGTGTATTGCAAGCACCACACAAAGCTTTATTTAAACCAGACAAGTAGTTCCGGAGATTAATTACCCCGTATAAAGTTAACTACAACCTCATTGAATATAGTTTCTTCATTATAATTTTAATTAAGTTTGGAGCAAATAACGGAGGTATCAACATCAACAAAAGTTAAAATATCACATGGAAATATATATTTTATGGTACGAGTATACTTATAGTCCAATGAAAAGTAGGTCAAACAACAACACCCGGAAAGCTAGCTACCTAGATACAGTGCGTGCGCATTGGATTCACGAATTTGGAATTTCATAATTACCTTCTTAATCGATCCAATTAATGAAACCTACCTCGCTTTGAGATTTGGGGAATGTTCTCTTATCTCCCAACTAGGGATGCCGCGAATGCAACATCCCCGGATGCGGAAGCGGATGCGGATATTTCGAGGATCATATCCGCGGATGCGGATGCGGATTTTGAGGCAAAACACTCAAAAACATAAATACACGACGTCTTCAGGGTCCCGCAGTACTCGAACACGTTGCGACTGATTTACATTAGTTGCAAACCTAACGCATCACCTATAGCGAATACGGCGAATCGTCACGCGCCGTGTTGGCCCCTATCTTGTCGCGAACTGTAACTACATCCGCATCCGCAAAAACTCCTCGTCAGTTTTTGCGGATGCGGAGGCGGATGCAGATGTTCAAAATCATGCGGAACATCCGCGGTTGCGGATGCGCATGCGAATGTCTGCAACATCCCTGCTCCCAACACCATTTTGCAACAACTACTACTAATACACTAAAATGTCAGAGGAATCTAATTTAGTTATCAGTGTTAGTTTTTTCCCTAAAACTAAACAGGATATCATACCTATGGTTACCAATATTATGATATGATTATGATAAATATGATAATTCATATTTTACTGTGAAATACATATATGTAAAGACAGCACTTCTTCCCTTTCGTTAAAGCACACTAATCCATGCAATTTGTCAAACAAACTTGCTAGGTTATATTTAGAATGAAAGGTTCCCAACTCCATTTTGCAACAACTACTACTAATACACTAAAATGTCAGAGGAATCTAATTTAGTTATCAGTGTTAGTTTATTCCCTAAAACTAAACAGGATATCATACCTATGGTTACCAATATTATGATTATGATAAATATGATAATTAATAATTTTACTGTGAAATACATATATGTAAAGACAGCACTTCTTACCTTTCGTTAAAGCACACTAATCCATGCAATTTGTCAAACAAACTTGCTAGGTATATTTAGAATGAAAGGTAGGTATGCACTGATAGCTATCTCATTCCATCTACAGCAAGTGGGTAGTTGTGACAAATTGCTACTTGTGTAATGGCCTAAAGTCACGTCTGTAAACAGCGAAGTAAACACACGCGTAAATCGTAATCTAGAAGAGGTGTGAGCCGCTAAGTTGAAGGCCTCCAGCAGCCAACTATTATTCCCCGAGCGAGCTCCTTAGCATATTTAACCCATTATGAGGTTAATGGGCAATGACGGCATGGAACTCGCGAGCCGGTGTGGCCCTTAATTTTCCGCCAGTTCTTAGTTAAAGAGACGAGGCGCCGTGCACCGGCGTTTCGCTCACACGCCTTTCATCATAAAATTTATGGCTGGCGCAAATAAATGTTAGTAATATTAAAGCTAGAGAACTCTTGTACTGTTAACTTTTATTTACCTACTCTCTTTGTGTTAATTGAACCTATTAAAAAGCCTTTGTAGCTTCAGAGACAGTAAAGGTACCTACAGTCTGATTTTTATCTACTACGGATCAAATGGAACCGATTGAATTTACGATCTGAAATTTCAATGCCATAAAAGTAAGTACTTTCTACAAACTACTTTTTTTTTTATTGGTAAAATTGGTATGTCGAATGAAAATATAGCTCCTTTATAAATGTAGTTTTAATGTAGTGCATGGGTTACATAATTAAATTACATAACATTCAGTGTTTGTATCCCATCCCGGTCGTGAATGTGTATATAATATGGAAAGATAAAATAGCCGCCGCTTTTGCTTTTGCGCAAAGGCGAATACCAAAAAGAATCGTAAGTATCCACTCGAAGTCCACTTTCTTCATGTGCGGTCAGAGTCTTCTTTGCCGAGCGCGGCTTAAAAACTTAGTCGGGTAAAAGCGGGTTGCTAAAATGTTCACAAAGTGTTCCTTATACGTGCTTGCCGAGTGTTATCAGTTCGTGTTTTCGCGAGCTGGAGATACTTACAGTAAATTAAAACTCTAAGTAGGTATACCTAGATGAATTGGTGATAAGGTAACTTGGGGTATTTTCGATATATTTTTAGGCGAGTGGAAAGTATGGTTCGCGTTTGCACTTGAAAGTCACAATTTATGTAGTACATATTTCTTACTGATGTCATTTTCGTGAAATTCGATATATCGATCAACGCTTGGCGAAAATCCTTTTTAAAAATATAGCTCGAAATAAATAAAATGAATATATAATTTAAAAAATCTAATATTTTGTATATATTGTTTTAAGGATATAATATAAGGGAATAATATAAAGGATATAAGATAATGACCAATGGCACGAAGCGTAGGGTTAAGGTAGACGGGCAGCCCAAAACATTACGTCGACGAGTACACGTATTTAGGCCAATTAGCTTCCTTCAGCCAAAGGCAGGATAAAGAAATTGAAAGACGAATCCAGAACGCCTGGAGAAGCTATTGGTCTATAAAAGAGCTTCTGAAGGGAGATCTTCCTTTGACCCTGAAGCGAAGACTCGTCGATATGTGTATTCTGCCCGTCCTAACCTACGGTGCCCAAACATGGTCACTCACTGAGGCACAAAAGACCAAATTGAAGGTTTGCCAACGGGCTATGGAGCGTAGCATACTGGGAGTGAAACGGATCGACCGTGTCCGAAACTCTACGCTGCGCTCAAAAACCCGCATTGCCGACGTTGGGGTTAAGACCGCCAAGCTGAAATGGGAATGGGCTGGCCACGCCTGCCGCATGCATCCACAGAGGTGGGCGAAAATAACCACGGAGTGGGTGCCACACGATGGGCGGCGGCGACGTGGCAGGCCGAGACGGAGATGGCGGGACGACCTGGACGCATTTTGTAGCGATTGGCCAGAGATTGCTCAAATCCGGGAAGAGTGGAAGTCGAGAGGGGAGGCCTTTGCCCAGCAGTGGGACACTCTATCTACTCACTAAAAAAAAAATTGTTTTAAGGAGGGGGAGGTAATTTCATAACACGTGGGGTAATTACGAAGTACTGCAAAAGTGGTTCTTTTGCAATATCAGTGTAATCCAAATTTATTTTTTGTTCTAATTTATCTTTGATTGTTGTTGTTTTTAAGTATTTTACAATCAAATTTACGAAATTACCAATGTTATATAACTCTGGAAGCTGACAATTTAAATCATTGACTGATTGTTTTAGGGTCAATTTGCAAACGAGCTGTTTTTGCTGTCCCACGGCTATAATTTCAAGTCAGTTTAACATGGAGTATTGATACATATCTATTTGTATTCCGTGTATTATAAAGTACTTAAAATATATATAACAATACCTTAAATATTCATTGATTTTGAAAAAATAATACTTTGAAATCGTAAAACAGCGAAATCTACCGCTTTTTCGCGTGTCCCACTTGCGGTTTTGCTCAAACAAAAATTCATAATTATAGACTACGACAACGTATGAATAAACATTTTGTACTGTTATAAAGAAGGTTTATTAGCGTATTCATTAAAGTATCTTGCAAAATTAACGCGTGAATAACTAAAACCAGTGCAGTGTTTTAGTAGTTGTCCCACGTGCGACCTATTTATTAGGACTCAAGCTCAAAACCCTTAAAATCTGGTTTTCTATTGTCCTACCGTTACATTTACTTTACGATACGATAGACAGGTTAGTCGGGCTTCAACCACCAACGGGAGTGGACGGAGCGCCGGTATTTTTGACGGGGGAAACAGGTTTTCTTTATACGATGTATTTTGGTACGGCTATAACGACATTTGTATGGGCGTTTATTTACTAATATATGATTGAAATAAAAATGTCTTTCATAACAAAGGTTAGCAATATGGGGTAAGAGTTTCGTGTCTAACTAATTAGTGAATTGAAGCCTGAAAAAAAAACGTTTGTTGTATGGGAGCCCCCCTTAAATATTTATATTATTTTGTTTTTAGTATTTGTTGTTATAGCGGCAACAGAAATACATCATCTGTGAAAATTTCAACTGTCTAGCTATCGCGGTTCTTCAGATACAGCCTGGTGACAGACAGACAGATGGACAGCGAAGTCTTAGTAATAGGGTCCCGTTTTTACCGTTTGGCTACAAAGCATTCGATCTTAAGAAAGCCAAAACAGTTTTTTTTTGCTATGCGCATGGTTTACTTACGGTATTATTTTGTGGAGGAAGAGCACATATACGAGTATGTGCAATGTATATGTATTCATTATTCATGCATCACAAAAAAATATTGATCTAACATAAAAAATACAGAAACCTGCAAACCTCACTTTTAACAGTGACCTCTATTTATACATATACTAGAAATATGTCAATTTGTAAAAAAAAAAAGAATTTTATACCAAACACTCAGATCTACCTAGACGCTATGCTAGTAGATTTGAACATAAACTAGTAGTACCAACAATAACTTCGAAATTAAAGTTACACAGCAACAGTCCCAATTTCATGTCAGTAAAAATATTTAATAAAATCAGTGACGACATCAAAAACAGCCGATCAGCTAATTATGAAAACATTAAAAGAATTCTTAATAAATAAAGCCTACTACTCGTTAAATGAGTTATTTAAGGGGCTCCCGTCAAAAATCAACGAAATTTAGTAGTTTTCATTTCGACACTCATCCTCGGTTTATTGAAGCTAGCCTTCCAGGTGCAGATATGGGAAAGTTTGATTCCTGTTTAACATTTTTGATATTGAATAACTTGAAAAATGTTAATACTGAATTAATTATCCATTTTTTAAGAGAGGTCTGTAAAAATACAAAACCGGACACTTCATCCTCATTAAAACTGTTATACACCCGAAACTCATACCAACTCATACATACTGAACTTACCTATAAATTTGATATGCGTTTTTATAATGTTATTAATTAACACAAAAGTTATGGCCAGGTAACCAGTTTTTTGGCCTAAAATTGTTCATCTTTGATGCCAAATATCTCGAAAACAATGAACTTTGAAGTAAATATGGGATACTATATTGCTTAAAGCCGTTGTTGTTAATATAATAAGCTACAAAAAACATTAGAAAACCAAGGGATTCAGATCGAAGGTCATTGGCGTATGGGAGCCCCTTAATGACTGGATATAAGTTACATATATGTAGTAATATGTTAAATTATTTAATTCAATAACGAAATAAAAATCTCGATCTCTTCTCCAATATTGATTGTGCCCTACAAGGTACCATATTGTACACCTTTTCTGTAATATAATTTATTATTAAGAGACAATATGATATGCAATAAATGTATATGATCTACCTGAAGTGTGTTAACTGATAACTTTATAAAAGTACATATATTCGAATTTTACCTGTGGGATAAAGTCGAATGCTTCTTTAAAACTTTAGTCAAAATCGAAACGTTAAAACAATCACACAATGAATTAACTTATCAGTTTCCTGGGTTACTTATGACACGGGGTAATTTCATAAGTACTCAAGCGACACCAAAATGTAATCTGGGAAATTTGTTAGTAAGCGCACGTATTTCTACAGCTAGCGACCGGAGCGAATAGATGTGGGAGGGACAGATAACCATGGTGCCTAGGCAAGTGTTGCCAGAGTTTAAATTGCTTTTGGTTTAGTAGATATATGTGATTTTCGACTTAACCCCATTTTCGAGGTTACCCCCGAAGTCACCTTATCTCAGAATTGCATATATAGTGGTGAACCGTTGCAATAATTCTATTATGTTATGACATACTTATGTCGGTAGCTTTTAAAACCTTTTAAAACACAAACCTCATCAAGTTCGCTGACGAAAGAAGCTTCAAATTAAAGGTTCCGGTAAATGCATAAATACCACTAGATACATGATCGCGCGGCGATCTATTTCGCCAGTGTATGCTGATAATAATGATATGATTGCCTAATTAGTCTGATAAATTATCATAGTTGGAGTAATTTTCTAGGTCCAACGATAATACTATTAAATGCTTTCCCAATTTAACAACATTTGCTTACGGACTTAAGCTGAAATTAATTGGAGGCTAAAATATTTTTCTCGTCGTAATGGCGTACGTGACAACTGTATCGTTAATCAAGGCTCGAGAATGAATCCGTCTTAAAAAGGATTTGTTATTCCGAACTCACCCACAGAGAGGCGTCGCGGCACTCATCGCCCAAGTTTCTCATCCTTACATTAGTGGATTACCGCCGAGCCTAAACTTTAGCTTTGATTAAAACCACGAGGCGCCGTGACGTGAGTTATGAGCGATGTAATTGTATCGATAGAATTTAACGTGTCTCTCCGAAATTCCAAAATCTTCACTTTCTGATATGTAACGAGCAATTTTCGTTTTAGCGTATATCAGATAACTTTTCTCGTACGTTACCTTTTTTCTTATCAACGTCAGACTTGCTTTAACCGTCGTTATCGCGCGATGTGTTCGTACTCGGGTGCCGTAATGCCGAGGGTCATATTGAATGCACGAATAGCTAATAGGATGGGTCGCCCAAGAGTTGGCTTGGGCTTATGCCGAATATCGATCGAACATCGCTTTACCCGTTGTTTATTCTGACTGTACCTACCGAAAGTCCAATCAAAAGAAGACAGTCGTCGCATGTTTGTGACAGCTCGTTCAGTTTAGTCATAATAAAACTTCCAAGTTTCACGTGACGTTCCTCGTATCCTGTTCGGTGCAAAGTTGCATAAGTTGCATTCGGCAAACCCGGAACAATGAAACGATGTCTATACATTTATCTATACTAAAATAATAACGAGGAAGTGTCTGTGAGATTGTATAAACAATGCCTTGAAATTGGCTGTTGACATGACCGATACTGACATTTTATAGTATGGTCGTAGGTATTGATTGAACTGGTTAGTTTGGTTGGCTAGTAACTAGTAATATCTTTTCTTATTAAAATATAGTAATAAAATTTGAAGACGAATATAGAAAAAGGTCCGTTAGTCGAATCCCAGATCTAATCTTTTATAACTAAGCGAAAGCGACACATCAGAGTCGGAGTCTTCGGAGTCACAATCCGAAAACTACTTAAATATCGAATACGTACTTGGAACCAGATATGGATGAATAGGTATTTATTATAAAGCATAGAGTTTTGACATTCAACAAACAATACACACTGTCCCGACTAATAGATACATGACGTATGTACATTATTGTCATGTATTATGCGGTTTAAAGCGACACTACCTCAGGGTTAAATAGGGACTTGTCGGGCTATAATAGTGATGTGTGCGTATAGGGATGATTGCCAAAACGACTCAACCGATTATAAAATTTCAGTTAAAATAGATTCAAGATGGACATTTTATCTCGTGATTCTACCTGGGTTCTTTGTAATGCGGGTGAAGCCGCGCGGGCAGCTATTGAAGATAATTCATACAGAACTAATTTATTCAGATAGGTAATATACCACTACATAGAGGTTATAAACACGGTCACCACCAGCGAACGAATAATCGTTTTGACACCCCGCCCCCAGCAACCCCGCATAATGGCAATGGCACCCAATCCGTGGGGCCATTTTGCGGCGCTGTTTAAGCCGGCGGTACACATTGGCAGCTATGCGTAGAGGAAGAGGGCTTTATATCGTTCTCATGCGTTTGCATAGCTGCATCCTGCTCACGCGCCAATGTTGGCCCAATGTGTACAGCTGGCATTAAGCCGGCTGTACACATTGGGTCTGTACTAAATACACACAATTCATTATTGTCTTGACTCCATTTTGTTATTATCTTGTAGTTTCTATTTCACCAAAATCACTTTTGTTCGAACCCTGTTTTTTTTTTCCTCGTTTTATTTAGAACTTGGTGGTTAAAATCTGGAGGTAAAGTAGTGTGGTCATTAGTTTTGATACCATGTCAAGATATTTAAAAAATGGGTAGACAACCAGCGTCCTATTATAATTTTTTAATAAAGATTAAACAATTTTGTTTATTCTGTTTTTTATTTTATTTAATAATGTTTATTTCAACTTTACACCTATTGATAATTTTTTATTTCCTCTTTAGAATAAATAAAAAATAATAGAGTCGTAGTTATGCTGGACAGATTTCGCTTTGCCAATTTGAAATACTGGATAAATATTTTAATGTATTACAAAACAGTTGCCCTTACTATAGTTGGTTAAATGATTAATCCGGGAACAAATTCAACATAAGTAGTTGCTTCATTCGATTTTCGAGGGTCTGTCTACGGCATGATGGTGTTATTTTGGGGCCGTTTTCACTTAAGCGACGATTATTTTGGATTCCACCGTGTTTTGGGGAATGACATTAATTTAATTAAATAGCTATAAAAAATGAAATAACCCGTGCATAGAATCTAACTCTCTAAGATAACTAGAAAAAAGTTATTATTTTTTTAGTGAAAAAAAAAAACTTTAATATGCTCTCCTGTATAATTCTAAAAATGTCGCTTCAGTGGTTTTGCCTTTCCACCGTCGATTTCATTTTCGCGCACTCGCAAGTCAAAAGTCGGCCCCCTGTTCGAATCAAGTCATTGTAATGTAAATAACGATTTCGGTATTCTGTCTCTGCCTTGGTTTTAGTTAGTGTACCTATTATTATTATGCTGCTGAAATCACGTAATTTCGAATTGATAGCAGAAATGGAATATAATTAAGTACTTAGAAATTCTTACAGAGAAATTCGAGATCTCTACCTACCAGGAAACAGGCTTGATTATATGTAGGTAACAGGGTAAATCCAGACCATATAATAAGATCTGCAGCATTTTGTCTACAATAACTATTCTGTTCAGACAACATTGTGTATCGCACTGGTGGTCAATTTGACACTTACATTTTGTATTCCAATTCTATTATCAATTGGAATCATCATCCTCCTAGCGTTTTCCCGGTTGTAGGTAACCTAAAGGAGCCTGGCGTGCGCATTGGCATCTAATCCCAAAACTTTCCCTTCGAGCACTTTCATGTTTACAGGGAGTTTGTTGTAAATCACAATGCACATAGGAAAATACATTGTTTCTATCCTACTTTAAATATTATAAATGCGAAAGTTTTGATGTTTAGATGTTTGTTACTCAATCACGCTTAAACGGCTCAGCCGATTGTTACAATATTGAACATTTTTAACTTTTACTCGGTGACGTCACTAATCTGCATGTTCTCGCCAAAATGCTCAATTGCTGTCCAGTGACTAAGTACCTACTCATCGTTCCAGATATGTGGTACCTACACCGAATTGTGATTGTTAGGTGACTGTTGTCAAGGTGGTAAAGTAAAATTGGAATGCTAAATTTAAATGTCAAATTGACCCTCGAGTGAACGTATGCAGGGAGGTGCTCTCGCTCGTGTCGGGTGACCGCACAGTTCATAAGCACGTACCTGTTTGGCGACGATACCAGTGAAATGGATCTTGCTATTGAATACCTGCAAATTGAACCGACTGATGCACAAACTGATTTAGCCGTGTTGGATAGAATATTTTTTTTAAATATATTTTACGTTTTTTTATTGTTGTTTTGTGTGTGTCACGAAATATTTTTCCATTTCTATTTATAATACCTACACGTGGGAAATTGAGAAGCTCAAGCCTGCTTATGTGTGAATGTTTTGAAGTACAGCTCTGGCCTAACTGCCTAAAAGCTTTAACCAAAAGGAAACAGTAATGTTGTAAGAACAGGACTTTAGATAGAAGTATTAGTATTGTAATTAAATAATACTACTCGTATCGAAATGGACAAAGCGTATTGTAGCCTTTGCCGCGTGAACAATTGTGTTTTCTTAGCTCATGCTGTGGCTGTGGCGTACGATTCTAGCAAGTTTTTCATTCAACATCATATTTTCTAGGCGACCTTTAACCTACTCACGGTAGGTGCTCTTGGATCCAGTGAACTGGTTAATTTTATGCTTCGTTTGATTCATAACGTGCTTATTTCTCAGCTATACGGACACGGATTTGACATAAAATTACAAATACAATTTGATAATTCATAATACTCTTAAGATTGCACCCATTTTGCTGTTTTAAGAATTTTAGGTTTTTAATAACATTATTTAAGCCATGTCATGTATTAAATTTCACTACGGGCGACATGATTCGAACTCTTTGGGAGTTTGTTTTGCAATGTTTTGTGTTGCGTGAAGCGACTTTGCTGCGAAATCACTCAGTGACATTTAATATGTATTTTGTATGCATACCCTAGTTAATAACATACCTATTGCGACGGATCCGTTTAATGGGCGGTAATTAAGTTATAAACTCGATTAATGTCCTTTGTCCACATTTGTGCGAAGTGGCGTGATTCCTCATCACGTAATGGACTTTGATTGTAGCGCGCGAATCCAACCTGTCAATTAATTACTCAACATAAATTCGTGGCAGCATATATTGAATTTAAAAGGAAAACTATCACGACTAAGTAGGTATAACTAGTACCCGAGTAATAGTCGACCAATTTGAAATGTATTTGAAAAGGTCAACTTTCGTACAAATTCGGCCAACACAACCGCACCATTTACCTACTTGGCTCGCATGTGTCGACTTTCGATGTACTTTAAGAAAAGTGTACGAAAAAATGGGTTATACAGTGCGTTACTCGACTATACAGGGTGATTCAGGAGACGTGAGCAGGATCAACCCTATACATACAGTTAATGTTAATGGATCTTTTACCATCGTAATTAAATTAAACGCCCACAGTTTTTTTTTACATTTTGTGTGAAAGTTTCATTCACAATAAATCATGGTCACCCTACACAACTAAAAAAAATTAACGTTAATCTTACCAATGCTGGTACGACTGAGTAGCTTATAAACTATTGAATCCGTAGGGTTGATCCTGCTCATGTCTCCTGAATCACCCTGTATATAAAAATAAAACCGGCCAAGTGCGCGTCGCGCCACGCGCAGTGCAGGGTTCCGTAGTTGCCTGTCTGTATTTGTTACATCGAAAGTCGACATGCACGAGCCAAGTAAATGGTGCGGTTGCGTCGGCCGAATTTGTACGAAAGTTGACCTTGCGACATGCATAAATAACGGTAGGTAGTCTCTGACGTTCAGTGATAGTGAAATACAAACCATAAGCAGCCCTTCGGCAACTCAATACGTTAGGCACGCGGAGAAGTAAGCGACAGTCACCGAACGCAAACTCGATTATGATGCGACTCCTCTCCTCCCGGGAGACAGCGATCTTCCACTTGCTATGGACCCGACGTACTTACTATCGCTAAGTTTTGTCTAAATTATTAATGCATCGTCGTTGTTTTAGATTAGGCTTTTCTCTGCAATACGTTCGATGCAGCGTAAATTGTCTCCTCCCTTTCAACTTTCCCAATATTTTTTCTGTTACTTTGTATAGCATCCACGTACTGTCATGAGGTCCAAAAGTTAGTCAAAGTCATCAGAAACTTTTCTTTTTAGTGTTTATTCCTTTATCTTTATTTAGTCTATTAGATTTCTTTGATATTCATTTATGTAGTAATAATCTGACAACTAAACCTAACTTTTGAACATCCGCGTCGATGATCCGAAAACTTTTTCTAGCAATTTCCAGAATGTCAGTTAGAAATATTCTGGTTAAGCTCGTTCGTATTATTATTAAGAAGCTGAGTAGACCAACTACTGGATGCATGATAATGTTACCTAAATACGATTGATGGTGATTAGAGAAATATATTTCTAGTAGAAATAAGATCTTTTATTCAGTTTTACTCTATTTATCTTTTATTCGCTATTTTTCTCTCCCGTAACTAGTCATTACTACTTGGTGTGTGCTGTTTGTTTTCGACTGTAAGTGTTACTGTTATATGACATTTAGTTATTGTATGTGTAAGTATGTAGGTGTATAGTATTTCTTATAGTTAAGTTGTTTATATTCTGTTTTTCTGTTTTCAGCTGCTCAAATCACCTTTTTTTTTTGCATCGTCTCCACCACCCAAAGGTTGTCTGGAAGAGATCGCTTTTTAGGGATAAGACCGCCTGTTGTCTACCATTGTTTATGTACACATTCATTGCCCAGAATCGCTACGCGCTACGCTCGTAGCCGATCCCGTGGTTTTCCTCGTATGTAGCGGAAAGCGACTACGGCGGTCTGACGCATATGTGTCGTCATGGGCCCTGAATAGGTTAATTTACCTCTATTTTTCTTTTTATCTACTTTGTCTGGTGAGCAATAAAGCATATTTGTATTGTATTGTATTGTATTGTGATGCTGAGTAAAGAATAGCGTGAGCGCCACTCGTTGCGCCGAGTGGCTTGCCCTTCTAGTAGATGGATGTGGCTAAATTTGGACTATAAGAGTAATGGAGACTACTGCATAGTATGAATAATCTAAGTAACAGGCTTAGTACTAAGATATACTGTTAAGATAATGAAATGTAATGGAATAAAAAAAGGTTATATTTACAAAAAAACCTGTCGTTCTACTTATAGAGTAACTGTCAGTAGGTACAAGTTACTCCAACGTATCTGACACAGCTCCATTAGTGCGTGTAAAGATGTTTTAAGCACCTTGCATTGTCGGTGACAGCTGCAGGTGACGTTACGAGGGCAATAAAACAATAACCAAACCTAAATCATTCTTCTAAAAGATCCCCTCTGGTCATAGAATATAAAATGAGAGCGTTCATAAATACGGATACAAGCAATGCAATATACGACTAAAAAAGATCGTAGACGAGTCATCAAAAATATGTGCATCTCCGTATTAGTTTGGCTAGGATCCAGTATGACGTATGACAGAGATAAATTTGTCTTTAAAGCTTATAAAATCCAATTTCCGATGCGGCGGGCCCGGCTCAATCTCACGTGTAAAACCGCCCGTTTGCAGCCTGTTTGCTGAATAAATGATTCCATATTTATGTAACTAGCCGAGCTCCTCGCCATTCAATTTCCAGTTTTGAATGTAGTCATTTGAAATGCAAATTGAAATTAACGACGACTTCCTTCTTCGGCTGCAGCATGGGTTTTCGCGAATAAATTCGCGTATTTGGGAAACTTGCTTACTGATTCCTTTGTGAGTAATTAAAGGAGTTTTTGGTGGGAAATATTTTATTTACCGAATTCAGCTCATAGTAAGGTAAACGTCCCAGTTCACGACAAAGGCCTAATACATGACACTTTAAATCAATTACGTCAACAATGGCAGTGAACAATAGGTATCAACTGTTAGGTATTAAGGTGTTGAGCATTGGTACATTTACCTTATGTTGAAAATGTATAAATAATGTGTAATATGTTTCATGCGTTGAGATCTCAATATAATTGTATCCAACAAGGCATCGTTTTGAAACTTAGTAAAAAAATGTTTTATGAATATCACAATATTGTAAGAATATAATAATAATTCAAATTCAATATCCTTCCAAGTTAGTAGTATCTTCTAGTTATTCTAGTAAAACGTTTAACGTTACGCTAGTGTAACGTTTAAAATTCTACATTTATACTGTTTGGAGTCATGGTGTATATTGACAACAAATACTACCTAACTCTAAATATATATATTTACACACACGCACACACACACACACACACACACACGAACAGGCGGAACTAAAATTAAATTATTGTAGCTATCTATATATGATATTCTACTGTATTACACATATAAACCTTCCTCTTGAATTAAAAAAACCGCATCAAAACCCGTTTCGTAGTTTTAAAGATCTAAGCATACATAGGGACAGACAGCGGGAAGCGACTTTGTTTTGTACTATGTAGTAAGTATAGTATAGTATAGTAAGTATAGTACTTTGTTTTATACTATGTAGTGATATTTTGAATGTGATGTGATAGGTATTGCTTATATATGGCGTCGCTAAAATCACCTGTGATGAAGATTAATCACATTGACACCTTTCCCTAGCAAACGGCGCCGATCTCAGTCAGATTAATAATACATTTCATCTCAGTATTCGTTACAGGAGTCGTAATTAATGGTTATTTGATTCCCTGAAGCCGAGGCAGTGGCGTATGAGGCGTAAAACGGCGAGTTACGTCGCTATCTCGGCATATTCCTGCTGTATTTGCTGACAAAACAACCGCCTGTCACTATGCTCAAACTTTATACGTCTTATCGTGCTGTTGGGGGTGTAATGGTCGGTACGTTACATTGGTGTATGTAATGGTCGACCGATTATCTTTTTATGAGCGTCATATGAACTTTACTTAGTAGATTCTTTCAGAGTCTTGCAAGTATATTTTGCCCACTTCCATTGGAAGGTTATCGTAGATGTCAATGTTACAAAAGTATTCCTAAGATAATAAATTGAACTTCACTGTGCATAATGCTGATAGTTATTATTTCTCATGACGATAAATGATTGATTAAGTTAATTTTGTGTTACACTTTCACAATTTGCTAAATATACCCAACCAATTTACTTCTTATCCTAATTAGTAGAACCGAATCCGTAGGTTTTTTTTTAATCTAAGCGTAATAGTTGAGATGGATTGACATCTCGTACTCTCATCGTAAAGATACACTTGACAAGAAATTATCTCAAATCTACACAAAATAGGATACTTTGTTAGTCAGTTCATAAAATTATTATTATAAAATCAGATGCACTTAATAGCAATCTTCAAGAGCCAGTTATTCGATATTTCTAGTTATTCCGATCCAGTGAATTGACTGGCATCTGACTAGTTCTTAGAAACTTGCATTATATTTTCATAAGTTAACAATTTACCTACTTTTCTTAAGACAGGAAAATTTTAACAAATTAATTCCTTGACGCGGATTGTGATGCGCGGATGTTGATTTTATTTTACTTACAAATTCAACAATCCATTATGCAATTAAATTAAAGAATTGGTTTAAACTTTAAATGTAAACTTTTATATCTATCCATGTCTACTAAATAGCTGACAACACTGGGAACCCCTCGAAGCATCAGTATTGCGATGCTGGCAGCATCTTCAGCAACATGTACCGACAGAAACCCTTACCTAATTAAAAAAGTATTTATTGACAGCGAACGAACTGTTTATTAATGTCTATATTAGCGTTACTACTATTTACAAGCATTATAATAACTTTGCCCTGTTAGTATGTATGGGACAAATCTTGCAAGTTAAATTTGACCCACTTCCCGGTTACCGATTGAGCTGAAATTTTGGGTACAAGTATAGTTTGGATGACAATTCAATATTATGTTACCATCGAGCTGACCTGATGATGGAGACAGAAGGTGGCCATGGGAATTCAGTACTTAACAGACGTAACCCCGTTGAGTTTGGGCTCGTTAGAATCGTCTCAATGAGTAGTTGATGATGGTATACAGAAAAGTACAGTCGGTAATAAATACTTGTACCAAATTTTTTTTTTTTGTCAGAAACTTATTTAACTTACTGCAACAGCAGGCGCATAAGTTTGTACCATTATAATTGCGTGAGTTTACGGAACTTCAAAATTAAGTCGTCCAATTTATGTATATGTTGGTGTCCGGTCCAAATATAGCTGTAAACTGTGACTATTAAAATGTAGAGAGAATAGAGAGAACCGGTATAAATGAAGAATTCCGTATCGAGGCCTAATAAAAACCAAGAGCGATGAAGTGATATACATATACAACACAAAATTATTACTAAACGAGAGATCGTGGTGGACATTGAGCGAGCTTTATTATAATGATCTCGTATTTGCCTGCGATTTCGTCCGCCCCACCTCCCGTATCAATGTGTGCGTAATATTTGTATATGTATATAATTCATAACTTAACACTAACCGCAATTCAAACTCTTAGTATAATTTAACTTCATGTAATAACCATTTATCTGGCAACCAGGACATGACCTGTCTGACATTAAGTTGTTAAAATGAAAACTTCATGTAATAGCCATTTATCGGCCAACCAGGACGTGACCTGTCTGACCTTGAGTTGTTAAAATGAAGTACCTACGGCTTTGGTGTAAGTGGGGCGCCGTTTGGCAAATTTATTATTTTGTTAAGCAAATTTTACTCCTTTAACATAGTATGAATTATCGCGACCGAATGTGCCAGCTGAAATTCTCATTTACTATATTATTCTACTTATATGAAAACAAGGCCACACTACAAGAAAACTTTATGAAAATTCCGCTTCCAACCGTTTTACAAATGAAGCTATAAGTAAGAATGTAAGAAAGGACAAGATTACTTCAGCAATTGCTTAAGTTTTCATGTTCCCCATGCACTAAGTGCCAGAAAGAGAGCGTGCGACAAATGTAAAATCGATTCAAATTCCACTCTTACTTAACTTAGTGAAATAGACGTTCTGGGGTCAATATAAGACTTACGTTTTGCAATCAATTTTATCTAAAGTTCGCTTTTTCTAACATATTAGCTCGACGTGCGTGACAGCCTACGCTCAAAACTCATTAAAACAGAATGCGTTCTACGTCTTAGCTCTGTTTGTGGCACTTTCTAGACGTGTCGCGAATGCTGGGCATCGCGATGACGTTTGAACACCATCCACAACTGGCAACATTAACAGGAAGGTAGAACCTCTATGGTGAGTGAACTATTGTGTCTATGTCTCTACTCTATGGTAGATGAGCTTTGTCAATCACTCAGTGCTTCCGTTGCGGGAGCCAATAGCCATTTAACTGTTGAACCTAACCGCTTTAACATGTGATAGAGTGAATTATGCCTGTGAGGTTGCCGATGCTCATTCCATGGAGAAGGAAGCCACGCCAGCTGGTTTCCTGCAAGCTAAGTGTCTCAACCTTCTAAGATTTCATATAGTTTTAGCTTTCAATTACATTCGTACTTACTGTAACGTATACTCGCTACCCAGGTGAAACTACCCCCTTTGGCCACCGCTATGGTGTCGTGTGTGGTAACGCTTTATGTTGCTCGTTGATATTATGGATATTGATCCCCCTAGTTTGACCCTGACACTCTCACTCTCAAGGGAGGAGTGAGGAACCACCATGCTCTCGCGGGAACTCGTGGAGTGGCCGTGTTGTATTGTGGCTAGAAGGGCATCCAGTTTTCTCCCGTGAAAGCGGGGAAAGATCCCCCACCGTACCGGTGCTGGTGACGGCGCTGCTGCGGGCAGGACTGGCTTAAGTACTGCATTTGGGTACGGTGGGATGTGGACTGGGTTTAGTCGGGTGACGTTCTGAAGCTGATACCTGTCCAGGCTCCCTGGAGGTGTATAGGTATAGCGCCGTAAAGCCCGTGTATGCCAGGTGCGCCTGGGTGCTGGGTCATAAGACGCTGTAGGGGTGGCCGGTCACACTTCGGTGCCTCGTAGGTTGGTAGAGGACAACTCGAATATGACGGCGGCCTTAGAAGGCACCGGTATATTCGTGAAGGATCGTTTGATGGGAACTAGGAGGGCTTTGTAATACCTAATAACAAGACTGACTGACTTACTTAGCGAGCCCTAATAGGACGACCTCTATATTAATGTATTCCTTGTGTTATGGCTGAAGCCCTGGCATCAGGTGGCTTGAGGCACTTGGTGACAGCGGTGAAGTCATGAAACACCTTTAACAACTACAGGTGGTACGTGGCAGCCTCGCAGGGTGTCAGGCGACCTAGCGCGAGAGAGAGAGAGGAGAGAGAGAGCAGTGGGAGACCATCGGGAGACGAAGGTAGGGTTTATTCACCTACGTCTATTTCCATCACGGCGCATGCCATATAGATTCTTTAATTTTCTCTACCACTAGAGTTACATCCCCATATAAGGCATGCGTCGCGACATGGTGGAGAGTGGCTGGGATGAGTAAGCCTATGCCTGGACTCATGATTGCGAAGCACATTATGTATACCTAGTTATATATTATAATAGGAGTGATGACTTTATCCTACTTAGAATTTCCAGGAAATTACTGTAAGGTCAATATTTATACGGCAACGATTGCCTTGGATATCAAAGATCTTCATTGTTAATCGCTGTGAGAAAGCATTAACCTATGTGAGAATAGAATTTAAATGAAGGATGAGGTTGCGATCCCGATGGAATGAATATTTAATTAATTTAAACTTGATACCAAATATCAGGTGAAACTAACTAACTAATAATTAGTTAGAGGGCGCTGTATGCCAAAGAAACATTTATGGCATAATCCTGTGAACAGAAGGCTATAGTGTAATGCGCTACCACTAGATGGCGGTGAGAACCACTTTCGAACGTAATTATGGATTTATTGAATTCCACTACAAGGACATCTATTCAAGGATAAAGCAGCAGAAGGGTCAAATTACGTAGAATTACGAATTATTATAAGTATACAGTACATTATTTTACGATATTTGCGTCAATTGTACAATTAATTACTTAAGTTGAAATTTCGCGGGGTGATGATAGCGTCCTCCTCGCGGGATGTGATTGGCGGGCAAGTGCCTCTGCCAGAATATATTGTTTTACTAGAAGTAAACACAACATCTATTTATTTCGTATTTAATCTTAATAATTATACTTGCGATATTAATTTACGTCATTAAGTGAGAAATTAAATAATTTAAGTTATTTTTCACTAAATCCAGCAAGACGTGTTCATTTTACTATTACAGTGAATAATTCTATTTAATTTAAGGAACGCAAAGGAGTGAACTTTATTCCGCAGTGTCAAGGTTTAATTTACGATATCATATCCGTATAGATAGGATGTTGCTAGATTTTCGAGTTGGGCTTCCGTGTTTTGTTTTTTCCGGCTTGAAAAGAAATCTCGGTGCAAGCCGCCATTTGTTCGTTACAAGTACGAGTTCTGTTTTGCCTTGCCTGCCTGATACACCACATCTAATTTTTGTTTACTGCGAGGTGAGTTATTAAAAGTACTTTTGAGTCTTAAAATTATGTTCTACAGGTGCTGGAGAGATGATAAACCTAAAATATGAGCTAGAGGACCTGATAGTTTGTTCGAGATATGGGAAAATCTTATGACGCCAGAGTTATAGCAAGGCTACGAGTTCTTATTTGAATTTAGAAGTATCATTGTTAGACGAAATTCCTTTATACTGGTTGCAGAAGGAAATTCCAGTTCCGCACGTGGAAAAACGTACTCTTCGGAGCTTTAGCTAGGTGTTATAAGTACATATTTTAATTTAATTCGTTTAATGTTCATAGGCTAGAGGTCCCCATACGTTCTACTACTAGCCTTGCCAGTTGTACGTCGGCCCGATAGTGTCTGAGGCGAGATCTCATCTGTTTCATTGTAAGTACGACTATCTTTTGAGTAGCTGTCCAGGATGGTTCCGCTGGTTAACGCATTCATTATCTGACTACGTTCTTACATACAATTACGTGCAGGAGAGGGTTGGTACTGTGTGCGTTGATCTGATAATGACTAGGATGCTGCTTTGCCCATCTTTCTGTGTCTATACTATGCGAAATATCTATGCCACATACTGTTATGCTTGCTAGCGTAATTATCTTTTCTTATTTCTGAACTTCTTAGCTATTGCAAGGGTAAAATTGTTTCACATATATGTACCATGAAACGGTCATAAGTAACAAAGTAACGTAGGAAGTAATTATTGTTGGTATCACGGTTATTGCCATTATTGGACACTGGCTATCTTAAACGTTCATGTTAATTAAGGTATAAATAACTTTATTATCTTCTAGTATGGAGGATAAGTTCATAGGTGGATGTAAAGTTAATCTGTACCACCATTCATTTATATGTGTGCTCTTTATGCTGAAGTAGGCGATTACTTGACTAAAATGACTTCCAAATTTAATTAATTTTGTGGATATACTTAGGTCTAGAATTACCCAATAATTTTGAGGCTATGTAGGAGATATATCAACACTTAATCTGGTGGAAAGTTATTTAATGGAATATGAATTTAAAACATGAGTTAGATATTTGATAGTAAACTTTCCTTGCCGAGTCGCTTAAGTTATTTACTGATTGTGTCTTGGCAGCGAGGGTGTTATGACAGCATTTACACATTAACACTAGATATGTAAGAGAGGCTAGTGATGTGATAGTATCTGGTGGTTATTATACCCACGGTGGTGATTAACATGATTTATTGATAATTGGTTCGTTTCCCATGAATTACTTGACAGATTTTGATACAATAGCAGTGCGAATTAGGTATTACATGAGGATCAAAATTATTTACTTTATGATAGGTACTTGTTACTGTGTGTGTATGTGATATACATTATGGATTTATTTTGGCAAATTTCTTGTGTTGATATCTTATTTAGGTGTTTATGTAGATAAGCTTATAAATAGGTAAATTGATGGCCACTATACGTCGATTAATGTAGCCTTTAGATAGTCTATTGGCTATTCCTTGACGTGCACAGGGTGTTTATAATACCATTGGTATATTATGTGACTCCGTGAGACACTTACCTTACACACTTTAGTACATGTATTGAGAGTAGATAGTAGCATAAACACATTATGAAATTATTATCCAACTACAATTTATATTACACGTCTATTAATTATCAGATAATTAGTGATACACATTCAATATGATTTGGTTTATTACTAAAGTATATGAGCGTAACTAATTAGTATATACATATATATATTTCTAAATCAGTACTTGACTAATTAAATTATAGAAAGAATTCACACAAAATACTTGGAGATATCTTTAAATATCTTTCATTATAATTGAGAATCTTTATTATTTGGAAAGGTTGCTTTCGGTATGTTCTTTTAAATAATAATAAATAAAATAGTTACACACATGTCGTTGTCAATTCAGACTTAGTTTGTTTTCTTTGATTATTGAGTAATTATACAAGATGTTGGTATGCATTTGGTGGTGACCTTTGAAACTTTATTTAGGTTTGATAGGTGAACATACCGGATGTATATTAGCATACCAGTCAAGGTTTATATAGGTTCAGGATTATGCAAGGAATATACATAAACATTGAGAATAACTTGAAGCAAAGTTTTTTGAAAGTTTAAATCATTTTATATTAAAGTTTTATTCTATTTTAAATCAATAAATAGCTTTAATTAGCGTTCAATATCTACAGCTTAGTGAGATAATAGTGTCATATTTCTTGATATTAATTGAACTTAGCTAGACACTTAAACATCTATGTAGGTCAGCATACTAGTGACATGTTATATGTAAACTTTAAATGTATATACTCATACACATGGATTCTGTGCGCATCATGGTTAGCTAATCACACGCGGCAGATAATCGCTTTCGACCAACTTAACGTTGACCCCTAGATACTAAGGTTTGGTTTTGAGTGGAGGTTCAAGTTATACTGGACTTTAAATGCTTATGGGAGAAATTCATAAGCAAAGCTACAGTGCATGCGCCTTTCTTTAAACAATATACAAGGAGTTTTTACAAATTGGATGCATCCAGTATATATAACAAAGCTTACAACTATATAATGAATTATGAGGTTGTTTCTTAATGCTTATTTTTCTTTGAATGTTGTTTATGGTGCAGCGTAATGAATGAGCGGCACATTATTGTTTTTTGTGCGTGTATCTATTACAGGTCAAGAACTTAACCTGTCAAGATCAAGATGGAAGAAAGTCTAATGACTACTCTTAATATAAGTTCTGAGCATCTGAATAGGTTAATTGTTAAGGCGAGGGAGATTATACTTTCGATTGGGTCTGATTCCCCAAACGATAAATTTATCCTGGAGATGGAAATTATCGCATCAAAGTTAGAAAGTGGTCTAAATCGACTTCGGTCTGACCTCAACAACTATTTTCGATTTGTCAATGAACCGGCAGTCGATGATGTATCCAGGATATCTGCAATCCAACTTGAAGCCGAGGAAAATTTGTGTGAGCTGCAAGTTCGACTTAAACACACAAGGACTACTTCATCGAGGGACAGTGCTTTACCAGTCTCGGGGAAATTGCCAAAATTGAGTCTACCGGAATTCCATGGTGACATACTGCAATGGAGCCAATTTTGGGATCAGTACCAGTCCCTGGTGGATAGCCGAAGATTGAATGACGTTGATAAGTTCTTATACTTGAGTTCAGCACTGAAAGGAGAAGCGAAGAAACTGATCGAGGGATTAGGAGCTACCAATAAGAACTACAGTATAGCTATTAGCACTCTTAAATCGAGATATGGAAGAGTCGAGCTGGTGAAGGATGCCCACTACTCTGCGTTGAGTAAAATCAAGTCTGCTGAGGACTCTACTAGCAGTTGCAGAAGTGTCCTTAATGAAATCGAGAAACATTTAAGGGTGTTAAGCTCCTTAGGCGAGGACACCACGCACAGCTATCTCCGATTTATGATACTAGAGAAGTTCCCTGAAGAAACCGTTTACGAACTTAAGAAACGAATGAAGGAGGATTCAGTTACAGAGATCCGGAAGGAATTAGAGTCGTTAATTTCCGCCAAGGAAGATGCGCGTAGGTTTACCTCTCAGCAGGGAGAAGGTACTTCAGGCAACTATACTACGGAGACATTACATGTCAATGAGAATACTAGAAGTTTTGATTTCGGACGTAGAAGGTCGAACTACAGAGTTGGCAATAACTTTAGTAGAAATAAGTATACTCCGACTGCAAAGCCAATGAAACAAGGATTCAAGAGGAACTCTTATCACATGGATGGTGACTATCGGGGAGGGAGATTCCCAGACGAACCATATGAAAAGAGGTTTAAGAGTTCATGTATCTTCTGCAGTGGCGAACACTTAAGCAACATATGTCGACAATATCCAACTATAGAGCAAAGGAAGGAAAAATTAGTTAATCGATGCTTCAAGTGCCTCTCAGGAGGACACAGGGCATTGACTTGCAAGGCTACGTCACGCTGCGGGATTTGCGGGAATCCAAGACATCATACAGCCTTATGTGTAAGGTCAGTTTTGAGAAATGTAAAGACCAATGCTTCTGGACCTCCAAGGAGTGTCGGAAGAGAAAGGAAAAATAAGACTCAGCCTACCGTACAGTGCCACGTGAAGGATACCATGCAGTGTCATGTGAAAGATACAGGAGTTACTGTTTTGCAGACAGCTGTCACAGACTTGACAGGAGATGGTGATGGCCCTAAGACTAAAGGCAGAGCACTACTTGATTCTGGAAGCATGAGGACTTATATTTCACAAAGCCTGGCGAAGAAACTTAAACTTGTGACTATAGAAGAGAGTCGTCTGACCATATTTACTTTTGGTTCTACGGTACCACAAGAAGTCAACAGTCCTAGAGTTAGTTTCCAGATTGTGACACGGTTCGGTGATACTATAAAGATTTATGCTAACGTGGTCCCTATGATAATTCATAGTGTACCATATCTCGGACCTGACAAAAAACTCTGGGACTCGAAATTTGACTTAGCAGATGATGGATCCTTAGGTGACAAAGTAGATCTTCTTATAGGAAACGACTACTATTTCTCGATACTGCTATCAGAGAAGATCGAGATTCAAGAGAACCTGTTTATGGTTAACTCCAAATTAGGATGGATCGTCAGCGGGAAGACAGATTTGAAACCAGACAACGAACTAGAAGTGGTCACTTATTTTCAAACCAGCTTAGAAGTAGGACTCATCCAGCCGGACCTACCTTTAAATGAAGTTAACCTTAAGGAACTATGGGAATTGGAAGCCATAGGTATTGTGGATTCTCCAAAGGAAAGCAGAGAAGAAGAAGCTTTACGTAATTTCAATGAGACTACCCGTTTTGAGGATGGCAGATACCAAGTATCCTGGCCATGGGTTGACTACCCGCCTGACCTACAACCAAACTTTGGCTTGGCACTGGGGCGACTAGTGAGCTTGGTGAAGCGACTAGAGGCTGAAACGCTGACTTCGTACGATCAGCTGATTAAAGAACAGCAGGATATGGGAATCATAGAAGTTGTACCTAATGAAGAGGTTAACACCTCTGGTCACCCAGTTCACTACTTACCTCACCACAATGTCCAGCAAAAGGGTAAACCTCTTAGAATTGTGTATGATGCATCTTCTAAAATCAAGGACAATAAGAGCCTGAACCAGTGTCTATACTGTGGACCTTTAATGTTAGAGGAATTGACAGGAATTTTGTTGAAATTTAGGTCCCATAGTGTAGGCATTTGTGCAGATGTTGAAAAGGCATTTTTACAGATCGGTTTGCAAAGCAAAGATCGTGACGTCACTAGGTTCCTGTGGATCAAGGACTTGGAGAAACCAGTTGACAATAATAATATACTACATATGAGGTTTAAAAGGGTTCCATTTGGAGTTATAAGCAGTCCGTTCTTGCTGAATGCTACCATAAAATATCATTTGTCAAAATCCAGCTTAGAGATCGTGCAAAGACTGGCACAAGACATATATGTAGATAATATGGTGACCGGCACTGACACGGTAGAAGAAGCTGTCAACTTATACAACGAGACAAAACAAGAATTTCAACGGATGTCGATGAACTTAAGGGAGTGGAGTTCGAACTCACGGGACTTCTTGAGACAGGTTCCAGACAGCTGTCCAGATAAAGTAGTTAAAGTACTCGGGCTGGACTGGAATTTAGAAACAGATACACTACATTTAAGACAGAAGGAACGTGAGTACGCGAACACTAAAAGAGGAATTCTTCGCTGCATCGCATCGGTGTACGAACCATGTGGATACGTAGCACCCTCACTGTTAGCAGCTAAGCTGCTTCTTCAGGATCTGTGGAAGCTTAAGGTAAAATGGGACTGCCCTCTGTCAGGAGACTCGGCAGACAGATGGAGAGACGTGCAGATGGAACTTAAGAACTTGAAGGAAACCTGTGTTCCCCGATGCTGTGTGGAAAACCTTCGATGTAACAGTTATTCCATCCATTGCTTCACAGACGCATCAACTAAAGCATACGCAGCGGTAGTCTACATAGTGCAGGGTAACACAAGGAACTTTGTTATAGGAAAGTCACGTTTAGTCCCAATTAAAGACCAGGATGACCTGAAGATTCCCAGGTTGGAGTTGATTGCTTCACTTATAGGTTACCGCCTGATCCAATATGTCAAGAAGTTTCTGCAAGGCGATATAACAGAGCAAATCCTCTGGACAGACAGCCAGGTTGTTATCGGTTGGTACTACTCTGACAAACTTCTGACACCCTTCGTATCAAGAAGGATTCAAGAAATGAAGAAGAACAAAGATTTAAAGGTACGATACGTCCCAACCAACTTAAACCCGGCGGATGTGGCCACAAGACCCGCTCAGCCAAAGGAGGAAGTGGAGAAATGGCTGGCAGGACCCGAATTCTTGTCTCAAGATTCGAGGAAATGGCCTGTCAGTCCGCCAAGTAACAATTCTCTTTTGGCCGGGGAGGGTCTGTCGAGTACTCCAATGGATGAAGACTTGACCGACAGAGGAAAGCAGGATGAAGCCGCTAGTTCGAATATTGGATCTATGGAAATAACGCAAGGAGACATTGGTATCGTGTATACGAAGGTATCTGAGATCAAGGAGATTCAAGCTAAGTACTTTCCCGAAGAACTAGCTGGAAAGGAGACTAGCTTAAAGAGGAATCTAGGTCTTTTTACAGATGAAGACGGAATACTGAGAAGCAAGGGACGATTTCAGTACGCTAATTGGACGTACGACAAACGGTATCCAATATTGCTACCTTATAATAGTCCATATACGGATGAGATCATTATGAAAACTCATACTGATAATTATCATGTCGGGGCTACTCATACTCTCAGTATCATACGTCAAAACTTTTGGATACCTCAAGGAAGGAAGCGAGTACTTAGTGTTATAAGTAAATGCGCTCAATGCGTTAAGCAACGTGGAGGACCTTTTAAGCTGCCGCCTACACCGGCATTACCACCGGAAAGGGTAAACTACACTGAGCCCTATACCTTCACAGGAATAGATTATCTAGGCCCAATCATAGTCAACACTAAATCTGGAACGGAAAAGCGATGGATTTGCCTATTTACTTGTTTAGCTGTACGCGCCGTACACCTGGAAGTCGTTCGAGATTTGACGGCAGAAGAGGGACTTTTGGCTCTGAGGAGGTTCATAGCTACGAGGAACATACCCACGGTTATAACATCTGATAATGCCACTAATCTGAAATTAATGTCTGAAGTTATGACGCAACCTTATTGCCTAGACAAAGGGATAAAGTGGCGTTTCATTCCCCAACTCGCACCGTGGTTCGGAGGTTTCTATGAGAGACTCGTGGGTATGGTTAAGGTCTGTATGAGGACCACCTTACAGAAACACCTTCTCACAGATAATCAACTGAATACAGTTATCAAAGAGATAGAAGCCGTCATTAACTCTCGACCCCTAACTTATGTCGACGAAGATATGGATCACATCTTGAGACCTTCTGACTTCATCGCTATGGGTAGAACTATAGCCATAGACGTAAAGAGTGATGGACCTTTACCTGAAGGAACACAGGTGAAGCACGACCTTGTGAAAAGTTGGAAGAAGGGCATCGTCGTGCTTGATGAATTTAAGAAGATGTTCGTAGACCGCTACCTTCTGAGTCTAAGGGAAAGGTATTCACATTCTCATAGACAACCGAGGAGTACGTCTAAGGTAGAACCGTCAGTAGGCCAAGTGGTACAGATCAAGGGGGATAATAAGAATAGGGAAGATTGGAAAGTAGGAAAAATTGTATCTTTAAAAGAGGGTAAAGACAACATGTGTCGTGTTGCCCAAGTAAAAGTAGGTAACAAAATGTATACCCGTTCTTTAGCACAACTGTATCCATTAGAAATAGAGGATGCGGCAAGTGAGGAAGCTGGTTCGCCACCGGTGAATAAAGAAGATTCGAGAGGAGTTCTTGAAGATTCACAAGACTTAAATATCGACATGGATGTCGACAATATCGGCGAATTGCCTTTTTTGAATGATGGGAATCAGGAACTCTCTAACGATGCTGAAAACATACTTGAGATTACTCCAGAGGGAGCAACCTCGCCTAATAATATTGACACAGATGATGATGATGCTGAGGACACTATTGGCGCCTCTCCTCGACCACGACAGCCAAGGGATGCAGCCGTCAGAGCCAGGGAGAAGATTCGGCTGTGGACGCGCTCCCTAATGTCACTTCTGTCTGTCGTCGGGAGTGTCGCGAATGCTGGGCATCGCGATGACGTTTGAACACCATCCACAACTGGCAACATTAACAGGAAGGTAGAACCTCTATGGTGAGTGAACTATTGTGTCTATGTCTCTACTCTATGGTAGATGAGCTTTGTCAATCACTCAGTGCTTCCGTTGCGGGAGCCAATAGCCATTTAACTGTTGAACCTAACCGCTTTAACATGTGATAGAGTGAATTATGCCTGTGAGGTTGCCGATGCTCATTCCATGGAGAAGGAAGCCACGCCAGCTGGTTTCCTGCAAGCTAAGTGTCTCAACCTTCTAAGATTTCATATAGTTTTAGCTTTCAATTACATTCGTACTTACTGTAACGTATACTCGCTACCCAGGTGAAACTACCCCCTTTGGCCACCGCTATGGTGTCGTGTGTGGTAACGCTTTATGTTGCTCGTTGATATTATGGATATTGATCCCCCTAGTTTGACCCTGACACTCTCACTCTCAAGGGAGGAGTGAGGAACCACCATGCTCTCGCGGGAACTCGTGGAGTGGCCGTGTTGTATTGTGGCTAGAAGGGCATCCAGTTTTCTCCCGTGAAAGCGGGGAAAGATCCCCCACCGTACCGGTGCTGGTGACGGCGCTGCTGCGGGCAGGACTGGCTTAAGTACTGCATTTGGGTACGGTGGGATGTGGACTGGGTTTAGTCGGGTGACGTTCTGAAGCTGATACCTGTCCAGGCTCCCTGGAGGTGTATAGGTATAGCGCCGTAAAGCCCGTGTATGCCAGGTGCGCCTGGGTGCTGGGTCATAAGACGCTGTAGGGGTGGCCGGTCACACTTCGGTGCCTCGTAGGTTGGTAGAGGACAACTCGAATATGACGGCGGCCTTAGAAGGCACCGGTATATTCGTGAAGGATCGTTTGATGGGAACTAGGAGGGCTTTGTAATACCTAATAACAAGACTGACTGACTTACTTAGCGAGCCCTAATAGGACGACCTCTATATTAATGTATTCCTTGTGTTATGGCTGAAGCCCTGGCATCAGGTGGCTTGAGGCACTTGGTGACAGCGGTGAAGTCATGAAACACCTTTAACAACTACAGGTGGTACGTGGCAGCCTCGCAGGGTGTCAGGCGACCTAGCGCGAGAGAGAGAGAGGAGAGAGAGAGCAGTGGGAGACCATCGGGAGACGAAGGTAGGGTTTATTCACCTACGTCTATTTCCATCACGGCGCATGCCATATAGATTCTTTAATTTTCTCTACCACTAGAGTTACATCCCCATATAAGGCATGCGTCGCGACAAGACGAAAGACACAAATATTTTTCATCAGATTTTTCAAGAGTACAAAGCGGGGTCACTGAACCTTGCCCCATTACATTAGAATGGAATGAAACGAGATTGTGGAAACATCTCCACAAAGTAACACCAACAAAGGTCCGAGCGAGAAATTAACCTTAAACGGTTCCTTTCATCAGTCCGATATTAGGAGAAAACGTTTTGTAAACCCTATTATAATCCCCACGTAACGCAAGATGATTTATCATAGGCGAACCAAATAGATGAACATGCAATGCAAAATAAATATATACCTAGTAAATAATTACGAAAACATCACTGGTTTTCAAATAAACCTAAAATAATATGTGTTGATCATTTCAATTTCAGTTTGAAGTATATTTATAGGTTTGAAGATTATTTGGTTGTAAAATTGTTGATGTAATCAGGAAAGAAAAATAGTTCAGAAGTAAAAAAAGTATTACCTTATGACTTATAAAACATTTTAATTTGACCAATCAAAACAGTTCACCGTATTACATCTACTTATCACAACTCTTCAAAAACATTTGTATTTGCTGTCAACTAACCAGAATACAGCTTGATTTAAAATCGACCAATCAGGAAACAGAATTCATTTCAAACATTAGGTGTTTTTTATTCCCTTATTCACGATCATTAAAAAAATAAACGCCTCTGACCGTCTATAGCCTCATCCAAATGTTCAAGCGGGGTTGACTGCATACATGGCATGAGAGTCCGTAGTAAGCTCGGCCAAATTTCACCTTCCCATACAAACGGAGTTTCGTTCTCATTTTAACATGGTTCCAGTTTATAAAACAAACGAAATACAGCAAGAACTAGTTTTGTATGAGAAACTTAGACCTTAACTTTTCTTGCTGTATTTTTTTTACTATGGTATCTGAAACTACCAAAACGAATTAAATATATACCTGGATATACCTCATGTCATTGTACATGCAAAGTTTCGTTACAATCCAACACGTAGTTTTAAAATGAGAGCGTAACTACGTTTGTATGGAGAATCGAGCTTACTGCGGACTCTTAAGCTATATGAAGATTGAGCGGGATAGACTGCTGTCTATCTCGCTTTATCGTATGCTATACCGTATGCTCTTCGCCGCGTTCGGCCGTTTGGACACTGCTATTGCTGCGTACACACCAAGCTAACGAACGCCAACGAACGATTTTCAGTGTTGGCTGTCGCACGTTCGTTGGTTCTTGTTCAGGTGCGTACACACTAGGCCAACGAACGCCAACGAATGGGTTTCGCTGCCCTTCGCTGGCCTTCGTTGGCTGTGTCTGGACGGACTACCAAACACCAACGATTGTTTGTTGGCGTGTGCCGGCGGTCCGCAGCGAGGCGGCAACATCAAAGGATTTGAAGCAATCGACCCAACACATTGGGTCGATTGCTTGCATTGGGTCGAGTGTGGATTTAACAAAAACGAAAGCACAGTTGAAGCTGTTGAAGTGACAGAGTGTAGTGACTTTTATAACCTAAAAAATATTTGATTAGAACTAAAAAACATAAACAATGACGACTTCTGTAGCCTAGTAGTAGCTTCGTAGGTAGTGACCCTGCCTACGTAGGAGGTCCCGGGTTCGAATCCCGGTAAGGGCATTTATTTGTGTGATGAGCAGGAATACTAAACTTGTTCCTGAGTCATGGATGTTTTGATAGATACATAATGAATGCTGAAACAAAAATGCCCATTAAAATAGCATTCTGAGGTGAAACGTACGACAATTCAGAATCAAGTTTTATAGCAACCAGCCATATGAATAGCTAATGAAATTCAACACTTCATACGACAAATCATAACTTACCGTGTTGTACCACCTCCGAGGTTGAAATTGTCATCTATATTCCGTAGTAATCCCGGATTGCCATTGTAAGACGGATGAGCTGCCCACGTAGGCCCAAACATGCCTACAATACTCGTATACAAATTGGTTTATGTTGGACGCTGAGATTAAAATGACCAACCACAAAAAAAAAAAAAGTAATGTAAGCATAAACATTTAAACTACGTTAATTTTACAAGCTTTTATTTTTTAGTTTCACCTGTCCCGTCTGTCTGTCTGTCTGTCTGTCTGTAATCAAATCTTGCAAGTTCAAATGACCCACTTCCCGGTAACCGATTGAGCTGAAGTTTTGGGGAGAAGTATATAGTTTGGATGACAATTCAATATTATGGTACCATCGAGCTGATCTGATGATGGAGACAGGAGGTGGCCATGGGAATTCAGTACTTAACCGTCGTATACCCGTTGAGTTTGGGCTCGTTCGAATCGTCTCAATGAGTAATTGATGATGGTATATAGAAAAGTACAGTCAAAATAAAAGCTTGTACCAAAAATGTTTTTTTTGACAGAAGCTTGTTAACTAGTCGAACGATCGAGCGAATCGAACTAAGTTCTAGATAAGATAAGATAAGATGTAAGGGTGTAGCAACAATCAGGTAACTTATACTATGTACATATAGTTAATTTTTGAATAACTAATATCGATGTGTACCTATTGATATTTATAAAATGCTTCAGCTAGGGCCGGAAATCAGTTGTATGTCCGGATTTCCCGCTTTCTCGCTTTTCTCCTTTACAGATCGCTTTAAATTATCAACCGATTTTGCGAGCAGGTTCGTTAATTATATAAAATTCTTTGTCAATTCTCTTTCACGATTTTTTTTTGACTTACTGCGGTGTTCTAAGTACAGCTCACAGACCCACTATTTAGTTTAAAATCATTTTTTTCGTACTTTGAGAAAAGCACTGATTAGAAAAGCCTACGCTCTGATAAGACTGAGAAAACCATGGTAGGTTTTAATAGAGCCCCGGAAATATAACTACGTAATTGAATACCTAGTTGATTTGTAACCTCTTTTTTAACCAACTTCAAAAAAAAGGAGGAGTTTCTCAATTCGGTTGTATTTTTTTTTCATTTTTTTTCAATGTTAGTTACCTCAGAACTCCGTCATTGATGAGCCGATTGGTATTTTTTTTTTGTTTGTAAGTATATGCTTCTAGGTGGGTCCCATTTTTTTCAGAAATGCAGTTGAATGATGGGATCCATGAGGAATTGAGGGAACCTCTCAATATTAGGCACGCGTGTAGTGATTTTGGTATATTTCGATATTCTTTCCGATCTTCATTTCATTACTCATTTGTTTTGAGTAGCATGGGCTTTTCCAGACAAACGTGCTACGTTTACGTTTCACGAATATTCCAAGCCCGTACATTTGTTTCCGTAAGCATCGAATGTTCTATTCGCTTACTTTTTCTAGAACATTCCATGCTACTCTCGGCGTTTTGAAAATGTACTCACTATGAATTTAAAACATACAAAAAGTGCATGTTCTCACCTCTCAATATTAGGCACGCGTGTAGTGATTTTGGTATATTAATTCTATTATAACTCGTGCACTTACACCCGGAAATTATAAATTTGGTGGAGTGGAATACATACACAGATGACTTATGGAATTCCTCAACTATGTACTTAAAAGTACAAAAGTACGTCACAGATTCTGATAAGATTCCGTTGAAATAGCAACTAACGAAGTGCCAAAGGTGATCCTTGTGGAATCGACGGAAGTCCTCAAATATTATCGGCCCACATACAGCGATTCGGTTTTTTTCTCTAATAATCAACGCATTTGCTCTCGGAAAGCAGTTCATGTGGTAAATTGGAAAATAAATGTGGAAATGTTCTCGCGGCTTGGCGGAGTACTAAATTGAAGTCGGTTAAAACTTTGTTTTTAAAGTAAATTATTCTCAGTTAATGTTAATGAACGTTTGAAGAGAATGGCTAGAGAGAAGTCTCGTACTTATAAAGTGGTACGCACTAAATGACCACCGAAAAATATTATTTAGGGACGATTTTTTTTAAAGTTTACTGGTCCACAAGTACTAACACACACTCAATTAACTCACACCAGTGACTGAGTCCGCGCCTACTAGTACTGACAAAGCTAACACTTCACTGTTACTTTGCACTAGACCACTTCACTTTCACCACTTGTTTCCACTGTTCTTCTTCTTCCAGTACTACTCACTTAGTATCTGACTACGAGAACTCCACACCGAAGACTCCACTCTCAAGACTCCACTTAAAACTCTCAAGACTGACTGGTATACCGCGAACGTGGTCCCTTTTATATACCCTTTTCGGAAGATTCTAGGTCGTTATTTCGATATTCTTTCCGATCTTCATTTCATTACTCATTTGTTTTGAGTAGCATGGGCTTTCCCAGATAAACGTGCTACGTCCACGTTTTACGAATATTCCAAGCCCATACATTTGTTTTCGTAAGCATCGAATGTTATATTCGCTTACTTTTTCTAGAACATTCCATGCTACTCGGCGTTTTGAAAATGTACTCACTATGAATTTAAAACATACAAAAAGTGCATGTTCTTGAACCCGGGTGCATCGACTCCAAGGCCGCCGTCTGTACCACTGGGCCACCGATGACTTACGACAACACGGTAAATTTTGAAATACCTTGACGGCTTGTCACTATGGCAACCAAACTGTTACTGACCCCACCGTCGTAACAACATTAACAGATGTACATCCTGATAGTCTGTACTTTCTATTAATGTATAGTTTATTAGGGTTCCGTACCCAAAGGGTAAAACTGGACCCTATTACTAAGGCTCCGCTGTCCGTCCGTCCGTCCGTCTGTCCGTCTGCTAGCTACCTGGCTGTATCTCATGAACCGTGACAGTAAGACAGTTGAAATTTTCACAGATCATGTATTTCTGTGCGCGAGTCCGACTCGCACTTGGCCGGTTTTTCTTGTTTCATGCGTATATTTCATATAGATCACGATTATCCCAGTAACAGAACTTAGTAACCAAATAGGTACATAAGTGAAGGAGGTAAGACAATCGCTTATCATAAGTAAATGGTGTCCAAGATGCAAATGAATTACTTACTTACTTACTTATACAAATCAACCTGGGACTAGGTTTGTACTATGGGTACTAGACGACGATATGTACACATACTTATAAAGATAGCTAAATACTTAAATACATAGAAAACATCCATGACTTAGGAACAAATATTCATGCTCATCACACAAATAAATTCCCTTACCGGGATTTGAACCCGGGACGTCTATCTTCGTAGGCAGGGTTATTACCAACTAGGCTACAGAGATCGTCAAAACTCGCGAGCATGTCTTTTTTTTTTTTTTTTTTTAATTGAACCTTTTCCTAAATTTTCACCAGAATCGGTTCGAAAATGCGACTTGTAGAGGCTGGACAGCGGGGCAGACACAGGACACGATTTTTGGGCCAAGCTGAAGCATCGAACTTTGTTCGATTCGTTCGCTCGTTCGAAAATATGGGTCTTGTTGTTGCTATGCAAGATTTTTGATTATCCTCATGAATTGTAAACAGGACATTAGAAGCAGGAGGAATTTTATTACCTTTCACATTACAATTCTGCCAATCAAATTCCCCGGAAATCAATTTATTTCCAGACTTCTCAAATTGAGTGGCATTTTAGGCACGCCGCACATAAAAATAATTCAGAACGTTTTACCATCCTTACTTACTTTCCATTTTTTGTACGGGCAATTCTAAAATGTATTATTATGTAGCAGGGTCGGTCATAAAAGTTTGTATAAAACTAAGCTCCTCGCTAAATACTTGACCGTTAAGCTCTTTATCCAACTTCGGGCGGGCACTAGCTCGAAACAAAAAAACTGTAAAACTGAGTCAGTAGCTACAATTAAAATGAAAATACGACAGAAAAACTTTAATTCCGCAGTATTAAGCGAGCTAAAACTACTACTTGAAACCGTCGTTAGAGATGGCTCTTGAACCTATCAGTTTTAGTAGGTTTATGTTTTCAGTTACTATGCAAATTTTCATTAAGAAAGAATACGATTTATTAATTACTTGTTAAATAATTTTGTGCGATGCTCCATATAGAAGCTAGATTTTGATTTTATTAGTAGACGGGATGTTGCACCTCTAAAATAAAGTATTAGTCGCCAAGTTATCCATTTAAAAGATAATATATTTTATTGGTAGCCGAGTTCTGTGAATTGTTGTTTGCAAATTGGCGCTGGATTTTTATATTCTGTTGGGATAGTAAAGATGGCGTATTCGTTTTATAGAAGCTGTTGCATTAATCCGTTGCTTTTATACAATAATTTACTTTAAAAAAAAGTTCTAACCCACTTCAATTTAGTACTCCGCCAAGCCACGAGTACATTTCCACATTTATTTTCCAATTTACCACATGAACTGATTTCCGAGAGCAAATGCGTTGATTATTAGAGAAAAAAACCCAATCACTGTGGCCCGATAATATTTGAGGACTTCCGTCGATTCCACAAGGATCACTTTTGGCACTTCACTAGGTGCTATTTCAACGGAATCTTATCAGAATCTGTGACGTACTTTTGTACTTTTAAGTACATAATTGAGGACTTCCATAAGTCATCTGTGATGTTCACTCCGCTCCACCAAATTTATGATTTCTGGGTGTAAATACACGAGTTATAATAGAAAATACCAAAATCTCTATACGCGTGAGTCCTCATGGATCCATTATCCAACTGAATTTTGGAAAAAAATGGGACCCACCTGGAAGCATATAAGTACTTACAAACAAAACAAAATGTTTACGAATCGGCTCATCAATGACGGTCAAGTTCTGAGGTAACAAACATTGAAAAAAAAAATACAACCGAATTGAGAACCTCCTCCTTTTTTTTAAGTCGGTTAAAAAAAGACCTAACGTTGCAGTTTCTAATGAAAACTTCAGAAATTTCCTTCGTCTTCCTGTCCGCACAATATCCAGAAAAATAGGAAAGCATCTGAATTGTCACATCGCATTTTTACAACAATGTTATCTGCATGATTTAAATGTTGCGGAGACGATGACACTAAAGTGTTCGTAAGAATTCCGGCAGGTATTTTAACGATGTTCGGCATAGTACACTGCCAAGTGGCGAACGGAGTTTTTGGTTTCTTCACCAAACGGGTTCTAACGGGTTACCATTACTAAGAATCTGGCCTAATAGTTAGCATTATAAGTTTTATCGTGATGCTTTACGTGACGTTTCAGTACATTTTCGCCGTAAAACGTGTCGATAAAACCTATCGTGCTCTGTGCTCGTGTCTGTAGGTCTGTCACAGAGCTGTATTGTTTGAACTGTCTTTGGTACATACTTGCAATTATCACGAAATCTAACACAAGTCGTAATCATAAATCTACGGTTGCTATAACCACAAATAAATAAAAGACAGTCTTCATAAACAGTCTTCTTTTACGTTTGTGATATTTCTGTTCGGCTCGCACTTGACCAGTTTTTAACGATGTACACGATAAAATCAGTCAAAGATAAGATTCAAAGATATTTATTTTGCTCGGAATGCAGTTACATAGTTCTTAGAAATTACAACATTGTAGTCTAGTGCATTCAGCCTGCGTGCAGGCGTGCAAAACATTTTTTTGAGGAGCATTAAATTCCTTTTTGATACCAGCTTTTATTGCCGACTGTACTTTTCTGTATACCGTCATCAACTGCTCATTAAGACGATTCTAACGAGCCCAAACTCGATGGGGTTATGTGGTTTTATTACGGAGATCCTATGATCACCTTCTGTCTCCATCATCAGATCAGCTCGATGGTACCATAACATTGCATTGTCATCCAAACTATACTTATACCCAAAATTTCAGCTCAATTGGTCACAGGGAACTGGGTCAAACTTAACTTGCAAGATTTGACGGACAACTTACTTACATACGAACAAGTCAAGTTAATATAAAGCTTGTAACAATTAGTATTAACAAGTCAAAATTATAATAATATCAAATTTGATAAAGCAAATTGAAATAAACTTGGCGAAACTTACGCCTCAAATTGACCCCTTTAAATTTTGCTCGTCTGACTCCCAAATGGGAATTTAATGCATTTGCCGATAGTTTGTTGGAGCATAAGTAGGTAACGAAGATATTCAAATGGACATAATCTGTATACATATATACCTACGTATAAAAGAAGACGTGCTGACTGATCATCAACGCGCAGTCGAAACTACTGGGACTAGAAACTTGAAATTTACACCCGAACTTCCTTTTATGACATAGGCAAGGGGTAAGACGTGATTTTTGGAAATCCCATCCCTAAGAGGGTTAAATAGGGGTACAAAGTTTGTATGTGGGAAACTTTTTCTTTTGGCTAGAGACTTGAAACTTTGTAGAAAAATTACTTATTAAAATACAAAAAAGTCTATTCAGCGTTTTGCAAAAATCCACCCCTAAATATTGAGGTTCAAAGTTTGTATGGGGGAAACTTTATTTTATGAAACTTGAAACTTTGTAGAAAGATTAGTTATTAAAATACAAAAAAAAAACTTTCAGCGCTTTAGAAAATTGAACCATTTGAATGACGGCCGTCTTGACGGTGTCGGATAGTTCGTGAACGTTGTTCGAACGAAATTGATAGCGGTGAAGTAATTTTAATATATATTTTGAGTTTTTTTGACCGGACCGACGTACGAGTATCTCTACGTTCGACGTACAAAATGAGTTCCAACTCCAAGTGGAGCAGCGAGAATGACGAAATTTTAAAAGATTTCGTTTAGATTTTAATAAATGATCTCGAGATTTGAATAAATGATCTTCCACTCTACGAATATTTTCCTCTTCTGATAGTTCGTCCTCCAAGTAAATTATTAAAGCTAAATCAAGGTCGTCCATTTTCTCTCCTGCATACGTTGATGTTGGTGGCTGACGGCGTACTCGGCCGTGGAACTTTCCACATGTCGTTACCGTAAAGACGGCCGTCTCTTTCGTCCGTAATAATACGGCCGCTATATGACGGCACCGCTACCTAGGAAACCAGAGCTTTACGAAGATACTCGCGTATGTTGCATTTATAACATTTTGACCGGGCACAATGAAAACGGGCAAAAAGCGATTTAAAAAAAACACAACTAGCCTTCAAAAAAAGAGCAATAATTTCTACTCTCGATTATGAACAAACTACTTTACTTATTAAGCAGCTTATGAATCAACAACACTTGCAGTATAAATTATAATACCTACCTATCTTTCGTGGGAAATAGTGGTGGCGACGGAGTTGACCACCATATCCCATAATATGTAGAGACATATTTTACTTGCTTCTCTAGTTTTAAGAAATGAATGCATGTATTTTTACTAAATAATTAATACAATTTTTTTTTCGACTTCTATAATAACTATAATAAGCATACATACAGTTGACGTCAAATAAATATGGTAAAAATAAGGTGTAAAAGTGTCGATCCTTGATGTTGACCGTACCATCCCTTTTTTCAGCTCGGAAATCATAGCCATGTCCCTAAAGTTATAATAATAATAAAGGGATGAAACAGGTAAGGTGGAATGTGGTCGGAATAAATACATTGTTTTTATATATACGTTAAAGGTTAAAAAAAAAATTGTCACCGCGGTAGTTTAATCGGTTTCATTCGAAAACAATCGAGGTCACTGCGGTTTCAATCAACCGATTTAATTATTAATTTAGTTTGAATATTTATGTGCGGTATATTGCATATTGAGCAAACAGCAGGTTAGCTTGCACGCGTTCCGAGCTAATAACGTGTCAGAATGTCCCAGTGTGTAGTGTGTCCATTCCAAACCCGGCCAATACTATGCCATCTTATTTCTTAACACGTTCCCTGTCCGAGTGCCTCCAATGATGGGTCATGCATCTGCAGTTCAGGAGTCCGTGCTTCCACAATGGATTCACAGCTTTGAACTGGAAACACATTTGGACGTGTGACATTGTCAGATCATTTTGCATGGGGACAGTGAACATGTTAATCATCTGTGTGTAACATATAAGTCTGTTTGTCATAAATAAATATTTTAATTTGAATTTTGGAATAACTACGTAAAACACTTTGATTGACCCTATTAGTAACGACCCCCAACTATGTAGTACTCACGCGATGTTTGTTTAAGTTAAATAAATCAAAATATTCATAAGAATGACCCAGATTGGTTGTTTTCCTTTTTAGAAATGCCCATGTTAAAACAACGCGCACGTGACTGTGGCTATTTTTGATCGGAGGAAAACGTGCCACGGGAAATGGCATTCATAAGCTCCGAGACTAAAAATGTGATAAACTCAGAGCCCCAATTTGGGTTATCATTTTCGCATCACGTTCGCATTTTAATGACCTTTGACTAGAGATCAGCCTGGATATGTATTCCCTAAAGTTCTCAATTTGTATCCCCAATACAAATTGGGAAAACTCCCAGGAACAACGCATTACTAAATCCGACACGCTTAGATTGCATGGAAACTCGCGCATGGAACTCATTGATATGCGAATACGATCATACGAATAAATAAACGGATGAAGTGCAAGTAAATAGTTTACTTAGTAATTTATTAAGTTTATGCGTGAGAAAAATATAAATAGCGATTGGCTTTTAATAATCAACAACGTACAATTTAATTATATTTAATATCTGTGTAAAACGAATGACAAATATACAGGGTGGAATCTTGAACGTGATCCAAAATAGCAAAATGTGAATCTATCCATGATTCTGAGCAACTTTTATTACGGGACCAACTTTGTGTTATGCCAAAAAAATCCAACTATTTCATTAACTCTGCTCATTTTAGACTGACAAGAATGTATGAACAGGTGTGTTTTTTTTGGCATAACACAAAGTTGGTCCCATAATAAAAGTTGCTCAGAATCATGGATAGATTCACATTTTGCTATTTTGGATCACGTTCAAGATTCCACCCTGTATATACACACACGCCTTTATGTCAGATACAATAAAGTCCCGAACAGATATTTCTATGGCGTCGTTAATAGTAGAACTTCGGTAACACGAATTTCAAGGGAAACGCAAAAATGCTCGTGTTAAGGAGGTTTCGTCTTAAAGAGGATTTCGACTTAAAGAGGTTTTTATAGGGTCAAGTTCTACTTACAGAGGTTCCAAATCTGCAAAATTATTTCAAGTTACAGAGCCAGAGGTGTAAACACTTAAAGTTTCGTGTTACACAGGTATTTTTCTTGTAATTACCATTGTCTACAGTACATACTATAATGTGATTGAGCTGTTGCATAAATCGTAAGCAAATCGTCACTTACTATCAGCAGAGGGTAGTAATATGAGCACATATGTTTGTAGCATAAATTGCCGATTTTAAGGTAGCAAATAAAAAAATATAAGTAGAGTATTTAATACTCTCAAAAGTGAGTTATAAAATAACATTTAAAATATATCCTTTTCCGTCCGAAGTTAAAATTTACTTAGTTCCATTGCTCTCAATTGTACTCACAATACTTTTTGAGTTGAAGAAGCTGCCATTGCCATCCCATTCTCATTTTGAGTTATAGAGGCTGTTTATTCAAGAACTAGCGAGAAGTAGGGGTGCTAAAGCGATACATTCGTTATTTCCATTTACAGAGGTAAACATTTTTTTTCGAGGTGTAAAGTTCAGATTGAACTGAAAAACGTTGAAGGGAATCGTTATTTACTTTGTCTTATCGAGGTAAAATATTTCGGATTGTGGTGGTTTTGGGGCTTGAAGGGAAGGGAATGGAATTTTATTTTGTGTTATAGAGGATTTCGTCTTATCGAGGTACGTGTTATAGAGGTTCCACTGAAGTTGACTGTTCAGAGATCTGTAAATAACTAATGGGGTCTTAAATGCGTTTTATCTTTGTTGAAATTATGTACACAAACATGAAAACCGATAGCTTAAAAATATCGCTAGACTTGCTAACTCGAATCAATAAAAACGGGTACAAAGTATCAAATTTACAACCAGATGTAGCCCTTTTCATTGCCCTGTAGTGTAGTGAATTATTGCTAGTCTAGTTAGTAAAAGCGGCATCTCAGCAAATACTGCATGGGATCCAATTACCTAGTTAGAAAAATACTTCGTTTCATTCCATCTATAAGTTTCTCGAAACTTATCGCTCAGTCACGTCTGAAAGCCCACGACTAAAGTCTACAGTTTATTTCAAAGCTGTAGGTACAGTCAGCAGTAAAAGAAGCTACGCAAAATAACACGCTTAAAATTAACTATCTAGACAGTCCTTATCCTCTCCTGCTCTTCTGTAGGTAATTTTGAGCACTTGACCCGCGTAACCACTTTTGCTGCTGTCTGTATCACAATACAAATGTTATAGGAAGGACCTGATTTGCACGCATGCATAATGTTATGTAATGTTATATAACTGAAGGACACTTTTTCAGATAAAATTGAACCCACTAAAAACCTCATAACAAATGATACATCAAGGTCCTTTGTCATCTTAGTTTTGAGCTGTTTGGTCCTTTTACTGTAGTCGCAACGTATTTCATATTTTTTGCGAATGTGAAGCAAAACAAAACGACGTCGCATCTGGAAGTCCACTTGACTCGACGTATCGATATGACATCAGTGTTACATTTTTTGCATGCTCTCGTTCTGACACGTTAGGCCACTTCAGCGCGGTGTCGGTAAGCCGTTACCGAAACAGTCGTACGTACAGATCGTTTACTGCGCACCTCCATTTCATAAAGTGCTGCCCGATCGACGCGGGAAATAATACTGCCCTAAATACCGAGAGTAAGGAAATCTGGGCGAAATCAGTAAGCTCTCATTGAAGTCCAAATACCTCATACAGATTCCGCCCTGCTACTCGTAAATGCGAAAGTAGCATCAAGCTTGGCGCACGAGAAATTTGCTGACGCAAATGTCATACTAATAAAATGTCAATACATCGAGTCAAATGGACCTCTTAGCCGTGGGTCCTGGGCTCATCTTTACACATTGCCCTCTCCCATAAAAATGACACTTTGCACTCCAGACCCGCATCTTAGTGGTGAATACACATTTGCTGTTTTTCGGTATTAATAATAAATTAAATATTTTCCTCAATTCGAGAAAGTTTTTCGATATCCTAAAATAGTATTTAGGTGGCAGGAAATATTAGACCAGTGTAACATACAAAAAAAAACAATAATAAGCGCAATACCGTCTTTGCCGTTTTTTGATACGAGTGTTTACTTTGGGCACCGAGGAAGCGAAAGATATTAACTTAGATTTAAAGTTAGAACCTTAAGAAAAAAAGGGGATGCGAAAAACTTAGCTCTCGAGTGACACAAATACAACTTTTCATCTCAGCGGTAAGAACATATTCACATTAAAAAATATCATAGACTGGTTACGAGTAAGTCTCGTGAATATTCAGAAAGAAAACTTAATTCCGTGTTCATTACTACTTGTTTTAACTCCTCAGCGCGGCTAGGAGTGTTAGCACTAAGTGCGCGACTCGAGATAATCGCGCGCGACCGACAGAGCTTTAATATTTATACTTGTCTCGCGTAAACAATAAAAACTAACTTTACTGTTGTTAAAACACTGCCTGCGTCACTGATTTCACTCATATTTTCAAATTACTGACTGACTGTCTGTCTGTCTGTCAAGACCCTGTATTCTGGGAGCGCGTAGAGGTATCGAGTTGAAATTAAAACCATATACTCAGGTCTACAGTCCATTGAAGCTGTGACAAAATCGGACTTTTAACGTAAAAAAATATACGGCCATTTATGCCGCAAAAATAGTACATTACTGCAGAACAGGTGAGGTCCGGTTATATACGAGCCCAGGATGGCTTTCTTACTGGTTGAGGCTAGCATAATGCTTTTCTCAAAAATTAAAGAAAGTTTAACAACAAATTCGTTCAATTAATATTGAAGGTTACATTCATATTAGGGCAATTACTGATAGATGTCGTGATTGATTTACCGGGGGCATTTATATTTGTTGTAATTCTTAATGTTTACGTTGTGTTTATTTTGCACTACACACCGAAGCATAGAATACACAGCATATAAACTTGTCGGCTGCATTGTTTGGCGAAGAACATTTTCAGACCAACTGTTGGCTTGTTTTTCTGCCTTCCACTTCATAAATTTTCCATAAGTTTTCATATATCGCTCCTTGGATTTTGGAGGAAGTAAATTGTTTTTTGCTAATTCGGCCTTAGCTTTTAAATCAGGAGGAGTGCCATCTATTTCCGAATCAGATTCGCTTGAACTCATTTTTTGGGATCACTTATGTTCACGCGGTAAATTAAAACACAATTGTCGCAATTGAATGTGAAATCCCGCCAGTCGTTGTTTTTTTTTACTAAAAAGTTTGCGTTTAGTTATGAACATTGTTCTTTTTTTACATTACATGAATGTTTTGGTAAAAAAATGTAAATTATTGTTTTTGAAACTCCATGATAATTTTAAAATGGAAAGTTTTAATCCAACATGATTTATAAACTGAAATTACTAAATACAAACATAAAATCCCACACTATACTTCTACAACATTACTAAGTACAAAACGCAACGTGCATACTTTTTCTGCGTCGCGTTAAGTGTGTGTGTTAAGTGTGTAGTGTGTGTGTGTGTGTGTTAAGTGTGTAGTGCGTGTGTGTGTGTGTGTGTTAAGTGTGTCTATAAAATGGCTGTTTAAGGCTCCAAAACTAGATCTCATAAAATGTCATACCAAAAAGAGAGATAGATATATATTTGGAGCCTGTAACCATGTTATAATGGCTAAACTCTAATCTGTGTCTGGTACTATGTTTTTTTTTCTAAGCAGATCTAAAGAGGATGACGTACTGTGCAGTAAGTAAATTACATACTTACTTACTGGACAGTAGGAGATTTGAAATTTAAAATCTCGGTTCTTACTGGACAGTTGTGAATAAGTCTCCGGTAGAGTTCACTTTCTGGATACTTTTTAGAGATGTTATGGCAACATTTCATACCATTTTTGAGAAAACGTATATTTCGTCACTCTCAAGGGCATCAAAATTTAAAGAGTAGTTTCCGTTGAACTAGAACTATGAAATTTAGCAAGTAAGGTGGAGACTTGTAATTGCAACGCTTAATGCTTATAATGATGTCTAGGATCACTGTATTGAACAACAACATGCTTGTAAATGAAAAAAAATTGGTGGCACGGATAGATCTAGAACTGTTGGATCGGCATGGCTGTTTGTCAATATGAATTATTGAAATGCAAGGGATGTGACAGTGTGAATGGCTATGTCGATAAATAATATTTTATTGAAAGTGGGGTAGGTAAATACTAGGGTAGGTAGTGGGGTTGTGGTAATTTTTAATAATGAACGATGTTGCTGTGGCTAGACTTAATATTAAACACCTATAAAAGTGTATATCCCTGATATTTTTATTATGCTATGCAAATCGATAAAATCTCGATGAGGTTCCCATCACTATTTGCAGGTAAATTGTTGGAATCCCTCGGCTAAAAAGTATTTTTGTAGAACGCCACAAAAAAAAAAAGAAGAAGAGTATTTTTGTGCGAAATTGGACGTTACTAAAAAGGTTAAATATTAAAATGTCATGGAATATTTAGTCAAGGCATGCTTTTGAAATTTGACAGTACCTTAATTTGGCAGCAGTGGCAGCACCCATAGAAAAGAAAGTAAAACAAGTAATTAGTTGCAATCATGTGCCATGACGGGTATTGCAACTATTGCTGCCTGCCTCCGGAATTTATGAAATATGATGGTTACAAAAATGTACATTAAATTGACCATTCAATTGACTTAAGTACTAACAAATCTTTCAAAAAATACTTTAAGATTATTAATAAAGAATTAATTAGCGATGAAGTAAACACTTCAATATCATTAGTTGCAATAACAAGGCTCGACCTTGATATCGTCTTATACTACAAATGCAGGGAATACTCGGAAAACTATACATTTCTAATTAAGTACGGAACCCTCGGTGGGCGAGTCCGAGTCGCACTTGTCCGGTTTTTTTTATATTTTACATCTGTAGCGCAAGAATGAAGAATTTAATGAAATCTAAAACTTATTTAACAACGCGCAATTTTTTAAAGGGTCTATATACTGCCTTTGTAGTATATACCTACGTACGTTCACAAAACTTTAAATTATCAAAACTAGAACTACGAGCTATAATCAACGTGATAAAACGCATCTTTTTTGTGCAGAACGTACACTTCGTGATGTTTTTTCTTTAATTTAAATTTGGGTTCATCTAAAACAACACGTTGAAACAAGTTCTTTGTAATTTAAAGTTATAGGTTTATTGTACGTTTTCGAACGTGGCTTGTTTCGCGGTTTTTTGGGAGTCCTCTATGAAATTAGAATGTTGATATCTCAATCTGTTGTAAGTTAGCCAGTGTTTCCTTCAATCCACACTTAGTAACATCGTCATGAAACGAAAGGAACAGAGCTGATGAAGTTCAAATATTTTGAGTTTGTAAATGCCAATGCTCGGCCTATGAATTAATAAAAAGCTACTTTGTCTCACGGAGTGTCCAAACTCGCATTTCACGCAGCAAAATATGCTTGTTCGAGCTGCTGAGGTGAAAAGGATATTAGAGTAGAGTACAATACATTTTTTTTATTGTTCACAAAAAAACAACACGAGTTCCGGTCCATATGCCATACAACGGTAGACAGTAGGTGATCTTATCGCTAATGAGTCTTCTCTTCCAGACAACGTTTGGGTAGTATTTTTCATACCAAAAATCATGCTCTTACATGAAATGGGGTAGAAATCTGTATAGAAGTGATTCACGATCTCTCTCTAGCGATGACGGAGCCGTATGCTTTTATATACCAATATCCCCGCCAGAACTTAAAAACCAGTGTCATCGCTCCTTTATCTTAATAGTGCGTCTGCACCGACATAGTCGTTTGAACACAGTGGACAGATAATGACCACTTAAGCATTATTCAATTGATTCCGTAACTATTTCAATATTTTATTGTTTTTTATTCTATGCTTTGACAACCAATTGACGTAAACGCATACTCGTGCGTTTCTTACTAGTTAATAGATCAACCATAAATAAAATAAAAAGGAGTAGGTTTTCATATCTTGATTGGACAATATTGAAAGTTTATTTAAATATGTGTAGATGTGACAATACCATCCTCTACTGCAAGTTAAATTGGTCCAAAAATTATGATTTTGTTTTCAAAAGGAACTGGGGCCCATTGGATAACAACTTGTATTACAAGCGGAAACCACTTTTCAACTCCTTTCATTAAAAAAACCGGCCAAGAGCGTGTCGGGCCACGCCCAGTGTAGGGTTCCGTAGTTTTTGTAGTTTTTTTCAAAAACTATTCAAAATAATTTTCCTAGAAAGTTTTTATAAAGTTCTACTTTTGAAATTTTTTTCATATTTTTAAAACTTGAAATGAAAAAAAAACACTCCCAACGTTACGTATAGGTGTACGGTACGAGTATGTACCCTAATAAAAAAAAAACACTTTTTATTTTACCACTTTGTCGGCGTGATTGATATACATATTAGTACCAAATTTCAACTTTCTAGTGCTAACGGTTACTGAGATTATCCCCGGACGGACGGACAGACAAAGCGAAACTATAAGGGTTCCTAGTCGACTACGGAACCCTAAAAAAGCCTTCCGTTTATATGATATGTTGTAAATTGTTAGGCAATGGGTTATGTTAAATGCGAAATGTATGCATCATATGCATACATTTCGCTTTTCAATTTCTTTCGCGCACGTTCTGTTATCTTAGCTTGGCGGGCGTGGAACCATACCCCACGCTGTTTCTGATAGCAAACAATGTACTGCATAAAATGCATTATTGATGCACGGGAAGAGTCTGTAGTTTTAATATTGCACATTCACATAAAATTTGACATTGCACTGGAAACCTCTCAGCGTTAGACTTTTTATTTTTAAATATTTTGCGATTAATAAGTCAGTTATTTGTCATGGGGGGGTCTATTATTTGCTTCGGTTTATCTCAATGTATCTCGCCCTCACTTTCTCGCGCGCCGAGCTACCGTGTCGGAAAGAGCTAGCAAAACAGATTGAGATTCGGTTGGCATAAAGAGAGATGAACCAAATTAAGGATTTTTATCTATACTTATAATAAATCTCTGAATTCATAGAGAATCAGCTAGTAGCATTCCAAACATTATAGTCTCACGGAGGATCTCAGCTTCCCATGAACGGAAAAATATGACACCTTTTCATGAAGCTTCCGCTCAGGATAGCTTTTTTACCGGTGGGTAATTAAGTTTCAGAAACGACCCGAAAAAAACTCCACTACCCGCTCTTACTTTACTAATAAAATAAATATCTGTTTGAACGCGAGAGTTTAAAGTGTTACATTTGACCTCTTATTTTTATTCTTGAATTCCTATTTGCCATATCTGTCAACTGTCAGTGACGTCAAAATTGCGTGATTAGAATAACTATGCAACATTAATACTTTGGGTTCGGTGTGTAGGTAATGGACTTTCACAAAACGCATGTAAGTATACTTAATGATAAAGCATTCAAAAATGTTCGATTATAAACGAAACTTATATGCACTAAATTCGTATAAAGGCGTAATTTCAATAAATGTATCAACAAATTTTAACAAAAAAACGTCAAACGTCGAAAGTCTGTCTCTCTTCTCTTTCTGTTTTTAGGGTTCCGGACCTCAAAAGGAAAAAACGGAATCCTTATAGGATCACTTTGTTGTCAAGACCCTTTATCTCGGCAAGTGACGTTTTAAAAAATGTCTCTAATAGTATTAAATGAAGAAATAAAATTCAAAACGAACTAAATTGCATTTAGATTTCAATCCCGTTTAATCTTTAATAATAAAATTTTAAATAGGTACATAAAACGTTTATAATTGAGATCGACTTTAATGTCTTGTAACTTTATTACGTGTGTCGATTGAAACTGGCACAACGAGTCATGCCGTTTGTCATAGGTTATTGTTAAAAATATTATGTGATTTCCTCGCATTTTTTGAGAAAAGTACTATACATATCTGCCTCGGCGGGAATGGCAATTCGTGAGTGCTCGTGGAATGGCAATAAATCCACTCATCTACGAATGCACATGCAGTATTGTACAGTCAGCAGCAGAAGTTGCTAAGCAGTTCTAATGCTCAAAATGATCTACACACGAACTCTAATGTCAAGGGAATAAGAATCTGTGTAGGTCATTTTGGGCGTGTTATTTGGCTTAGCTACTTCTGATGATGCAGCATGATAATTGATAAGGAAAGAAAAAATGCCCTTTTATAATTACAAGCTGGTCTTTTTCTAAAGTTACTTATATCTAGTAGCAAAGTTTTGTTGAAAGCTTCCTGACAAAAAAACAATATCCAAATTCATGAAACGAGATTTTTTTCCAAAACTATTAAAGTTTTATGTACCATTATTTTTTCATTCTGGTTATTTAAATCACTTTTATGTCCTGAATGAAGATCATGAAAGAAGACCATCTTGAATTTCGTGTAAAAAAACAGGTAAATCAATATATTTAAACCCAGTTTCGTCATGTCCGTCTGTACGTATGTCAGGCATTTTACTCGAAAACTATTTGAATGAAATTTGGAGTATAGGTGTATTTTATTAGTCGCTAGATAGTTCTGTAATCAAATGACAAAAAAAATCGTTTTACGTTAACATGTGGCACATCAATTGATAGCTCTTTTAACAATAAATATAAGGTATTTAAGCCTTTTTTTATTAATCCAATTTATTCTCAGATAGCCGCTCCAAAAGTCACAAAAAATGTGTGTTTCGAACCGTACAATTGCAAAAAGTGAAGAAAATCATTGGCATACTGCTTTTTAAATATTATATATATATTACACTACTTAGTGCTTTTTAAATATTGTAAAAGAAAATTATTTTGACCAAGGTCGGTTCAAAGTTTATTGAGTTAGTTTGGTGCTGAACTGCCTTCCATAACGTAAAGGACTTGAGTTTCCTATGAAAATAAGACCTTTTTTTTAATAATTATCAATTATATTTATAATCGTAAGGTTATCGATAAGGCGAGAGTGACATAGGCTACCTTTTCCAGCGGTAAAACATCTAATTTCCACGGGAATGTTACATTTTCCTATAACCAAGCGGGCGAAGCCGCGGGCATCAGCTAGTAGTTAATAAACATAAATGCTTAAATACATAGAAAACATCCAAAACTCAGAAACAAATATTCGTGCTCATCACACAAATATTTGCCCTTATCGGGATTCGAACCCAGGCCGTTCAGCTTCATAAGTAGTGTCACTACCCACTAGGCTAACCGGTAGTCTATGTAGGTACGTAGGTATAGTACCTACCCTTAATTGTTTAAATCACGAAAGAGTGACCACTCTAGTTGTCATTTCTAAATAAGCTTTATTTAACGATCTGTCAGACATTAGTTTGATGGTTAAAATAGGAAAGCAAAACTGACGATGCGTCATTTTTTTTTTACAGTTTTAAAGAAAAATCACATTTAATTAATTCGATTTTCCACAATTGCACTACTAGCCGATTAACTTTAAAAAATAAAAAAGGTTATAATATTAAAGGGGATTTTTTCTTCCCTTATCCTGCCTTGCAAATACCTACATCTATACATACACAGAAAAGTTCGATAGTTTCTATATATCTGCAATGAGAGTTTTATGTTATTTTTTTTTCTTAACTCACATCTACACTTGATCTCTTAAATATTCATATATATATATATATATATATATATATATATATATATATATTATCAACTTGGTCCAAAAAAATAAGGTAGGTAGTTCCAACAGCCGTACATAAAATTGTGTTCGTGCAAAAATAAACAAAGTTTATAAGATACATGAGCACCAACAGCCTCACGTCCAAGTTTAAATTACAACCATGCGTAACTAACTTTAACTTTTAAAACTAATTCATACTCACATTAAACACTGGATCATTAAAAGTTCATTCAATACCGAACTTTTTAATTATGCATAATATGTTTATTTACATTCAGGTCTTTGTTCATTCACTTGCGACTCATTCATTCGTGAGTGAATGAAGTACGGAAGACGAGGGAGCGCGCGGTGCGGCCGATTGCTACGGGCCGCGCTCGCTGACTGTCTACGTGCTACGAGCTACGCGCTACGAAACCTATGGTAAGGCTACGTCACGGAAGGCGGAGAGCGAAGACGTTGCGTTGATGACGTTGAAACTATAACGAACGAGTCGAGTCTCTCAGCATTGAATGGTTTGGAGCAATCTGAGACGGACACTTAGCAATCCAATGTGCTACGCGAATTTGTTCAGTGTTTTGCTTAAATTATATTGATATTAACACATTCACTGCCAAGAATCGCAACGCGCTACGCTAGTAGCTAATCTCCTGGTTTTCCTCGTATGTAGCGGAAAGCTACTACGACGTAAGCGCCCGCTAGGCGGGTTCCTGGCAGTGAAAGTGTTAATTTACAATACAAATTCATCCCATATTCAAACCGTGTAAAAAGCTGACTTACCAGTAATTATGTTCTTCAGTTTCCCTCTTGGTGAGTTGGTTTTGACCGACTAACACATCGCGATGGTAAATTGTTGAGCATGTTGACCGAGGCGTGGTCTTTATTTACCTCACAAGAGCGCTGGTCGCGAGTGAAAATACAGTTTTGTTAAGAAAATAAATAGGTTCGTAAAGCATATACTTAGTATTTGTATTAAAATCACTGCCGTTCTCGTAAATTTCATTTTAATGTCACACAACCTCACTTACGTAGATATACACATATAAGTATTGTAAATCCTGGACAAAAGTATATTAATTTTAAAATACAAAAATCTATATTATACCACTACATCCAGAAACTAACATGTAAATTATTTATGTCATGACAGTGAAAGACATGACACCATTATAAAAAAAAACTGAGCGGCCAGACTCTTACAGTTACGAATATTGATCAAGGAGTCTTAAACTGTATTGGTTTTTTGATGATAATAGAACGATATTAAAGTCAAATTTTCAGGTCTTCTAAAAGAGCATAGGTACTTCATCTTGGCCATACTTAACGCCAAGCCACTGTCAAGTCCCACTATCATCTCGCTCGCATTCGCGAGCTGAAAAATATGTGCCGTAAAACTTTGTCAAACCTAATTATTTTCCGTACGGTGCATTAACAAGAGGATCGATCTGTTGCTCATGTTTCGCATTCCAATTTATTATCATTGTGATCGCTTCTACGCACGTGTAAGTACAAGCGCGCGATAGCCATGGGTATCGAATTTTATGCCCCTCCCCTTAATTTTTATCGATCCTTACATTATTAAATTAAAATCATATAGGCAGTGGCTCATTGAGTGAGTTCTTCTTCTTCTCCTCGTGTCGATGGTTGCAGACTGTGTGGGGCCAGACAGTGGCAACGCTTATCGCCCCGTCTATCGCGCCTCGAAGGTCTTGCTTGGAGAAAGCGAGCGGACATGCAGGGCAAGACAACATGTGCTTCATCGTTTGGGGACACCCACACGGACATTGAGCGTCTGCGGGGCTAGCACAACTCACGCCGCGCCGCGACGTGAGTCGAGGAAGATATACCCTCCTCTTTCTAATTTACACGGTGCGAGTGAGACAGGAGACGCTCAGTCGCGCGCGATGCGACTAAGCAGCAAGTTGTGCTAGACGTAGCTACTTAAAGTGCCTCACTTCAGTAAGTTCTGATTTCTATCTAGACAAAAAAGGAATGTTATAAATGTATAACGGTTCTTTTCTTAGTGCCAATCAATGCTTGTATATCTGATAATCTTGCTCTACAGTGCAATGGTAAGCGTTAGATTACAAGTTAAAAGCTAGTAAAAAAATACAGAACAGGAAAATTGTGCCATTAAATATCAAACAGGTGAATAGTGGTTGATTAATGATTACTTACGATCAAAGTATCGAGATAAAAATAATATGATAGTCGATTTGACCGGCGACTATATTTGTCCAATGCTCCGTCGAAGTCTCGAGTCAACACGTGCCAGTCATCATTCTAGCGACGTATTAGCACTTAAAATAATGCATAAGAATAGAAAGATACACCTAAAAACCGACCAAGTGCGTGTCGGACCACGCGCAGTGTAGGGTTCCGTAGTCACCTGTCGGTCTTTGTTACATCGATACGCGCGCGCCAATTAAACGTTGCAGTTGTGTCGCCCGAATTTGTACCATATTTGGAGTTTTCAAGTACATTTATTAGATTGGTCGACTATTACTCGTTAACTAGTTTTGCCTACTTACCTATCCGTAATAGTTTTTCAAATAGCCGCAGACGGAGGGACGGACCGACGGCCATGGCGAAACTATAAGGGCTCCTTGTTGACTACGGAACCCTAAAAATGGTAAATGTAATAAGATTCATTATTACGTTTGCAGAGCATATTCACTTATTTTTGCAATGCTGTAAATAAGCGACCGAACAACAGATCCACCTGTTGAATAAATTAGTTTGCCGTTGCTATAAAAAAATCACAATTTACAACTTTTTCAATTTCGAAGTTGCACCGTCTTCAAGTCCAGTGTTCATTTTGTTAAAGCGGTAGATTTAAGTATCGAGCAGTTGTCTGAAGTATTAAGTTCATCTCTTGAATGTTGAGTTGTTTTCTGTTTGTGCCTGTAATAAAACCCAACACGCTCTAACGGTTTTAGATATTTTTGAGCATCTATCAGATAATTCTAATGACTGTACTATTGACACAGTTTATTAAAGTGCGAGTTATTATCCTAATATCATTATCATAGTTACTATTAAAACTCAGATTGAGCCAACTCGACATATTTCCAGTAAATCGGTTTAGGAAAGCACTCTACACATATTCTGTTTAGTGTATAAAATACGACGCGTACATACGTTATGACATCTATCCGTCATCCTGCCCCGCGTTCCCGGCCCGTCATATCCCGGGGCATGGCCGAGATATCTTGTACCATCACGCGATGTCCCTATGTCGCCTCGAGCTATGACTTTATTAAACGATTCAAAGTTATGTTATTTAATGTTTATGATTAAACGGATTCCATTCAAGTTAAATTGTGATCCAGTGTGACGTAATGCCTAATATAAAATTGTGAGACAAGTGAGGTATGTTGATAATCATATCAGAGGGGGAATTGTTCACGAGAGCCGCAGGTGAGCGTGATAAGAGAGCCGAGGATGTAACTATCAAAGCTCACGCGTTTCATACGACGTTTATCAACTCATTTTGCGAGGAAAAAATCCTTTTCATTAAGATGAAAATTTTGTAGGCCTGCCAAGTTATTTCTTTACTTAATGATGGCAACAGGTTTTTACTCACATATTGTACATCGCCAAGAATTTCCAGTGGCGTCCATTCTATTTATCACTTTTCTAGTCACCACGAGTCAACATTTTTGATAATAACCAAACACGCATTAACAATGTTTACAAACATTTGTGGAATAACCTACACGCGCAACAGTTTTTTTTCGTGATGTTTGCGCAGTGCGCGCGCATGTGTTAAACTAGACTTAGATGAAATCTCTAAAGAGCCAATACAAAATAAAATAAATATTTTCGTTTTAAAATAGTGAATAGTTTTACTAAATTAAACGTTTCTATATCATATCCAAAAAGAAATAGACAAATAATTATCAAAAAGGATTTAATTTGTTTAGTCGAGTAAGAATCCATTTGCCATTATTAAAGAAAACGCTGTACATTCTGTACAACCCGGTTAATTTAAGAATGCACCGTATTAAAGCATACTCGTAAATCTTGCTGCAAGGTGCCAACGTGACTTAATCGGAATATAACCATAACACACGAGTGTCGTAATGTTACGCGTGTTTAATACCCAGCATTATGAGCCTAAAAGCGACATAATAAGAGGTACGTTACGAGCAAATGTGTTGAAAATATTATTAAAGGGGCTTGACCGCAAACTCGATTCCCACACGTCATCTAATAAATGTATGCGGAGCCACAATACAGTTACCTACCAAGCGCTTCAATAATGTGAAAGTTTTACTCAACCTAAATACCATTTATACTTAGACCGGGAAGATTGGCAAGAAAGTTTAGAAGTCCTTATTCAATTGTGACTGCGGTCAAATTTAACTAATTGATTGATGTGTGTTGGACCTTACTATCCCTTAATGGTAAGTGATGAGAAGGCAGAGAATACAAGTATACCTACATAAAACGCAATGTCTTTAAGCTCTTCACATTGCCTTTCGAGAAATATTATTTTCATTGTGGTCCTAGTTATTGCCATACAAGGGCTTACGTCCAAGGCGAGCTAGTTCGTTCATGCAGCATAACAGATAACATAATTTTGATAACAAAATACACATAAATTATTTCTACAGGTATATTAACTAAAGCTTCTATATCTAAAGTATTTATCTCAGTGAGGAGTAAATAGATTATGCAGTGTGACATGGCGTTTGGCGGGTAGACCATGTACGCGAGAACCAAATTTTGTCGAATATAATGCGAGCAGCTGTAAATATTTAGATGAACATTCTACACTCAAACTTCTCATGCGACTTTTGAAATAAAAAATAGTATTCGACGCTTATACTTTAAGCACACCGCACATTAAAAATTATCAGCTAGTCCTGGCCCCGTAGCATGGATGGCGTTATCACGCGATAAGTGAAAGGATAGAGCTTAGGCTGACACCGTTCGATAGAACGAGACGACGCGCCTATCCTGTCACTTATCGCGTGATAACGCCATCCATGCTACGGGGCCTGGGGTGACTGTGTTTCACGTAGTTTATTGTCACATTCATTTAATCTCGGTTGCACTTAGTCATAACTATTATAAAGTGCCAGCAGCTCTGCCATTAGGTAGCTCTAAATCCTTTAGTCCTAAGTCCTTATAGTTAGCCGTATAATAGTTTGAAGGTGGGAGCAAAGTTGGCTAACTGTACATTTACAATCTGTTATATTCATGGATTTATAGCAGCTCGATACACACCCTTAATATTTTATTAGTACCAGTGGAAATCTCGCTGGTTCAATTCCGTCCAATTTACCAATATTCAGTTACAAACAAAACTAGGAATAAATTCACATCAAACTAAAAACAATTCCAATTCCGACGGGGATAAATGAACCTGGAATAAAACATTTGTGTTTTCTGTGTTCTCTGCGCGATCAAATACAGACTTGAGTGTGAATCAGACAAGACAACAGAGCAAAGCAAACTTTCAAAACTAGCTTGTACGACAGAAAAGGAAATCAAGTTTACCTATCGGTTTTTACTTGAATTGGAATTAGCTTGGGATTGGTGCATAAATGATATTTTTTTTTGTAAGGTAGGCATATGTAAATATGGGCTTTGGTTGTCAATATATAATTAATGCTAGCTATGGCACATCTTTTCATCCAATATTCCGCAGTGTCTCAAGACGAGAGTCTTTGACCAGTGCGTGTTACCAGTGATGATGACGGTTCCCCCTGTTTTGGCATATTTTTTTTAGTAAGAATTCTTTTTGGCATAATCTATGTAGGCATAATTGACTTTGCGCATAAACTGTTTTGGCAGAATCGAGATTCGCATAGTTCGATTACGCCGAATTTCAATAGTCCAAATATTATTTGTGCATAATTTTGATGCTCCGAATCATGTTCATGCATAAAATATATGAGCATAATTTTTTTTGTCGAACACTTCTCGCAGAAATATATAAGTACCTATTGGTTGTATGAAATTATTATATTTTTGAAAACAAAACGCCAATTATTCTAACCTAACCTAAACCTAACCTAACCGCCAGCGTGTCGACGTCACCCCGCTTCGCGGGGTGCCTATTTCCGCTCTAAGGGACACAAGCAGACCCTAACCTAACCTACTAACAATACCATTGTTACGATTATTTGGGTTTTTTACTGCGGGGGGCTTCGCCCCCGATCTTCCCTTGTGGGGGGCGTCGCCCCACCCCGTCCCCCCTTTTCCTAGCTGCCCTAACCTAATCTACTATGTTATGTTATAATCCTTATCGAAATCATATAATTATATTGTTGTTATATCTCGTGAGACGCACCCCGTTTTAGTATGCTTAGTAAGTATCGGACAATCGATAATATGCCGAATAAAATTATGCTAATACAGATTATGTGTAAATATAATCGGCCATAACAATAGTATGCAAATTTAAATTCAGCCAAACACATTTTCGGAACTTTAAAAATGATATTAAGTAAGGTTTCTGCCACATTAACGTTCGGCGAAAACCGAATATGCCAAGTCTGTTATGCGAAAAACGTTTCGGACAATCAAAGTTATGCTAAATAGAGGGAACCCGATGATGACATATTATGGCACTGAAACGTGGTCGCTTACTATGGGCCTCATAAGAAGGCTCAAAGTCACCCAAAGGGCAATGGAGAGGGCCATGTTGGGAGTTTCTTTGCGTGATCGCATCAGAAATGAGGCTATCCGCAGCAGAACCAAGGTGACCGATATGGCCCTCCGAGCAGTGGGCGGGGCACATAGCACGTAGAACCGATGGCCGTTGGGGCGGAAAGGTTCTCAAGTGGCGACCATGAACCGGAAGGCGCGGCGTGGGTAGCCCCATAGAATTTCACACACGGACGAGTTACCTAAGCTAAGAGCCAGCCATTCGAATACGGAATGTGAAATTCTCGTATCATGCATGAACAGAGTACAGAGGCCGGGCGGGCGATTATCGCTCCAAGTGACGTGACGTAGCGGCTTCAAGCGTCATGTTTTCTGAGCCGTCGTACAATACAATACAACGTGCTGTCTCAAAATACGCATGTCAAATGTCAAGCATCAAGATGAGGGTTTTGTTAGTATTTCCAAATTTTATTTCTGGATTTTTTCCGTTGGTTTTTTGAACTGATGTTGCTCACGGTAGTGTGAACTTCACAGAGTAATAGAGAACTAGCCACACAAAAGAAGCCAAGAGTTAAGTGCCATCGAGAGCCCTATCTTCCCGACCTATAAATAGACTTCACACTGTGAAGTCTATTTATAGGTCGGGAAGATAGGGCTCTCGATGGCACTTAACTCTTGGCTTCTTTTGTGTGGCTAGTTCTCTATTACTCTACACGTATACATTTACGGACATTGGCGTTTTAAAAGAACAAGTGAAACAGTAGGTACAATACTTTTGTTAAAAAACCGGCCAAGAGCGTGTCGGGCCACGCTCAGTGTAGGGTTCCGTAGATATTGTAATTTTTTTCAAAAACTATTCAACCTATCAAGTTCAAAATAATCTTCCTAGAAAGTTTCTATAAAGTTCTACTTTTGAGATTTTTTTCATATTTTTAAAACTTATGGTTCAAAAGTTAGAGGGGGGGGGACACATTTTTTTTACTTCTGGAGCGATTATCTCCGAAAATATTAACATTATCAAAAAATATTTTTTGCAAACCCCTATTCATTTTCAAGTACCTATCCAACAATATATCACACGTTAGGGTTGAAATGAAAAAAAACATTCCCCACGTTACGTATAGGGGAGGTACCCTAATAAAAATAAAAAAATCACTTTTTATTTTACCACTATCGGCGTGATTGATATACATATTAGTACCAAATTTCAGCTTTCTAGTGCTAACGATTACTGAGATTATCCGCGGACGGACGGACAGACAAAGCGAAACTATAAGGGTTCCTTGTCGACTACGGAACCCTAAAAAGGTACCTACTATAGAGGTCGTCTACGCAACCTATACAGTGCTGGCTGGACAGCACTGTGCAGACGTTCGGAGTTCAAATCAAGCTGTCTGGAAGTCTATAAATAGAAAAGGAATTGAAGATGTCAAGGATTAGCCCCCGAGGCTTTCGTCTCGCAAGTTATAAAATAAATAAAAGATAAATATATAAATAAGTCTTTACCATCTGAGTAACAAACCCTACATTTGGTGGAGGTGCGGGGTATTTCGTGGGTTCACCCGAGTACAAAATCGGGATCATAGACTTGAATATCTGCAGCATCCTGGTGACCTGGACGTTAGTGCAGACCGCCAGGATTAGGCAGCATGGTTGCATCTGCAGCAAAGCTTGGGCTGTTCGTCCTGTCACCGTCGGCCGTGTCTACTCGTAGCTAAACGTCGCACTAAATACTTAGTAAAAAAATAAAATAAAATAAATAAAGCATTTCAGCAAACAGTCCTTTCTTACAACACAACTTCCGCCAAACTGTAGAGCAGTTTGTTGGCAGAAATAAATTCCCTGTCTGCACATTACTGTTTTAAGCTAGCTATTTATAATATAAACAAGTATACCTATCAAATGCTGTAGGGTTGTAAGTTATACATGTAAGTTTGCTATACGTTATACGTTATAACATAATCTATTTAAATTATTACTAAACGGGCACTTAAATGTATGCGTATTTGTATGCGTGGATGGCGTGCAGCCTTGTGGTCTGTTATTTATTGACCTGGTTAAATTAATGTGCTTTATACACCTCAGCCCTTCTATCATAACCTAACTTCATTGTAAGGTTAGTTAAAAATTAAGAAATGAGCGAAAACCAATTATTGGAGGAAATGCTTGTCAACGTAAGTTAGCTGAGCTTTTATTAAATAACTAATAAACAACCAAGTTTTTGAGCCTTGAAAGTTTGTTAATTTGTATTATTTTATCTTTAAAAAATACTGTTTACGAAGTTCTCACAATACTTACCATGTCGCCCGCATCCAAGGGACCATCCAAGGTCAACTGGAAGAAATCATTTTCAGGGATATGTTCGCATTTGTACGTACTTAACCTATTTTGCCTGTATTTTTACAAATCTCTTGTGTACAATAAAGTATTTACATACATACATACTATTTTCCAACCGTGAGGACCGGGTGAGGTATTTTATACAGGTGGTGTATACAATGGGGTGTGAACCGAGCAAGGGCATTGCGATTCCAAATATGCGTTTGTTTATGTTTTTTAATATTTTTTGTTTACATTGTCATTTTTCTTTTTGTTTACATAACAGTCTTTGTTTTTCTTGACATAGCTTGTGTGTGACAATATTGCACCGCGAAAGTGAAGGTTTTATTTCATTTTCAACCGCTGCGCGCACATCTGTGTTATGATAACAAATTGTTTTGTGTATGTTTTTTTGACACGCAGGTGACAGCTTTTCCGTTTCTGATGTGTTACACAAGCAATGTCAACAAAAACAAAGACTGTAATGTAAACCAAAACAAACATTTCAATGTAAACAAAAACAAATGAAAAAATAAACAAATGCATTTTTGGAATCGCAATACGCTACCGAACATGCCCTTGATCGGTTCACACCCCATTTTTGATACACCCTGTATTTATTGGTCTAGTTGGTTCCTAGTTTTTTTGTAGATTTTCATTTGTATAAATATTTATGGAACAATAGGTACTTACCTAGTTAACCAGTAATTTATTGTTTTGTATTTGAACTTATATAATATGCAGCGGTCGTAACGTAATCATGATTGCATAAAGAAATGAGCTTTCCTTATTAATGACGTAAACTTGATGCATATTCTCAATCAATATGCAAATATCTTAATAATCCATGCAAGTTATCTCTATATCCACGGTTCTATGTTTATCCACAGAACACTTGCTGCAATGGGACATTCACGAGGCTTCAGAATTATTATAGTTCAAGGCTTCAATAAACAAAGACATTCAAGCAATAACCATAATCATTTTCTGAATAGACCTCGATACTGGGCTGACATTTTCTTTTATTTCAATATGGGTGTGTATATTTATGTACCTGTATATATCATTAAGCATAGACTGAGAATAATACAGAGATGGTATGTAGAGACTAACATTTACAGCCTAGACGTTGTTTATCCGCTCACTTGCTTTCATATTTTAAAAAAGGTAGCCTTAATTGCTTCAAATTTTTCATTATCAAGGCAGCCCATACTTCGATTGGCAACCACAGTTGCCATGATCAGTTTAGGAGTCTGCAAAATTGGCAACTGTGGTTACCACAAGCAAGTGAGTGGTTATACTCTTGATTGTACAAGACTGTTCTCTTTAAAAATCGTATTTGAAACAGACGCATCTTTGAGGACCAAGATTTAATAAAAGGAATGAATGGCTTCCAAAATCATAAAGCTGGTTCTTTGCAATAAGTTGCGTAATATAGACGTCCTAATGTTTGAGTTCATGTATAAAATGTATGATTTAGTTCTACCACTATTTCCTTTCTACAAGTAGGTAAACGTGGAGGGATCAAGATATCGTTATTCTCGTCACCAAAATTTACTACAAAAACAAAAACAAACTATAACTTAAGAGTCATTACTTAAAGTTGTTTAATCGCGCTGATAACTTCTACGGCCTTTTAAGCTTTGCCGGAATTAATTTAAGGAATGTCTTTTCTAAATGTGTCCTAATGACATCGGATAACCGTTTCTTATCTTTGTGTACACGTGTACGTACGCGACGGTTCAGAACAACCACGAACGTGAGCTTTCACTTGTGCCGATAAGGTTCAAAATTGCTTATCTTTAAAGAGACGCAAGCGTCCGTGGCGGGTTTAGTCGACAGCAAACGTGACCGTCCGCAGAGGGCGATTTAGAACCAGCAGACACCGCACGTACCAACTTTTAACGATACTTTTAAAATAACAAGGAACATAGCGGTATTAGCGGTGCGGCTAAACGGTCTAATATAAGAAATTCTCGCAATATACAAGTATACTTTAGTTTATATTCAGAAATTTTGCATGGATTATTCACTTCACTCAAGTTTTTATTGACTTCTTCTTGGAATTTATCTGAGGTTTGATGATTTCACATGGGATCGCAGATCTGGCACTTAGCATTGCGATACAGCGGCGAAGGTAAATGGAGGCTATTTAATTTAAATATAGGTATGTACTATTTTGAAGTCAAGTACAATGTGACTAAAAAGGAACAAATTAATATTTCGGTTACCTAATACCTCTACAGCATGGATGGTAATAAATAAAAATCCTGTAAGTTTTGATAGGTTTTAATGTGTGATCAAAGTATTTTGAGGTCGATACAATGTGCTACATGTGTTGCTTCAACTAAGGGAAATACTATGCAGAAAATACTAATTTTAAGCGTCTAATAAATACTTTTCAAGGGACCATTGTGTAATTCAAGCTACGTTACAGCATGGTAATTATTCTATAAGAACTAAATTCGTAATATGTCCTCATATTTTAAGCTTCTAATACGTGTCTCTATTGCACCTGTAAAAAAACGGAGTCTAATTTCATATTGTCCTCTCTATTTGTATACGTTAGCGTTAGTGTAAGTAATTGATGACTGAATCTACTATTATTGAACATGAAATTTCCTTAATGTTGTCATCAAAAAATGGTCTTTGTTAGCTCTAATTTCATATAGTGACCAATATTTTTATACGTTAGCGTAATTAATTGACGACAGAATCTATTTTAGTTGAACATGAAGTTTACTCGTACTTATTAATTTTATTATTGTCATAAAATAATGCTCAATGATAAATCTAATTTCAATTACTTAGTTTGCTCCTACTTTCCGCTCTGAAGGACACGAGGTAACGAACGAACGTATCATTGGTAAACTCATTTTTTCTGTGTTGTGTAAATATAAAAAAATAGGCAAGAATGGCCCGGCCCGCCAACAAGTCGGCGAAGCCCCGCTTTCGCGGAGCTCCTTCTTTCTGCTCTGAGGGAAACAAGGTAACGAACGAACCTATACCGGTTTTTATAGCTATTAAACAATATCATGAAATGAGTGACTTTCTGTAAGGGAAATTAAAATTAGCGAGGTGAGTTGCTATGGAAATTTTCATTAAAAACCGACCAAGTGCATGTCGAGCCACGCGCAGTAAAGGGTTCCGTAGTTGCTTGTTTGTATTTGTTACATCACAGCCCCACTTCACGAATAGGAGAGTTACCTTAAAAAAAAAACATTTTGGTGGCGTGATTGCCAAATTACAGCTTTCGAGTAGTAAGGGTCACTGAGCTAAGCCGCAGACGGACAGACGGACAGACGGACACGGTGAATCTATAAGGGTTGCTTGTTGACAACGGAACCCTTAAAATAATACAATTAATTAATTTAGTAATGTAAGATGCTCTTTATAGAGGCTAGATTTTGATTTTATTAGTTGAAATATGTCGAATTTCTAAAATAAATAAAGTAGTACAACATAAGTCACCGAGTTATCAATTTAGAAGTTAATATATTTTACGTCACAGAAAAAAAAAAAAAAGTTGTGTACTTACCACGGGCGGTAATTCGTAAAGCCCCAGATCGCATATTTATGTCCCTCACCTTCGGTTCGGGCCACAAACACCGGCGATCTGGGCCATTCACGAATTCACCGCCGCCACCATACGGTACGTAATGTACTAGCTGAGTTATGTAGGCGGTGGATTTTTCATATTTTGTTGGGAAAGTAAAGATGGCGTATTAGTTTAATAGACGCTGTTCTATTAACCGGTTCCTTACATACAAAAAAGACTATACGTTTGAGACGATTCTCAGAACCAGCCTCAATTTTAGAGTAGAAATTGCTCGCTTTAAAGAAGTAGGCGTTTTTCATTGGGACTGTTATTTAAATTATGAGGCAATTTGAAGGCTTAACGGATGTTGTTATATTATGAGAGTATAATTATAATTCAAATTAATAATTTAGAATAATACGTAGTAAAAGGGAACACTTGTGGGTTCCATATATTTGGTTTGTTTAGGTCAAAATCTATTGGTTCTAGTAAATGCTAGTTATCGCTATAATAGAGTAAATATCATTCATTATATATTTGGGATTATGTAAAGTAACGATGTTGGTTGACATATTAGAAAATGCTATTAATTGAGGATTTCTTGAATATTTGAGGGAATTTACATCATTAAGTAAGCTTTGTTTTAACTGTAATTTGTGTTAATTATATTTAAAATAGATGGAAACATTAAGTATGTCCTTTCGACTAAGAATAGGTGAAAAGGTTGATCTAGGGTTTTATAATATGAAGATGTCATTATCTAGTTACCTTGCTTATTGCTAGGTTCGTTGATAGTTAGCTATTATTTATAAATTAACGCCGGTTTAGATGAAATTAGGAGGAATCTAAAATAAACGTTGTTTGAACTCAGAAACCAACTTTAGGGTGAGTTTAAATGTATTCCAGTTAAATTTCAAGGTGGGTTTGGCTGTTGTGAGGTAATTTTCATTGAGATTTTAGGGTTCATAATCACAAATATTTTGTAATGTTTGAGGTTAATTTTGGTATTGAATATCAACATACAGCGTGAGCTAGTAATTGTGGTGCGACGGGTTTCGACTTGTGTGGCGTGGGCCAGACATAGTGGCGCCAACGATAGCCACAGAATAGGAGAAAGATGGATGATTACGACGACGCCGTAGGGGCGGTGCAAGCGATTGAATAAGCTATAACAATGACCATAAGGGGTTATATCGGTTGAGAGTTCATGTTACAGTGGTTCTGGTGTCGGCGAAGGTATTTAAGGCGTTGAGCGCGGAGGAGCGTCACTTTTTCTCGGGACCTGTGGAGCGACACTTCACTTCTCTACGGACACGAGACGGGACTCCAACTACTACGAGGCAGCGACGGAGCCAGAGGCAGAGGCTAGCAGTGTATGGCAGAGCTGCAAGGTCTACCGTCGAGCAGCATCTTCGGCTGTTGTGGTAAATTGGGTGGTCCCAGCGAGCCCAATCTCTGGTAGGATTTTAATCTAACTTTATTTTACTGATCAGTGAGTGTATTGTCTGTGTCTATTTCCAACATTATCATATCTTTCTATTAGCAATCAATATCGGTTGTCAGCATAAAGTATATACCTATGCGAGTGTTTTAAATGTGTAGCGGTATTGTAACTTTGTAACTACCTCCATTCAAGAGTGCGGTTTATCTCTAAGCGAAGCATAATTGATGGTTAAGGTTTAAGCCTAATCAGCGAGCAATTATTAGTAATTATGTAGGGTTATACTATTAGGAATACGGTTATATATAAGCTATTTTAGTATATTACGTACGACTGTTGCCGTACTATTTTTCATATGTAATTCAGTTATTCGAATGCGTTTATTTTAATTAAGTTTCGCGAGGTGTTTCAGTAAATTAGTGTAATACCAAATTACACTAGTAAACATATGTAGTGATTTAGTATATACGTCAAGTACCACTGATGCATTGAAGTAATTCATGAGTGAGGTTTATTATTAGGATATTATTATTATTGGGCTATTTTATACGGAACTCCTTTTGTTAGGTAATTGGTTAAAAGTGTTAAAACCGAGCAGCTTCTTTCAGGTAACGAACTATTAATAGAAATGTTGCGAGCCAACATGATTCCACACGGAAATATATAAGAAATTAGGGGTAGTCGGTGTCATGAGGAATTAGTAGTGTGATTTCTGAGTAAAGTCGATACAATGTTGTGTGTAAGCATTCGTGTTTGAGTCTCCTTAAGTAAGCCACCCATAGCTGCAAGTACACTGTCAACGACCCAGACATAGGTGGTTCGCTCGATAAGAGGTTCCCAATCTGGAGAGACGTGAACTACTTTTGACGAACCCTACATGGAATGCATTGACAAGGGCGAGTGGTCAAGGGATCTCGATCTTGCTAATTGAGGTTTCTTTCCGTTTGTCTGGTAGTCTAGTTTTAGATTGACCCTTCTGTTAGAGAAGATTTGTTATCGATTTTACAAGGGATGCATACTTTACCTTAATATCTAAATTCTACATTTATGAAAGTTAGATGTCAGTAGTTCAAGTTAACATATGTACCGAGGAATTTTGTTATGGAATTTTCAATAAATATGGTGTGATTGGAATGGTGGTTAATTGCCAGTTGTCAGGCTCAATTGTGCATCGTCGTATATCTATCAATCTCTCGACTATAAAGGTGCCTTTGGGTCCTGCAAAGCTGGGATTGTTCGCTAGACCAGTCACACTACAACCTTTGAAATATCTCTATAGTAAAAATCATTCTGTAAATTTTAAGCGATTTAATTTATTCTCCGATTTAATCTTAATAACTAATCATACGGATGTGAATATTAGGAAATGATTTATAATATAAGTTGTACGTAATAAATAGGTCAAAACGATAGTCCACTTTTAACCATTTATTTCTGTATCTCAACGTCATCATCCAAAATCATCATCATCATCAAAATCTTAATATTTTAAGATGTAGGTACATCATTGAACGAACTCCTTCGAAGGAGTGACAAAAATCTAACTATGTGAATTATATTTATATATAGCTTATTTAGATAAGTAAGTTATTCCATAATAAGTTGTGGATTTTGTTGGTTTGAAGAAGCAAGTAAGTTAAGTTGTAGGTGTGGAAATATACTTATGGTATGATGTCAATTAACGTGTAACTTTTCCTTTATAGAATACAGCCTCCATTCTTCTCGAAAAGGGCCTGGGTCTACTCACGCAATGCGGGATCTCCTCCACTAGACGCTATCACACGCCAAGCCACTTCACCAGCGCGAATCACGTATAGCTTAGGTCTAAATAGGTCTTCGAGGTTAGGTTCCAGAGATAATCATTCCTAGGTTAGATTACGGCATTGTAGGTCTGGAGTTGGATGGTTTTTTCTTTGACCGAATCTCTTTCCGTCCGACAATATCCTAGGAGACGATTTGGTCTGTTAAAGTACTCAAACTCGATTACTTTAACATAAATAACCAGAGATTCTGAAGCCGTAGGATAGATTTATCTAGACTAGAATAAAACTCAACCTTTCTAGTAGGATCGGCCGGAACTAACTCGGTTTTTCTATTCGCTTTGGTACGAGTTAGTATTTATAGGATCAAAGTGGATATCCAGCATAATCGAGTCTTGATTTTACTGGATTAATTAATCAAAGGTTCTTTAGCTTCAAAACAACCAAACTAATTCGATATTTCTATGATAAATAAATGATTTATTTTCTCACTACTATTAGTTTAATTTTATTAATTAGCTTTTCCTTCAGGTAGGATTCCATTTTCAGACGACTCGAGGCTTCTCAGGAGCTTCAGCTTACAGCTAGGGGTTAATTTAAGTTCAGAATAGGTTAGCATAAAGAGTCAGCCATTTTAAAAGGTTGAACCGTTACATTTTGGTGAGGCCGTGACCACGATGGAAATAGGGTATTTAAATTCACATTTTAGTAACCCGGGTTACTACGGAATAGAGTATTTTCGATTTTAAAGAAAAAAATAATAAAAGGAAAAATATTTTTTTTTATTACGTGATTCGCTTGGTGAAAGGGCTAATTAATTTTATTTACAGATTTTTCTGTGTGTGGGTTATACAAATAACCCACATTTTGTTGCCGTGGAGTAGATAGAGAGATGGAGTTTGTATTTTTTATTTTGTGTTATGTATTATTTTCAGGATTTTCTTTCTATTTATTTAATTTCAAAGGGATTTTCACGCGCGGTACGTAGGTGAATTACTAATCAATAGGTTTTTATCGCACTAAGCTATGAAAAATATGCATAGGATTAATTTTGTTATGGTCGGAGGGGTAATATTATTTTGACAAAAATTCATTTTGGGGTACACATTTTTATTCCCGACTGTACTTTTCTGCATATTTTTATCAACTGCTCATTGAGACGATTCTAACGAGCCCAAACTCGATGGGGTTGTGTCATTGTATCACGAAGTTTCTATGCCCATCTTCCAACTCCAGCATCGGATTAGTTCCTTGTCATCATAACCTTACTTTGTCATGCGATATATACATACGTGCGAAATTTTAGACCGAACGGAAGTCAGGAAGAGGGTCTAATTTAAGGATTAAGTAAAGGCGTAATAGTAAACACCCTTTTCGTCGGGCAGTCGTGTAAAACCAGTGCCTACGCGAAATTTGTAAATTAGGGGGGCAGCGATGTTTTGTGGGAGGCTTACGATCTACCATTGCAATAGAAGAGGGTCTAATTTAAGAATTAAGTAAAGGCGTAATAGTAAACACTTCTTTTCATCGGACAGTCGTGTAAAAATAGTGCCTACGCGAAATTTGTAAAATAGGGGGGCAGGAATGGTATGCGGAATGGCCTTACAATCTGCTTTTGCCATAGCGCAGTTGTGTAGGATCCATATCCATCAGGCGGTTGCTGTAGTAGTTATAATAATGTTTAGGTATATTGCATTTACTCCAAAATAAAATGAAATTTAAAAAAAAAACGGATCTAGGGTACCTAAAATTAGTATTTTACTAGTTTAGCATCTTATGTATTTTAGTTACGACTATCTCACCCTTCATATTCAATTATTGCATTCCAATTGGCAAAATAGGTTTGAGGTCATTGACATTTTGTCCCACGGTTTAGGCTATTATTCGTTACATAGCGGTTAGGAAAGTACCGGTTAATGTATATATTATCAAGGACTTAGGTATATACTTAAGAACTCATCACATAATAGGGGTTAGAGTTATAGGTAACTTTCGTAAGTTATGGGAGAAAAGTAGGTACATTTAGTTGCATTATAGTTAGTTGAGCAGAATTATCAGTTAAATTGAGCAGAATTTTCGGCTTTGTTATTGTCGAACTACGTCTCGTTATAATTATGCATAGGATCGTCATTGATTTGGGTATAAAAATTGGGGTTTTTAATCTTATAAAGGCAAAACTAGTTCCGACGTAAAACTTGTAGAACTGGGGGGCAGATCGGGTTCTCTTGTGCCGGGGAAGGACGCGTTTCACTCGCTTAGTCGTGACCACGTGTGTAATTGGGTAAAGGGTTAGATAAAATTAGTGCCTACGCCAAATGTATGAAGTTGGGGGGCAGATAGGGTCTATCCGTGCCGTGTGCCCCACACTGTGGCCGCTCGCGCCGTCGCGCCGCGATAATGTTAGGCATACTTTGTTGACATTTTAGATACCTAAATATTTTAATAACTATCTATGTTGCACCTAGCTAATATTTCATTATTTATGCGTCCTTTATTTACTTAGCTACGCTTATCATTAATTCAAATCACTTATTTAATTTTGTAAATGCAAAGTTTGCCATTTGAATCAGAGATCGACAACCTTTTCGTTAAGGTTCAGTTTTAATCTTGGTAGTTAGTAGTTAAATATCTTAAATCTTTAAGAGGCATCATCTAGAATCTATTTAGAACTAAAATTTGCTATCAGGACTTTGAACAATTGCTATGATTCGTAATTTTATGTGAAAATACACTAGAAATAGTTTATAGTTAGAAGTTTAGGTAGTTTAGACTAACTAAACTAGAGTCTGGTCTATCGTGCTAGGTATGTGGTTGTTAAGTTAATTAATAGGACGTAGCTTTCTTAGCGTTGTATGATTTGCTAGGTTTTAGATTTTGGAATTTTTGAGATAAGTTGTATCAACTTGAAGTAATTTTAGTAGGAATCGTCTCCGTTTACATAATAAGGATAATTATTCATTAATATATATGAGATTAGGAAATCTATCCCTCTAATGTTATTATTAGCGTACAAATATATCGATTTTCTCATAATCTATGGCGCGCCATTTACCCGCGAACGCTAGTTGCAAACCCCTGCTACAAGTAAAACGTAGGAACATTAGGTAATTTCACGTCACGTTTCCGTTTAAATTCAAGTATAGGTGCATATTTTTGTATTAGGTTGCTTAATTGTTTTCTTATATCAATACATTATTGTAAAAGTAAGGTTCGGTGTGTAATTGTTTATTTTGAATGAGATTTGGTAGCGAAATACCTAAATAGTCGTTAGGAAACGGAATTACGGGGATTCTGAGAAAACTAGCACCTATTTTTAGATTCGAGAGTTGTAGGGACTGATAGTAGAATATACCTAGATATTATTTTAGCAAGACATTAACTAGCTGAGAAATAGTTACACATACATCGGGTTCATAATTATCGTTGTTTGTGATTTGGTACAACATACAATGAAGTATGTGCTAGTATAATTAGGTCAAATATCTATTTAGTAAGTAAGTAGGTAAGTACCTATTTCATCAGGGTCAATGCACCTTACGGCGTAACGATTTAGTGTAGATTTGGTTAGGCCGCGAACACCTAGTTAAAAAGTAAGTCATTAAGGTAATACTACGGGTCGTATTGTTATGGTAGATTATGAATATCGGAAAATATCAAGTGATTTCACGTCATAATGCAATGTGTAAGTTACGTAGGTACGTACAAATTTGTATAGCACGAAAGGAGTTTCTATTTTTAGATACGTATGGGTTATTTAAAGCTAGAATTAGTGTCAAGGAAGTCATCATTGAGGGACAATACCTGTTATCGGTGCCGAATCGGATATTCGCTTCCAAATTCTCAATAATCATAATGCAATCCTTTTATGTTCGTAGCTATGATAACCTCACTTATTTCACACACAACTTTCACTATCACTGCTTATCACTGATTTAAACTACGCGTATCACTGCTTTAAACATTAACAGGTAGATGAATAGTCAAAGAACAACGAAATAACTTCATTTATAAGCCAAAATCTAGCGGACAATAGTCGCGCGCATTGTATCAATATGAACTGAGGGAAAACGTGATAAAATTTAAGATGCCACTTATAGAAGTTGCATAATAGTAAAATTTGACTATTTAATTTGGTCGCATAAAACTTCAAAATGGCGAACGCATGATTCGGCGCCTTATAGTCGGTTGAGGGAGAAAGAAAGAGACGGCAGATGTTTGCTTTCGAAACGCGGGAGTTAGGGGTCAAGTTTGAACTTTGACTTATACGTAAAGACTTTGATCAGATACAGTAATAGATAAGTATTTATGTGTGTTCGTTATTTATACTCGTAATTTTTAAGTTATAGGTATAACTAAATATGATATAATTATTTAATGTGGTCGACAATTATAAAATTATTATAGGATTTTGAATCTTGTGATTTGCGTGATAGTTACCTTTTGAATGGGAAATTTTGACGTAATCCGGCTGCTGACTCAAATAAGTAAGTATGGTATTTAGCCGTGCTTGGGGAAAGAAATTTAGGTATTAGTGTCTAGTGAGGGGTATGAAGATCGCGCCACTCCAGGTTCCAGTATAGGTATTTGCGTTGCATTTCTGCATTCTAGACCAAATATTGCATCAATGGTTTTAAACATAGGTGTATTATTATTTTCATACGGCTCTGTAGGACAGATGTAATTATCGGTAGTTATCTGAGATTTGACACGGTCGATTAACGGTTGTTAGGTACCTACTTTTAAGTAGCAGCGAATTTATAAAATAATCGATTGTAAAAATGGATTGGTTGTGTTGACATGAGACTTGCTTAAATCGATTTTTCGGACGCAAAGACCGTAGTATTGCAGATTTCATCGAAATCGTTAAAGCTTTTCCGAGAAGTGTAAACAATATTTATTCAAAAGGGTACCGTTTGTATGAAGGTAAATGAAATACTGTAGGTTGTAGGAAATTAAATTGGCTTCAGGATGAAAGAGTTAGTGAATGCTGAGCAAGGGGTTGTTTGCCACCATTGTGGTAAAAGCTGTTTTGCAGATAAATTTTAAGAAAATTAGTCCATGAACATTTAGTGACACACATGTTATAGGTATTTTAGTTTATAGTGCTTGTGGGATTTATAATACTTTACGAAGAGTAATTGAACAAGTGAGCGGAGCGAACGAAGTTTTCCGACTTTGCCTAGCCAAAGATTATGGCCGGGTGTTCGTCCATCTGTCCGACTATATTAAAACGGGCCAGCGAAGCGAACGAAGTTTTCCGACTTGGCGTGGCCAAAGATTATATAATGTGTTCGGATGTCAGTCTGTCTGTCTGTTCTCCTCTGCAAGTAGCGTTTTTTTTAAATCGTGAAATTTTGTGCACATATTTTAGATGCTCTAATGTTGTACATAGGTTCTAGAATAAAAGAGATTTTGTCAAAAGACTTGTTCGTGTACTCTACAGCTCACAGTGACACTAGATATAAAATAATAGTATCGGACTTGATCGTTAAAAATGTTAGTGTTAGTAAATCATAATTATTTAAGTTGGATTTTAGTTCACTTCTCAGGGGGCAGCCTGTTTGGAATCGTAGATTCCATGTTTGATTTTAGGTCTTGCTTGAGTGATGCAGTTAATTATTTACTTAAGTATTTTAATTACCTATGTAATTCAGGCAATTACTAGGGGTGTGTTTACTAATTTTCAATATAGGGTTTATGACATTAGATCGTAACACAGAGTAAGAAATAATAATAGGATACAGCTTTATTTTGCAAATTGATTTAGGTTCATCTCAATGTTCACGCACAAGTATGTCTTGCTTGACACCGCGATGCGTAGTAATTAAGTGTAGGTAGAGGTCTAGTTTCGTGACAGGTGGTCGACGGGGTGAGCCGCATTAGCGCATAGCGAATAAATGATACAGGATAACGTACTCCGTTCGTAACCACTTAGCTGTCAATTTTACGACATAAATTATATCTTTCGTTTTCTTTACAATCAAAATAGTTAACTGCAGCAATAACTAGATGCTTTTGTTCTACATAGGGAGATTACCATAGATAGGTTATTTTGCGCCAAAGTAGGAGTGTAATAGGCCGGGTTTGCACTAGATATAACAATGGGAAATAAAAGGGACAGATTTTTAGGTCATAATTTTAGGTACTCATAACTTATAATATATATATGATATATTTGCTATAAATAGTAAGGTTAATGTATGTATGTGTGTATTGACACAGTAGAATTTGAGTGACCTTTTCTCATGGACATGTAGATAGTATGTTTAATAATAATGTAGGTCACCCGGACGTATAATTGGGATGCATTTACGGCTTTAAATAAGTTGTGGCAATACGTATGTTTAATTATGTTGATCATAATAACCAAAGTAATTGCGATTTAATCAAAGGATTAGCGAAAGGAGATCTAGATGGGTAACAGACTTGTATGTGACCGGAGTGGGAAAGTCATTTTTTTATGATTGATGAGAGCATCACAAATATTAAAAATACCGATTGTTCGAATGTTTTAGGTTAACTATTAAAATAAAGTGTATTTAGGAGCAAAATTAATTCTGGGCATTAGATTCGAGATATTGATTTGGATTTACTTATTCATTTAAATTTACAACAACTAGGAGTTGTAGTTTGGGTGAGTTATATGAGTGTGCATCTTGCGTTGTACACGTATAGTGGTTGTTATTAATTTAAAGGGGGTTCAGTTGGGGACTTAACATCAGATCAGTGGTGAAGGTGTTTAGTAGTAATTATTGTGATCCCACATAATATGAAAAAAAAAGGTACATATTCTTCTCAGGGTTAATAAGTTGAGGGGGGGGTTTATTAAGGGGAAGATAAGTTTTTCCATAAATATTATTACAGAGGAAATATAAAGATTGCCAATGTAAGAATTGGGCAGGTTAATCTTGTTTAAAGTAGTTATTTAGCTAATGATTTGTAAGGTTGTCCAACTAAAATTGAAAAAGGGAAGTTTTGATTTATGTTTTTGTTGTTTTATATATTTAGTACGAATTTTAATTATTATTAGAGAAGCAAGTATGTTCAGTTAAAAGTGTTATGATTTTATACTACTTACGTTTGATTAAATTTATGAAAGAAAAGCGGGTTTCCATTGAAAATCTTAATTTATTGAAAAAAAAGAGTTTGGTAAAGTAAAATGATAAAAAAAAAAAATCAGCGATTAAATTCGGGATCTGAAACAAGAAAAATTATAAAGAGTTAAATGGATTCGTCTAGGTTACCTTGTTAGATATTTAGACAATACTAGATCGGAGGTGTCATAATGATTTCTTAAAAGTGGAGGAGCTTCCATTGACAAACCAGCACAGCTTAGTGTTTAGTGGGGGGTTAAATTTAATGTCCAAGACCAATTTGGGGGGCATTTCTTTAGGGTCTAATACACTATTTTACGTTTGCAAACGACTAGGTGCAAATAGTAGTAAATACATGAAGTGGGGTTTTAGAGAATTAAAACGCAAATTATACTGGTAAATTACGAATATCCTACTAGTATTATAAATGCGAAAGTTTGGATGTTTGTTATTCAATCACGCTTAAACGGCTCAACCGATTTGGATGAAATTTTTTACGAAGATAGTTTATAGTCTGGCCTAAAATATAGAATAGTTTCATATCGGGTTCACGCAGACGAAGTCCCGGGCGGAAGCTAGTGTAATAATAATAATAATAAATACACTGAAAATTTGTCACTGAAAGCTTACTAGGGGTGCTTTAATGTAACAGTCATGTAATAGGGAGAGTTGATTATTTTATGCTATCATGAAAGTTGGAACAATATAGAGTAGAAAATTCAACTAGGAGTTACTTACCAAAATTAGTTATGTTACCAGCTGATGGGGTCATCCAACTCTGATGTAGCGGGGTTAACGGTACGAGTACTTGCATTGTTTAGACTATGGATTGACGTCGAGGAGATGGAGTAGTGGGAATCGCCGGAAGAAATCAGAATTGGTGATGAAGGGCTGGGTGCGTTGATGAATGGGGGGGGGAGTAGCTACACGGTTTTCTTCTAACGGAGGTGGGGGTACCAGAAGTTCGGAAGGGGGAGTGGTAGGTTGAACAATTGCGACCTTGCAGTTACGGGGGGCGGAAAACATAAAAAGATAGGGTTCTGTTTGTGTACCGATAGTGCTGTGTGTGGGGGAGGGGAAATTTTGTGCGGGATTTTGTTCGGTCTGAAAAATAAATTCAGTAAAGGAAAATTTGTGACAGAGATTAGGTTTGGTATTTAACAATAATTTAGTTGAGGAAATTTAAACATTGGGTGAATCTCCTATTTAAAGTACGTATTAGTTATTTCCGTATGTATTAATGCCTAAGTATACGAAGTTTATTATATGAGGAGTACGTATAACGTTTTAAACTAATGTGGATAGTATAGTCTAAATAAAAATGAATTGGCGCAATACAACAGCAACAACAATTAATAATTATTTAGGTGGACGGGCCGCGCGCCGACGGTGAACAAAATATCAATTTGTTCTTGCCGTTGGTGGATGTTTTTCAAAGTTTTATCTCTTTAGGTATAACGTCCAAATTCGAACTATTCGAATTGCTCAATAGCAAGACGGTGAAGGTCACGTGAACAAAATATATGCTTTTGTAAAAGGGTGTTTAACGGCTTTATACTTTTACGAATAGCGTTCAGTTTTGAATGAACAAAATGAAATGAGTCGAATCGGCTAGTAGCAAAATATAAAAGTTTGTGACCTCCTTCACATCTGACGTCACAAAACTCTGTCGCGCATTTAACAATTTTACCCCATTCAAAAAAAAAAAAAAATGATCAGCGCCACTAAAGACGTTTTCACTTCAAAAATCTAAAAGGAAACAGAGCAAACGTATAGTGTGATCAGAAAATAGTTTAGAAATTAGCTACTAGATTATGGCGCCAATTAATTGAAGGAATCATAGGTTACAACAAATGTTAGTGCAAATTATTGGGGTGCAATGTATGTCGGAATTCAAGATTTAGTGGCGTACATTTATTTGCAATATTGACTTACCTTATCTTGTGCACGATTCATTTTCGACAGCTAAAATTTAACGATTTATCAGCGGGAGAGTAATTAAGTAATTATGAAGGTTGCGTAATGTTTATATGAATCTTTTTGTCAGCCAAGGTTGTGAGTTCGGAAGTTTTGTTGTTGTTTAAAAGGGAAAAAAGAGTAACGTGTTGCGTTGTATTTATTTTTAGGTGTAGAAGATTGTCCGGCAATGTAACTAAAATATTGTTAAGAGTTATGAAGGGGTATACAACAACGATTTTGGGCTTCGGGATAAATTGTTTCATATATACTCGAATAATGGAGATGCTCACATCTTTTTTCTCGCTTGCGCGCAGACTGTCTCGCTCGTCCATAGTTATTCTTCACATATTTGTTGCGTTGCTTTAGAAGTATTATTTTAGGTAATTAAAATCCAGTTAGGTTAGGTAGTATAATGCTGTAAGTAAGTTAAGGAACGTTATTTAGATAGATGCTCACATGTGGTAAGTGTATAGTGGTATATAAAAAACTAAGTAGGTTTGGAAGATCGACGAGTTGCTAGAAATGGGGTAGGTTTTCTATCACTTTATCGTCCACTGTAGGGTTGTATAGGTATTTCGTCATGTTGGCCGTGATCGTCTAGTGGTTAGGATCCTGCGAAAATCCTTAATGAAGAAAGAAGACGGAAATCGAGTCAGAAGAATGAAGAAGGAATAATGAAGAGGTTATAGTTAAATTAATGTAGAATTATTTCACCGAGGTAACCTAGGTTTAAGATACCATGTCTATCTATCATGATTGGATTCAATGATTTTGGGTTTTGCCATATTTTGTTGGAATTGGCTATGAGAGTTTAACAAAGGGTTTAATTTAAATTACGTTTTTTTTTACTAATTTTAACAAGTAATCGCTAATTCTTGTTAAGAAAAAAGTATTAGTATTCTGTAGATTTAAGGGTTTATTTGTAAAAGGTTACTATTTAATGAATTGTTTATTGTTTATTTTCAGATATTTACTAGATGTCACATCAAAGGGGCGTTGGTTATTGTTAAATATTTGCAGTTTAGATTAAGAAGGTAAAATGAGTTTGACTTGCTGTCCTTTTATAATCTATAAACGGATGAGGGCCGAGTTGGTTCGCTGTGTGTGTAGGGTTTTACGAGTCAGTTTAGTAAGTGATCTTGGTTCTATTAATAAAATAAGTAGTATTTTTAGCATAATATGAAATTCGTGATGGTATAACATCAAAATTTTCGTATAAAAATTAGAGTAAAATATATTTTACATCGTATCATATTATTCATCTTGCTTCATAATCATTTTGTTTCAAAATATATAATATTGACTACAGATAATGTGTTTAAAATATATATGTCAATTCACTTAGTGTATTAACTTGGGAAAAGCATTAATATTAATGTGATTGTACTGTCGAGTTCGATTGATTGGGTTAAGTCAAGCGGAAGGAAATGGTTATTAGGTTTAATGGTTAGGTTTAGAACCATTTATTTAAAGTGTGATTAGTGTGTACAGGAATGAAAGTGATGTATGCGACCGCATGGCAGGCAGCGCTGAGAGGAATTATGTTGTGTGATGAATGGACTTCGGCCAGTTGATCGAAATTCAAGGTACAATCTAGGTTTATTGGTATTTGATCTCTCCAAAAAATATTTACACCAGTGTTTCCACGGTTATAGTTGGTTAGGTTACAGTCAATTCTTTTGACAAGGTCCATGTGTGACTGATCGTGGTGACATTATACTCCACAAGAAGCTGCGCTTACCATTCATCTTCCGACACATCTCTTCTTGAAAAAGGTATTCCCGACACCAATTTCGTCAGAATGATTTGTCAACGAACAGTCATTTTGAAATGATTTAATATATCTGGTATATTTTAATTATTTTAAGCCACTTGGAGGGCTTTTAATTGGTTCCTAATTCATTTGCAAATCAGGGTTGCAACCTTGAGGAAAGTTCTATGAACTTTGGTTATTTAATATATTTTAGTAAGGCTGTTATTTATGCGAGATGGTAGGGTGTTGCGATTTTTATCTATGAAGTAGTTCCGAATGTATAGTAAAGTAGACATGGCATTTTTACAGTATTGCTGGACGGGACTTGACGAGTATTGTTGGATTCTCTAAGGATATCATGGCATATCCAAGGCCTAGAGGAGGTTGATGAATGCAGTTATGCGCGGCTGAGTCACGTTTGGTTGCTAGACAGGGTGTTGACGCGTGTAGTCGGATTCTCCAAGGATGTCACGGCATATCTAAGACCTTGAGGAGGTTAATGAATGTGACTGTACGCGACTGGGCCATGTTTGGTGTAGTTTGCAAAAACGCGATCAACAATTGTTATAGTTTAAATTTTGGTTTGATGTTCTGGCGGTATTATCATTCATTAATGATTTGGTGGTATAGTCGGCGCATTAAATGGGTTAATTTTAAGTAACCCAGTAGTTATGGACAGCTTGCCATCTGTATGAAAGCAGTCTGAAGTCGGATATCTCAGTCAAGGTGAAACATTCTCCATGAAATTGTTTGATATTGTGATTAATAACGTAAACCAGAGGCCTTCTGTTCGTTGGGGGAGGTATTGCGGTATCATCGACCGAGATATGTGGTCTAACCTGGGTCAACAATAGCCTGAAGGAATTTGGGGGCACAGGGTGATATTGTAACATCGGATCACGTGTGTCTATCGGATTCACAACCTGGTACTCTTGGCGAGTAGAGGCGGCCTGGAGAGACGTTTTCTTGTTAAGTGGGAAGGTTTTGCATATTATCGACCGAGATATGTGGTCTAACTTGAATCAACGAATGCCTGAAGGATTTCGGAGGTTTGAGGTAATATATAGAATCATTGTATATAGTTTGGGGGGGGTTTTTGTGTATCATCGACCGAGATATGTGGTCTAACTTGTGTTGAGGGTTGCCAGAAGGTATCCTGAAATTCAAGGTGATACTATAATTTTTTGCTAAATCGCTGTCAAACGATGTTATGGTTAAACACACACCACACCTTAATATGCACTTGTTGGAGAGATTGATATATCAATAAATTGAAATTTTCCAAGTTAAGGGGTTGAATTTTGTCAGTTTCCACTGAGGGGTTAAGTTATTAACATAGCGAATGGACTTGGACTTCAATTAGATTTTTTGTTAAAAATACTATGGGAGGACGGCAGGTTAAAAAGAGTTAAATGTAAGTTTTTTTTTTGTGTGCACAAAAAGGTCGCAATTTCTAGTCAACTGTTATGTGGTATACTAGTGTTGTGATAATGCTTCGTTTGAAATCGTAGATTTCACGCTGTGCATTATCATGGGGCAGAATGAGACGATTCTCAGAACCAGCCTCAATTTTAGAGTAGAAATTGCTCGCTTTAAAGAAGTAGGCGTTTTTCATTGGGACTGTTATTTAAATTATGAGGCAATTTGAAGGCTTAACGGATGTTGTTATATTATGAGAGTATAATTATAATTCAAATTAATAATTTAGAATAATACGTAGTAAAAGGGAACACTTGTGGGTTCCATATATTTGGTTTGTTTAGGTCAAAATCTATTGGTTCTAGTAAATGCTAGTTATCGCTATAATAGAGTAAATATCATTCATTATATATTTGGGATTATGTAAAGTAACGATGTTGGTTGACATATTAGAAAATGCTATTAATTGAGGATTTCTTGAATATTTGAGGGAATTTACATCATTAAGTAAGCTTTGTTTTAACTGTAATTTGTGTTAATTATATTTAAAATAGATGGAAACATTAAGTATGTCCTTTCGACTAAGAATAGGTGAAAAGGTTGATCTAGGGTTTTATAATATGAAGATGTCATTATCTAGTTACCTTGCTTATTGCTAGGTTCGTTGATAGTTAGCTATTATTTATAAATTAACGCCGGTTTAGATGAAATTAGGAGGAATCTAAAATAAACGTTGTTTGAACTCAGAAACCAACTTTAGGGTGAGTTTAAATGTATTCCAGTTAAATTTCAAGGTGGGTTTGGCTGTTGTGAGGTAATTTTCATTGAGATTTTAGGGTTCATAATCACAAATATTTTGTAATGTTTGAGGTTAATTTTGGTATTGAATATCAACATACAGCGTGAGCTAGTAATTGTGGTGCGACGGGTTTCGACTTGTGTGGCGTGGGCCAGACATAGTGGCGCCAACGATAGCCACAGAATAGGAGAAAGATGGATGATTACGACGACGCCGTAGGGGCGGTGCAAGCGATTGAATAAGCTATAACAATGACCATAAGGGGTTATATCGGTTGAGAGTTCATGTTACAGTGGTTCTGGTGTCGGCGAAGGTATTTAAGGCGTTGAGCGCGGAGGAGCGTCACTTTTTCTCGGGACCTGTGGAGCGACACTTCACTTCTCTACGGACACGAGACGGGACTCCAACTACTACGAGGCAGCGACGGAGCCAGAGGCAGAGGCTAGCAGTGTATGGCAGAGCTGCAAGGTCTACCGTCGAGCAGCATCTTCGGCTGTTGTGGTAAATTGGGTGGTCCCAGCGAGCCCAATCTCTGGTAGGATTTTAATCTAACTTTATTTTACTGATCAGTGAGTGTATTGTCTGTGTCTATTTCCAACATTATCATATCTTTCTATTAGCAATCAATATCGGTTGTCAGCATAAAGTATATACCTATGCGAGTGTTTTAAATGTGTAGCGGTATTGTAACTTTGTAACTACCTCCATTCAAGAGTGCGGTTTATCTCTAAGCGAAGCATAATTGATGGTTAAGGTTTAAGCCTAATCAGCGAGCAATTATTAGTAATTATGTAGGGTTATACTATTAGGAATACGGTTATATATAAGCTATTTTAGTATATTACGTACGACTGTTGCCGTACTATTTTTCATATGTAATTCAGTTATTCGAATGCGTTTATTTTAATTAAGTTTCGCGAGGTGTTTCAGTAAATTAGTGTAATACCAAATTACACTAGTAAACATATGTAGTGATTTAGTATATACGTCAAGTACCACTGATGCATTGAAGTAATTCATGAGTGAGGTTTATTATTAGGATATTATTATTATTGGGCTATTTTATACGGAACTCCTTTTGTTAGGTAATTGGTTAAAAGTGTTAAAACCGAGCAGCTTCTTTCAGGTAACGAACTATTAATAGAAATGTTGCGAGCCAACATGATTCCACACGGAAATATATAAGAAATTAGGGGTAGTCGGTGTCATGAGGAATTAGTAGTGTGATTTCTGAGTAAAGTCGATACAATGTTGTGTGTAAGCATTCGTGTTTGAGTCTCCTTAAGTAAGCCACCCATAGCTGCAAGTACACTGTCAACGACCCAGACATAGGTGGTTCGCTCGATAAGAGGTTCCCAATCTGGAGAGACGTGAACTACTTTTGACGAACCCTACATGGAATGCATTGACAAGGGCGAGTGGTCAAGGGATCTCGATCTTGCTAATTGAGGTTTCTTTCCGTTTGTCTGGTAGTCTAGTTTTAGATTGACCCTTCTGTTAGAGAAGATTTGTTATCGATTTTACAAGGGATGCATACTTTACCTTAATATCTAAATTCTACATTTATGAAAGTTAGATGTCAGTAGTTCAAGTTAACATATGTACCGAGGAATTTTGTTATGGAATTTTCAATAAATATGGTGTGATTGGAATGGTGGTTAATTGCCAGTTGTCAGGCTCAATTGTGCATCGTCGTATATCTATCAATCTCTCGACTATAAAGGTGCCTTTGGGTCCTGCAAAGCTGGGATTGTTCGCTAGACCAGTCACACTACAACCTTTGAAATATCTCTATAGTAAAAATCATTCTGTAAATTTTAAGCGATTTAATTTATTCTCCGATTTAATCTTAATAACTAATCATACGGATGTGAATATTAGGAAATGATTTATAATATAAGTTGTACGTAATAAATAGGTCAAAACGATAGTCCACTTTTAACCATTTATTTCTGTATCTCAACGTCATCATCCAAAATCATCATCATCATCAAAATCTTAATATTTTAAGATGTAGGTACATCATTGAACGAACTCCTTCGAAGGAGTGACAAAAATCTAACTATGTGAATTATATTTATATATAGCTTATTTAGATAAGTAAGTTATTCCATAATAAGTTGTGGATTTTGTTGGTTTGAAGAAGCAAGTAAGTTAAGTTGTAGGTGTGGAAATATACTTATGGTATGATGTCAATTAACGTGTAACTTTTCCTTTATAGAATACAGCCTCCATTCTTCTCGAAAAGGGCCTGGGTCTACTCACGCAATGCGGGATCTCCTCCACTAGACGCTATCACACGCCAAGCCACTTCACCAGCGCGAATCACGTATAGCTTAGGTCTAAATAGGTCTTCGAGGTTAGGTTCCAGAGATAATCATTCCTAGGTTAGATTACGGCATTGTAGGTCTGGAGTTGGATGGTTTTTTCTTTGACCGAATCTCTTTCCGTCCGACAATATCCTAGGAGACGATTTGGTCTGTTAAAGTACTCAAACTCGATTACTTTAACATAAATAACCAGAGATTCTGAAGCCGTAGGATAGATTTATCTAGACTAGAATAAAACTCAACCTTTCTAGTAGGATCGGCCGGAACTAACTCGGTTTTTCTATTCGCTTTGGTACGAGTTAGTATTTATAGGATCAAAGTGGATATCCAGCATAATCGAGTCTTGATTTTACTGGATTAATTAATCAAAGGTTCTTTAGCTTCAAAACAACCAAACTAATTCGATATTTCTATGATAAATAAATGATTTATTTTCTCACTACTATTAGTTTAATTTTATTAATTAGCTTTTCCTTCAGGTAGGATTCCATTTTCAGACGACTCGAGGCTTCTCAGGAGCTTCAGCTTACAGCTAGGGGTTAATTTAAGTTCAGAATAGGTTAGCATAAAGAGTCAGCCATTTTAAAAGGTTGAACCGTTACACGTTGCAGGTGCTAATGATAACTTTAGTCCCCGCACTTATAATTTCCCATTATAAAACCAATGTCGTAGTTTACTATACCAGTATCGCTAAGTAAGTAGAATGATATAACAATCTAGTTGTGGTTAACGAAACATTATTTGTACCGATTCCTCGAACAATTTCTAGGATGGAATGCTTGGCGAATCAGTGCATAGTTAGGTAGTATATTTCGTTACTATAGATAATTACTTTGAACACAAAACTCAATTTAATAATAATTTAAGGCGCCGTAGGTTCAGCGAAGTTAAGCGAACAGAGTTTTTGAAACAATATAATGCGTCTGTTTATAATAATATGGTTTCAAAAAAATACGAATAGTAATCTTGAAGCTTTTCTGCAGGGAAATTAGTGCTTCGAAACATGATAAAGTAAATTTCGCTCGATAGAAAAAAATCACGAACATAGGTCTAAAACGCACAAAAATACACTTGAAATATTCGTAACAAATTATGCACAAAAGCTATACATATTAAAATTGCTTCTAAAAATCATCAATATCATGTTTGAGAGAAATCAGTGTTTACATTTTTATTTATTCAAACGGCCAAAAAATTTAAATTAAAAAACATGATATCCGCGCTTCCGAGCACGCACTTCCATCTCGCTCACGCTTATGCTCAGTGAGAGGGAGAGAAGACCATGAACCTACGGCGCCTTAAGATTGTCGGAACGTAAAATGAAACGCAAGGCTTCAGCGGGGACTGCGGAGGGACGGGGGTGCAATCACCGTCCTTTAGATTCGCTCTGAACATCGCTTGTGACTAGACAAATTTTGAACTTTCAACGAGCAACTGATTTTTTACCTATTTTGTATCCTGTAAAGGCATTACAGTTTTTTTGCTAATTTTCGACGAGTTTTTATTCTACACGGTCCTTCACACAAGCCAAAACAAAGATTTAGTAACACCGGCTTTCGAAATGTCGCACTTATAATTCCATCGGCGTATCCCGATTTCATTACACATTTACTTGGACGATAACGCAGGCATCGTAATGGCGTCGCAATAAGGTGTAAATCGGCAAGATTGGCACCTAACCCTTTGGAAACAATTTAGCAAGGACCATTTGCTATTAAACCTTTTACAAGGAGTCCGGTGCAGAGAGAAAAACGTGCTTAGAAAACTGTGTACACCTACAGGACTCTAAGGTAAAACGCATCGTGTAAGTTAGCCGTCGTGCTCAACTTAGTCGCCTTAAGACCTTGCAAAACGCAGTGCACTAACTGGGATAGTGGAGATAAACCATCTCGCTCTAATCAGTGAGTGTGAGTGCAATTAGTGCACTGCATTTAGCAAGGTCTAAAGGCCGCTAAATACCTATTGGCCGCATAGCCGATTCGTGTTGTTTCATGACATCATCGTCGCCATATTCAGCCTATACACTCACAGCTGAACGTAGGCCTCTCTTCCAGTACGCCGGCTCTGTTCTAGATCCTGTACCCAGGGGCAGCCCGCGATCTTTCACAACTCCGCGTGGTATGCTAGTAATCATATTATTTCTGTTCTCAGCAGTACCGTTGACACGAAGGAAGGTAGATTCGGGTGTGATTTGCAGTAAAATGGAACCAATACTCTTTCCCCACAGTCGTGTACATGTACACAGTTCTTTGCTCCACACATTTCGGACCTCGTATAGCTGCCCATATATTTTCTTTATAACCACTTCTCTCTCTTGACCCTTTCGCGCAAGGCTCAATAGTGTTTACTGCTCGTTGATTTAAAAGAGAAATTCTGCTCGGCCGTTAGTTAGAGGCGTATAAAGAGTATGACTGAGTGCAGGGTGGAAATATGGCACATCTTTGAGGATTGAAAACGAAAGTCGTATACTATTACATTATTAACAGTAAGTAGGCAATAATGATTCGTTTTGTATGTACAGTACTTCAGTACTTTGGACACTATCCATAATGAGGTAGATTGACAAGTCTACCTTATGTACTATAAAATGTAGACACAGATGTGATGTCACGCAAGAGTGTAGTCAGTGAAAGTATTTAAATATGTTTATGAAAATAGTATAGTTACCTCCATAAATAAGAAACCCTGTCTTATTTTACTCCATGAATTGTTTAACAATGATTGCAGAAAATAAATATTTTCTGAAAACAAATAATAAAAACCTCACCCACAAACAAGGGTACACATGTGGAAAGTAAGTAATTGCACGTTTCCTGTTCGTCCACGAGGTATTTACGAACATGATCATATACTTAGGGTATCCTGACGTGAGTCATGTTTATGTTCAAAATGTCCAAAATAATGCAAATCAAGACTAAGAAGCGAAAATAACATATTGCTAATAAAGCGCCATTGTGGAAAATAAAAGAAAAAATGCAATCTCCAAGCCGCAAATGCGCCCATATCAATTCGTAATTTCGCTTGACGGCTGCACATGGCATAATCCATATTGTCTGGCCAGTCCAATACGATCACGACCTTTATTCCCACTCGCAGTTTTCCGTCCGAATGCTCTGACGGGTAGGCTTGGCGTTCCGTTCGAAGCGGAATGGAGCAATATCGGGATGGATATGACAATATCATACGAATTTGATGCACTAGAAAGCACTATACGTTGCTTAGATTACCCGTCTGTTATTGTTTGTTCTAAATTGGAATTGTGCACGCTGGAGAACTGTTTGCAATGTCTTTTTATACTGCTTTTGGGGCTTATATATATAAATATACCTACTATAGCTACACAAAATTACAAGAATCACACAAACAACAAAAAAAATAAAAACACACACAAACAAAAACATACATTTATATCATTCCTAGCCCAAGTCTAGTCAAACAAGCCACCGCGAGTTGTACCCGGTGCAAAAGTGCCCATCACGCTTGCCGCGTTACCACGTTGGATGGCAATTGACAAACTTTGCACCAGGTACGAATACGAACCCGCGCGGGCATCGGAACCTTGTCTTTAATTCGACGCCCCATCTCCTTTATGAAGGCTAAAGCCTCAGACCCCCAGCACCCTGTCGTCTCAAAAGCTAGAGGTACAACATAATAATTATTTTGGAGGGCTGAGTATTTGTCCCTCTTTCTGTATACGGTAACTATCTCCGGACGTTCGGGGTTGAAAGTAAATAAAAACGATTACCAGTCGAAGAAAATTAAATGAACGAATGATGCTTATATTGGCCAATTTGACCGCTACAGGTGCTGCTAGCCTGGCGCGCCTAACGTCCTGTCTCGTATATAATAAAATAAATCAAATATTCAATTGCTCACGGATATTTAATAGGCAACGAATTATGTAATGTGGTTTTTGGCATGCCAATATTCGACAGCAAATAACTAACAAAGTTAACCCCTCGTTAATAATGTTTCGTTGTATGCTGCATGAATGTGCGCAAATTTCCAAAAAATACATTCAACTATAATTAAACTGAATATTGTCCTAAATTATCAGCTGCGGTGAGTTGATGTTCATTCACAATCATGCTTTATCGCGTTCACACGATGCCCAATACCGTTGGTCTTGGTCTGTTAGTTGTGTGGTCATGTTCATTCACAATCATGCTTTATCGCGTTCACACGATGCCCAATACCGTTGGTCTTGGTCTGTTAGTTGTGTGGTCATGTTCATTCACAATCATGCTTTATCGCGTTCACACGATGCCCAATACCGTTGGTCTTGGTCTGTTAGTTGTGTGGTCATGTTCATTCACAATCATGCTTTATCGCGTTCACACGATGCCCAATACCGTTGGTCTTGGTCTGTTAGTTGTGTGGTCATGTACATTCACAATCATGCTTTATCGCGTTCACACGATGCCCAATACCGTTGGTCTTGGTCTGTTAGTTGTGTGGTCATGTACATTCACAATCATGCTTTATCGCGTTCACACGATGCCCAATACCGTTGGTCTTGGTCTGTTAGTTGTGTGGTCATGTACATTCACAATCATGCTTTATCGCGTTCACACGATGCCCAATACCGTTGGTCTTGGTCTGTTAGTTGTGTGGTCATGTACATTTCTGTATGAATTAATTGCTACTATCAAATTATGTAACAATCTCATATTTCTAATTATGTTTGGTATTTCTACTGTACAATTTTGTTTCTTCGCTATTCTATGAATACAATCTAAATGATGGAAACGAGTAACTAAACTAGCTCAATATTGTGCCGCGTTGATATTTCTCCATGGTTACGATACTTTTCTGTCGCCATGATATTTTCTAGCTTGACGTGTTCGATATATTGTATTAGTGACGGGTCGCAGAACTCGTTCCCACCTACTGGCGCGCTCTAATTGTTTCTATCGGCTCTTGTATTTCCTTCTACCTGTTTAAATGGACTCTCTATTTTCTATAATATTTTTAAACGAACGAGCCCATGGGCAAAAAATATTTCATATGTACGACGTTTGTCCGACTGTTCTCCACTACAGGTTGCGTTTCTTAAACTACCGTTACCGTACTCGTGAAAATTTGTAACCAGGTTCAATAATTACATAGATTGCTGTCGATGCAGTTCTTTCAAATAATATTAAAAAAAAAAGACAGGCTCGCGAGTCCTACAGGTCACAGTAGAGCCACTAGTCTAATAATCGGTAAATATACTATATTGTAATTATAATTTTGTCAAATGTAGCTGTCTAAATGCTATTCTAAATATGTCGTTTTTAATCTGCCGCCTAAATTAGATTATTATTAATTAATTAAAATTAGACAATATAGTTTTAGGCTAGTTAAGCCATGTGCTAAAATTAATGGAGAAAAGTTTCATTTTATAAGATTTCGAAGATCGCAGCGGTAGCCGAAATTTCTGCACAACTTGAACAGCTCGTAACAGAAATGGACCTCATATTCACAGAATTTGGAATAAAAATAAATATAAAGACGACCAAAACATTAATTGCATCTAAGACAAACCCAATAACAGATCCCATAAAAATTAGAGGTTCAGCCATTGAACAAGTTAAAACCTTTAAATACTTAGGCAGCATTATAACCTGTGACTCCAGATGCACTTCGGATATCATCGCACGCATAGCCATGGCCAAAAAAGCCTTCAATGCTAAAAAGCAAATATTAAAAGCAAACATATCTCGAAATATCAGGAAACGATTTATTAAGACCTACATCTGGAGCATAGCCCTGTACGGAAGCGAGACGTGCACTCTAACCCAGCGTGATAGAGAGAGACTGAACGCATTTGAAATGTGGGCATGGAGATAGATGGAAGGTATTAGTTGGACAGAAAGAAGAACAAACGAAGAAGTTCTAAATTTGATAGGAGAAAGAAGATGTCTACTAAAAACGATTGAAAACAGAAGGGGAAATATGTTGGGGCACCTGATACGGCATGACAATTACATAAAAACTATAATTGAAGGAAAGATTGATGGAAGGAGAGGCAGGGGAAGACCAAGACGTGCGTTTATGGAGCAAGCTAAAGAGAAAGTTAATGTAATGTCGTATCAAGAGCTCAAAACAGTGGCAGAGAGAAGAACAGAGTGGCGATTACTCCACCGACAAGAGCCCGGCTCTTAAGTTTATGATGATGATGAAGCCATGTGCACGTAGAATCAGGTCCAATACAAATTATAACAAATTAAGAGCAAACCTGTTTGGTTATCCAGAGAAAACGACCCATAATGAGATTTTGATCTTCGTCAACGCTCTAACGAGGTTAGCAATGTGATGTCTTCCAATCGCCTTTAATTTTTCAACTCAATTATCGGCGCTCGTTTATTTTTCCAGGACCCTACCTTACTTCAAACGGAATAAAAGGGAGCTAATGAAATAATAAAAGTCTGCAGTCGACCGAGACGGCAGGCACCTCAATTATTTCAAGGCGGTATTGAAAACATATAACGCAGAATAACATTCAATTATTGACTTTTTCCCTTGGTAATATGACTTATATTTCTACGGCAAGTATATCGGTGTAGCTTGACCTAGCCTTAACATCTGAACAATATACAGTTCATGTTATTGCTATCAACCACTGCATGCGACTGAAATGAAAAATAAACCTCTCAGCTCTAACATACTCGCCACCGTAGGTCCATGTTGGGTATTCAGCTCATGGATTTGAAGTGTAAAGTTTTAATAGACGCTTATTACACTAGAAGAGGAAGATATTGGTATTATTTATTTGTAAGCATTATAAAATTTATGTTAACAATGCTATTAAGCATATCTTATTACATGCATATCTATTAATAGGCCCACATCAAGTGATATCAAAAAAAAATCAAAGAACCTAACTGCCTTTTTTATATTATAGCCGTTTGGACTGCAGCCCGTGAAATATAATGTTCTTGTCCACATACATAGTATACATACGCTCGAAAAACTTAACCCTCTGGCGAGTGCCCCAGAGGGTTAAGTTTTTCGAGCGTATGTATACTATTCTAAATATGTCGTTTGTTACAATAAAATAGCTACGAATAGTATGCCTAGTAAATATGCACAAGTCTTTATGTAAAATCAAATAATGCCCCAAAAAACATCATCGAAGGAATTTCCCGAAGGAGGTTAATTTTCATAAATGTTTATTAGGAGATCGTGGGCCCGCGTCCATCCAATTTGATCCTTAGTACTCCCTAGTCGTCGCATTCACACCGACTGTACTTAATTCCTGAAACACGCCACTGGACACGGACAGTTCGTGACGTGTACCTACATGTGCAATTTACACTCAGTTGTTTCACTTGTTTCATCTAAAACATTAACGGCGAATTACGTTATTGGGATAATTGTTCGAGAGATTTTTACCTACTTATTTAAGTTGTCCAATCAATCCAATAAATTGTTAACCTTGCGTTCCGCTCTGACTAATTTGGTAACACGTGCGGACGCGAGTTCGATAGCGATTCAATAGGTACTACTAAATTACTTTCTACTTTATTGACAGCCCTAAGGAAATTATAGAAAGATTATTTTGTTTACGTTATTGAAATAACCTGGGAAACGACTTTTCACATTTTGTTTACCTATATCTTTACACATGTATTTTTTTTTCAGCTTCCTCAAGAAAGATATATGCTGAAAGTTTTAGATACATTTATGATGGATATAAATCAAAATCAATTATTTATTGTGCAAATAGGCCACAAGGGCAATTTTACATGTCAAACTGTAATTAACAATAGAATTATAATAATGTGACACAATAATAATTTAAAATTTGCAGATTAAGGACCGATATAAACGGTTAACAAACTAAATGTCACTAAGTAAAGGAAAACAAAACAAAATTCGGTTCGGTCTCTAAGCGCCAAACAAAAAAAAACCGGCTAAGTGCGAGTTGGACTTGCGCACGGACGGTTCCGTACCATTATCTATAAAAACTGCAAAAAAAAACACGTTTGTTGTATGGGAGCCCCCCCCCCCCCTTAATATTTATTTTATTTTGTTTTTAGTATTTGTTGTTATAGCGGCAACAGAAATACATCATCTGTGAGAATTTCAACTGCCTAGCTACCGCGGTTCTTGAGGTACAGCCTGGTGACAGACAGACGGACAGCGAAGTCTTAGTAATATGATCCCGTTTTTACCCTTTGGGTACGGAACCCTAAAAAGGAACATTGTACAAGGTCAATAACAATAAAACGTGTCAAGATCAAAATGTATAATAAAATGAGTCAATACGATAATTAAATAATAATAATAACACTAGTATTTAAGTAGTTAGGTACTATACCCTTGCAAGCATGAACAGTCCGGACTCGACAAACAGCATTCGATCACGAGTATGACGCATATCTCAGCCATCGCCTTCCTCAACCATATGTTAGGGATGGTGGTGACCCGATCAACGACGCCACCGTAAGCAAAGCTCTTTAAGCGAGCATGACATATTCAAGCCACCGGACATTCATAATAGCAAAGATTAAAAGCTTGTTCGGTGAGTAACAGCATCTTAGCTTCTTACATAAAACGGAACAGTTATAAGCAAAATTATTTCACACGAGCTACTTGCGCGAATTTGCTCGCGTATTACCTACAGATAATCCAGGCGGAGCTGCCGGAGAAAGTTCTTTATTTATTTGGTCCTGTCACGGTTGCCACAATATTGCGAATTGGAAAGGCAATTGTGTAACGTTAAACAATAATTCATTCAGAGCGATGATTTTCCCTATTTTTAAATTAAAGACAGCAGTGTTTTTTGGTAACTAAGGAACAACATAGTCACACCTACTTTTATAAGTAATTTATTCATCTTCAATCTTTATCTTATTTTTTTACCAGACTCCATGAATATGTTGGCAAGGACTCGCAACTCAGAATTTCTGATAACAGACAAAAGTCGTGTGTAATTCCTATTATTAGGGACCCACTGACTAAGCGGTGAGAACTCAACTTAAGCCCATCGAAAGCGTTAAATTATTTCACAACCACTGTGTATCCGAACATCCCGGTACGACAGCTGACTTCCGGCGATTCTCCGAGTTTCGGTCTAACTGAATAAATTATAATTTATCTGTGACGTTATTCGTCGCAAGCATTATCCTTCAAGCCATCAAACCTTCAGTCTGTAAACAAGATAACATATTCAAACCATTGTTCTTCAGTCTTCATAATTATATGCTTTTTAAATGTATCGTGGGGAAGATTCAATGAATAGGTAAAGTTTTGTTCAGCACTAATTTATCATCTGTTTTTGTTATAATTTGCCGGTTGCGCGATTTTTACCGTCTTACGACCGTAACAACTATTTGTCTTCATATCACTGTGCTGAACGCCTCGGCAAAGGCTAGTGGCTCGTTAATCACAAGTACTCTGCGGTAACTTTCCAACGTTTTTCTTTCACTATCTCAACTCCTTATCTAAGCTGTTTAGTCTTTTTACGCAACGCATCTCAAAAACAAACATGGTTGGTTGTTACGTAATACAATTTTCAAGCCTGAGATTAAATGATGTCTGTAAAATTCCCTCGGGTTTTAATTTAATTATAGAGCAAAACACTGCTTAAAATAAATAGTCATCCATTTAAAGCCAAGCGGCGATGCGGTTACATGAAAAAGCCTATTACACGAAAACTCAATATCCCAGCTCAGAGGCAGCAGAGCATCGGCTAAGCAGATTGTCGGAGTAACAAATGGACCAATCCCACGACCGGTCCTTAAAAAAATTTTCGGGATTTTCGTACGAAACCCAGGCAATTCATTCTTCAAGCATATCGCAGTGATCGCAGATTTTAAGTTATGTCACGTAAAATGGATCTGGAGTTCTCCTGCATAATTTATGTTAAGTACTTACCTAATGATTGTAATTAATCATGGGTCGGGTCCCTACTAGAAATAGCTCACATATGTTTAAATAGGTACACGGGATCTGCAAACAGCTATAAGTACGTATACATACAGGCTTGATTAGTCATATATACTCGTAATATTCCTAAATTAATATGAATGACGTTATAATAGGACTTATTTTGATTCTTTGTCGCAATTCTCTTTCCTGTAATCCTTATGTCCCAGCGGCATGCATCAAACAAAGAGCTGTAGCTACAAAGTTTAAGGGACGCAACATTGTTTCAATTTTATGTCAGTTCAAGGCCCTGCAAAACGTGCGATTTAACGTGGAGTGACAAAGGCTTTCGGAAGATTAAGTCCACTCCACGTTTTAATTACCTCTACGAACATTTTATTGAGCCGCACGGCGCGAGAAACAGTAGTTTGTTCAAGAGGAATTCCACCGGAGATTTGTGGAAACTTCGCGGCCTACTCTGCGGAGGCTTTATTTCAATACATTGAATTGCAAAGCAGTCGCCGTGGGAAGCTCTTCAGTCGCACATTATATTATGTATATTTCGGGAAGAACCGTGTGACATGCAGATACTTGAACGAGAACAATGCTAACACCCGTAACCGGAAGTAACAATGAAATAAGTAAAAGGGTGACAGAGTAGTTATTAATAAAACTGAATATGAGTATCCATAAGTATTTCGTTCTCAGCTTGCGTTATTGCTCGTGATTACAGATAGAAATATATTGTTTTGCATTAAATGATGCCTTTATGTACCAGTCAATATAATCAAGGACTCGCATGGAGTTCTGGTTAAAGCCATTTATTTTACTCGAAATAAATATACCTATACATTTCACTTAATGAGTAACCTTATATACCTAAAACAAAAATGATTTTTCCTGAGCGTTCACAGGAACATACTTAAATAAACATATCGTAGGTAATACAAACCTATGTAAACAACAAAAAAATAAATAGTTAAAAGGTTTGATATTTTATTTAGTATGCGGTGTTTCTTCGTTGGTTCTAAATGTGTTTTTTTTTGTGCAGAATTTTTCTTATTATGTATAGAGGTGTTATAAACAAAAAGTTGATGAATGCTCATTAAATAGCTTAGTTTTACAATAAACGGTTGTTGTAGGCGATCGGTAAAACAAATGAAAAAGGTTCTTTATCATTTTATTTTAGGCAATTTGAATTTCTTTAACACTAGTTTTGTAGGCGCTGCCCCATATTTCAATGAGATAGTTCAAGTGTGATTTTTAATCAGTGAGTTATACACACTGTAACGTACAATGAAGAGCAATGCACTTAACAATGTTTCTTATGGGTGCCAGAATAGAAGACAAGTTGGATTTGGGATATTATTGACGGTTAATGGATCAAAACTACGATAATGTTTGTTTTAAGATTTAAATATTATATGCGAGGGCCCTCTGTTGCTTGCCGCCGCCTGTATGCTGGTATCGCCCGGAGCATGGCCCTTTAAGGGGCCCCGATAAATGCGACCACGTACCGGAAGGCGCAACGTGGGTAGGTTAGACTGATGACCTGGTAAAGGTCGTGGGAGTCCGCTGGATGTGGGTGGTGCAGGACCGGTCATTGTGGCACTCTTTGGGGGAAGCCTTGTAACAACTATTTCTGTTGTTTTGATATTCCTGCGTGATTATTATTGCATATCGATAAATACATCTTAACGCCACCTAGTTGTTATCTCGCGCACCTGGAGTGCGATTTTTGAATCTCACTGGTGATATCAAAGTCACCGGTGACTAAAATTATCACCAATGACTTTTATGTCACCATTTTCCAAGAGCCGTATTTTTGAAAGTCACACGCTGTTTACCAACATGCAGAAATTTTACAATGTCAGTCAGAGACAATGTTCCCGTTACGTTCCTTTTTACGCAGATGTTATAGTGTTGTCCTTGATACCGGTTTTTAGGGTTCCGTAGCCAAATGGCAAAAAACGGAACCCTTATGGATTCGTCATGTCTGTCTGTCTGTCCGTCCGTATGTCACAGGCATTTTACTCGAAAACTATAGTGTATTTGAATACAATTTTGAGGATAGGTGTATTTTGTTAGCCGCTACAAAGTTTTGTAATGAAATTACAAAAAAAAAATTTTTTAGGAGTGCACTCCATATAAAACAGTCAATATTTTTTTCATTGCAAGCCCACGTGTGGCACATCAATCGATAGGCCTTTCAAAATAGATAAGGTTTCTCAGCATTTTTTTTGATTAAGTGAATAGAGTCGGAGATAATCGCCCCGAAAGTCACTATAATTGTGTCCCCCCCCCTCTAATTTTTGAACCGTGTATTTTAAAAATATGAAAAAAAAACATGGACATAGGGCTTATTAAATTCTTTCAGCGAAAATTGTTTTGAACAAGATCGATTCAAAGGTTTTTGAGGTGGAGTGTGGCCACACGTGGGCTTGCAATGAAAAAAAAAAATTTTTTTTTAGGAATTGAATTACAAAACTATGTAGCGGTTAATAAAATACACCTGTCCTCAAAATTTTATTCAAATACACCTTATAGTTTTCGAGTAAAATGCCTGTGACATACGGACGGACAGACAGACAGACAGACATGACGAATCTATAAGGGTTCCGTTTTTTGCCATTTTAATGGGCACGGAACCCTTCGTTGTGCGTGGTCCGACACGCACTTGGCCGCTTATTTATATTCTCAATAAATCGTCGCAATCACAAATATCACAATCGAACCCCGCTGCTAATTCTTCCGAAAAACATACTTTGGTACTTTTGGCAGATGTCACAAACGTCAACTGTCAAAAACAATCGCATGGTGATTTCAATTACGAGTGGGTAGGGGCACTCGTAAATCGATATCATAGGTATGACAAATGTAAGTCACCGGTGAGTTTCAAAAATACGAACTTTCGGAAATCACTCACATCGGTGAGAATTAGTCACTTGGTGAGATTCAAAAATCGATCCCCTGGTCGTGTCATTATCAGCTGTGCCGATAGTGGACATCACTGGCACATCAAGCAAGGTATACGTCACGTCTGTCAAATTAGTTCGGAGGTTGGACACCGCCTTGGTGAAGACAAGTGCGCTGGTGTTCCTTTTCGACTCCAGCCTCCCAAGCGTTCGGTCGCATCCACTGGGACTTAACATTCGTAAGCTTCGAGAAGCTTCTTTCATGATAGAAGAAAATAACGCTTTAAGGCTTCGCGCACATGCCGATTTAATCCATGCTCGATATTAAATGAAGAAAATCCTTATAATTGACATTATTCACCTTTGTTCGTGTAGTATATAGTTTAATTTATTTCAGTTCGTACTTAGCAGTATGGTGGAGCCTAATCTCAGAACCACGTTTAACCTGGTCGTAATCTTGTTATTAGGGGTCCTTAGTCTACGTTACTCCCACATACATAATTCCTGATCTTCGGTGGTGAAATGCAAGTTGCCCACGTCCAGAGCATACGTGGCATGGGTGGTTTGAGGAGCAGCTTCACATCTTGAAGCCCAGGAGTACATCTGCTTCCTTGCTGCAGCTGAAGAATCGGTGGTATATTATTTTGTGTAAAGCTGTTGGACAAGGTTAGTGTACCTAAAACTTTTGTGCCTATCAATTTCAGTGGGGTGTGTAATGATTGGTATAACAACTTTTGATATATTTTCACTGGATATAACAACATTTAATATAATTTCATTGGATATAATCACTCAAGGGACATAATAAACTTACGGTATAACAACAATCAGTATAATTTCATGGCGTATAATGTTCAAATAGTATAATACATTTTTGATATAACGTTTAATGGATATAATGTATATTGGATATAAGTATTAGTGGTATAATGTTTTGTAAGATATATTTTTTTTCCACAGGTTATTTATTTTAACCTAACCTAAACCTAACCCAACCGCCAGCGAGTCGACGTCACCCCGCATCGCGGGGTGCCTATTTCCGCTCTAAGGGACACAAGCTAACCCTAACCTAACCTACAAATAATTCCATTGTTACAATTATTTGTCGTTTTTTTACTGCGGGGGGATTATGCCAATAGTACATTATACCAACTGAGTTTTATATCGAACAAAGTTATATCCCATGTATGTTATACGTTATGACTGTTAGATTAATAGTTGTTATATTAAAAGTTCATTATATCTGTTGATAATTATATTACATGAGAATATATCAAATGTTGTTATATCAAAAGTGCATTATATCCTTTAACCGTTATATCCAGTGAAAATATATCAAAAGTTTTTATATCGATCGTTAGGCACCCTGCACACATTACCTGTATTAAGTAAAATTATTTGTTATACTGCCTTATGAATGTGTGTTTCTTTGAATATTAACCAGTAGCAAGGCGCCCTGAGGTTTTTTAATCAAATTAGAGTCTTATGCCAACCCATTTTGGGCGGCTGGTGATAAACCCGTAAAAAGGAGGTTACAGCCTATGTCCATCAGTGGACGTCTTTCGGCTGATATGATGATGATTGATGATGATGATTATGTACGGTCGAGGCAAATGAAGGTTTGGCACATGTCAACTCTATTTGAATGATGTTAAGGTCCAAAAGTGCTACACATTCAATTTCCTCGACTGTACGATGTTTTATATGCATTCATTGTAATCAGATTATATTGAAACCAGTCATGTAAAATTACAAGATCTTCTTGGGCTAGTTTGACAATGTCAGTTATTGAGCTCTCATAAATAGAAGACACATAGTGATACTTCACCGTATAGGTTAGGAGTGCTTATGTTGTTAATATAGATAATGAACAGGAGTTCGAAACATGAAACGAATAAGTAGTGTCAATTATTATTAAAATACATGAACTTCAACCCTACTATGATCAAGTGTAATTTCTTAACTCTAAATAGGTTATACGTAGGTATTTAGTGTCTGTGATCCAAAGTTTATATTATAGTGGGGCAGAGTGCTCGAACAAATTGTCGTAAATGTGGACACGCTGGACAAAAGCACCAATTTTTAAAGTGAAAACTTCTTTAGCGGCGCTGTGCACTTATTGTGATGGAGAAAAAATGTTAAACTCGCGACAGGTCACGTGACCGACAGATTCGTCAGATTGACGGACACACGTGACCAGGGGACCGATTTTTGACTTTCGAGCGCTCGAAACCAAAAGCGAGCGGTAGAAAATATTCGTACACAAATATTTTTCACTATTATTTTCGCATGAACCCAATAATAGCTATTTTTGAAAGCTAGTGATTGGCTATCGATACTTTTGCGTTTCGTTGTATGCAATAAGTTGATAATTACCGGTTTTTTTAATTTTAATTTTCAGCATACCTAATATAGAGAATAGTACTTTATTGGAAGTTGTGTATCTATAATCAGGGAGCGAAACTATGGTGCCGGTGACGTCATTATGACGCAAAGTATTACATATTTTTTAAAACAACATTACAACACCTCAATTATTCTTAATAATGTAATAATGGTAATATATACATAGATGTTTGGTATTTATACAATCAATAATGTACATATTAAAAAACGATACGAATAGCGTTTTTTATTGGGTAAGGTAATTCTAAAAAAAAAAATTTTCCTCAAGTAAATGAAACAACACAACAAATGTTTCGATCGTTGTTGTTAAATTTTGCTGACAGCATGAGCAGTACATTTTTTCATTGTTTACAATCAGACAAGGAAACTGCTACAAAAACGGCTGCATAGACTCCATGGCAACTTCGCTCAAGCGAAACAATAATACTTACAATATATTGATTTAAACTTTCACGATTCTCACACATTATTTATACTAAACGGGACTTAATCGCGTATAGGTGAGGTGAGTGCCCCAGTGAGGTAAATAAAATAAGTTAATTATACGCGATTAAGTCCCGTTTAGTATAAATAATAATACTTACTTCGGGTGTATTTACAATTTACAAATAAAGAAATAATTAAACAGAAATTGTTTGTTGTTTCCAACAATCTTGTTTTTAACATGACAAAGACAGCTAGTTATATTTTTATACGTGGCCAGTACGTATAAAAACACTCAACTCAAGTATCAATATCAGTAAAATAAAGAGGCCAAAAAGTTGTTATTTGATTAGGTAGCTATAATCTAGATAAAATCACTTGACGTCATACGTCTGTCATCGGCACCATAGTTTCGCTCCCTGTCTATAATATAGTAAACTGATTATTTTTAAATATATTGTGCGTTTCATGACAGAAAAAAAACAAAAGTAAGTAGTGAGTAATAGTAAACGAAACGCTTATTTTCCGCCAATAGACCAACCATATTGGTTTTCAACCACATAATTCGGCAAGAAATTTAATATAATCGTACACTAGCCAATCACTTGGCATCGAATCAATATATTTTATTTTATATATCCATCTTTTAAATTAAATATCAATCAAAAATTAAATAGGTGCAACCGAAGTCACAAAATTTTCTACCGATAGAATTAGATACGAGTGGTCAACACCACTCGTTTTTCAATTTTCTATCGCTCGTATTTCAAAAATAGAATTTCATCATGTTTGACCGTTTTCGAGTGAGAGTCGAGCGCTCGAAAGTCAAAAATCGGTCCCCTGATCGGAAAACTGTTAAAACGTCATTGAGTTTTGAAGGAGTTGGTTCCCTTCCGGTTCAAAAGAACCCAGTCTCAAATTACACTATTTCACAATACAACTGATTCTCATATAACACCTATGGTCATATGAACATAAACTCAAAATAGCCCAGTGTCTATTTACCTTAGTCCCAAAATACCCTAAAATGTTAAAACCAAAACCCTTCCGGTTCAAAAGAACCCAGTCTCAAATTACACTATTACACAATACAACTGATTCTCATTTAACACCTATCGTCATATGAACATAAACTCAAAATAGCCCAGTGTCTATTTACCTTAGTCCCAAAATACCCTAAAACCAAAACGACTTTGTCTATATTATAACTATTACCAAGATTACCTAAAGTCATAAACGCTGAAGCTCAAAACAAACTATTCCCATAATACACTAATCCTTAAATACACCATTGGCCAAGTACACTACTCTCAAAATACTCTAAATAGTTCAGGTCCTAATTCTATGTCGGCTTCTGGTACGAATTTACGCGTACACGAGTAAGGGATCAACTTTTGAGTCTATTATCAGTTGTATACCACATGGATCATAATAGCACAAAACGAAAATCAATAAATAAATAATTTAGGGTATTTTGAGAGTAGCGTATTTTGTAATTAGTGTATTTTGGGAACATTGTGTTTTGAGTTTATGCTTTGATGACATTAGGTGCTTTCGACATAAGTTCTTAATAGAGATAGGTCGTTTTGGTCCTTCCGGTTCAAAAGAACCCAGTCTCAAATTACACTATTTCACAATACAACTGATTCTCATATAACACCTATGGTCATATGAACATAAACTCAAAATAGCCCAGTGTCTATTTACCTTAGTCCCAAAATACCCTAAAATGTTAAAACCAAAACGACCTATCTCTATTAAGAACTTATGTCGAAAGCACCTAATGTCATCAAAGCATAAACTCAAAACACAATGTTCCCAAAATACACTAATTACAAAATACGCTACTCTCAAAATACCCTAAATTATTTATTTATTGATTTTCGTTTTGTGCTATTATGATCCATGTGGTATACAACTGATAATAGACTCAAAAGTTGATCCCTTACTCGTGTACGCGTAAATTCGTACCAGAAGCCGACATAGAATTAGGACCTGAACTATTTAGAGTATTTTGAGAGTAGTGTACTTGGCCAATGGTGTATTTAAGGATTAGTGTATTATGGGAATAGTTTGTTTTGAGCTTCAGCGTTTATGACTTTAGGTAATCTTGGTAATAGTTATAATATAGACAAAGTCGTTTTGGTTTTAGGGTATTTTGGGACTAAGGTAAATAGACACTGGGCTATTTTGAGTTTATGTTCATATGACGATAGGTGTTAAATGAGAATCAGTTGTATTGTGTAATAGTGTAATTTGAGACTGGGTTCTTTTGAACCGGAAGGGTTGGTTCCTATCAAAAACTTAAAGCTATGGACCTAAGAAGTACCTAAAAAAAAATTGGTGCTTTTGTCCAGCGTGTCCACATTATCACCTGAAACTGCCCTACTATTTGATACGATTTATCATTTAGGTAATTCGTTCGGCATTATACCCTTCAGTTTATCAGTCCCATGCCTATGTCACAGCTACATTTCTTCGGACGCAAATTACACCGCCCCGTGTTCCGTCTGACCGCACGTTCGATCTGACTCCGGGCGGAATCGAAACCTTGACCCGCACCGAATTTAAATGAGAATTTAAAGTCTGCTCGCAAAAATCTTTTTAGAGCTCGTTGATTCCCCATTGGTTTGAAAAAAAAAAATTGTTATAAAAGGTTGCAAACAAGCGTACGGCTCGCCAGTAGTATACTCGCTATTGTAAAGTGATTAAGTTTGTAGGTTTGTGAGTTTAGAAGTGCTAATCATTCGATTTAAAACCAAATAATGGTAAAAAACAATAATATTTATACTATAATGCCGTTAAATACAATAACTTTTTCAAAAACGAAAGCTTAACTTTACTTTTACTTATTTTACAATACGTTGTCTCATTTCATAAAAACGTTCTCACATGTCTCTATATTTTGAATTTTAAAAGATAGAAACTTTAAAGTGGGGATATGTCTTCTGTCAATTATCGTGGATGGAATACTTACTCACAAATAATTATTTCTAAAATGTAAATCATGAATAAAATTTAAGTTTTGAATTGGAATCGATTTTGTATTTGTCACGCGAATTCATTCGTTCATAACCTTCCTTCGTTCTTCAGGCTTTACCTAACCTAACAATTGCACGCAACAAATGCAAAGCTGATTCCGACTCACATCCAAATAGACCAAGTCACTAAATAGGGAATGAATGGTTTCCAAGATTTTAATAAAATAAATAATTAAATATTTGGGGACAATCTTACACAAATCGACCTAATCCCGAACTAAGCAGAGCATTTTTTCTATTGTAGAATTTTTCTAGTCGGTCTTATAAACGTCGACACAAAATGTCATCTAGCTGAATGGAAACAAAAAACATACTCTGACGTCCAGTGCACCTGTCACACAGCAAGAACAGATTAAATATTTACAAGCATTCCTTTGAGACACAACTAGTGCTCGAGTAAAGTAAAAGTGAAATTATTTATCCAAGGAACGGGTGTTGTCTTAGTGTACCTAATTAAAGAGCTCACACCGGACCGAAGTTTTATTTGTGGAGCAGTGGATTTTGCAGCGAATTCTTCCTGGAGTAAAAGTGTAAAATCGTGTTAAGTTTAAAGTTAGGTATTTCATTAGAACAACTTACTTGTCAACTCACGTGTTGTTGTTATTCCGAACATGTTACGCGCAGTAATTGCTTTATGCCTGCAGCTAATGACCCTATTAACTACCTAATTTATTGCTAATTGCAATCGATTATACAGTAATTAAACTTGACAACTAGACATAAGCAACAAATCCTAGTAAATATAATTATATTACGTAGGTTTTAATAGACCGTAACTGCACTTACATATGTATATATATACATATACTACTGCTATAGCATTTACGGGAAGAGTAACTAAGGACCTACTGCATAATTTATTAGAAATATTTATTTTTATAATTTTAGTAAAATAAGTGTTCTTTTGTGCAATAAAGAATAATTATTTAAATAAATACATTTTAAGAATGCTAATAATAAATAAATAAAATATATAATTATTTGCGGACAATGTTACACAGATAAAATAAATGCCCTTACCCAGACCCCGTATCATTGTCGGCCTTATCACACGATAAGTGACAAGATAGAGCGTCCGTCTCGTTCCATCGAACGGTGTCAGCCAGTGACAGACGTTCTATCTTGTCAATTAATCGCGTGATAAGGCCGACAATGATACGGGCCCATGACCTCTAGCTTCGATGAGCTTTAATGTCAGGATGTTTAGTCAGACTAAGGCATGTTTCAAATTGAGTGTTTATACGGTAAACAATGAAAATAATAAGAGTTCAATTAAGCTTACTTACTTGTCAACTCGGTTAAAATTTCGTCTACCAGTAAGTTGTTCTTAAATATACTAGAATAGAATAGAAATGTATTCGGATAACACATCATTACACATACATTCATATAATGCACCTTAAAAACTTACAAATAGGGATGTGCTACCGAAAAGGTCTCCACTCAGCAATGCAGTGACACAGCAGTGCCAACGGCGCTGATTTCCTGTGGATCCAGTGAGGTGTGCGGGACAGCATACTGCGCGGCGGTATAAATACATAAAATAAACAAACAAAATAATGTTCAATACATATAAGTTTATAAATAAAATTGTGGTTAAATCAATTTGAATCTCTAGAGTTAGAGTGAGTGTTGGTAAGCAGATTTTTTTTCTTTTTTTTTTAAAGCTATGCAGGAAAGAAAAGAATTGTTCTGATTGAACATACCTAAGTATAAGGCGCTAGACAACAGTACTTTTCGGGTCCAAGATATATTTTTATACCTTGCTTTAAAAGTTCCGATAGTGCTTATATAGTCTTGAGCTAAATCTTATTTGAAACTTAGCTAGTGACTCTGTGAGCTGTACAACTCGCAAGTCTGTGTTAAAATTGAAAAGTTCCCAAAAACTTTATATGTAGATATATAGTTATCGAACCTGCTCACAAAATTTTACGAGAATCCGTCGAGAAATGCGACCTGTAGAGTAGAAACTCTGGACAGCCGGACATAGATAATTTACTTCAAAAACAAAGTTTTAACCGACTTCAATTTAGTACTCCGTCAATCCACGAGAACATTTCCACATTTATTTTCCAATTTACCACATGAACTGATTTCCGAAAGCAAATGCGTTGATTATTAGAGAAAAAAATCGCTGTATCTGGGCCGATAATATTTGAGAACTTCCGTCGATTCCACAAGGATCACCTTTGGCACTTCATTAGTTGCTATTTCAACGGAATCTTATCAGAATCTGTGACGTACTTTTGTACTTTTAAGTACATAATTGAGGAATTCCATAAGTCATCTGCGGTCTTCATCGTCAATTCCGCTCCACCAAATTTATGATTTCCAGGTGTAAGTACACGAGATATAATAGAAAATACCAAAATCACTACATGCGTGGCCTAATATAATTGAGGAGTTCCCTCAATTCCTTATGGATCCCAACAACTAACTCGATTTTTGAAAAAAAGGGACCAACCCGGACAAACAAAAAAAAAATTACGAATCGGCTCATCAATGACGGAGTTCTGATGTAACAAACATTGAAAAAAAAAAATGAAAAAAATACAACCGAATTGAGAACCTCCTCCTTTTTTTTGGAGTCGCTTAAAAATCAAGCTGAAACTTCGAACACTTCGCTCGCTCGTTCAACCATGTAAAGAGACAATCGAATCATACCATCTCGCTCTGTGAAGAAAAAAACAGAAAGTTCTTATAAACACTGTTTCCAAGAAAGTTCTTATAAACACTGTTTCCAAAGCGCAAATATTCTAGCAATCTTTTAGGTCCATCGTCTCCAAGGGTTTATTAAAAAAGTAAAAACCCGCACCATAAAATTAAGGGTAAATTGCAAGTTCGGGGTTTATACAAGCAGGTCCCGGCGGAATTTTATACAGATGCATTGTAGAACGATTTGACTTGCAAAATCTAGTCCCGCGTCGGCAGCGGGTGCCACTGCACCGGCGTTATACGACAAGAGATATTCCAAAATTCAGGCTTTGTCTTGACAGAACCGAAATATTAGAATTTTACGGACTTGACTTTGGACGGTATCCAGAATAAGACCACAAAGAGCACATTGCCTTTGAAAAGGATTCGGAAGACGGTAAAGAGGTAAATATGAAGGTAAGTTTGGTGCGAATCATTTTACTTCAACGAATTCACTTCTCCTTGTACTATCGACAACACAGCTAACTGACCATCCGTGCACTTTATGTACATTGTAATAAGGTTCTATATAATTACAGGATGGTCAGTTAACTGTGTTGACGTTTGTACTGGGCACAAAGAGATGACAAAGCCTTGGTCTTTTATTGTTAAGTGTAACAGCTAATTGCTTACGTTGTACTAAATATGCCGCAACTACTAATAAAAAGTTGGTAATACCGATATACCTAATTTGAACCTTGGTTTCTTAACAATAGAGTCACTATTCAAATGAAGTTTTTATTAAACATGGCCTTTTCATTTATAAGCGGTTGTGGCACGTGGCTAAACAATGTATTGTTGTATTGATGAGTCTTAAGATAAGATCCGTTCTATGCACTTCCTTTGTCACTTCTTTACGCTACGATATCGTATAAAATAAACTGTACTACAAACTAAAACATGTACCCAATCACATTCAGTGCATCAGATCGAAATAGCAAACACAGAAGTTGCCGTTTGTGCCAACCCTGGGGACAACAGGGAATCAAACTATGGAAGCACACAGCTCTCTTAGCTTTATTTACTCAGACGTATGATTTCGACATATAAAAATATCCACAATACTGTTTACGAGTGTATTCTTTTACCACTTGAGAGAAAGAAATACAGAACAAATAATATGTTATACAACTGGTGTGATATTACTCAATGAAATAGGTACTAAGATAAACGTTCCAGTGCTCCAAACTGACCTACGTGACCTTAATCATTCATTGCCCAGAATCGCTACGCGCTACGCTCGTAGCCGATCCCGTGGTTTTCCTCGTATGTAGCGGAAAGCGACTACGGCGGTCTGACGAATATGTGTCGTCATGGGCCCTGAATGGGTTAATAGCGATAGTAATAGGATGTTATAATTGAAAAAAAGTTTCAGACATTGGGGCGGGGCTTTTACCTTCGCTTTGGTAAGCTCTACGAGCTGAAAAAGTAAGTGGTTATTGCATACCGTCGGTAATCTTAAGTTACGTCTGTTAAAATCTGTTTGTATAAGAAGATTGACAGTTCTCTATGAGACAACAGCTGCAGACGCAATTTTTAGGCTTCCGCAGTCAACAAGGATTGTAATCGTTTCGTCATGTCGGGTTAGCTAAGTGACCCTCGCTATTTTTTAGGGTACCTACACGCAACGTACGGATGACATTTTTTTTCTCGTTATACCCAAAGTGTGGGGTATCGTTGGATAGCTTGTTCAAAAATATGATATTGGGCTTTAAAACCCAAATTTTTAGTAGTCAAGTAGCTGTAGGCGTGATCGATGCAATCCGCCTTTGGGGCCTGCTGAAAGTTCGAGATATAATATGACTGTCTGTCACATATACATTTGCGATTTGTATGGCAATATTCCCAGTGCAAAAATATTTCAATTTTAGAGCTAAAGTTTTGTCACTAAGCAACGTCATTCAGTTTCACTTCAAATCCTACGTCTTGTCATTCCTGCTGGTCGATTACGCAACGCATTGTACGCGCGTCAGGTAGATCTACATGTCAATTTTGTATGCAAATGAAACGTTACCCCTCTGATTACATATCCGTTTTCACCCTGTATAGGTAATATATTATTATCTTAAATTACCTACTAACCTGTCCAACCTTACACATAGAATGCAAGTAAGTTTCTGTTAAAGTGATTCAAGCCCTATCATTAATCCGATTTATGGGCGAGATATTGGCTATCTTTGTTACAAATCTGTGACTGCAATAAAAGGAGCCGTCCAAATGGTTAAACAAATTGAGCTAATAGTGGGTCGACTGGCTGCCGAAGTCTCTCGGTGAGTTATAGGGGCCTGCTCGGGGATTTATTCGCGTTTCTTTGAAAGGGTCCTTTTAAACTTCACAGTTCCTGCGTACAAAATTCTTATAAATAATATTTCAACATCAGTTTGGTTGTGTTTGGAATTCCTAGGGCCGATTGTGCCATGTACATTCTAATCCCATAATTATTTCCTATGCCTAAACACTTCAGAATATACTGTTATTTTGATTATACTTTAAAGTTTAAGCCATGTATTATTTTACTGGAATTTAATTAGTTCTTTAATGGATCCTGCTGATATTGGTATGTAGAGCGAACAAACTTTGTTAAAGGTTATATGCCTAAGGGTGTTCTATAAAGCGTGCGTGAAAAAGAAATTCCCTGCATTGCTTGCGTAGTCGTTTTGAATTTAGAAAAATATGGTATGAACCCGGGTTTTCTGTTCATTGTTTTTTTTCCACCACAAAGCAGAAACCCAACCTATCTACAACGAGTCAACCTAAACACGTTGCAGTTGCTGCTACGCACTACGCCGTAGTACACGTAGTGTTGCTTGGCCTTGAATGTGGCTCATTCACTGCTAAGCTACGCTCGTAGCGCTCCGCCGCAGTCTGTAGCAGCTTATAATGTCTATAGCGAAAATCGCACGTAGCGCTCTGTCGAAAGTGTGTCGTGATTGATTCTGAATGGGCACTACTCGTAGCTGATTCCGTAATTTACCCCGTATGTAGCAGAAAGCGACTACGGCGTAGACACGCGCCTGGCAGTGAAAGTGTTAGGAAGCCCACCATTCAAACTCGTCGTTATTACAATATGTAGGTACACAGGTAAGTAGGTACACGTATTGAGATAAAGGTTTTATCTTAATAAGTCAGTAAAACGCGATATATTACATCTAAAATTTCCAAGGTCCGGTTACAAGGTTGTCCAATTATATTGACATTGTAATTAGCTTTGATTAACACGAATTTCATTAATAATCCCTGCTAATAAGCTTAACTTTGAAGTTTCCTTAGAACTCAATTGTAATTAACAGTAATGTTCAGAGACGTAACCAGATCAAGATTAAGGAAAGTTTTGTAAGGTATCTCTGGCTCACAAATGGAGCGATCTCGAAGTAAATACCAGGAGTAGTCGAGGGACGACCACTGCGGGTACTCTTAAGGGGCAGCCCGCAGCCAACTTCACTAGACATGAACAATTAAACATGGCTAAAATCTGGAACAAGAATTAGGCCACTTCCCTGTAGTGTACCTACACTATTAAATAGTACAGGTAATAGTAAAATAAATAAATAAATAATAAATATTAAGGGACAATCTTACACAAATCGATCTAGTCCCACAGTAAGCTCAGTAAGGCTTGTGTTATGGGTACTAGACGACGATATATATAATAGATATAAATACTTAAATACATAGAAAAACTTCCATGACTCAGAAACAAATATCATGACACAAATATTTGCCCTTACCGGGATTCGAACCCAGGACCTTCAGCTTCGTAGGCAGCGTCACTACCCGCTTGGCTAACCGGTCGGCTAATAGTAGGAGATGTACGTATGAAATTTACTTCAGCTATTTAAGTCATAACGTCATAAGTCGCATTTAAGACTTTTATAGACTTTTTTACCTTGCCTGGACACTCATATGAGTTAAGTACTACGAGACTAATAGGTACAATAACATTTTGCTTATTTGTTTTCACTTAATATAACACTCTTTTGTTACCTAGGGCTAAATACAGTCGATTATTTTTTTGTATGTTTTGATCTGTTTTTTGTTCCAAAATTTTAAAAATACATATTTTGGCCCAATTAGTTCCCCGTGAGTGAACAAACTTCCACCCATTTGTGAAATCCCTCTAGAGCGAGCTAACCTGACTTCTATGAAAATTACAGTATCACTAATAATACGTCCAGTTTGATAAATTGCAGAGATAAAAATACACTTTCCTGTTGAAACCGACGTTGTCGCGGTGACGTCTGGGTACTATTTATAATGAATAATTGCAGGTTAACGAGCATTTACGGTTGTCGAAATGTAAAAGTATTGGTTGAAATGTCTTCGTTTCTCATTAGTGAGAATCGTGATAAGGAGCCCAATAACAGCGAGTTTCCCATCAAACGCTCATTAAAAAGTAATCAATCGGTAGGGCTGTGATGCCCAGGCTCCGATGGAGGCTTTCGATAATTTACAACAACAATGCAACTCATCTCAGTTTACACTTGTAGAACGTAATTCGGGGCCGCTTTTGCTCCTTTTGTTGCGAATCTTGTAATTAATCTGAATAAAAAGCCAGGTATTTATAACGCCCAGACTTTGCTTTTTAAAGTAAAAAAATATAAGGATTTTTATCAAGGTCAGAACAGGAAATAGGTATACATAGCATCGTATTTATGTTTAGTATCGCGTAAGTGAGTACCTAGTGCATTTCAATTATAAATAAATATTAGGGGACAATATAAGCTCATAGTAAACACAATAAGGCTTGTGTTATGGGTAGATGGCTCAATATTTTTTTTCACCCAGACGATTATAAAGTTCGTAAAAAGTAACACAGGACACACCTGTGTTACTTTTTACGAACTTTATAATTTATTTATTTCAAAAGTGTATCTATTGTTATAAACAATTGAATACCTGGTTTAGAGCAGTTTTTCCAACAAACATGACAGTAACTGCCATGCTTGTTAGAACTGAAGTGAAGTTTTGTATCGTGCGTTACCAGACTATAGTATGGGTCTAATAGTTGATTAGTCCAGATACTAGACGACGATATATTTAATAGAATAATACACACAAAATATAATAAAAATATACATAGAAAATATCCAAGACTCGGAAACAAACACATACTAATCACACAAATGCAAACACTTTACCGGGATTCAAACCCCGGGACCGTCAGCTTCGCGGGTAGGGTCGTCATTTGTATCTACTATCCAGTTTATATAATAAACTAACTGCTCGCGCGGCTTCGCCCATTGTATTTCAAAGAACACAGCCAGGTAGCCCCGAGGGATAAAATATACAACCATCCTGAAAGTCGATCAAGAGCATTAATTTAATTTAATTATTATTATTATTATTATTTTTTTAAAGCCTGAAATTTCCGTACAAGTTGAAAGTAATGGAGAACATTATGTGCGTAAGCGAAATGTCCTAATTCTGACCCAATACTACAGAATAAATAAAAGTACAACGTACAGAAGGCTCTCTGTTAACAAATTCCCTATTTAGGTATGCCGAACGTGCCTAAAGGCATCCCTTTCTATCGCATGCAACGCGCTGCGATAGAACGCGTGCGTGCCGGGCAGCGCTAACAAACCGGCCTGACCCGTAGGGCCATTTAAGTACTTGCAGCGGTGCGACGAAATCACGGAGTGAACCGTCCTTGCCAATACTCGAAACTTTCAATCTGAATTCATAACAGTACCTAGAGGACTTTTACCTTATATATTCTGAGACCAAAAACTCGTCTTCTTGTTTACCTTTCAAGAAAGAGAGCGACGTTTTTTCTAGTCTGCGCATGACCCATATTGCCGTGGTTACATTCTGGGATAATCAAGAGGGTTTATTGGAAAACTGTTAAAAAAGCAATCGCTGCCTCCGTGGCCGTTAAGTGATGTTTTTATTGCAAAGAACTTCATCCTCTTAAAGGTTGGATAGCCTCGGAGCGATTGAAATTAGTCCATCCATTCTCTTAAGCAGTAAATTTCATTGAGTACCTACAAAAATGTTCATAATTTTCCTCTATTTCGATTCTACCGAATCAGAAGAATTTAGTGGTTGTTCGCGTGAACCCGTTGTTACGATGTACACATGACTTGCGTAAAATGATTATTTTGATATGTAAAGTAAAGTAAGATATCTAATGTACTATTTAGTGCTGAGTTAGGTAGGTATTAATATACGTACATAAAAAAGGACATAAGTATCGGTACATGCCTTTATGACATGATTAGAGTCCTGTACAGATATTAATGTACGTATATTAATACCACTGACTGGACCTATATGTTTAAAGCACGAGCACGTCCAGAAGATTCTATTTTCTATCTATTTTCCCAACTTGGATATCAACAATGACAATTCGTCTATAAGTAACAATAAGTCTCTGTCAAAAATTGAATTTTAGGAATGAGTTTATTTATTTATTTATTTTGTATCTTTATTGGCAACTGTACTTTTCTGTATACTGTCGTAAACTACTCGTTGAGACGATTCTAACGAGCCCAAACTCAACGTTATAACGTCTGTTAAGTCCTTAATTCCCATGACTCTCTATCTCCATCATCAGATCAGCTCGATGGTACCTACCATAATATTGAATTATCATCCAAACTATACTAAAACAAAACTTCAGCTCAATCAGTTGAAGAAAGCTTGAAAATGGAGTTGCAAGATTCCACCCGAACAAACATTGACACATACAATGTAAGTGAAATAAAAGCTTGTAATAAGTTTCTGTCAAAAATCTAATTTAAACTTTTATTGCCGACTGTACTTTAGCCTGGTTTTCATAGATGTTTGCGCAACTTATACTTGGATGAGAATTTACTCTAAGGCTGTCGTAGTATGCAAGGTATGTATCTCTCAATATAAATGTGTAACGAACTGTACCATGCGATACGAAAAACTAAATGGTAAGAACATTCTACAACGTGATGACGGAACTAGACATGGTACTGGAACAGTGATGAGAAACAGAGCGGATAAGGTTGCGGGAAGAGCAAAGCTTACCTGAGTTTATTTTTATTTTCGTTCTAATGTAATCATTATCTGTTATCAATACATATGCGGTGACAAACAAGCTTGCGGACACCGTTGTCTATAGACGCTGGCGATTCTAGGGTAGGTAGGTTGCAGTGGCGGCGCGTGAAAATTTTCGATGGGCAACCCGGAACAAAAAAAGTTATGAAAGACTTTAGAGTTTATAACTATAGGCTTGCGTGATATGAAATTTTAGGCAAGCCGGTGGGGATCAGTTTGTATGGGAGCTCCGCCACTGTTAGGTAGTCATACCGACTACACAAAACAAAACCTATAGAGCAAGTAGAAGTGTTATTATAGCTGCAATCTTCTGTAAGGCGGAGGTATCTAACCTATAGCCCCTATAGGCCTGTTTCAAATATGTATAAGCGAGATCTTTTAAAAAGTGGTTTATTTTTTTAGTACTTCAACTACTTTATACACTTGACGGAAGATAATAGTACATTGTTGTAAAGGCTAGAAAGTAGGCCAGCTGTGATTGTTCGAATCGCTGTTCAAACTGGACTACAAAAACATTGTTGGACAGTTTGAGCTCATAGATGGCCTGTTCGTGCGACGTGCAACTAACCCCAGCTTTGAAGCCTGAATTCTAACCATCTTTTGCCACATTTCCGAGCAGTGGCGTGAAAAAAAATAAACGCTCCAAAACCTAGCGCACTTTATTAAGGAAAACCTTTGCAATTACTTCCTTACACCAGTCAGCGGTAACGTCGCAGAGTTAATGAAGACGCCTTACGAAACGACTCAATCGTAATCAACGGGTGACTCCTATCGAGATCAGTTGGAGTAATTACTTTAATTAATTGCTTCACTCCTTCACCTTTGCTTCTAGTCCATTACAACGAGAGGGACCTGAACGCTAGAATTCTATACAGACATACTGTTTAACTGAACCGGTGTAGTAGTGGTGACAAGGTCACCGAAACGGGCACTAGATTGAGCCCTAACGCCACACAAACCAAACCCCCCCCCGCCCGCCCTAACAAAACAGCAGGCAATGCTGAAAAAAAAACTAGGCAATTTTAATCCTTGTTTTATAAATCTGTAACTTGGCATGCGAATACTCTAAAATTATGACCAAAGTAGTTAGGTAGGTACCTACTTACCTATCGTAACCGTAACCTCATAGAACAGTTAAATGGTGTATTTTCGCATTAGAACGCGTAATAGCAAGCGAGAGAGAAATATAGACTCGAATCCTATTCCAACTTATCACCGGCTGTACTGCCTTTTATTATATCACCTTAATACTATTACCCATCAAAAACACATTTGTATGCCCAAGACCAAATAGCGTAAATATTACCAAGTCCCAAGAAATGAAATTTTCCCATTCAATGGCATTGAATACAGGCCCAAAAATGCGATATCTAAACACAAATTTACACACACGGTTCATTGAGTAAGTCGTCCAATGCATACAAAGAGGCCCTTTGAATACGTGAACACCTTTTGTCGAATAAACGAATGTAGGATTGCAGGCTTAAGTCGGAATTCAATCATTTTGTGGGATTAGGTTTGAATTATCTCGGTCTTATTTAAACTCAGTCAGCTGAAAACATTAGTGGATTGCTTCACTTCTTACAAAGACGGGGAAAGACGACCACAAATGGCGTACTTTAGATACACGAGTAGTGTGACAATATTGAAAGAAACGTCTTCAGGTCAACCTACTCGTATTTCAAAAAATTGGTAAATTGATGACCCTCAACGTGATCGTATTTAATTTATTCTGTCATTTTTAGTGTTCTATGCCCAAATTGGTCCAACGGAACATTTAGGTGGATATCACACTGCGACGCATCTCCGGACGGAGGTGCGTTTCTCGTTGTATGCAAGTACCTCAGTTTGTATATAAACTCCGTGTGGCACGACGCACTGCAACGCACCTCCGTCCGGCGAAATTTGTATGCAGCTCCGCACCTCCGTCCGTTGATGCGGCGCTGTGTGACGACCGCCTTATTGTATCAGATTACTACTTACTACTAAGCAAGTGTAGTCGCGCATGCTTACATATTAATAACCTGAAACAGTAAAAGAGAAAATGTGAAAACGCATGAAAAACATACGCCACCAACCAATATAATACCACCACTACTTGTCTGTGGTATTCTTAATAATAATAATAAACCATTTATTTCAGGCATCTAAGGCCCATAGCAACAAATACGTTAAAGCCGCGCGTTAAAGCGTTGTACATTCAATATAAATAAAAGCTAATTATTTGGGCGACGAAACAGCGCGTGGCTCCGTTGCGTTGTCAAGTCCGGTGAAGAATTCGGTAGGTTGCCCCGGAACCGCCGAAACACGACACCCTTCGGCCAGAAGTCAGTATTGTGCGTGCCCCAGTCCTCAGGGTGAATAAAGTCGCCAGAGTTGCTTTTGTATCTGCTCTGTCAACACAACGAATCCTCAAATTAACAAAGGATCAGCAACGCACTTATAGAGTCGCAAAAAAACTATTCGCTCCAGACTTCAGACATTTAAACATAATGTACTGAATTAGGAAGTTACAGTTACAAATTCAATGCCGTTTAAACATTCATTTTGAATTGTGCAACTGGAACTACACTCAGAGGCAATGAAAACTTCCCATGGATTACTTTTACAAAGTGACCCGTTTTCATTGCCTCTGAGTGTATATGTTTTCATAATGGTACACGTCCGAACAATCTTGCCATATGTCCGTGCCATGCGCCGGCCCTTGCCAGTACCACTAACAACATTCCTCTTCCTATTACGAGTATATGCTATACCTACAGAAATCTAGCCCTTCCAATCAAATAAGTCCCATTTATCGCACAACAGGACTAACCTTCGGCTGATACGCAGTTAACAGGTAGGCTACTATTATTCCGTTATAGGTATCAAATAGCTGCCTAACTCTTAGTTTCTCATTCCGTTTTATAATGAAAATGTTGCGGAAAGGGTCCCATTATATTGTTAGCCACTTCATTGTTAACGCTGACATTGAGATGGAATCAATCAAAATGGTATTTTTAATTGGAAAACAGAGGCTTAGTTTTGACCCTTTCTGTTCAGGCGAAATACACTCGGCCTTCAGCAGCGGGCGTTAACAAATTCCAAACCCCATTCGGGTAGAATTGGGCTTGGAATATCCCTTGTGGTAGTTTTCTGAACGGACTTCGCCTTAATGCTTACATTAGCTCCATTTCGCATTGGTAAAGTAAGACTTCAAGGTTCATCTCTTTCACATATTAATCGCATATCAATATGATACGCGCGCTCTTTCTGTTAGATCGGAGCGAGTGAGAGTGAGCGCGAGAAATGCATTGAAAATATTTTTATCGATAGCAAGATTAGCAATCCGCTTAAAATAGATCTAAATTGGTTTTCAGATCCAAGAAAGAAATTCCTGTCTTAAAGGCACGAGTCACGATAACTAATTCATCAGTGTCCAAGAATCGACACGGCTCATTATGGGAACAAGTATAAAGTGCATTTTGAACTTGGGAACACTCGACCTTAATAAGAGTGCAGCAATTAGCGAGACAGCGGGGCCGAGGTTCATTACTGCCCGGCCGCTTTAATGACTGTCCGGAATTATTCTACACCTCGTATTGTATATCATTTGTTTTATGTTGGTCTAAGGAGGTATATTCTTAAACTAGTCGTTAATAACAAGGGGGGAAAGAAGAGACATAATAAAATATGTTCATTGCTTTGAACATTTGTTATAGTCTGGCAAAAAAGTCTAGAAAATAATAGGGGCACCACTATCGCTCATATGGCAACACGAATAGTACGACCTAGAGATTTTGATACTTCACTTTTTTACTAGGACAATATTTAAATTTGGTGCCGAATTTAGAAAAATTACAATCAAATACATATTGCTATAGAGTTATAGACATACAAACTCACAAACATTATAGGTACCTCTACATAATGTTTATGCAGACAGAATGCTAGTAATTTAAATACAAATTTTGTTTACCAATTTTATGATATAGTATAATATACAGTTTCTTCTTCCTCCAAATATTTCACTTTGATTACAATTACACCTAATTAAAAACTTATAATTTATTTATTGCAAGTAGGTAGGTACCAAGTTGGTTTTATGTAAACATTACCTATAAAATGTATAAAACTATATAAACAAGACGAAAATTATCAATTTACTGTAATTCTAGCGTTGTAATAAATAAAATTAAAACTGCTGATCATTTTGATAATTTAAGTAGTTTATTTTGTATAACCATTTTTTTTTCTAAACGGATTTAGGCAAAAAAAATCCTTAGGTAATGTAGCTTAGTAGACATTAAAAAATCCTCTGATACATTAATAAAAAAAAAACTATGAAGTAGTTAGAAACGTCTGTTGATCATACTTAAAATATGTACTTATATTAAAAAAAAAAAGGTCATTTCAATGTAGGTTTAGCAATTTAAACCTTATACGCTTAAACCCAGAACGGAATCAGATGAACATTGGCATAGAGATAATTTTAGACCCGTGGAAGGATTTAGGATAGTTTTTATCTCGGAAATCATCCCTAAGGGCGATTGTGCACTACAATGAGTTTTACTGTCCGGCAGTCCGATTTTGTACCGGTCCGATATGGCACGCCATTAAATGTATATAGTAGTTTGTACACTACAATGAATTTTACCGTCCGACATTTACATACATTTATATTGGACCGTAAAAAATCGGACTGCCGGACATTACCATTCATTGTAGTGCACAATCGCCCTTAAGATGGTAGAAGTTTGTTTGGGTAACTGACTGCTGAGCACTGGTTTGAACGAGAAATGATTTGAAGAGCTGCTTAGAGATAAAACTTATACACGGACACGCGACGTAAGTGCCGTCACACTTAAGTCAACATTTGTCCACTTGCATCTAAGAGACGTTGCCGACATCAAAAACAATGTTATCGAAAGCTTTTAGCCCAGACGAGCACGGGGCGACGGCACGCCGCTCAAATGTGCCGTGAGAAAAAACTCAATAAAACCCAACATAAACGTCTACTGTGTGTGCTTTATCGCGTGAAAACTGTTCAGTTGCTTGAGCTGGCCTTTCGCAGTTTGAATAAGTCATAAATAATAAACTTAATTATCCTAAGATGCGTCATATACCTAAGTCTAAAAAGGTCGAGGGAGAGAAAGGAACGGAGTTAATTCGAGTACTTGTATTGTGATACGACAGAGATGAATCCTGCAATGCACTGTATCTTTTTATTTTGCCTCATGGATTTATTTACTAATTACCCGACTTATTCCTTTATCGTGTTCGAAATGATGTAAACCAATCTCTAAAACGGAGGTTCTATGTTCGTCATTTGTTTCGAATTTATTGAAATACGCATGTTTAGAGGTTAGTTATCACATTTAACGCAATTTATCAAGAAAGATATCTAAACAAAGTAGAATAAAATACTACCCAACCACGCTGCTCTGCGTATTATAAAGAACACAAGCAAAGCCCTGCAAAAATGCAGCCTGTGTCCATCTTATGAGTAGTCCCGGTGATAAACCGCTACATACCAACTCACAAAGCTAAGGTATTAGAGTTAAAGTAGCAGAGCTCCCGAGGATGCGTTGTGTTGAGAGCGAGGGAATTTGTTCCTTCAGCTTTCAAGACAGCGAATCCTCAAACATATCAAGGGTCGGCAACGCCCATGTTACTCTTTTGGAGTTGCATGCGTCTATAGGCTGCGATGTCCGCTTACCATCAGGCGGGGTACGCTTGTTTGCCACCGTCGTTGTATATTTAAAAAAAAATGTAATTATGGGCCTTGATGCCTGACGCAAATAAATAAATATATGTCGATGATAAAAAGCTTCCAAAGCGATAAGGATAAGACGAGTGTGCGCACGCGCGGCATGTTTTACGCGCGCTTATATTGTGGTGCGTGGGAGAGCCAAATTGAGCAGCTAACAATTCTCAAATTAGGTGGCTATTACGTTTATGGGCATGTTATTTTTGTGTGTTACGTGCTACCGCGTATCTCAAGGGCCACTTACTCTTTTATTAGGGTTCCTTGAACAAAATGCTATTCTGGTGTTTGGAATGCCTTAGTATATAGTTTCGTATGGACATAAGTACTGTGGTAACCAGGATATTTATTTATTTATCCACTATTTGAAAAGCAATTAACTTTCTGAAACTGGACCCGATTCTACAGTGGCCTCTAAACTTCCTAATTTTATTTAGGTGTCGCTAAAGCACTTTGCTATTCTGTGAGCAGCTGTCATAATCAAATGACAGCGCTAATTTGAATCTGACGTTTCTTATTTTAGGCGGTCTATACAACTTACTTAGCTGCCTAAATGCTATTCTAAATATGTCGTTTTTAATCTGCCCTTTAAATTATGTTTAAAAATTTGACAATTTAGTTTTAGGCTAGTTAAGCCATGTGCACGTAGAATCGGGTCCATTGTATACTCCTGTTCAACGGTGCGACATGTTTACAATGAGTATAGCCATCCAATCCAATTCGGGTCCCTCACTCTCAACACAGCGCAACCGCGGAAGCCCTAGCTATCTTTCTCAATACCTTCAAGGCAATTGCGTTACTTATTGAACGAGCAAGAGCGAAAGCAAAACGAAGGACAACTGTTATTTTCACCGTCAATATGTATTGACGTTCGTTCGAGACATGGACTTATAATACTCGTGACTAGGTAGTAATAAATCCTTATACCACGAACGAGCGAGACGAGATGGTAGTATACACATCTCAATAAGTGTGACAGAAAGGGATCATTCGTCGTCCTTGTCATAGTTCCACTTTTTTTTATTTGCGGCAACTGTGAGTTATTCGCCCAAATTAAGTAGGTTGTTCATGGTAAGCCGACAGCCGTTTTCAGACCAGTTCTTAAGTTAGCTGCATAGGAGCCTTTTCGTCCCTTATTGTGGCAACGCGTAGGTCTCATCAATCGTCAATCTCTCTGCAGAAATCTATACTCTAAGGTTCGAAAAGTATCGAGATTACCCTGTAGGACCACAACCAAGACACAGGTTTGTGCGTTTACCGCGAAAAAGTTAAAGTTTGAGGTGTCACCTCATTTTGAGAGCACTCCCCTGACTGCCGCAGCCAGTATCGGAATCCTTGGCGTCAACATTTCGAGTGAAGCCATCCCGACCCGCGCGCGCATCCTGGTCCGCGGCCATTTAGAGGGTAAGGCCAAATTAGCCTCAAAAAAGCTCGGTGTGCTCAACAGATCGAGACAGTATTTCACACCGGCCCACCGCCCGTAGCTTTATAAGACGCAGGTCCGCCCACACATGGAATACTGTTCTCATCTATGGGCAGGGGCACCCCAATACCAGCTTCTCCCTCTGGATCGCATCCAACGACGAGCAACTCGAATTGTCGACTGCCAGCATATTTCGGATCGGCTTGACTCCTTGGCGCTGCGTAGAGATGTGGCCTCGCTCTGCATTTTCTATCGCATGTATAACGGGGAGTGCTCCGAAGAATTGTTCGGATTAATCCTTCTTCTGCTTCTTTTCGCCATCGTCCAACGCGACAACATTACCATCCTCACCACTTAGATGGTTGGCAGTCCTCAACTGTGCGCTTCTCCAGAAACTTCCTGCTTCGCACAGCTAAACTGTGGAATGGATTGTCGCCTGCGGTATTTCCGGACCGATACGACCTTCAAACCTTCAAGAAAAGAGCGTACTCCCATCTTAAAGGCCGGCAACGCACTCACAACACCCCTGGTGTTGCAGGTGTCCATGGGCGGCGGTAATCGCTTACCATCAGCTGATCCGTCTGCTCGTTTGCCTCCTATACCATAAAAAAAAACCTTACCACACCACACCTTATGTGCCTACAGAGCAAGTAGTTGTAGACATGTTCATGAATGAGTTTAACAGGGCACCTTGGAGGGTTTGGATAAACTGTTTTAGTGACATATACCTATACATTTAAATTTGCTTCTGCGAGACCTCGTAGGGCAGAACCTTGCGAGTATCCTACTTATTTATTCTGCTCACATCGCTGTTATGCGCGAAGTGTAATGTAGTCAGATGTATAAACTCGGCCAAGTAAGAATTGTAGACGCGCACCAATGGTTTGTGTGTAGAAAAATTACTAAGCCCGTTTAAATTGTCTAACACAAACAAGAAATGCCTAGTCGAACACGTCGCCCTTACATTGTTGAAGGGCTTTACTTAAGTTTTTTACTATAGAATATTACGAACTCCCAAAAACCATTTTTTAACCCCGACACAAACGAGGGGTGTTATAACTTATAACAACTTAACATAGGTATGTGTATGTGCGTTTGCATCGTAATTCGTAGCTCCCAAACGGATGAAACCGATTTGAATGTAGTTCTTTTATCTAACTTCATGTCCGTCGAGATAGGGTAGCATAGTCTCGCAAAGTTTGAATGACCTGGCAACGATCAGTGGTGTACTTCCTACTCTATGCCTTACGGGACGGGGGAGTTTAGGTACAGTCAGCATCAAAAGTAGTGCAAACGAAGACGTCAAAAGTCTTTATTAAAAGGTAATAAGAGCTTTTGACGTCTTCGATTACGTAGTAGTACCTTAGGCTAAGATTCCAAATTATTATACTTGTATTTAAGACAGATTAGATACTTATAAATAAATAAATAATAAATATTAGGAGACAATCTTACACAAATCGACCTAGTCCCATAGTAAACTCAGTAAGGCTTGTGTTATGGGTACTAGACGACGATATATATAATAGATATAAATACTTAAATACATAGATAAGAACATTAAACATGGCTAAAATCTGGAACAAGAATTAGGCCACTTCCCTGTAGTGTACCTACACTATTAAATAGTACAGGTAATAGTAAAATAAATAAATAAATAATAAATATTAAGGGACAATCTTACACAAATCGACCTAGTCCCACAGTAAGCTCAGTAAGGCTTGTGTTATGGATACTAGACGACGATATATATAATAGATATAAATACATAGAAAAACTTCCATGACTCAGAAACAAATATTCATGCTCATCACCCAAATATTTGCCCTTACCGGGATTCGAACCCAGGACCTTCAGCTTCGTAGGCAGCGTCACTACCCACTAGGCTAACCGGTCGTCATCGTCGACTTACCTATGAGAAATATGATACTAGCAAATGTTAGGTACAAAACGAACAGACCGAAATTTTATATTATACATCCGCCTTGGTCTAGACTAGCTAAAGTGTATCCGTCGTAAGCTCTCAGAAAAGGATTCCTAGATTTTACGGCTTCTGCTTTTAGGGTCGAGTCTACAATTGACGAAAACCACTTGCAGATGAAATATGCTTGAGGCGAAATTGACCGAAACCTCTTAGGAACAAGTTGATGGACTGAGCTGGACGCTTTACTGAGCGAGGAAGCATACTTAGGTGATCGTGAAATCAGCATGGATTTGGAATTAACACATTTATTGATTTAAACTTTCACGATTCTCACACATTATTTATACTAAACGGGACTTAATCGCGTATAATTAACTTATTTTATTTACCTCACTGAGGTCTCCTGACGTTTCGGATGTGTTGCAACATCCATGGTCACGGGACAACTGGCTTGAGCGGGTATCAACATCTTCTTGCTGCGCGGGTTTTCCGAACTACCCGCATTTCGAAACGTCGGGAGACCTCAGTGAGGTAAATAAAATAAGTTAATTATACGCGATTAAGTCCCGGTTAGTATAAGTAATGAACACATTTACTTTTAACACGACGGACATATCGAGGTATTTACTCGTATCAAACATACATAAAGGGCGGGTTAGGTTAGTGCTTACGATAATACGATCATAGGTCTGTAATTAACGTTAGGTATATTTAAAATTTGAAAGCGGCAGCTCCCATTTTATAGAAACTTGTCACACATTCAGATTTTAACGAACACCGCTAACGATTACAAACGGTTTGTTGCATCCCACCTTAATCCAATATTTGTCAAAGTTAGGTAAGGTACAGCCTTTTCTTACAATCTGCCTTGTACGCAGCAACATGTACACGGCCCCGTATCATGGTCGGCCTTATCACGCGATAAGTGACAAGATAGAGCGTTCGTCACAGGCTGACACCGTTCGATAGAACGAGACTGACGCTCTATCTTGTCACTTATCGCGTGATAAGGCCGACCATGATACGGGGCCTGCATTAACATGTATCTACACAAAGTGTCTAACGCGATATTATTTACCTTTTTTAAAATATGTGTCCAAAGCGCGAGAGTTTAAAGTGTTATATCTGACAATACATAATTTCTAGCGCCGTTGGATGTGTCTGATATTTTTGCCCGCATTTTAATGGCACATGTTAGATAATATTGCTGAAATACAGAAAAATATGGAACGTAATGCAGTCGAAAATGTTTGATCAATTCAATTTTATAGTGATGCATTTTTAGGACACGCTCTCGAACTGCCGTTACAAATGAAGATTCCATCCTCAAAGCGACAAAAGAAGATAACTGAACGGAAATTGCAGTTTACAGAAAATATAAACTTGCTCTTATACTTTATTCAAGGAAACTGTGAGCAGCAGAGTCAACTAATGTAATTTTTAAGAAACGTCCGCCGCGAGCAACGTTTTACTAGTCAAAGACAAACGCACAAATTTAATAGAATATTATGAAGTGTTCCTTCGTGCCCTGATAACTGAACCAGAGGGGTGATTACGTAACTTTTCGAAGGTACGTTAGGACAATTCAACTGTCATTTTCTTATACAAAAGGTGACATTTAGATCTACTTGACGTACGTACAATGCAGCTAATCTACTAGCAGCTTTTATGGAATAAAATTCCTCCATAAAATTCCTGAATTTCGTTTGAGTTTCGGTGAAAGAAAATTTCTGTGCACTATTTGTACCTATTTGTGCACAGATGTAATAACTAATTAGATTCGAGAAGTTTTAGGTCGCGTGTCGTTTCAATAAAAAATGAAGGTGATCAACAATTATATTTATTTGTACTGTGGTGATTATTCATCAGTAAAACCATCATTGCATTGTGTTGATTCAGCTAAATATATTTTTGTTGTTAAAAGTTTGCTTCGTTTTCGCTATTGGATTTGTTTCAGTAAAACTTTAGCATGAGGTAAAGGTTGTTTAATGGAATTAACAATAGTTGTTGACATTAAATCTGTTGAATTGATCCGAATTATGGGCAGATTATAATTCACATTTTGTTTTTAAATCATTGTAGGAATTACTTGTAGTTCACTAGTTTCCGATCACACAGTCATGACTAATATGTAAATATCTAGTTAATGAATTGTAATATCGTAAAAGTGGGATATAAAATGAATGCTTTCAAATATATAGTTGCTATAGGGAATGCTAATCCCTATCAAGATTGCAAAGAAAATACTCCGCACGCTTAGATTTACTTTTAGTTAATTGAGTCGAGGGAGCGTTGTCTCTGGTTTACGAATTATTCTCCGGTTTCAGCGGGGAGCCAGTAATAAAACCCTAAGTATTCTTAAGCGAATAAGTTGTTTTTTAGTCTGACTGTTGGAAGAATGGAATGAGTGGGATAACGTGGAATTTTTAGGGTTCCGTAGCCAAATGGCAAAAAACGGAACCTATGGATTCGTCATGTCTGTCTGTCTGTCCTTCCGTCCGTAGGTATGTCACAGGCACTTTACTCGAAAACTATAAGGTGTATTTAAATATTTTTTTGAGGACAAGTGTATTTTGTTAGCCGCTACATAGGTTTGTAATTAAATTACTAAAAATATTTTTTTTAGGGGTCCATACACAAAAATGAAACTCAAAAAAATAAAATTCATTGCAAGCCCACGTGTGGCACATCAAACGATAGGCCTTTCAAAATAAATATGAGGTTTCTCAGTATTTTTTTTTGATTAAGTGCTATTCACTTAATCAAAAAAAATGTCGGAGATAATCGCCCCGAAAGTCACTAAAATTGTGACCGCCCCCTTCCTCTAATTTTTGAACCATGTATTTTAAAAATATGAAAAATCATAGTCATAGTTAGTCATAGTTATTAAATTCTTACAGCGAAAATTGTTTTGAACAATATCGGTTCAAAGGTTTTTGAGATATTTCTAAAAAACTGCCTTCCTTAAAGAAAAGGAAGTAAGTGCCATAATATTTCAGTAACGATACGACCTTTTTAATAGGCACGGAACCCTCGTTGTGCGTGGTCCGACACGCACTTGGCCGCTTTTTTTCATTGCAAGTATAGTCTAGGAATTATAGTCATAATAGGTAAGTACCTATAGATACTTTTACTGCTAGACACCGAATACCCATTACGACAATACCGTTGTTTTAGTGACAAAATATCAAGCTAAACCAGAATTCTACAAATTGGAATATATATGCTGTATGTCCCACGTCCCATCCATCATTCAACTCGTTGTCACATCACATTCCCCGGTATAAATATAACCTAATGCAAATGGTGTTCTCAGCAAGTTTGTAAAAGCACGATAACTTGTATCCTGAGAAATGGGCCCCCACTAGAGTGTTGGCTGCGAGAAAATTACGCCATTTGTTACTTCTAGACAGGCGACGCTCCATCGTATAAAAATCGGTTTTCACCCTGCCCCGAGATTAAATACTATTGCTTCCCCGCAACTACGCCACTCAGGAAACTGTTCTAAGTATACTATGCCTAGGATTATACAGATGTGCGACGGTGCCCTTCGAAGAGAATTTTACTTAGGTACCTATTTTCTTTCCTAAGTTATTATTTTTATACTACTGGCCAACGAAAGGTAATGTATTGTGTAAAATAACCAAATGAGCGCATTAGTTTCATCATACAATTCACTCTGAAGCGACGCATGGTTTAATAAAACCCTAACCTAACCAAACCAAAACCCTGTGTTAGAGTCGTGATAATTATCTTGATTTTGAGAATGATTTCCTGCCACTTATGAAGTAAGCATGCTACGAAGTAAGCATGCTACGCGCTACGTCGGGCTACGGCGTGCTACGCTGAACCAACTTACGATTAGATACCGCTCAACGTTAACCCATTCAGGGCCAAGAATCGCTACGCGCTACGCTCGTACCCGATCCCGTGTAGTGGTTTTCCTCGTATGTAGCGGAAAGCGACTACGGCGGTCTGGCCCTGAATGTGTTAATAATGCACCGGCATCTGTAATTCCACAGAAACTTTTCGACACATTCAGATTTGATGCGACCCACTCATAATGACACTTATAGGTCAACCATGTTTACTGTTATTTGCCTAGCCGACAAAGTTACCTACCTAAGTCATAAGTATCATAACAAACTACCCGCAACTATCGACTAGACGTAAGTCTCACCCTTTAAATCATTTTGTTCGAGCTGCCAGTGTCCGCTACGGGCGACATTATTCCCAGCATCATTAACCCAGATCACCAACGGCCGGCCTAAACTGATTACAAGCTATTTACTTCTCATAAAAATCATTACACTTTAATTGTTAGTCTCCCTCTATCGGGACACGCGCTATTGTCGTCATTCTTTGCTAAGAAAACCGACGCAAAAAAGTCGCCTCGTATTTATTTTGTGGGCCAAAACTCTCGTAGGAAAGCTGACAAATATTTGCCAAACACTTTCGCAAGCGCCTGCTCAACTTTCACATCCTGTCTTGAATTTGTGATATGTACCTACGTATACGTATAGTTAAAAATCTCTCAAGAGCGTGTCGGGCCACGCGCAGTGTTGGGTTACGTAGTTGCCTGTCTGTCTTAGTTACATCGACACGCGCGCGCCAACTAAATGGTGCGGTTGCGTCTTCGGCCGCATTTGTGCGAAAATTTGCCTTTGTAAGTACATTTTAAGTTGGTCGACTTTTACTCGGTAACTACATAGTTATGCCTACTAAGCCGTGATAGTTTTCCTTTTAAATTCATTATGTGTCTACAGCCACGAATTTTTTCACATCCCCAGTAGTAGCCATTTAGCTGGCAGGGGGTGGGGGAGAGGGGGGAACGACACATCGACTCGTAAAAAAATTAGGGCTTTAAAGCCCAATATCTCGCAAGAGCATAACTGAGTTGAAAAATGGTTTTAAGAAAACCCATAATATTTTTGAGCAAGCTATCCACACTAGATAGGTTTAACGAGAAAAAAAATTGACATAACCACTTTACATGTAGGGGGAGTACCCTAAAAAAAATGTATTCAACTGTTTTGACGGCGTAATTGGTTTAGGTATATACCTACCGAATTACAGTTTTCTAGTTGTAAGGGTTACTGAGCTAAGCCGAAGACGGACGGACAGACGGACATGGCGAAACTATAAGTGTTCCTTGTTGACTACGGAACCCTAAAAAAGCTCATGTACCTATCGGGAATAGCTTGTTAAAGCCAGAAAAAATGCAGTAGGTATACTTATAGGGACGTTTAGACCACTTCTTCAGTTGGTGGTGGTCGGTGCTGTATCGATCAGTCAGTAGGTCGGTACAGATTCTTTACTGCGCTCCTACATTTCAATGAGTGCTTCCTGATTGCGCGGGAGTGGAGCGGTCCGATTAGTTACCTTACCTGCAGTATTGCAATTCGCTTTGCAACACTGCAGGTAAGGAAATCTGTACGTCTGGCACAACTTACTGACAAGCCGCTTCTCGCGCGACTGAGCGTCCCCTGTCTCATACGCACCGTGCAAATTAGAAAGAGGAGGGTAGATCTTTCTCGACTCGCGTGACATGAGTAAGTAAGCTCTCAGTTATGTTAAAAATACATACAGATCCCGCCCCGTCAAATCAGGAAGCGGCCTTACCATACTTCAATTGTATTCGGCTTGTTCAAGTCGATCACAGCGATACCAATTTAAACACCGGTACCGTAAAGTATAATTCACTTGATTCCAATTCGACTCAATTTGAGAGCCCGCATGAATGAGCACAACGTTTCTCGTGTGAATCACTACTTCGAAACTCTCGACCCACCACACTCGTCGATCGCTAGTATACTCGTATGTACAGTCGCCGTCAGATATATCGGAGCGGAGCGTTCAGATATTTGTGAGCACTGGTGCTCACAAATATCTGAACGCGTCTCTAATGCCTACACAATAGAGACGTGTTCAGATATTTGTGAGCACTTTGGCCGCTCCCATATATTTTGTGGCGACTGTACTATAGCATCATCATACTATTCATACTTGTCGCTAGTAGTTATGTAGTATAATGTATTGTTAGGTATTTAGATCTAGTGTACGTTTTGTAATTAACTACTACTTTATTTGCTCACATTTGCGGTATTATAATATACTGTATTGATTCACTAGTGGTGTAATGCCTTATAGCAATATGTCCGTCGATTGAATTTTACAATAGGGATGCGTACTAAGATTTTTTTACGATGCCATTCGAACCAGTTTTTGGAGAGGAACAAATGTTTGTATGGGAGCAACTGCAATTAAAGAACATAAATAACCAAAAATTTGAGACAAAGATTGACGTCGCTGGCGGCAGCGGAAAACGCTTCATACTGATGACGTACCCACGTATGACGTCACTTGTTCAAAGTGGTTGTATAATTGTATGGAAAATCCGGTAAATTGTTGTTTCGGTCGCGAAATACTGCGCGTACTGCGAAGTACATAGTTGTCATACAATGTTGTTTCTATAAAAGCGTAAGGATTCTATTGGCAGCTTTTTAACTCTTGGACAATAAAAAAAAATGCATCATTTTTCTAAACTTTCAAGGTTCATATCTTTTTATGATTTTAATAACATTTTATAATTTATACTTTATTACGATAATTTGATGGTTTACTATCCATTTAGCATTACTACGTTATCAATTTGAACATGAGGCCGCATGCCTATTTGCTGAATAGGTAGTCTTGTAGTAAGCTATAGGTAGCTTAAAGCACTACAAGGTATCGGATTAGGTTTCTTGATATGGTTTGCGGGCTCAGCGCGTCGTGTCGTTTATTATCAATACTAGTTGTATTTAAGTGTGTCTGTGTTTAAGGCCGCCGACATTGTTAATTTTGGTTTGAACAAAATTTTCCAGTTCCTTTTCTCCAAATATGTAAGCACTACTGCCGTTTTTGTTAATTGATTCTATAAAGCAATTATTGAGCTTGTTTCCCCATTTCGCAAACTGAATAAAAGTTGTTGTTTCTATAAAATACTTGCATTTATGTTCATCAAACCCCCAATTTTGGTCGAAAATGCCGGGTCGCTTTTTTCTGAGTACTTTTGAACTATGAATTATTTTCATATTTAAACATTTACAATAAAACGTTTAAATACGTTTACTTTCTGTTAGTACAAGAACGGTGTTTAAATACTTTGTTTTGCGTATTTTATAGATCTTTAGATTAGTGGGCAGAGTTTTGGCTTTCGTGACACAATTTTTTGTGCTATGCATAATTACTTACCCCTAAATATTAACAGAAAACTGGGGAAAAACTTATTTTGGGACAGCAAAACCGTACCAATATAAAAAAATAAAAAACTGCCATTTTTAGTTTGTCTATGAGAAACGTATAAAGTGAGTTGCATATTTGCGTCATAATTTGTGACTGTTTATGCATATCTCAAGTAAGTATAAGCGTTTCAGAAGTTCACTTTAGTATAGTCGTTTTCGTTTATGTTTAAAGCTTACATGAAACATGTACATTTGGGTCTGGTATAACTTAATTTGGTTTTATAACCCAAAACGTTTGTAAAAAACTGCTTTTGTGTTATATTATATATGGCGCTTTTATGTTAGTTTTTGTTTCAGTAACACAAAACAAGTGTAAAGAGTCATGCAGATTGAGAATACTGAAATAGTGAAGAAAAACATTTTATTATTATCGTAAGATTTATTCGAACTGTTATTTTGAATCGTACTTACAGTCTAAACGTACAGTATGGTCGTCTGGTGACAACCAAAACTCACTAATAGGGGCGTAGACACTAAATAAAATAATCAATTATGTCATATTTTCTCGAAAAAGGATAAAAAATGTTGTCAAATGGAGATAAAATCAACGCAAAAGGTTAAATAATCACGAAGTTATAAGTGTCCAAAGTTTTAAGAAGGGGTATGTTCTGTCCCTTTTTCGCAAAACGCAACTTCATATGCAACGATGACGCTGGAAGAATGTGACGTCACAGAAGACGGCGACGTGCCGCGCCCATCGTGGTCGGAGCCGCCGTCGACGCGGCCTGCCGGCAGCATCCTGTAATGTGACGTCACACACCGTTTGCGTTTTCTCTCTCTAACAAGATTCGTAATTCTTTGAGATATCTGAATATGATTTTCGTCACTATGCATATTTTTTTGCCTTCTTTCTTTTGGAGTAATAATAATTTCGAGTCTACACCCGTATTAGTGCATTTGCAAAAAAAAAATATCAACTGTGTAAGGTTGTTCTTGGTTGTTTAACGTAATAAGGTCTAGTTTTCATATAATACTATTACGTGTAATTAGAAGGTTTCGGTTATTACCGGACGATGTACACCAGTGATGCCGCATTCGATCAAACTTGAGAACTTATTAATCATTTTGATTCTACTTGAAATATTTTTTTAAATTCTTTTATGTTTGTTTTTATTCTTAAAACTTATTTGTTTCCTAGCACTATGCTCAATTTGTTACATTTTTGTATGATGATCTGTTTTTATACAGAAAAGGTATTTATCTATTCTGTATTAAAAAACAGATCATCACAAAAAATATTGATTTCGTCAAATACCGATCGATCCCGTATCTAAAATGTTCTCATTATAAATATATTAATATACGTAAAAAAAGATCTTTTTTCCTTACCCTCTATATTAATTCTATTATGAAACAACCTTTACAAAAAAAAAGTGTTACTTTTGTGTTGCATGGTAATGTGGTGTGAGTTAACGCATTTCTTCTCTTGGACATAGGACACATGCAGTTCTAATTTAACCTATCAAGTAAAACGTTGAACAAACCTATTTTAGCTAAAATGCCGTTAAAATTCGTTTGTCTTTATCTGTCACTCTGATGTTTAAGTTAGTAAAAAAGGGACAAAACTCGTTTCATTTAACAGAGGTATTTTAAGTTTTATGAATAAGGGGATAAAAGTTTAGTAGATGTTTGTGGCAATAGATCCAACAACAGGTAGGACACAGGCAGCAGAATTAAATGGTTATTGATCTTCTTCTCTACATTTTTTAACACTGTTTTATATTAAATAAATAAAAACGTGATGACTGAAATGATCTTGAGTCACTCCGACTCTCAGGTAAATATGTGTTTAGGAATTAATAATAGTTAATCCTTTATTTCTGTGTCTCTATATTGGCTGAATGTTAACTTGAAGGCGCGAAGTACGAAGTAATAATACCGCTTTAATACTGACGAGCTTGATAATTAATGTTCATAAAAGAGGCCCGTTCTATACTGATTTAATGTTTTTATTGCTGATAAATATAAATACTGACAAACCAGCACGGCTATCACAAGACGGAGCGCGAACTCTCTCGATTTTTCTCGAACTATCCGTCTCTCTCTTATTAGACAACTTAGAAAGAGACGTATAGTGTGAGAAAAAATCGAGACGGCTCTCGCGCCGTCTTGTGATGGCCGTGCAGTATCGTGACCAATACTCAGCGTGTAATCTCGCAGAAACTCAGATAGAAGCGCTATGCCATGCCATTAAGAAAAAAAGGAAGACAGTCAGACTTTTGACGTTTGACGTTATTTTGTTGAAATTTGATGATACATTTATTGAAATTACGCGTCAATACGAATTTAGCGCATATAAGTTTCCACATCACAATTGGATAGTTATGGCAAGCCCGCCATTTTGACGTCACTGACAGTTCACAGATATGGCGGCTACAATTTCAAGCAGAAGAAATGAATAATTTAATGAGGTCAAATCTTTCCGAAAATTAATTATTCGTCGCAGTCGGATAAAAACTATCCTAAGCGGAAGCTAGAGTAATAATGTACTTATAAAAAAAGTTACATGTTTTTCCGTTCATGGGAAGCTGACATCATTCGTAACAGAACAATGCTTAGATTGATACTGGCTGATTATTTTTTTAATTCGGAGATTTATTATAACTTTATTATAAGTGAGAGATGAGACATATCATATTAGAGCGACAATAGGTCAAACCGTTGACAGCACTCGAATATGAGAATATATGCGCCACACGCGCCTTATTCCCAAAACTGTGGCATAACTACGTGTGTTGCAAGCCTAAGAGCAACTTGAATTTAAAGATTTAAATGGATATGCATCCAATGTCTATAAACCCTTTACCGGCATGTCATAAAAACGTCATGGTCTTGCTTAAATAATAAAAACAAGTACGATTTTATCGCAACCATATAGCGTGGCTAAGTGTTGGATACGCCACAAGACGCTTGTGTCAAATTACGCTTTTTATTTCCGCAGATTTTATTATGGTAATAACGCGAGAAGGGCCATGAATAATGCTCTTTCGCTTTGCTATAGGAAGGGCAGGACTCTTGCCCTTTTATGTAGGGATGGATCAATTTGCACCAAACAACTACGGCTACGGTTTTATGGTGTAAGATGGTACTTGATATGTAAGGTTGGGTGCAAGGGATTAAATTGAGTTAAGTATATAAATTATAAAGGTATGACACATTGTGTTTACATATTTTCCGAACTGATTAAAATACTTAACACATTCGCCGCCACTGACTTGAACTCACTCACTCACTGAAGTTCGTCACTGTAGCACCCCACCTACCACCGACGTCATACGATACGATGTCCAAGAACAATAGACTTAAAACTTGCGTGGAGTGGGGGTGCCACATCGCATTTTTTTTTAAATGCCCACCCATGTAACCCATTGGGGTTAACAAATTATCATTCTTATTTTTTCAAGCGCATTTTATTGATCGCAACCAATATGAAAATTTCAAGGAAGGTACGTAATTTTTTGTACGCAGTACCCTCTTCAGTCATGTTTTAACTTAATCTGACTAAATATTTTTTTAGCTGTACTGTCAATACAGTAGACAACATCTACATATATTTTAAGTAGTTTAACTACACGTAACTATTAACGTGTCCCAAAAGTCAATATCAAGCCGAAAACAGGTGATATCCAAGTAGGTAATAAAAGTTATCAAAACCAAGCCATGTATAAAAAAAATAGGCACTATTAAAAAAAAAACAATTATGGAGACCTTGTAATGATGTTTAGTACCTATTATGGCTACAAAAGTTTACTTTTCTTAAATATTTTTATTGGTATGTCAGTTGAAAAAAAAATACTACGCTATAGCTTCAAAAGGTAACCTATTTATTTTGTCCGAATTTCAAACTAATTAGTTTATAACACTAACTACATTATTGAGGAAAACTAGTGTTTTTTTTTATTGTGAGACACATGGTGTTAATTGTGTAATACGGCATAGGAAATTAAAAGTTTAATTTCCATCGAGAATGGTTTTTTTATAATTATTATGACCTGAGCTATGACTCGTTAGCGGCTTGACCTTCACCTTTGGGTCACCATAAGTCTCTATCAATTTTTTTTTATTGTTTTATTGCCTACTGTAGTCTGTACCTACTTTTTTGCACAGTCATCGTTGAGAGGAATCCATTTAGACCAGAATTTTGTATAGTTCGGAAGTCACTATGACTACCTTTTGTCTCCATTTTCAGATCAGCTCAGTGGTGTTATAATATGCGTTGGGGCTTGTCCATAAATTTCGTCATCGTTTTTTGTCGATTTTTGTTCTTTTTTGTTTCTGTTATTCTTTGAAATGGACCCTCCCCGCCTATAAAATGACTATCGTCATCCAATCGCCAGACCCCCCCCCCCCCCATTTTTTTAAATGACGTAATTTATGGACAAGCCTTTGTAAGTCACATAGATACAATAGGTACCTAGGCCAAATTTCAGTTCTATCGGATACCGGCAAGTGACTTAAACAAAGGTTTGCAAAATTTGAAGAACAACTTACTTACATAGCAAATAGAATAACATTGTTACAGTAACAAATTACCTTACTATATAGGTACAGTCAGCGTCATATAGTTAGTAGCAGCCAGAGTAGTCAAATATTTCGTAACACACCCTTATTCTTACAGTAATAAAGACGTGTACAGAAATATTTGACTACCTTGGCTGCTACTAACTATATGACGCTGACTGTACCTATATAGTTCGCTTTAATTCAATTCATTTCAATTTATTTATTCCAACAATTTTACACTCGTGTCGGATATAATATATATAATATTATAAAAAAATATTTAAAGAGGTAACTAAGTTTAAAAGGCGCATAATATACTATACTGTTATTACATGCCCTCGGCCTCAGTTTCATGAAGGCACCATTATTATGACCCAATTTGTTAGGCGGAATTTCATTTTCATGCGCAATCACAATGGGTTAGGTATATTATGCACATAAAATGAAATTAGGTTAAAACAAACACCTGCGACAAGACTCGGAGAAAAAACGAGAAGGGGTGCCGAGGAAAATGTTTGGTTCCGTCAAAGGCTAGTTCTACAGGAAATATGAGGACACAAAGTAACGCCTACCCATCTAGAAGTCTTTTTTAGGGTTCTGTAGTCAACAACAACCCTTATAGTTTCGCCATGTCCGTCTGTCCGTCTGCGGCATAGCTCAGTAACCATTACTACTAGGAAGCTGTAATTCGGCATGGATATATAAATCAATTACGCATACAAAACAGAACAATAAAATGTAGAATTTTTTTTTGGGTAGGTACTTCTCCTACGCTTAAAGAGGGGATTATATTTTGTTCCTGTTAAACCAATAGTGTGGGGTATCGTTAGATCGCTTGTTCACAAATATTATGGGTTTCTTAAAAACCATTTTTCAACTCAGCGATTCGTTTGAGAGATATTAGGCTTTGAAGCTTTAAATTTTGTTCGAGTCATGTGTCCCTCCCCTGCCGGCTAAATAGTTACTACTGGGGATGTGAAAAAAATCGTGGCAGTAGTACATATACTACACGAATTTAAAAGGAAAACCATCACGGCTAAGTAGGCATAACTAGTTACCGTGTAATAGTCGACCAACTTTGTACTTAGGTAGATAGGCTAACTTTCGCACAACTTCGGCCGACGCAACCGCACCATTTATATGGCGCGCGCGTGTGGATGTAACTAAGATAGACAGACAACGGAAACCTACATTGCGCGTGGCCCGACACTCACTGGGCCTATTTTTTCTTTGTCGCTTCGCATCTAAATTAGTTTCGCGCGCTCACCGACCCAACGCGGCCAAACTACAATTACTAAACCAACTCCAATTCAATACAACATGACGACAACATTTTGACGACCGGTTAGCCTAGTGGGTAGTGACGCTGCCTACGAAGCTGAAGGTCCTGGGTTCGAATCCCGGTAAGGGCAAATATTTGTGTGATGAGCATGAATATTTGTTTCTGAGTCATGGAAGTTTTCTATGTATTTAAGTATTTATATCTATTATATACAACGAGTTAATAAAATAACGCAAAACCTGAAAACAGTTTGTTCAGAATCGAGCATAGAATGCGAAAAAATAAAAATAAAAATTTTTGACAAGATTTATTTTTTACATTTGTATGGAGTGTTGGCCGACTGGGGCAACCTGCTCCATACAAATGTAAAAAATAGATCGCGTCAAAAAAAATATTTTTTATTTTTTTCGCATTCTACTCTCGATTCTGAACAAACTGTTTTCAGGTTTTGCGTTATTTTATTAACACGTTGTATATCGTCGTCTAGTACCCATAACACAAGCCTTAATGAGCTTACTATGGGACTAGGTCGATTTGTGTAAGATTGTCCCCTAATATTGAAATATTAAAAAAAAAAAGAAAAAAAAAAAAAAAACAATAATAAGTATAGTCAAATAGATCTGATTCAGTCTTCTGATTCTGTTTCTTGTTGCACGATGCCACTCTGCCACTCAATTCCTTTTTACAACTCGTAGGTATAATGAGCATCATATAATTAGTATCATCCATATGTAGTAGGTACCGTATTTTATTTAGTTGGTAGCGAGCTAGTATCATTTAAGTAGGGGTTAGTAGCAGCCAAAGTAGCCAAATATTTCAGTACACACGCCTTTATGCACTGTAAGAGTGAGGATGTGTTACGATATATTTGGCAACTTTGGCTGCTACTATCTATACGATGCTGACTGAAAGAAGCTTACGTAACTACTGTTGATACATAACATAATTCATATTCAGGAATACCTGCCCTCAATAATTATGTTATGTATCAACAGTATTCTGATTCTAACTCAATATGGCGGAATTTGTTCCACGTGACAATCCGAATTTTGCGGATATATACATATGTTGTCAATTCAAAACCCTTATTTTTACACGTTATTTAATTTGAGATAGGTCTCGATCGGATCTACGATCAACGGTAAGTATCTCATGAAATAGTTTACTACATTCGCTACGGTATTCGACGATTTGAAATGTCAAATTTGTGTGCCATGGTACCGATTGGTCGTACGAATCGAAAATTTAAATTACGCATCGAAAACTAAAGTCTAGCGAGTGACGTTTTGAAGTTGTTTTCGGAGAAAATCGGTACCATGAGATACAAATTTGACGGCTCGAATTTATGACAATCGAAATCTATTCAAAACGCGTTTACTCGCTCTGGAGAATAGTAAAGTAATGTGTGTTTTCGATAGTGACTCGTGGTAAAGCTACTGAAATCTGTACCAAACTTAACAAGTAGATATGCAATGCTGTTTACAAACTACAGAAACATACAAGCATTGATGCAGTGATATCAGCCTACCATAGGTACGTTGGATTGCATCAGCTCTTCGCCATGCTATCATTTACTGGGGCCCAAAAAAAAAGGGTACTGAATTATTTGACATTTCACATATCTTTTCTCATTGACCATGTTTTTGCCGCGCGCTGCTAGTAGTGAAATAAAGGAAAAGGCAGAATGTGGAATAAGTTGGAAAGTACCCCACTAGGTAATAAGAGCTCTGAAAAGATAATGATGATGATAATAATCGAAGTATGACTACTAAGGGCAGGCCTAAGTGTAACTCCAAATGCATGCTATTTATTTCTTAAATAAAAATCCAAGTCTAATATGTTGTTATCAAAGTATTATCTGCAGCCGGATCAAATTGAAACGATATCAGGTTCTTCTAGGGTCCCGTCCCCCACGTTCTGGAGTGCCGACTTGAAGACTTTTGAAGTAAAACAATAGGATTATCCAGATGCCACGAAGGAAAGAACTAATCCCGTAAGCTGATCCTTTTTCTAAAACTGTTTCATCTTATCTTTAAATTAAATACGGTTTCTAAAATGCAGCAGCAAAGTACAATTTGTCTAGGTATTGTGTTTGTTAGTGTTCGAATATTGTATTGAAACATAATATTGGGCATATCTATGAGTAGCTACTATAATCTTTACTCTAAATACTAATCTATCTATACTTCTATACTAATCTCTACTAATACTGTAACAGGGAAATGTATGTGAGATTGTAGCTTTGTGAGTTTACATGTTTGTATGTTTTGGGTAAGTATAGTAGTTAAGCATTATCTATACTAATATAGAGTAAAAGTCTGTGAGATTGTAGCTTCGAAAGTTTGTATGTAGGGGTAATCTTCGGAACCGCTAATCCGATTTCAAAATATATTTTACCGGTGTGAAGATTGAATTTTCTGGATGTAGGTACATATACATTTATAAGCTATACATTTCATACATTTGCTAAGCGCGTTTAATTTTCGTTTAGGAGCCTACAAACAACCTACGAGAATACAAAGTAACACTTGCATTGACAACATAATACAGAACGTTAGTAGAAGCAAGACAGGAGTAGTAGAACTTGCCCTATCAGATCACACGGCTCAGATATTCAAATGCCCAATACACGTTTGTTAAAATGTTTAAAAAGAGACTTAAGTGCTGAAAATCTTGCTAAGTTTACTGAATGCTTAAATGCCCTTAGTTTCAGCAGCGTTTACATGGCGAATGACCCAAATGAAGACGATGGTCCTATTTGCCGATGACAGTGTACTGTGATGTTTACAGGCGAAGATCAACATTGGATCAACATTTATATGAAGCACACATTAACAAAACTATAGAGTTAATAATTGAATGGCTAAATAAAAACAACTTGTCGATAAATTTAACCTAGACGAAAGTTATGATTTCAAACAAAGAAAACATCAAATTTAAAAGTAACTTACGAAGATCAAAAGATTAAATAAATATTCATTACGCTTTATATAATCTGCGAAAAGTTGTAAATCAATCAACTGTTCTGACTGCATTTCACGCGTAATTGTACGTAACATCTACGCTGAGATACGGGCTTATATTTTGGGTGATTGTACCTACTGACAGAGAATTAGTGTTTAGAGCTCAAAAAAAATGTTTGCGATCAGCGTGTGGTATGAAAACTCTGCATTCATGTAGGCCTCAATTTATGAAGTTGCAGATTTTAACTTTGCCGTGTCTCTATAAGTACGAGATTGCATTGTATGTAAAGCACAATATGGGGCACTTTTTTAAGTTTAATAGCGTTATTCTGTCAAAAAGCATTTTTGGAATGGCACCAAAAATGTATAATTAATTAACCACAGAAAGTATAGGTACTTATTGGATTTAAATGATTTGAGACAGTTTAAAGTAAAATTTCATTTAAAAATTATGTTTAAATTTAAATTTGAACTATTTTTTTTTTTACATTTGAAATTAAACTTATTTCCAATTTTAATTTATATTTAACACCAAATTATTGCTAATTTTGATTATTTTTAATGTCATGAATCTTAATTAATTTTTAATTTTAGTTTATTCTGAAAAATATACTTACTTTTAATGTTCGTTTATTTCGAATTTTCATTTGTTCGAATTGTTAATTATTTATTATATTTTTTTTTATTGTGATGCATGCTCCATTCTGATTTGTAGTTATTTGTGTGCCAGGTGGCGAAACAGAGATCAATCATTGTAATATGACCTTCATACGAATGTTTGACAAATAAATGTTTTGATTTGAATTGAATATTATTTTGTCCCGCGCGTTAGCCTGCATTTTTTGCAGTAGGCGGGCGAAGCATCGCGCGCGGGCAGTTAACTGTATATTTTAGCAAGCATACAGTATGTAGATATTTGCAACTATGAAGAAACACTGCTTTGTATAGATATTGACTATAAAAAGTTATGTAAGTATGCAGTTTATCGTTAGGCTTCATAGTTATTGTTACTGTTACCGGCCAAATGACGTCATCGGGCCTACACCTTGTGCCAGGGCCGAGCGGTGGCGTGATGTTGGCAAAAGTGGGTATGGTTATCGCAGCCGGCGTACTACCCGGACGGGCAGTTCTTTTGCGACTCTCGGAGTGAACGGACGTGCTCTCGATTGTTAGCAAACGTTCTCTCTTAGATTCCAGTTAATTTTAAATGCATTTAAGGAATGATTGTATTTTTCTTCAATTAAATTGTTTACAACACCAAATCTTTTAATTAATCAGTAAATAGTTAAAATCACTATATTCAGATAACTTGAAGTCCGTAATCATTCTACTTACTATTTTGAGACAGTAGCGTGTAAGTAGATTATATACTTTTGTTATCGAAGTCCCTGACTGTAGTTAGGTAGGTATTAACTACTGGGTAATGGCTATTTGTCAAAATAGGTACGATAAACTACTAAAATGTAGGTAGAGCTCCGAGTTCAAAAATGCTGTAAGGTGAGTCGGGGCAAGAGTAACACTGGGGGAAGAGGGACTAGGCGCCCGTCTGTTTTACCGACGGTACAAAAAGGCGCACAATTCAAAAGAATTAGCTGGAGAAGCTTTTGACCCTCTTCCCCCGATGTTACTCTTGCCCCGACTCACCTTAAGTTAAAACATAAGTACCGATACACGCTTTAGTGTTTCCTTGGTTTTTTATTAAAACTAAATAGTTAGGCATATTGTATGATACCAAAATAACCCTCATTATATTGAAGTCGCACAACGCGCAGGCTGTGCTATTAATAACGACTCGTCTGTATCATAAATCCCGCTCTACCAATTTCTCTTCATTCAACTTCACTGCTCTTTCCCCGTGATCATTTGTCATCCCCGTTGAACTTTTAGTCCAGAGGGATCACAAGTACCTCGGACACCGGCTGGCCACATGCCAAAACAACTTGCTTAATACACAACAAAACTAGTGAAATACCACTTTTCCGGTGCAACAATGCCAACTCATATAATATGGATAACACAGTACAGGGATGTTTTTCAGCTGACCCCACCGGTCACCTGTCACGAAACTAGACCTCCACCTACGCTTAGTTCTACGCATCGCGGTGTCAAAATATATTTGTGGGTGAGCTTAAAACAAGGTACATAATTATTTATTTATTTAGTTGTAAATACAATTTATCAACATAACAGCTTACGCCAAGAATAAGGGGGCTGAGGTCGGAAAAGTCATTTCAAAACGCCTCTGTAAATTTAGTTTACACTTACAGATACCTACTCATATTACCGAATGCAGCATTCCCATTACAAGCGTTAAAAAAACGATTGTATAACTTAAACTCATAGGCACTAAGTATAGGTAGACATACCAAACAAAACTGCCTATAAGTACCCTTAAGGGGCTCCCATTCCCCAATGACCTTCGATCTGAATTCCTTCGTTTTCTAATGTTTTTTGTAGCTTATTATATTAACAACAACGGCTTTAAGCAATATAGTAGGTACCTATCCCATACTTAGTTCAAAGTTAATTGTTTTCGAGATATTTGGCATCAAAGTTGAACAATTTTAGGCCAAAAAAACCGGCCAAGAGCGTCTCGGGCCACGCTCAGTGTAGGGTTCCGTAGTTTTTGTATTTTTTTCAAAAACTATTCAACCTATCAAGTTCAAAATATTTTTCCTAGAAAGTTTTTATAAAGTTCTACTTTTGAGACTTTTTTCATATTTTTAAAACCTATGGTTCAAAAGTTAGAGGGGGGGACACATTTTTTTTTACTTCTGGAGCGATTATCTCCGAAAATATTAACATTATCAAAAAATGATTTCAGCAAACCCCTATTCATTTTTAAATACCTACCTATCCAAAAATATATCACACATTAGGTTTGAAATGAAAAAAAAAACACCCCCCGCGTTACGTATCAGGGGATGTACCCTAATAATAAAAAAAACACTTTTTATTTTACCACTTTGTCGGCGTGATTGATATACATATTAGTATCAAATTTCAGCTTTCTAGTGCTAACGGTTACTGAGATCATCCGCGGACGGACGGACAGACAAAGAAGCGAAACTATGTATATAAGGGTTCCTAATTCGACTACGGAACCCTAAAAACTGGTTTTCTGGCTGGCTTTGTGTTAATTAGTTTAATATGAAAACCCTAGACACGTTTTTAGAGACGTCATAGACGAACCCAGATATGTAGATTTCGTATATGTTAGGTCTTTTACGTCAATAGCGATACGAAATAAGTGTTATTTTAGACATGTTTAAAAAAATCATACAAAATTAAGTATTCATTTCTTTCAAAATCCGGTAGAGAAAAATGGAGATTAAAGATTGAAACCGATAGCCGTTTGATTTATAATTTTATGTGTAATTTTAAATATATTATGCGTTTCAAATATTATGCGTTTTGTAAAAGTAAAGTAAGTAGTGGGTAACAGTAAACGAAACGCTTATTTTCCCGCCAATAGACTAACGATCTTGGTTTTCAACCACTAAATTCGGCAAGAAATTAAATAATATAATCGTACACCAGCGAATCACTAGCATCGAATCAATATATTTTATTTAAATATATCTATCTTTTAAATGAATAGTCAGTCCAAAAATCGGTACGTAAGTGAAGTGTACAATTTTTCTACCGATAGAATTGAATGGTAGTTTTTCAATTTTCTATCGCTCGTATTTCAAAAATAGCATTTCATTGTTTTTGACCGTTTTCGAGTGAAAGAGTCGAGCGCTCGAAAGTCAAAAATCGATCCCCTGTACAGGAGAACAGCCGGACATACGAATTAATTTTTGCCCTGGCTGAAACGGAGAACTAGTTTTTTTTTTTTTTTTTTTCGCTCGCTCGTTCAATAAATAAAATTTACTTATCTTCTTAGGGACCTTTAGGGTTAGGAGTAGAGATGCGAGCGAGGGTAGCAATGCTATTGGTGGATGTTACCTCGCACAACGCTTCACTATCTCGATCTCGCACGGCACCGCGATGGTAGTAACTAATAGTAACTATAGTAACCAAGCGTAGGTAGAGGTCTAGATTCGTGACGGGTGACTGGCGGGGTGAGCCGCTTTAGCGCGTAGCGAATAATGATGCTGATGGATACTCACCCTTACATTAGGTACATAGGTTTTGTAACAAAAGTTATCTAATATCAAATTGAAATTAAAACAATTTGTTGAGCGTCACAATGCATTTACTGTATTATACCTACTGTGATGTAATTCTCAGTATTGCTGATTTGTACATTATACATACCTAGGTACTTATTTATCTGTAGTTAGGAGATACGATTCAAAACTTGTCGAAAATCGATGAAAATCTCGGGTAGGGGGCCTTAAGAGATATTGATTGCTTTGGGTTTATTACAACGTAATTTCAAAACATTTATCAATTATCATCCGCCCAGCCAGTTTTGAAAAAAAAAAAACACTGGCAGTCTGGGATTTAGGTATTTTTACACTCCGTTATTTTGAGATCTAGAAGTATAGGAATAATTAGGCACTGTAGATTATTTATAAAAAAATGAATCTTTGTCGGATAGAAACTGGTTTTATTGAAAGCGACTATCTACAAAATAGCCACGACGATAATATAATAAATTATCTGGAGAATTTATCAGGTCTTCACGGTTCGATTCCGAATAGAATCCCTCGCAGGAATTAAATCAAAAATTCAGACAAGGGTTGAATGATTTACGCAAGTGTAATGTCTGCGATTTGCTTAGTTTGGGCAAAATCTTACCTACTAATATTACATTCATTGCAGGTAAACCCTGCCTACTTTAAAATATATAATATGCACTTCATCCATAGTCATGTCATAATAATAAGAATAGGAATAATTGCTAGAATTGTCACGTCTTGGCTCACGGGCTACGGGCCTACACCGTATAGTCGCTTTCCGCTACATACGGGGAAAACCACGGGATCAGATACGCGCGTAGCACGTAAGTAGCGATTATTGGCAGTGAATGCGTTGAAGAGTATTGATTTATTTTACGCTGATTACTTACTAGTCTAGTCAATAGACTACACTACTTACTGGTACGTACACAGAAAACTGTAGGTACTTACCTAGAGCTAACTGTTATTTAACCAACGTTCTCCAATTTGTAGATCAAATAAGAAAATGTTCTTTTTCGCCCCGTTCCTAAGGCACATCTGTTGTCGGGGGCTTACCCGGATGGCTGGCTGGAAAATTTCAAATTCCAGTATTGTTCCGTTGTTTTAGTGCAATGCGAAAATTCCAAGTACTCTGAATAACGTCTGTCGAATTTTTGAAGTCATGTGCCACTTAGGTACAGTCGAGTTCATAAATGTATGAGCATTCTTCAAAAAGAAATGTACATAGAAAGGTACATACATCTGGCTATAACAGGGGTGTTTCGATTCGAACCACGCCTACAGCGGCGCTAGAAGTCCTACTGGACCTACCGCCACTTCACATTACAGATTAAAGCTACAGACAGACGTGCTAAAAAAAAGCATGCTCATAAGCTTGCTTAAAAAAAGCATGCTCTGGAACTGTTCACATTTGCCAGCAATAAGCATGCTTATTTTAAGCATAATCATAAATAAGCATGCTCAAAGAAAACGTACGGACTGTTCAGATGCGCTCGGAGCACGCCCCCTTCCACCCGCGCCTTAGGTAGCACGCTCTTAATAAGCATGCTCATTACTAGCAATGTTGTTACACACGTGCTACTAATGAGCAATTGCTCAATAGTGGCATGCTTTCGTGCTAGTAATGAGCACGTCTGTCTGTACCTTAAGAACTCTTCGACTGTGGAGCGATAGCAAGCCGAAGACTAAGCACACAAACTCGGCAGTACCTACGACTAGAATAAGAAATTCGTAGGTTACATATCTGCATTATTTTAGACGAGTTCTTTAGACAGATACTTGATATCAAATCGCGGCCAGTAGCACGTCTGATTTATATGGAGGTATGTGATTGTAGTACCTATTGCTGTTAGGTGTTTATGGTCTAGACTCTAGAGTCTAGACAACACATTCGGTTAGTATTTATCGCAGCTCTTCATTTGGTATTAATCCATAATTTATTAATACTTGTTTGTGCTATTAATAATTTAACGATAAGGCCTTACGGTCAGCAAATAATCTTGGGAGGTTTTATTGGTATTGATATACTTAACGAGTTGCTATGAAAATCTCACTTTGCAAACATCGTAACATGTCACAGTAAAATTTGTATAGGTAGGTAAATACAGGGTGAAATAGTATTCACCGTTCAAATTTTGGGAGGTGATTCGGTGGGTCATCTCGATCAAAATTGGATAATAAGTTGTAAGTATCCAAATCGCAAAAAAATAAAACAGCAGTTCCATACATTTTGGCGGCTGAGCTCACGCCGTTTGTATGGAACAGCTGGGTTTTTTTTCGCGATTCGGATACAACTTATTATCCAATTTTGATCGAGATGACCCACCGAATCACCTCCCAAAATTTGAACGGTGAATACTATATCATTCTGTATATAAACGCTGTAGTGTAGGTAGGTATTATTTAGACATTTTTAATATCTAATAATTCAACAAATAATTCGTAAAATACTCTACCTATACCTATACCTCTAGCATAATAAAATAATGGTCCTATACCTACATCTTGGTGCATCTACAATAAACACTGAGCTTCACTTCTAAATAATTATAGATATCAATTTGTTTTGGACCGGTCACTGTGGCACTCTTTGGGGGAGGCCTGTGTCCGGCAGTAGACGTCTTTCGGCTGATATCACTATTTGTATACCATAACATTCAACTGCTACGTGGCAATTTTGCTGCATAAGTGTTTCCGTAGGTATAAAGGTAGGGTAGCCCTATTTCGTCATGTAGGTATTATCTATCTATCGATATTCTACAATAATAGCAAAGATATTCAATACAATACAAACACCTACACTTTAAAAGAGGTGTGCACCCACACAGATAAAGCGGGATAGTCATATGTAGTGGGTGTCAGGTTAGAATAGCACCACCCCCTTTCCTCCTGTAGCTGTCGTAAGAGTCGACTAAGGGAACGGGGTTGAAGTGTGTTGTGGGCGATGGGCTATCAACCTGTCACTGCGATATTATGACATTTAGTCGATCTTTTATACCCTCATTTATGCTAAAAGTGGTACTGGAACACAAGTTTCATGTGCTCTGCCTACCCCTTTTAGGGATAAAAGCGTGAATGTATGTACCTAGTCATATGTAGTTACCGTGTTTTTTTTGGTTGGTAGCGGGCCAGTATATTTTAAGTAGGGGTTGTAGTAGCAGCCAAAGTAGCCAAATATTACGGTACACGTCTTTATTACTTTAAGAGTAAGGATGTACTCGTACGATATAAGTAACTGGCTACATTGGCTGCTACTAACCCCTACTTAAAATATACTGCCCCTACTTAAAATAGGCTGACTGCACAGCATTTAACTTTGCATTAATATTTCACGATATTCGTTCGAGCTGTCAATTTCGTTGTCTGGGCTGATACATTTTCGATCCATTCCCGAGGGAACGTGGAAGGTGCATTAAATAGGTATTTAAAACATATACCTATGTTGTACCTACTTATTTACCTACGATTAGGAAACCTTGCACAATCTTTCATTCGTCTTATAGAAAAGTAAATAGAAAAAAATGGTTTAACACACACAACTTCCTAATGGATTAGCCACACCGGTTTCAGTAAAATTACTACATTTAAATACCCCTGTGGTAATGAACTGCTTGCTACTCCATAGCTGGAAGGAATACTCAATGATTGCATCGATCATTAAAAATATGTTACATCTTTATTTTGTTATAAATTTCGATTAAGTAAGTAGTTTCTTTTTTGTATCCCGTGAGGTAGGTGCGGGCTGAAAAACAGCGCTGTACAGTCAGCATCACATAGTTAGTAGCAGCCAAAGTAGCCAAATATATCGTAACACTTCCTTATTCCTATAGTAATAAAGACGTGTTCCGATATACTTGGCTACTTTGGCTGCTACTAACTATGTGATGCTGACTGTACAGCCGACAGGCTCGCAGCAAACGCTGAGCCCCGAACCTATTGTCGCACCTAAACTAATAATTTTACCTACTTACTTTTTTTTTTTGTGTTTGAGATTGTGTTTTGTGTTTTGCGACAATAAATCTTCTTTTATTTATTTTATTTAATTTATATTCGTTGAACTGTTTTTTTTTCGTTTTATTCAATACCTAGATGGCGTAAATCAGCCCGCATAATACATATGTATATGCCAGGAACCTAGGTAACAGCGATCACTATAGTAACTTCAATTCAACTTGAGTTCAAAGTTCGGCAATCAAAAGTCGTAAGTAAGTAGGTGTTAATAGAAGTTGTGGCTTTCTAATGACTTGTGAATTGGTTGAATACAGTATTTATTTACTTATTGTATATTTGTGATATACTATATTACATATGATAGGGTGTATTATATTTTGTATTGTGTATTTATATATGTATTGGCATGTTTTTATTTTTCTAGAGTTGATACACCTATTAGGTTTTGTTTTTATTTTCTCTGTGTGTTTTTGTACACGGTAGGTATAAGTTTACCTATCTCGTTCTACATACCTTCCTCTCAATGGCTCAAAGGTTAGCTGGAAGAGATCCCTTATAGGGATAAGTTCGCCTTTGTACTTTGATCTATTGTGTGACATGTATATTCTTTAACCTGTTATTGTGTACAATAAAGTGCTTACATACACACATTAATTTATAGATAGTTAAGGAATAACAACATCAGATTACAAAAGGAGAGCCATCCTCAATGAACTAAGTTATCGGGGCTAGCACAACTGACGCCGCGCCGTGACGCGAGTCGAGAAAGATCTACCCTCCTCTTTCTAATTTGCACGGTGCGAGTGAGGCAGGAGACGCTCAGTCGCGCGTGAAGCGACTAAGCAGCAAGTTGTGTACGACGTACTGACTAAGCACGACGTCGGCACAAGTCTTGAAAGTGATTGATATTGCCATGACTCCTGGCACGTAGCATAGCCGTTTGTCAGATACCAATAAAGGTGAACAACTTAAGGCGCCTTAGGTTCATGGTCTTCTTTCCCTCTCATTGAGCATAAGCGTGAGCGAGATGGAAGTGCGTGCTCGGAAGCGCGGGTATCATGTTTTTTAATTAAAATTTTTTGGCCGTTTAAATAAATAAAAAAGAACTCAGTGTTCTCTCAAACATGATATTGCCGATTTTTAGAAGCAATTTTATTTTTTTTAGCGTTTGTGCATAATTTGTTACGAATATTTTAAGTGTATTTTAGACCTATGTTCGTGATGAAGAAATAACACGAGTTTTGATTATAACGAAAGGATTTAATTATTAAAATAGAAAAAAGAGTTTACTTGAACACTTGTTGCTAGTGCTTACAAGGGTGAGTGAACCCTCTTGAAATAAAATCTTAAGACGGTTGTCGCGCGTGTTTGCTCGGAAACATTCATCAGGCGCTGTAGTTTTGCGCCCCAATTTCAACACCCTCCTCTGGGCGCAAACCCATTGCCATTGCAAAGGTCAGGTGCTTTGGCCGGTGCAATCCCTTTGTGAACACATCAGCCAACATGTCTTGAGTGCTTTTGTAGCGAACGCATATTTGCTTCTTGGATATACGCTCCCTCACGAAATGATAGCGTATGTCGATGTGCTTGCTTCTGGCATGGTAGGTGTCGTCACCTGAAATGCTGATAGCACTTTGATTATCGCAAAACATAACAATTGGTATACATGACAATGCGGGACAAAAGTCCTCTTCCAATTGCTTGAGCCAGATGGCTTCCTGTGTTGCCGTAGATAATGACATATACTCTGCCTCAGTTGTTGACAGAGCTATTGTAGGTTGCCTTTTGGAACACCAGCTAATGGCAGCGCCCTGAAAAGTAAAAACATATCCAGAACATGATCTTCTATCTTCAGTATCTGTAGCCCAATCGGCATCACAGTAGCCTACAATGTTTGCATCATCTTTCTTGAAGGTAAGTTTCAGATGATGTGTTCCTTTCAGGTATCTTAATACTCTTTTTGCCGCTGTCCAGTGCTGTGTTGTAGGTCTGTTATTAAATCGGCTTAATTGATTAACAATATAGGCTATGTCGGGTCTGGTTCCTTGTGATAAATATAAGAGACACCCAATTAACTCTTGGTATGGAATATTTTGTAGGACCTCATCGTCCTTTTCAGCCTTTTTCAGTTGCAGGTTGGCTTCGCACGGTGTATACGTTGGTTTGCAGTCACTCATATTGAAACGAGCAAGTACCTTTTCGATGTAAGCAGACTGATCCAGAGAAATTTCTTTCGAGAAAGTGTTATGCATAATTCTAAAACCTATACAACACTTTGCTTCACCTAAGTCCTTCATGTGAAATTTGGTGCTCAGTTTTATCTTTATCATCTTGACAGTTTCTTCATTATTAAATAAACATAGTAGATCATCAACATAGACTGTGAGGATCAGAATATTTTGTTCGTTGACTATGCGGTGATATATACATGGATCTACTTTTGATCGTGACATTCCAATTTCTAGTAAAGCTGCATTGAGCTTTTTATTCCATTGTCTGCTTGCCTGTTTAAGACCATAAATGGATTTCTTTAACAAGCACACTTTATCGCCTTGCCCAAAATAGGGTGGCTGCGCCATGTAAATGTCTTCTTCAATGTCACCTTGCAAGAAAGCTGTTACTGCATCCATCTGGTGAATTTTCAAATTATATTTTACAGCCAAGCCAATCACGTATCTTATGGAGGTATAGCGTACTACTGGGGCATAAATTTCATGATAATCTATACCTTTTTTTTGTTGGTAACCTTTCACGACAAGTCGTGCTTTCATTCTTGATACATTGCCATCTTCATCTGTTTTTGTTTTGTAAACCCACTTACAAGGGATTATTTTTTTATTTTTCGGCATGTCGACTAATGTCCAAGTATTGTTAAGTAGTAATGATTTATATTCTTCCTCCATGGCATGTATCCACTGATCTGCCTTATTGCTCTTGCTTTATATTCTACAAATTTGTCCAGTACGTCAGCCTTACTTTTTATCGTGTATACGTGTACTTTACGTGAAAAATCGTCAATGAAAGTGACAAAGTACCTGGCACCTCCAAGTGATGCGGTTTGCATCGGTCCACACACGTCGGAGTGGATGACTTCTAGCAACTCGGTTGCTCGGGAGCCTTCACTTGGAAATGGCTGTCTAGTCTGCTTTCCTTGGATACAACTTACACATGTTATATTTTGACTAGACGGAGATAATTTTACACCGGTAGTACAACTTGGAATTTTATCCATATCGCTGAAGTTCAGATGACCCATTCTTTGGTGCCATAAGTAAGTATCATTTTCTGCAACTGCGGGCATGGCTTGAGCTTTTTCATATGCTATGTTTAACTTATACATATTATTTATTAAGTTGGCATCAGCTACTTTTTGACCATTTTTATTTAATATTTTACAGCCATTGTCATTGAATTGGATATTGCAACCACTTTTTATCATTTTGCTGACTGATATTAAATTAGTCGATAATTCAGGCACATAAATTACATTTCTTACCTGAATTTTATTGATATTGCCTCGTGTGTCTGGTACTCTAATAGTTACATTACCGCAACTTTCGACCCTGAGTATTTTATCGTTAGCAATTCTGATGCTTGTTACAGGTGGTGCAGTTTCGTCCTCGAGCCACTCCTTGTGTGTCGTCATATGCATCGAGGCTCCTGAATCAACGTACCAGTTCAGCGCATCATTGGATGTGGTTGCTGAAAAAGCTGCAATAAAACCATTATCTTTATTGTCTGTTTTATTTTTTTTATACCAACAGTTCTTACTCAAGTGCCCGTATTTGTTACAATGAAAGCATCTCGGTCCCTTTGATTTATTTTGGCCTTTATCAATATTTTTATTATATTGCTTCTTGGAGTTTGAGTAAAATGCGGTTGTGTCCATTGTTTTTACTTCCTGTAATAATTTTGTTTTAATAGAATCGGCACAAATTTTTACTCCAGAACTCTCTATGGCCATGATCATGGGTTTATAGACCTCTGGTAAGCCGGCTAGCATTAATGTCCCAAGCCATTCATCGTCCACTTTGAAACCAATATTTCGTAAGCGATGTGCGGATGACATTATTTTATTAACGTAATCTTCTATGCATGAGCTATTTTCTAGCGTAGTGTTTATTAAATCCTTTAGCAGACCCACTTTTCTAGTTAAGCCTGAGTCTTCAAAAGCTCGCATTAAGTTATCCCAAACCTCTTTAGCTGAAGTGGCCTCTCTTACATGCACATATATGATGGGATCGATAAGTAAAATAAGTTTTGACTTAGCTTTAATGTCCTTTTTTGCATCTACGGCCTTGCCGGTTTCGGTTTCGATACATTCCCACAAATCTTCTAATTGCAAGTAGGCTTTCACTGCAAAACTCCAAGTGGCATAATTGTCTCTTCCAGACAACTTTTCTATATTCATAAGGCCACTATTTGAAGCCATTATGATCACTTTTACTTGAAATTATGCTGAAACAAAACCTACGTGATGTCGCGAAATTTAAGTTTGAGGTTATAATGAGTTTTACTTTTACTATTACTTTATAAACTTTGTAACTTTTACTTGTTTTACTATTTAGGCATGGGGCGGCCCATAACCTGAAGAAATAACACGAGTTTTGATTATAACGAAAGGATTTAATTATTAAAATAGAAAAAAGAGTTTACTTGAACACTTGTTGCTAGTGCTTACAAGGGTGAGTGAACCCTCTTGAAATAAAATCTTAAGACGGTTGTCGCGCGTGTTTGCTCGGAAACATTCATCAGGCGCTGTAGTTTTGCGCCCCAATTTCAACACGTGATTTTTTTCTATTGAGCGAAAATTGCTTAGTCATGTTTCGAAACACTGATCTCGCTGCAGAAAAGCCTCAAGATTACTATTCGTATTTTTTTGAAACTATATTATTATAAACTGACGCATTATATTGTTTCAAAAACTCTGTTTGCTTAATTTCGCTGAACCTACGCCCGTAAGTACGCCCTCTTGCACGTAGTTACGGACTGTTCCAATAAGCATTTGTTTTGTCTGTGTTAGGTACAATTTTTAATGTAGATATTCAATGTGTATTCGAAATTTCGAATGTCACAACTATGTAAGTAGTTGTTCTTATACTCTTGTATGTACAGTACAGTTCTCCAATATCTATACAGACAAGCTTTCAAAAATATCTACACGTGCGTGTTGTGTCAGTATGAATAAAAACTGTGTGTAGATATTTTTGAAACGATGTCTGTATAGATATTGGAGAACTCGACTGTACAAGACTTACAAGAGAGGACTTTCTTAAACAAAAGTGGCCAAGCACGTGTCGGACCACGCACAACGAAGGGTACCGTGCCTGTTAAAAAGTTCGTATCGTTACTGAAAATATATGGCACTTAAGTCCTTTTCTTTAAGGAAGGCAGTTTTTTAGAAATATCTCGAAAACCTTTGAACCGATCTTGTTCAAACAATTTTGGCTGAATGAATTTAATTAAGCAGGCCATGATTTTTTTCATAGTTTTGTAATACACGGTTCAAAAATTAGAGGGGGGGGCACAATTTTAGTGACTTTCGGGGCGATTATCTCAGACTCTATTCACTAAATCAAAAAATATGCTTAGAAACCTTATATTTATTTTAAAAGGCCTATCGATTGATGTGCCACACGTGAGCTTGCAATATTATTATTTTTTTTGACTTTCAGTTTTATGTATGGAGTGCACCCCTAAAAAAATATTTTTTTAGTAATTTAATTACAAAACTATGTAGCGGCTAACAAAATACACCTATCCTCAAAATTGTATTCAAATACTCCTTATAGTTTTCGAGTAAAATGCCTGTGACATACGGACGGACAGACAGACAGACAGACATGACGAATCTATAAGGGTTCCGTTTTTTGCCATTTGGCTACGGAACCCTAAAAAGTGTTAATTTGTTCTGGGATGTGTAACGAACAGGCTCGTCGTACTAAGGTATCGGAGAAGTCATAACTGAACTGAAGTGGACTTGGGCAGGACATATTGCCAGACAGCGTGTAGTGCGTAGCGTAGCGTGTGGACCAAAACGATAACAGATTGGTGGTCACTTACGGGCAAATGAAGCGTCGGTCGTCCAACAGCTCGATGGGGTGTACACAAAAAAAAATATTGCGCGGGGCATTCCTGACCCCGTATCATGGTCGGCCTTATCACACGATAAGTGACAAGACATATCGACGAAACAAAGTTTTAACCGAAATCCCATCATCACCATGAAGTCCATGAACCACCTGGGACCTCTGGATACCCTTTGAAAGAAAAAAATATATTTTCCAAATCGGGTTAGGCCTCTTCAAGTTCAAGTTTTCAAGGGAACATACATAAAAATTAAACGATTTTGACGAATTGAGAGAACCTCCTTCTATTTAGAAGCCACTTTAAAACTTCTGAAACAGCAATAGTTATAGAATAAATATGATATTTACTTCAGTAGTAATGTTACTACGCACACATGTAAGGATTAATAATAAAAACATCAAAAGGTACTTTGTAGTAAATCTATTTATTTTCCTTTCAAAGCTTATCAGCAGAGGTCGGAATTTTCGTGGCACTTTTGAGCTGTCATAGGGACTTCTCGTTTATCGACTACTGATATTCATAATTATATCGATAAATTATAGAACACAACATATGAAACAAGATTAAAAGTAGAGGTAAACAACAGGCAGTCTTACCGCTAAAGAGCGATCTCTTTTAGATAACTTTTGAGTGGCTGAAATTGTTAAATAGAGATTTGCAATGAAAACAATGAAAAGTTAATAGTTAACAATTTTAAATTGAATCAGTTCAGTTCGATGTTTTAACATTTATTAATTTCATGTTCAACTAGAAAATATTATTATTTTAACTTCTATTTATAATTTCCTAGAAATGAGATCGCCCAATCGCGATAAGGCTGCATGTTGTTTACCCATCACTCGTAATCAACTAATCATATTTTACATATTATATTGTATTCTGTATTTATCGATATACATATGTATAATCGGTAGTCGATAAACGAGAAGTCCCTATGACAGCTCAAAAGTGCCACGAAAATTCCGACCTCTGCTTATCAGTTACACATTCAGATTTAACTAACTTTTTCAACAGTCGTCACAACAGCTATGTCGAGAAGCATGACACTTAACAAAAAACTGTATCATATCATAACTTCATACAGATATATTATATAATAATAAGTTTTGACCATACAAGAACTATGGATATATCAGTAGTCTTGATCATACAATGATTCAATATTACACATTTATTATAATGCATATAGTAAAAACAATGACGCTTAGTTTCAGTGCCCGTGAGGCAACCGGATGGCTCGCGGTATTCGAGCTCCCGAAGTGTTGTGGAACCGCCCTGTGCAACCCGAACTGAGCCAACTTAGACTGCACCGGAAATTTGAGAGGGGGTGGATAAAAAATTGTCGGCAGGTATTCGATTTAGACCAACATTTCATTAAATAAACAGCGCATTAAGGCAACCGCTGTTTCAATCGGCTGCCTCGCGACAAAATAGTAGATTACTGCAGAGGCCGTGAAGTAAGGGATTGCTGGACGAGATTGGGGTAGACGGCCGAGTCGTAGACGAGACCGAATACAACGAGTCCAGCAATCCCTGTTCCGGCCGAGGATTGTATAGTACTTTTCTCAAACGATGTGAGGAAATATTAAAATTAAAATAAATACTAGGTAATCAATTAAATAATAGGTAATTTGCGCCTTTTTTATTTTTTAAACATGCCATTTGAACAAGCCGTTCGAGCACCATGTTTAACCGCACATAAAGTATAATACCATAGATTTTTTTTATTTTTTTTATGAAGCAAGTATGCTTACAGTGTCTAGTGGTGATTGGCAGTATGTAAATTTTCCTTTGTCAATTTAATATTAGTAAGCAAATTTAAAAAGTTAGAGTAGCGGACAATAATGGTTTTACTTAGGGTTTTCATACATTACTTCTTGGCGTAAGGCCAAGAAGTAATGTAGGGAGCCATGAACAAGAAACTTCACGTCTTCATTTCGTGATATTAACGCGTACATTTCCGAGCATTTTTGAGAAAATATGTTTTTTCATATTTTTTTTCTATTTCCGCCTCAGTCCAAGTTCGGGTCCACAACACTTCGGGACCTCAAATACCGCGAGCTATCCGGTTGGCAAGACACGCAACTACGCGTCGTTGCTTTGAATAATATAGTGACTTCATTGTAAAAAGCTCGTTCTAAAGCATATGTTATCGTTTGATCATCAAATGATCTGCAAACATTCTATATCAAGTGAAAAAGTGTTCTGTACATTTGTATAGTATTTAACACCTTGTTCAAATTTGCACTATGGTACAGTCAGCAGCAAATGTAGCTACGCGGGTCAAGTGCTCAATATGACCTACACACGACTAATGTCAAGAGATAAGCACTGTCTAGATAATTTTGAGTGTTATTTTGCGTAGCCACTTCTGCTGCTGACTGTAACCACGGAATGATACATTCAAATTTAAAAAAAATAGCAGAAACAAAACGATTTGTTTTCGCATTTCAATGTTTTTTCCATGTCCAATCTCGTTACCAGGTTAATCGCTAATCAATTGCGGCAATCTGTCAAGATTAGCTATGATTTTTGTATCGTAGTAGTAAAATAGTCGAAAGGAACATCAAAAAGTTAAAGAGCAAAAATGTATAAAAATTGGTCAAAATACATATAAATATTTTTCGCTTCCAATATGTCCCGTATCTGGAATTTACAAATGACTTAAGGGACTATTCCAAGAACTTAGCTTATTACTGTCGTCTTGCGTTCCTTCTATTGTCTATCGAAACGAGTTTTCATCAACGTCTGAGTATTCTTGGCATAGCTAGTATGTATATCTTATCTTCGGTAATAATTATTAAATTACGGGTCTATAATTGTTATACACAAGTATTGCGGAAATAAGTGAAATAAATACAGCGGATGTTCATATACCCGATGCTTCGTCATTCATGATATCCGTCATAAAATATAAGAAAGTTAGAAGGAAATTATCACTTCACTACACCTTACCTCGGTTTTTCTTTATTTTACTTTTTTATTATTCTTATCCGTTTCTCACGCTATTATCTCAGTGTGTGAATATTTATTGATACTATGTTTTACAAACATCAACACAGTACGTATTTAAAATAGGTAAACAAATTGCCGAACCGTTAGTCCTTATTCTTTGGCAAATAAGTATATTAAGGCGATGCCTTGATTTGAGTCGAACACGCCCCCTAGACAGAGACACGCTGATGCCTTCCGCGCACGAGGAAAAGAGTTGTAACACCCTTCGAGAATGGCTTTTTTGGACAATTTTCGATAAATACCTAACTTAGAGACGTTTTATTTAAATTTCATAAAATGAGATTTTAGATGAGATAAAATATTATGGTATTAACTTGATTGTGTCGTAAAATAATGTATCGTTTAAGTAGGCTGAGTAAAAAAAGGAAAATACAGACCCAACTTTGGTTTTTTTTTCTATCGAGGAAATTTTAAGCAATCATGTATCCATAAAATCAGATGAACAATCATATAGTCAAGAATCATATATCTGAAAATCAGACCTTATTGTTTCTTAATCTAGTCAGAACGCCGTTTCAAAGCAAGCGATAATTTCCAATGCACAGCATTAAATGAAGCTCTAGTCGTCAATTTTTTCTTTTTCGTCATTAGGGTTTGAATCTGGGCCGGTAGTACCTTTATCTAAAATTGGTTTATCTTCCGAGTCCATCACTTCAGCATCTTCGGGTTTATTATTCTTATTTACGCCCGCCTTTTCCTCGGCATCCATGTGTTCTCCATCTTCGTTTCTGTTCTCAGTTGGACTTTGTAGTGGGGTCTCAGTCTGAAAACAGGTATTACAAAATAATGATAAATGTATGTGTTCCATACTTGAATAAATATTAAATTATATGATCACACATCATTTTCTCTTACTTCTGATACGGGATGCTCTATACTACATTTTCAGACTAAGGGCCATTTACACGGTGCAATAACTCTTACATTGCAGAGTTTGATTGAATTCATTGTATTTCGCTACCCCGCAGACCCGCAATGTAATGAAAATCGCTTACGAGTTGTTGCACCATGTAAATGGCTCTTAAGAGTGGGTTGCATCAACCCGTCTGCAATCGTAAGCGGTGTCCGTTAAAATCTGAATGTATTGAAAGTTTGACAAGCATCAATAGAAACATGATAATTTGTAAAAATAATCATCATCATCAATATCAATAATCATCATCATCATTTATTAAGCAATATAGATTACACATGATTTTTTTGTCCATTTCTAAATCACATGCATATTCCCTATATTTTGATACGCTCTAGACAGCCGAAAAAAAATTGAAAAAAGAACTTCGTATTTCAATAATGTGTCCATGTTTAAGGAGACTCCATCCGATCCAAGATTGCCAATCTATGGCGTTTCAGAACGTCACAGCGTCGCGTCATCTGTCAAAAATCTACTTGAACTTGCTGCTGTATCCAGGGCATAAAAAAAAAAAAAGCTACTCTTTGCGATTGGCTAGTATTTAGACAATCACAGCACAGTACTGCAACATTACGGACGCCGATGGTGTGATGTGATAACTTTTCTTTTCAAAGTTAAACTTAAAAAGTTAAAATAAAAACTAAGAAAATGAGTAGTGACAGTGACGAAACATCTTTAACTTCTCAAGAAATCACTAATATGGCAGAGGAAGCCACACTTACCTTGTTACCTGAAAAGTCAAAGAGCCTTTACAATAGTCGAACTAGACAATATAGTACCTACTTACGATATTTAGTTTTCTTATAAACTCGTATTAATGACTTAAATTATTAATGTTAATGAACTCGTACAAAAAGTATTGTTCACAATAATGTCATAATCAAGCTTTTTAATCTCGTACCTTACTTAGGCCACTCAGCAATTCTTTTCCAGGTGGTGAGCAAGGTCGCCAGAGCTCCCGGGGGTGCGCTGTGTTGAGAAAGCTGGACCCGTTTTTTTAATGGGAGGAAATTCCTTTATGGATACCCCCGCGCCCCGGGGATAGCGCCGAGGTTATGTTGGTCTCGCACCGACTAAAAACCCCCCGACGGTCCTCCTCGGCGCTCTGGGATCTCCGACGGAACGCACTAGTGCCGGCCTAGCGTCATGCCTCTGTGGGTCCTACCTTCTTTTTAACGTTTGCAGCCCCCAACTGAACCGTGTACCACCCCGAGGACCTTTTAGTCGCCTTGTACGACAGGCAGGGGACACCACCCTATCCACCGCCACGCATGCGCAAAATGCCCGGGCTGCAGGGCGTGAGAGTGGGACCTGCATTCGTCTCTAGCTGTCCACACGACGAATTCTCAATTCAATAAAGGGTCGGCAGCATGCTTGAGATTCTTCTGGTGTCCCAAGCGTCCATAAGCAACGGTGTCTGCTTATTATCAGGCAGGCCGTAGTTTGCCACAGACATGGCCATCATCATCATCATCGTCATATCAGCCGAAAGACGGCCACTGCTGGACATAGGCCTCCCCCAAAGAGTGCCAAAGTGACCGGTCCTGCGCCACCCGCATCCAGCAGACTCCCGCAACCTTTACCAGGTCATCAGTCCACCTTGTCAGTCGCCTTCCGGCACGTGGTCGCCACTCGAGCACCTTTCCGCCCCAACGGCCATCGGTTCTACGTGCTATGTGCCCGCTGCCACTTAAGTTTAGCGATTCGGAGGGCTATAGACATGGTATTCAAAAGAAATGCAAATGGCCGTACATAGAAACTTATGTTAGTAGTAGTTATACCTCTGCACTACCACTAGTGTCCATAGAGTTGCTAGACTGCCTGCCTCTGAACTTCTTTTTGATATTTTTTTCCTCGAAGGCTTGTATATATTGAGCTTGGTTCACATAATCTGATGGTGTTGCGCTCGTGTACTCTGGATGTACCTTTATTTCTAAAAAAGAAAAGCCATTTCGTTAATGTCAAGATTACAATCTCGATTTATGCAAAATATTCGAATTCCGGAAATAAAAAAGCTGCAGGAGACTTGGGTCACGTAAGTTTGATAAAATATTAACATTTTTAGGTTTCCGTAGTCAACAAAGAACCCTTATAGTTTCGCCACGTCCGTCTGTCCGTCTGCGGCTTAGCTCAGTAACCCTTACTACGTACTAGAAAACTGTAATTCGGTATATAAATCAATCACGCCGACAAAACAGTAGAATAAATGGATCTTAAAAAAATTTTTTTTAGGGTACCTCCCCTACACCTAAAGTGGGGATGTAATTTTTTTTTCTCGTTAAACTCATACCGTGGGGTATCGCTGAATAACTGTGCTCTAAAGCCCTAATTTTTGTTCGAGTCATGTGTTCCCCCCCCCCCCCCTCTGCCGGCTAAATGGCTACTGCTGGGGATAAGAAAAAAATCGTGGCAGTAGTACATATAATGAAATCGATGTAACTAAGACAGCCAGGCAACTACGGAACCTGCCACGCGTGGCCCGACACGCACTTGACCGATTTTTGTCATTTATTTATGTAACCATATATCGGAAATGAACAGGATTCCAGACGACCAAAACTAAATTATTTTTTTGTATTAAGCAGTTACGCTGCTAACGAAATTATACATTTTTAAATAAAGGAAAAATTGAAGAAAAAAAAAAATGTTTTTTTTTTTTTTTGAATTGCCTGTGGTCGCCGGTTTGAATCCGGCTCCGAGCATTAAATTTTTCAATTTTTCCTTGATTTAAAAATGACCAAAACTAAAACAATCAGTTCAATCGATTTTTAATACCCAGAGTCGAACAAATCAATAACACAAAGGCACTAAATCTCTTTGACTCCCAGATTTCTGAAGTGAAATGGCTCCCGAACTTATAGGCAACTATGTTCTATGATTTTTTTGTCAACATCAACAATGATTCTAGCACCACAATAAGGCCCCGTATCACGGTCGGCCTTATCACGCGATAAGTGACAAGATAGAGCGTTCGTCACTGGCTGACACCGTTGGATAGAACGAGACTGACGCTCTATCTTGTCACTTATCGCGTGATAAGGCCGACCATGATACGGGGCCAGGTAGGCAACTGAAAATAAGGGATGATTTCAATACTCACCAGATCCAAGCACCTCTTGGACCATGTAAGGGAACAGCCAACCCACTAAAGGAGTCTCGCCAGAGACGTAATGGGCCTTTTTGTGATAAAACAGCAGGCCGTCGAGGGTAGGGTTGTTATCTTCGAACTGGGGGTATGTCATCATGAAACTGTAACAGTTGTTCGTTGGATGTAAACTTCCAGTATACATACGCAAAATGCAATGTGAAACTGCTAATACTTAGTCCTTATTCAATGAAAAGCTAAATTTCTGACGTCGCACTGTTGTGCCACCAATATCGTCTCGAGCGGCATCATTTCGGAAATTGTGCGTAAATTGCCTGGGTGGTGCAGTACCACCAATGTCACAAATCACTACATTGTATAAAACAAAGTCACTTCCCGCTGTCTGTCCCTATGTATGCTTAGATCTTTAAAAGTACGCAACGGATTTTGATGTGGTTTTTTTAATAGATAGAGTGATTCAAGAGGAAGGTTTATATGTATAATATAGTACCCGTGCGAAGCCGGGCGGGTCGTTATCCATAAAAAACATTAAGTTTAGACAAAATAATGAGCACTGATGTTGCTGCAGGGTGCTGATTCTTTTTCTAGACCGAATTCACTTCTCTTTGTGCTTAATAAGAATGCGATTGTCTTTCATCACGGCGAGGATAAGTATTATATATTGTTTACTTACTCATTAAATGAATCAGTAGTACAGGGAACGATTGGAAGAAGTTGGAAGATTATTTGGTTCTTCTTATTTACGGTTGTCACCTGTGGCAGTTCCGTTAGCTGCGATTTAAGCCAATACTGCCGAAACTCCATCTGGAAATACACAAAATAAATTTAAATTATTTTAAACCCAATACCACAGTACTTTTAACTGTTTACACAAGAAGGTTGAAATTGTAATAACCATCGTTGTCGCGATGGTCGTTTCGGCGGACGGTTTAATAGCGTCTCGAGTCTCGACCAACACCGTTAAGACTCATTAGATGGCTGGCTCAAGGGTCAGTCAGATATCTGTATCTGGGCAGAATTCCTAGACACTGCGCGGATAATCATGGGGTTCCTCTCTCTGTCGCCTGACCACCGGCAGCTTAGGTCCTGCCCCGCTGCCTAGGTTAGGTTAGTTTTATATGTTATTTCTATATGATTACTGTGAAAACCTAACATTAGGATATAATATAAATAAAGGGTTTGCATTTGCTTCAAATGGTTTGAATGATGTCGTAAAATTACCTCTCCATCGGTCATGGGCTGGCTGTTCCAAGCCAGGATATCTAGTATGTACATAATCTTCTTCGTCTCTGAATAAAAGCAGTCCAAGACGCAGCAGCGACCTTTGTGGAACTCACACGAGTTCCCGCCTGGCAGAGCAGATCGGAACTCTAATTTGAAATGGCCAAATTTTGTGTAAGCTCTCGTTTTTCCCTGCAATATATAATACATTAGTCAAGATGATATTTCCACTATTGTTGTGTTGTTTTTTTATTATTATTATATATATTTTTTTCCATATCTCAGGACCATGGGGTCCCGGATTTTTGGAAGGCATGCGTGGGGCCGAAGCCAACAGCGCAGAGGCCCTTTAAAACAAATATAATATAAAGCGAGGGATACACATGGCAGATGCCATCTCCGAGCGCACAACATGATACACCCGGTGATGGTCCCGGCCAGGTGCAAAGACTATTGCAGTGCAACACTGTGCTGCGATGGAAACTAAGGTCATGGGTTATTGGGTTGAATGGTCGCCAACTCGTTAAGTGGGCCCCACAAACAGTCGCACGCGCAGTGCGACAATGGAGCAACACGTCTGAGCGGCTGTGAGGTTATCGAGAGGTCAGTCTGCGGTGCGCCAGATTCCGGTAATCCGTTCAAGGGCCGCCGGCGTTATGACATTTTACACTTCCAACCTGGAGCATAGGTTCCGCTCTTGCGACTCCACTCTGGCCAGACGGTTAGGGCAAGCACAGAGGTGAGGGCCAGATCACTCGGGCCCTCTGGAGGTTAAGGGTCCCCGGTGTCGCCACTCACCGTCAGCTCGTCACAAGCCCCCGTGGGCATATTATTATTATTATTTTTTTGGTAACCTGATAATGCATTTAACCTATTCACCGCCACGGACTTGAACTCAAGTTTGTCACCATTGCCACCCACCTGTCACCAAAACAATAGATTTATAGTCAGTCATATTTGACCAGAAAAATCGCTAAAATCGCAAGCAACGGCTAGTTGTGATTTTTTAATATGTTGTTAGGACCACTACCAGTTCCGTATATCCAAGTTTTCGAAACACCTGTGCTAGCTTTGGAGCACTCGAAAAACTACGAATTTTCGCACTTTTTTTGGTATTGTCTATATAAATACTCAACTATGCCAAGTTTTGGAGAGCTCTATCTCGGTAAGTATTTAACCTACATAGCTCGTTCTGGTCTCATATTGTAGCAGTTTTAGTCTTCTTAAACAAACGTAATTTTTATTAAAAAAAACCGCAGTTTAGTATTTATATAGACCATACCAACAAAAGTGCGAAAATTTCGTGGTTTTTCGAGTGCTGCAAAGTTAGCACAGGTCTCTCGAAGCTGCAAACTATGCGAGCTATTACGGTACTGGTAGTGGTCCTGACAACATATTACAAAATCACTACTAGCCGTTAGCTTGCGATTTTAATGTTCAATATGACTGACCAATTATTTACCAATATTTTTCTCTGGCGGCGAATGGGTTACTTTCTTATCTGTAAAGTTGTTTTATACCATTAAATTGGGTTGTCATGCTTGTGTGTGAACACATTGTCACTGTATGTGTAAATACACTAGCATTGTATCACATATAGACAATGTATATCGAGAGCTGGCTGTATATAACTCATTCATGATATAAAACCACTGTAAAGATTTGTCTTTGCATATGTTTTTGAGGAATGTCGAGTCGTTTTAGCAGTGGTTTGTATGCATGCCTGAATTATTTTTAGAATTAATTCACTAGGGTGTTAAATTTTGAGAATGCTTATTAGGGAATTAATATTTTACATTTTCATTTATAGTCTGACCTGATTTGCAACTACAAGCATCCTAAGTCCCTTAGGACACGGCACCACAAACCAGTTTTCACTGAAATCAGTCGGCTTCTCTATCATCCACTCCGACAACATGAGGACATCACTGTAGGTTGCGGAGGTCCTGTTGAAGCCAGCAACGTATATGCTAGGCCGGTAATGGACCTGCGGGTAAAATAATAAGAGAGCATGTCGAAGGAAGAAGAGGAAGTTTATTCTATACATATAATGCTTATAACCTATTGTGAGTTACAGACAAGCAATCTTAATGGCTTTTAAAAAACATGACACCTTATGCATACAAATATTTTAACCTCAAGAAAATTAAGTTTTCATAGGAACCACTTGTATCAAAATGTTGACTGATTATTATGATTAATAATTATTAACCAGTTATTACCCGATTGTAAGGTTTGAAAATATTTTTTTCTTCCACCACATTCACAAGTTCCAGTATACCTCGGAAAGCATCAATCTTGTCATTACGATTTCTGAAAGAAATTATTAATGAAGTAATTATGGTTAGTAGGTGAATAGCTCATCATGCTAAACCAAGTGGAATAAGCACTTGAACTGAGTTTGAACATCACCCAAGAAATAAATTAACTATTTTCATTGTGTATTTTTATTGAAATTGGAGTGTGTTGGTGTTGATCATATTATTATATTTATTCGATTTAGTGTCTTTGACCAAACAAGATTACTCTTTATTCCTAGTCTAGGTCATACAATTTTGATTTTTAAACCCAGGTTAAATCCTGCTTGGTCAAATAGTCTTCGGAATAGAACACTCAATTGTAATATTTACTTTGATAAAACAGCAATTAAAATAAAGCCTTAAAAATTACTAATTAACAGTCCATAATATTTACGTTTTTTGTAGTTCGAGTATTTCCTTACGCCTTTCTTCTTGATTTCCCAGCCTTCCCCAATTTTTGTATAAAGCCTGGTAATCGTTCCTTCCTGGGTCTGTTGTCTCTGGAGTAATATTTGTTGATTCCAATTTCTCTAAAACTTCGTCCATATTGAAAAGAGTTTGACTCTTTTGTATTTATGTACAAACTTGGCAAGTTAAAGAATGCTAAGGATCTCTGGTATTCTAATAACCAATTCTTTTTTCGGTTAAACTATACACTTTTTGCTTTTTTTATAATTTTTATATCCCAAAGAGCATATTGATATTGATGATAGCGGTTGGCTGCCGGTACGGCATTTTCTATTCTATTTTGACAATGACATTGACAGTTCTTTCAATAATGTTGCAACCAATAAAATGTAAGTACGCTCAAGATGCCATTTCAAAATAAATGCGTTCATTTAGATTAAAATACCTTTATAGTGCAATACTTGAAAATTATGCATGCGTTACGCACTCTGAGATTTTTACTGCGATTAATTACACCTAATGTTTATTTTAATCCACTTTCTAAGTCTACTCAAACTTGATAATGTTGCCTGTTAATGACTTTTACCACAAAAATGGGGTAAATTAAAAATAAACTATATCCCTACTACCTCCTACAGTGAAAATTAATTTTGTATTAAGCAGTTACGCTACAGTCAAGTCCACAAATATGTGTACGTTCCCAAAGGTTCAAAAGTATCTAAGCAACCTTAACAACAAATTCGTCACCATGATTTTTGATCACTGTCCGTGCACATAACTTGACTGTGTGCACGGCTATCACAAGACAGCGCGCGAGCTCTCTCGATTTTTCTAGCACTATCCGTCTCTCTCTTAATTAGAAAAGTTATAAAGAGACGTATAGTGCAACAAAAATCGAGATAGCTCGCGCGCCGTCTTGTGATAGCCGTGCAGGTGATATTTGTGCGTCACTTCACCAGTACCTATCCACAACAAGATGCGTCGTTGGCTGAAAACTTCAATAATATGCATTTAAAATAGTCAGGTACCTATTTAATACATTAACCTATTAAAGAGTCCTAAATTTATTTATCTTCTTATACCATCGATTGTCCTACAATTTATGACTAATGAACATTTTAGTTATGACTTTATGACGAAGTCAAATAGGGAAAACCTGTTATGGTAACTGACTTTACGACATACGTTTTAATTATTGCGGATTTTCATCACGACAAATGTGGTCAAGCATTAAGGTACCTAACAAAAAATGTCATTCAGCAAATTCTCCAACCAAGTTAGAATGCAAAAAATAGGTATCAGACAGAAGCCGGATCAGCCAAAAATGAGAAGCCAGGAGCTCGTGAAAGAGATCCTGAGTTGGACGGGTGCACGAGACGAGGCCGAAGGTGCTAACGAAGCAAGTTCCTGGCGGGAGCCCGGGCAGAGGGGAAACAAAAGATGACAGAAAAAAAAATCAAGGACAAATGGGTTTATGGATACTAAATAATATTACGGCGAAATAAAACACCAGGACAAATACATTTAGTCCAAAATATATAAGGTGAATCAAAAATACGGCTAACAGCGTTAGGACAAAGTATCGTTATGGCAGAGAGCGTTATGGAATATAAAGAAAAACGTTAGGGGTGTTAAGATATTATTTTTACATACATACTTTCGTATGTCAACCTGTTTAGTTTGCCTGCCTGTCACAGCGTAGTCTATGATTGTCTATCAATCTTGTCAATATATTTGAATAATACTGAAGTCGTGTCATGCTGTTAATCCTAGTTTTATTATAAGTACTACGTAATCATAAAAGGTTATGGGCATAATAAATATGATTAAAATACAATAAAAATTGTGGTACATAAATAGCCCGGAGACGTATTATATGCGGTAAGTTGTAGCATTGCAGTATTTCAGCCACAACGGTGAAAAACAAATGATGGCATCTTCCAATCATAATATTATGTCACAATTGGATGAAAAACTAAATTTTTCCAATTGGAAATTTAGAATAAAAATATTATTAGAAGAGAAAGGCGTAGCTAACGTGCTATACCAGGACGCCCCGAATGAAGGGAAAGAGAAAGAAAAATATTTACAAAATGATGCGAAGGCAAAATGTATAATCGTGCAATATGTGTCAGATAAATACTTAGATATTATAAAGAAGGCAGAAAATAGCAAAGAAATGATGTGCAAATTAGAAGAAATATTTGAACGAAAAAGCGTTTTCAATAAATTATATCTGAAAAAGAAATTATTGACACTTAAATGTCATGGAAGCTTACAAGACCATTTTTTTAAATTTGACGCCATCTTAAATGAAATGGAAGCCGCAGGCTGCAAGTTAGATGAAAGCGACAAGGTTGCTCACTTACTACTCACATTACCTGACACGTATGAAACCGTCATAACGACACTAGAGACTATGAGCGTCGAAAAAGAATTAACAGAAGATTTTGTTAAGGCCCGATTATTAGACGCAGAACTTAAAAATAACGGGAAAGCTCAATCATCACAACCAGAAGTGACATTTTTAGCTTGTTTTAAATGCGGCAAACGAGGGCACAGAGCAGCTGAATGCTTTAGCAACCATTTTAAACAACAAATAGGCCGAGCTCCTCACCGAGGCCAGAACTCATATAGAGGACAGAGCAATTATAGAGGAAGATCGTATAGAGGTGCATCTAGAGGCACATATAGGGATCAAAGCCCACACCGTTCAAATGAGAAAGTATCATTCATAGCAATGGCCGCAATTGAGAATACAGATAACTTTATTTTGGATTCGGGAGCAACGAATCATATGCTAAAAAAGGGATGTGAAAAATATGTAACGGAAATGAAAGAATTGGCTACTCCAATAAAAATTCAAATTGCCAATGGAGAATCTATGATTGCACGAACAAAAGGAATTTTAAACACCAAGTACCAAAATTTGGAAATAGAAATAGAAGTGCTATTGGTTGAAGGATTGAAACACAATTTACTATCGATCAACAAATTGACTGAAAAAGGCTTTAACATTACCTTCAACAACAGAAATGTACTACTGCAGAAAGGCAATATTTATATAAAAGGAGACAAATATAACAACTTATACACTTTAAAACTCGATTTGGTTATTAAAGAAGATTGTTACATAACTGCAAAGGAAACCGATGACATATGGCACAAGAGACTTGGCCACATAAATTATAATGACTTGAAACTATTAAACTTACCAGTACCCAACAAGGTCTGTGGTACCTGCATCGAAGGTAAAGGTACAAGAAGAAGTTTTTATTCACAGAATAATAATACCAAACAAATAGGAGATTTAATACATTCCGACTTATGTGGACCTATAGATCCAATAGGAATATATGGCCATAAATATTTTCAGGTACTCATTGATGACTACTCACACTATCTTGTTATAAAACTATTGAAGACAAAAGATGAAGCGGAAAACAATATTATAAATTTTATAAAATTTATAAAAACCCAATATGGACTTAAAACAAAACGAATAAGAGTAGATAACGGAGGAGAGTTCAGTTCAAACAAATTTAAAATTTACTGCAACAATAAAGGAATACAACTCGAATATACGACGCCGTACACACCCCAACAGAACGGAACGTCAGAAAGAATGAACAGAAATATCCTAAATAAGGTACGCACTAAATTAGCGGAAACAAAATTGCCTAAATACCTGTGGAGTGAAGCAGTCACAGCATCCGCATACGAAATAAATAGAAGTCCAACCTCAGCATTAAATGGGGAAACACCAGCGAAGATATGGGTGGGTAATAACAATTTAACAAAACTACGAGTTTTCGGCAGCCAAGCTTGGGCTGTAATATTACCCAAACCAGCAAAGATAGAGCCAAGAGCAAAGAAATGTATAATGGTTGGATATAGTGGCTCGGGATACAGACTTTATGATCCCATAGAAGATAAAGTAATTATATCAACAGACGTCAAATTCAATGAAAATGAAACCACATTCAAAGTGGAAAAGACAGAAGGTAATCAACATAAGTTTGAACCTTATATGAATTATGAAGAAGATGAAATTGAAATGATTAATGACAAAAGAACAGATAATGATAAAGACGATGAAGAAAATGTAATTGAGATGAATAATGATAAAGGAACAGTTAATGATAATGATGATACAGTAGACGAGCCAACAGATGGAAATATTGAAATGGATATACATAATGGAACTTTAACAAGGCATGATAGTGAAGAAGAATATAATAATAGTGGAAATGATACTGTCACTGATATAGAAAATGATTCTTTTCATAGCATGAATGAACCTGTAGTTCATGAAACGACAAGATCAGGAAGAATAATAAATAAACCAACCCATTTAAATGATTATGAAATATATATGGCATATTGCCTGGCGACTTTCGAAGATCCAGTGAGTTTTAAAGAAGCAATAAAAGATAAAGAATGGCAAGAAGCAATTGGAAAAGAAATTAATTCGTTACAAAAGTTGCATACTTGGGAAGAAGAAGAGGCTAAAGGCAAGAAAGCGATAGATACAAAATGGGTCTTTAGAACTAAAGAAAGTGGACTTAAGAAAGCCAGATTAGTAGCAAAAGGATTCCAGCAAAAAGAGAGTTACTTTGGAAATAATTACTCACCAGTAGCGAGAATGAATACAATTAGAATGTTTTTAGTACATGCAGTACAAAATGATTATAAAATATGTCAGCTGGATATACCAACAGCATTTCTAAATGGAGTGTTGGAAAACGAAGTATATATAAAAGCACCAGAAGGAGTGAACGTCGGTAAGAATAAAGTACTAAAATTAAAGAGAAGTTTATATGGATTAAAAGAAAGCCCAAAATGCTGGAACGAACGACTGAACAACTTCATAATAAATGAAATAGGACTAAAACGATCCCACCATGATTTTTGCCTGTACCATAACAGCAAAGTTTGGATGTTAGTATTTGTTGACGACATACTAATTACAGGAGAAGAGGAAGAAATAACAAAGGTGAAGCTCCAGTTATTTAAAGAATTTCAGGCCAAGGATTTGGGATCAATTAATAAATTTCTTGGAATAGAAATAAAAAGATCAGATGAAGGAATGAAGATCAGTCAAACCAAACATATCGAAAAGTTATTAGAAAAATTTTCAATGACAGAATGCAATGGAGTTAAAACACCAATGGAGAAAGATATACAGAGTAAAAGAACTAAAGATGACAAAGATGTCATAGATGTCCCCTACCGGGAGATAATAGGAGGTCTTATGTTTTTGGCAACAGTAACCAGACCAGATATTAGTTATGCAGTGTCATACTTAAGTAAATTCTTAGATAAACCGGACACACAATGTTGGAAGCAAGCGAAAAGAGTTTTACGATATCTAAAGGAAACTATTCACTTCGGCCTGAATTATAAGAAAGATCAAAACGAAATGGACAAAATTGAAGCATACTCAGATGCCGACTGGGCAGGCCAGAAGGTAGACAGAAAAAGTACGAGTGGAAGTGTAATCACATACAACGGTAATGTTATCGGATGGCATTCAAGAAAACAGCACTGTGTTTCCTTGTCAACGGCAGAAGCCGAATACGTCGCGCTGGCCAACACATGTTCAGAGGTAGTAAACATAATAGGATTAGCCAAGGATCTCGGTAAGTGCTTAACCCCTACCATCTACGTAGATAACATGGGAGCCATCGCCATGTCAAACAGCTTCGAGAACAGCAAACGTGCGAAGCACATCGATATAAAATATCACTTCGTCAAAGACTTGGTGAAAAATAAAACAATAACAGTTTGTCATATAGATTCGTATAATAATGCTGCCGATATGTTTACGAAAGTACTGTCTGCAGATAAATTTACTCATAACAGATACTTGTTAAACGTTTATTAAGGACTTAATATTTTTAGTGTTCAAGTGTCCATGTTATTTATGTGCGTTGTTGTTACTTTCAATATTTGTTTGTTGACTTGTTATTTTAAGCTGCGATTATAAATGTTTAAAGTTTTACCACATTTATAATCGAGGAGGAGTGTTAAGATATTATTTTTACATACATACTTTCGTATGTCAACCTGTTTAGTTTGCCTGCCTGTCACAGCGTAGTCTATGATTGTCTATCAATCTTGTCAATATATTTGAATAATACTGAAGTCGTGTCATGCTGTTAATCCTAGTTTTATTATAAGTACTACGTAATCATAAAAAGGGGTTCCAATATAGGCCTATTGCATGTTACTATACTAACATTTTTTTTCCTGGTAAGACTCTTAGGAACTTAGTTGTTGATGAAACGAAAAGTCACAGCAGGACATAGTTACCTCTTGATTTAATAAACAGCTGAGATACCTTATTGATGAACAAATCGGAATAATAAATCGGCTAGTAGACTTATTGAACGATAAAAGCTAGTATCGTAAAAGCAACAACGTTGGCGTTATTGTAGCGGAATAAAAATAATACAGTTTTTTAACGTTTTTATTTTTAATATACATACATACAGACATCTTCCCCGCTGTTCTATTGCTTTGTTTTATTTGCTATTTGCTTTGTGCTTTGCTGCTTACTTTATGTGCGCAATATGATCTCGCGGTTACAAACACCATGTGCAGATTAGCTACGAAGCACAAGACGACGTGGATGCACCCAAGATCCAAGCACTGGCATTTAATAGATTATGCCATCGTGAGGCAAAGAGACGTTGCTCAAGTCCAAATAACCCGTGTTATGCGTGGTGCACATTGTTGGACGGATCATCGGCTTGTTGTCACCAAACTGCGTCTAAACCTTCACCGCCCTCGTCGATCTGGAAAAGTAAAGCCGACGTGTTTAAACGTGGATAGGCTGGAAAATCTAGAAGCGAGGAAGGAATATGCCGAAGCCTTAGCTGATGTGCTACCGTCACTTGACCAAAATCAAGATATTGATGATGTCTGGAAGTCTCTGTCTTCTCAAATTCTAGACACCGCCAAAACCACCCTTGGTCTAGCAGTCCATAAAAACGAGGACTGGTTTGACAAGAATGATAGAGTCCTGACGGATGCATTATGCAAGCACAGACGACTCCTACGAGAAGATATCAGCAGAAAGCAAAGCGGAAGCATATCAGAGATCAAAAAAAGTGACTTGGAGCTGAGAAAACTAACTCGAGAAACCAAAGACAAGTGGTGGCAGGAAAAAGCTCGTCGCATGCAGTGGCTCGCAGACACAAATCAGCTCGGGGATTTTTACGGAGAGGTAAGGAAGCTGATCGGTACAAACCATCATGCAAAGGTACCACTTAAGTCAGTAGACGGTGAGTACCTTCTAAAAATCAGGGAGGATGTACTAAATAGGTGGGCAGAACACTTCAACACTTTGCTCAACGTTGATCGTACAACTAATTTACAATTTATTGGTTCCATGCCTCAGATCTCCAAGTATACAGAGCTCGATGACCCTCTGTCTTGCGACGAAGTAATACTTGCCATCAAGCAACAGAAAAATAAGCGCGCGGTCGGTGTGGACTTTATACCAGGGGAACTGCTGAAGTACGGCGGTGACAAGTTGCACTCATCGGTGTGGTCACTATTTGTGCGTATGTGGGAGGAAGAGCGTGTCCCAACTAGTTTCAAACTATCTCGCATTAGGGCTCTGTACAAGAACAAAGGTGACCGTGCAGACTGCAACTCTTATCGTGGTATTTCACTTTTAACTGTCCCCGGAAAAGTCTTTGCCAGGGTACTTTTAAACCGCCTCATGAAACTATCCGAAGAAATCTTGCCTGAAACACAGTTTGGCTTCCGACCTGACCGGGGGACTTGTGAAGCAATTTTCTCTTTACGTCAACTTCAAGAGAAAAGCAGGGAACAAGGTCAAAATTTGTACTTCTGTTTCTTTGACCTTGAGAAGGCGTTTGACAGTGTACCCCGTGAAGCCCTGTGGATGGTGCTGACAAAACTAGGGTGTACTGAGAAATTTATCCGACTGCTCAGACTACTGCATGATGACATGGAGTGCTGCGTCGCTGTGGATGGCGAGGAGTCAAGCTTCTTCCCCGTTACCTGTGGGGTAAAGCAAGGGTGCGTTCTAGCACCCACACTCTTCGCTCTGTACTTCGCAGTTACTATCCGTGAAGTCTTGCAGAATCAGAATTCATCGGCAGGAATACGTATCCGTTTTCGCACCGACGGTAACATTTTCAACCTAGCCAGGTTTCGGGCACGCAGTAAAGTGTCGCATGTAATAATCACCGAGATCATGTATGCGGATGATTTATGCTTCCTTGCGCAAAACCCGGGTGACCTTCAACAGCTTGTAACTGACTTCCACGACTCCTGTTGCAAGTTTGGCCTGAAGATCAACGTTAAAAAGACGGAAGTAATGTCTTTAGACATTCACGGTCGCGAAACACTAGCTGTCAAACTTGGTGCAGATGTGTTGAAGCAGGTGGACAGGTTCCGTTACCTGGGTAGCGTAGTAACATCTATGTGCGACCTTGATACGGAGATCAACAGCAGGATCTGTGCCGCTGCTGCAGCGTTCGGTAAGCTAGATGCCAAGGTCTTTCGCTCGCATGATTTGAAGTTAGGCACAAAGATCTCCATATATATGGCTATTGTGCTGCCTAATCTCCTTTACTCATCTGAAACGTGGACCGTATATCGTCGTCACATCCGCACATTAGATCGATTCCACTTAAAATGCCTCCGTAAAATCTTAAAGATCAGCTGGCTCGACCGTATACGGAACACCGAAGTTTTGCGAAGAGCCAAGGTAGGTGGAATCGAAGCCTATCTTATGAGACGACAACTTCGCTGGAGCGGCCACGTTTCAAGGATGGCAGCGGGTCGAGTGGCACAGCACATCTTTTACTCAGAACTTGAGGAGGGCAAGCGAAAGCATGGCGGACAACTCCTTAGGTACAAAGATGTGCTTAAGCGTCACATAAAAAATTGTGAAATTGACCCACTGCAGTGGGAGAAGCAGGCGGCCAACTGCCAGGAATGGAGATCTTCGGTAAAAATGAAAACATCCACCTTTGAGTCCCGTCGATGTATGGCCCTTGATCTCAAACGGGACGAGCTGAAAGCCCGACCACCTACGGCAGTCAGCTATAACTTTGTAAATGGTGTGCTCACGTGCCCGTTGTGTACTCGGGTCTTCGTAAATAAGATCGGCTACGTGAGCCACACCAGAGCACACGAACGACATCAACGCCATCAGAGTTGAAGCAGTCGCCGAGGCCGAAACCGGTCAGGAGGGGGTATATAACTAATAAAGTGTATTTGAAAATTACATAACTATTCCTAAACCATTCAATGTAATGGGTGATGGCCTAAAATAATTTAAAGTGCATAGATATTAACAGACCTGTGATGTTATTTTATGAGTAGGTATTGAGAAGACAATCTGCGTAGATTATTTTTGCTTATATCTTTCTTCAGATTTCAGGCGTATCTTGTAAATAACAGGATTGCAACCAATAATGGGATTGTGGACTCTGTTATTATTACTCCAAAACTTAGCTCCAAAAGAAAGAAGCCAAAGTGCCTTAAATGACGTAAATCCTATTCAAATATCACTAAAAATTACGAAGATACAACCGTTTCATATTGCTTGATTGATATAGAGAGATAATAAATACAATAGGAAATGGCAATCGTTTCAAGTACAGGTGCGTTTCCTTTTTTTAAAACTTTGAACACTTATAACTTAGGGATTATTTATTGTATCGTGTAACTTTATTCTCTAATGTGACTGTAAATCTTTTTTCGACAAATATCAACATTATTTTATTTGGTGTCACCCACCATCCCTATTGATTACAATTATGACCACGCGCGCATTATACATACAATTATGTAGTGTTTGATCCGTCGAGTTTTACATTACATAATTTATTTATTCAATATCATTCCATTACTGTACTTGTTTATCAAACAACGCTGGAACAATCGGGAACATAAACATCTTTGATTCGCATATCTGGATAAAAATAATTCATTATTTTATTACTTAGGTATATTTTATTTTATTTATTTTATTTTAATTGATTCATGAACAACCTTACAATTGTATCTGAATGTAACTACTTACTAAAATCCCTTAATCTAACAATTATACAGTGTAACACATTAAAGCAGAACAATATCGGGCATGTTTATTTTTATTAATCACGTTGACAGATTACTAAAGTAGGTCGTAAACTCTTCTATAGAATAAAAGCGCTCTTTCAACAGCAATGTTTTTAATTTATTTTTATATAATAAACTGTACTTCCCTTTGACGCATGAAAAATTAAATGGAAATTATACGCCTATTATGGCAACATAAATGCTAAGCTACCGAGTTTCCGAGAATTCCCGAACGTTTTTCTATTGGAAGCCGAAAACAACCGAACGTATGATTAGGTCACGTGGTACTTTTGGAGTCTTCGTGGCGTAGCTTGTTCAGCTGCTCGTCGAAGCGGCTGTCGGACGGTCGCCTCTCAACGAGTCTGCGTACGATGTAGCGGCCATTTTTGTTCTTAGTTCATTACAGTGCGCATATTTTAATGTATTTAGAGGAATATTTAGGCAATTTTCACGATGACTATAATAGTTTTTCTAATAGACACATCAGCCTCTATGAACCAAAGAGCTTATTTGGGCGGACGCCCAACATTGCTCGATGTAGCCAAGGGCGCTGTGGAAACGTTCGTAAAGGTACGTGCAGTGTCATCGACTCGTCAACCGCCTCGTTTTGTGATTTATTTGTTTATCGCGTGATTGTTAAAACAGCATAATTTTACTTCATAGGTACGTCAACGTTCCCCTGAAAGCAGAGGTGACAGGTATATGCTTCTAACTTTCGAAGAGCCACCCGCGAACATCAAGGTTAGTATTATCGAAGTAAACACGTTTTCAAATTATTTTCTTTATCATGTGCATAGAAGGGCATAGTGACGCCGGTTTTGCAGCATCCTTAGGTGTATCACTATGATCTGCAGTTCAGTCCATGTCCATACTTTGAAACTGCGAATTTTACTGAAATAGACGGAACGACGTAAACAGGACAAGCCGCTACCGCCACCGTTGCTGCCTCCGCGATAGCGTTCGCGACTGCGCTCTCGTCGCTCAATCCTATTGGCCAATCCGATTCTCGACGAAAATGGCGATGAGGGGGAAATATGAATTTGTACTGCCATAGTGTACTTGCACTTAGTGCACTTGTAATTCACGTAGTAAACTAAAAAACGAGTACAGACTCGTGGAACAAATGTAATAATCCTGATTAGTAGAGACTACATGTCATAAAATCGTATTGGATTGCAATAGTAGTTATTTATTTACATCAATACACACTGTTATTTTTTTAAAGTATTGTTATCTTATCAAATATCTATAATGCATCAAAATCGGAATATAATGTACCCACCGGTTCTACATCAGTTTGACATACCACAGAATCTATTGTGAATGAGAAAGACTAATTTTTTTATTTTCTTGAATTTCCAGGCTGGATGGAAGGAGAATTTAGCAACATTCATAAATGAACTGAAAAACTTGCAATGCTTGGGCCTCACAACCATGGGTGCCGCTTTGAAACACGCATTTGATGTGTTGAATATAAACCGCATGCAGACAGGCATAGACACATATGGCCAGGGCAGGTGCCCCTTCTACCTCGAGCCTTCGGTGATAGTTGTTATTACTGATGGAGGGAAGTTATCAAGCAATGCAGGCATTCAAGAAGAAGTTAGTATTCTACTTATTATAAAAAGGATTTGGAACTTTAAAAAGTAACACCTTTATTCACAAATATCTGTCAAGCCTACTATGGTTGAAATGTGACTTTGTTATTGGTGTTTGTTGGATATAGAAATTATTTTTTATTATAACTAACAGAGGTATGTAATGTTCCATGAATCAAGCATAAGGTAGTAACTTTTTCTAAATTTGAGAAATCACTAAAGACTCCATCTGTTGGTATGGAACTTTTTCTCAAACATCACCTGCCCTAATCCTATGGGCAACAGTAGCATACTGTTGTATGTTTTTGGATTTCAACAGTGACTATATGAAGTTCTGAATGCATAGTGAAACTCTCTGGTACTCTCAACACAAGTGAGTTTTCATTTGAAGCCAATTTGTGTGTGTAAGAGAATAGGTTTCAAAATAAAATAAAAATTCAAGTGTTTTCTACATTACATTTCAAATTCAACTTCCCAGTGATGTTGAATGATCATGGTATGGGACTAACAGAAATTCTATCTCGTTAAACTTCTTGAATTCTATGAATCCACATAGGTACACTACAGATATGGTCCAATTGGACAACCTCTGTAGCCTACCTAGTTGGTAGTGACCCTGTTTCTATGTATTTTCAGTATTGATTTATCTATATAAGTTTGTATATCGTTGTCTAGTACCCATAGTACAAGCTTTGCTTAGTTTGGGACTAGGTTGATTAGTGTAAGATTGTTTCCAAAATATTTATTTATGGGAGGGATACTGCTGGTGCTGGTCACCATGTAACAACCAGGGTTACTCTTGGCTATAGCCACCAATTTCTATCAGTGGTAACAGCTGGAAATGTGTTTCCATAGAAATAGACAATGGAAACTCATTCCATAAAAAACTATTTTTCACCATGCTAAAGATGCATCATGCAAAAATGGCGTTTACTGGCCAAGAGAACATGTAAAATGTATGCACCCGCCAGCGGAGTCAGGAAAGTATTTTTTCACCAACTTGACAATGACAGCCCTATATACAATAGGCATGATGCCTCATGTTCAAATTGATAACGTAGTGATGCTAAATGGATAGTAAACCATCAAATTATCGTAATAAAGTATAAATTATAAAATATAATTAAAATCATAAAAAGATATAAACCTTGGAAGTTTAGAAAAAATATGCATTTTTTTTATTGTCCAAGAGTAAATTAAAAGCTACCAATAGAATCCTTACGCTTTTCTAGAAACAAAATTTCGCGACCGAAACAACAATTTACCTGATTTTCCATACTACGATTAGTACAAATATACAAATGTGACGTCACACTTGTATAGACACACAGTATGAAGCGTTTCGCGCTGCCGCCAGCGAGGTCAATCTTTATCTCAAATTTTTAGGTATTTATGTTCTTTAATTGTAGTTGCTCCCATACAAACATTTGTTCCTCTCCAAAAACTGGTTCGAATGACGTCACAAAAAAATCTTAGTCCGCATCCCAATTCTGGGTTGACAAGTAACAATGGTATCAAGCAAATATATTTACTTGCAATCCCAGTAGTGTACAGCAGATTGGCATTGTCAAGTTGGTGAAACATTAATTGATTTGCCATCGTATGTAATGCCAAAGAAGCTATGGTGGCCTTGCGGTTCCGGCATGCGGCGGTTGAGGGTTCGAATCCCGGCTCGTATCGTACCAATGAGTTTTTCGGAAAGGTCTGATGGCAGTCACTTTCGTAAAACTAGTGCCTATGCCAAATCCTGGAGATTAGATGTGAAAGCGGACATGTGCTCGTTTAGGGCACAACCGGGAATAACGCTAGGAAGATGTAATGTCAAAAAACGTGCTTCTGATATAGCAGCATCACAAAATAATGTAGGTCAAGTTGGGTTCCGGTGCCAAACAAATGCAAATTATGCATTCAATTTGCCTGCTTGATATCTGCGTGTAAAAAAATAGGTATGCTTCCTAACCCCCTTATTCATAAAACTTAAAATGCCTCTGCTAAATAAAATGTGCTTTGTCCCTTTCTTACGAACACAAATGTCAAAGGGACAGATAAGGACAAACGAATTTTAACCCCATTTTAGTTAAAACAGTCTTATAGGACGTTTATGAATACGGCCGTGTTTAACGCGATATATTCTTCTGGAGTGCTTCTAACAGCTAACCAATTTAAACGTTGTAGTCCGTGTCTCAGGACGTTATGTTGAGAGGAGTTGCAGGACGATGAGTTATGTTTCCTTTAAACAGTTTCGTTGTTTCTTTGTCGGCACTCTAACTCCGTCATTGATGAGCCGATTCGTAAATATTTTTTTTTGTTTGTGTATATGTTTCCAGGTAGGTCCCATTTTTTTCAAAAATTCAGTTGGATGATGGGATCCACGAGGAATTGAGGGAACTCCTCAATTATAGTAGGCACGCGTGTAGTGATTTTGGTATTTTCTATTATAACTCCTGTATTTACACCCGGAAATCATAAATTTGGTGGAGTGGAATTGATGATGAAGACCACAGATGGCTTATGGAATTCGTCAATTATGTAAGTACTTAAAAGTACAATAAGCATATCACAGATTCTGATAAGATTCCGTTGAAATAGCAACTAATGAAGTGCCAAAGGTGATCCTTGTAGAATCGACGGAAGTCCTCAAATATTATCGGCCCACATACAGCGATTCGGTTTTTTTCTCTAATAATCAACGCATTTGCTCTCGGAAATTCATGTGGTAAATTGGAAAAGAAATGTGGAAATGTTCTCGTGGCTTGGTGGAGTACTAAATTGAAGATAGATAGATAGATAAATCATTTATTTGTTGAAGTCGGTTAAAACTTTGTTTTTAAACTAAATTATAGTAGCTAGAGACTTGAAACTTTGTAGAAAGATTACTTATTAACATACAAATAAAGTACTTTCAGCGTTTTGGAATATTCTACCCCTAAGGGGGTGAAATTGGGGTGCAAAGTTTATATAGGGGAAACTTTATTTTTTGAGCCAGAGACTTAAAACTTTGTAAAAAGATTACTTATTAGAATACAAAAAGTAATTTCAGCGTTTAAGAATATTCCACCACTAAGGGGGTTAAAAAGGGGTACAAGGTTTGTATGAGAAACACTTTTTTTGAGCTAGATACTTCAAACATTGTAGAAAGACTACTTATTAAAATATTAAAAAGTCCTTCTAGCATTTTAGAAAATTCGATCCCTAAGGTGGTTAATTTATTTGACATTAGATTGTTTTTCTAGAAACATTCTACTAGTTTTTTTTTACAATTTTTACTTCATATAATTACCTATTATTTTTGAAGTGAAAACTTCTTTAGCGGCGCTGAGCACTTTTTGGGATGGGGAAAATTGTTAAATACGCGACATAGTTTTGTGACGTCAGATGTGAAAGAGGTCACTTTTTGCTGCTAGCCGATTCGACTTCATTCAAAACTGAACGCTATTCGTAAGAGTATAAAGCCGTTAAACACTTTTTGCAATAGCATATTCTGCAAATAAATTTGTAATTTTAACCAACGCGTCCTTCACCGTTTTGCTATTGAGAAAATTCGAATACTTCGAATTTGGGCGTTATTCCTAAAGAGATAAGCTTAGAAAAATATTTACCAACGGCAAAAGCAAATTGATATTTTGGTCGCCACCGCCGTCTGCTGTTCTTGCAAATTCGAATAGTTCGAATTTAGACGTTATTCCTAAAGAGATAAAGCTTTGAAATTTGGCAATGGCAAAAACAAATTGGTATTGTGTTTGCCGCCGCCCGGAGCCGGCGGCCCGTCGCACCCAAAACGAGCCCGCGGGCCGTCCGCCTAAATAATTGATAATTGTTTATAAATTTGCGTCAAATTCATTTTTAGGGTGACACCGTAAGATGTCGCGTGACCTGATCGAAATACTGATTTGTCATACGATAAATAAATAACTAGGCCTACTTGAATAAAGATCATTTTGAGTTTGAGTTTGAAAGGGGTGGCAGGTTTGGATGAGTAACACTTTTGAGCTGGAGACTTAAAACGCTGTATAAAGATCTCTTATCAGAATTTAAAAAAGTTCTTTCATCGTTTTGGAAAAATTGCACCCTTAAGGGGGTTAAAACGGCATTCAAGGTTTATATGAAGACCAAGAAAATGTTATAGTAAGAGATTTGTAACTTCGGTCTTAGCCTGTATGTTAAAAGACTACAAAACTAATTTTAGAGTTTTTTGAAAATCATCCCCCATAGGGGTTAACATTTTGACTGCCAGGAACCCGCTCCGCGGCCGCCTACGCCGCAGTCGCTTTCCGCTACATACGAGGAAAATTACGGGATCGGCTACGAGCGTAGCGCGTAGCGATTCTTGGCAGTGAATGTGTTAAAGGGGGTTCATAGTTTGTATGGAGAGCAAGACATTTTTAAAGTAAGAGACTTGTATCTTCTGTTTTAGACTTTGAAATTGATTCCATAAGGGGGTTAAAAATATTCATCCCCTAAATGGGCTAAAAGGAGTTGGATGTTTGTACGTGGAACAAGACAATTTTAAAGTAAGGGATCTGTAACTTTGGTGAAAGACTAGGAAACGAATTACAGCGTTTTTTAAAATTCATCCTCTCTGGAGGTTAAAAAGGGTTGGAAATATGTATGAGGAACAAGTAATTTGTGAAGTAAGGGAATTCTTAAGTCATGTATATACTTTATGGTAAGCTATTTATTAGTCAAAATACATAATGCAACTGCTAGCAGAAAAGTTAGAACCACGACCCTTACAGAACCGAACAGCTACCAGATATGTAGATTAGGTTAGGTTAGAACTGCGATGCTCCCAGAACCGAAAAGAAGGTAACGTTTGATTAAACCTGCGGATTATGTTATTTTAAAAAGTTTATTTTTGATTATCAAAATAATTTATTCTCTAACGCCGTTAAATGGGGACTGGGGGTGGAGATGGAAAGTTCTACGTCTTAAAGCATAAGATAATTTTGCTTTCAAAACTATTCAGGTAGCCCGGACTATCGTAAGTAAAACTACTGGACGGATTTAGGCAAAAAATTCCAGTAATGTAGCTTAGTAGACATAAATAAATAAATAAACTTTAATACATTATAAAAATATACATTTTGAGCAGAAACGTCTGTTGATGATTCTTAAGATATTTATATTTGGAAAACAGGAGTTTTCAATATAGATTAAGCAGTTTAAACTAACGAACTCATGGCACTGATACCTTTTACGTTTAACCCCTGAACGGATTTAGATGAAATTTTGCGTAGACCCTTGGAACGATATAGGATAGTTTTTGTCTCGGAAATCACCCCTTAACAATTTCGCAACCGGACTAAAAATGGAACAAGGCGGGTTCTTGGTTGCGAACGTGTTAAGATGGTAGAAGTGTGTTTGGGACAGCGATGATGAAGCTTTGCGCCTAACATAATTAAATAACAATATTTTTTCTAAACCGATTACAAGTTCTACGCGGACGAAGTTGAGGGCGACTGCTAGTTTACTTATAAATACAGAAAGTGATGAGTACATACATGAACTCGCAATTCTAAAGTTACAGGAGTGACAATATTTCTTTACGTGTAACTATAAAAGGAGTTTTTCGAACTACAGGTTTGGCTATAATATTACTAGTAGCTCTGAGCTGTAGAACTCCCAAGTCTGTCTTTTTTCTGTGTTTTATAGAGAATCTGTTGAGAAATGCGACCAGACCAGATCATGGTTGGCCGGGTCGGATAAGTGACAAGGTAGAGCGTCCGTCACTGGCTGACACCGTTCGATAGAACGAGACGACGCTCCTATCTTGTCACTTATCGCGTGATAAGGCCGACCATGATACAGGGTCTGTAGAGGATACAGCAGGATATGCGGACATACGAAATAAATTAGGCCTAAGCTGAAACGGCTTCGTTCGCTGCGCTCGCTCGTTCACTAGCACCTGCAGATGAATATTTAATAAATTCACGATAGCCTAAATGAGACTGACCCAGATTTCACGTGGACTTGAATGAGGGATCTTATTCACTTAAAATAAGAGTTGAGCTGTTAATTTTTTAAATATCTCGGTAGGTACATGGACCAGTGTCCATAGTAACTCTTATCTTATCAGAAAATGGTTTTACGAGAATGGCTCAAACAGGACATAGGTACCTACTTTAATATACACTGCAGTTATAAAATATACATCAACGGGAATTGTACTGTGTATGCAAAAGCTGTTTATTGATTTAACACCTGAGGGTGCCTTTCCACCAGAGATGTGCTATTCTTGCTATGCTATGTATGAAAACGTGAGGTTCTCAATTCGGTGGTTTTTTTTTTTTTTTTTTTTTTTTTTTCAATGTTTGTTACCTAAGAACTCCGTCATTGATGAGCCGATTCGTAATTTTTTTTTTGTTTGTAGGTATATGTTTCCAGGTGGGTCCCATTTGTTTTTAATTCAGATGGATGATGGGATCTGAGGAATTGAGGGAACTCCTCAATTATATTAGGCACGCGTGTAGTTTTTACACCCGGAAATCATAAATTTGGTGGAGTGGAATTGATGATGAAAACTACAGATGACTAATGGAATGACTGAATTATGTACTTAAAAGTACAAAAGTACGTCACAGATTCTGATAAGATTCCGTTGAAATAGCAGCTAGTGAAGTGCCAAAGGTGATCCTTGTGGAATCGACGGAAGTCCTCAAATATTATCGGGCCACATACAGCGATTGGGTTTTTTTCTCTAATAATTAACGCATTTGCTCTCGAAAATCAGTGCTTGTGGTAAATTGGAAAATAAATGTGGATATGTTCTCGTAGCTTGGCGGAGTACTAAATTGAAGTCGGTTAAAACTTTGTTTTTAAAGTAAATTATCATGCATAGCATAGCAGGCACTCTCATGCTATATTGACCAAACTGGAAGAACACGAAAATTCTATAAGCCTTAATATGGAACCGCATATTGTCGGCTCCCGTCGGGTTTACGCGTTTGAGGATAATCTAGCCTCAGCACGATTACCACAACACGGCGCGTGAACTTTCTCGCGTCGAGATAGGCTATCCGTATCTAAGTATCTTCCTAATTAAAATCAGGGACTGATTTCGGTTACGGTTTTCATTTCATTTCATTTATTCATTGCTTTTGTGTGTACAATTAAAGGTCTTAATAAATAGCAGCAAGTTCTAACACAACCCTGTGAGGGCATTGCAATATCATAACATTCATAACATAACCTACTTACACTACTACTAGGACTAGTATAAGTATCAGTATCATAACATAATTCAGACAAACAATAAATAATAAATTATGATAAAATTTGATTTGACAGGAAAAATTAAAATTCAAAATAATTCTAACAATAACAAAACATAAATTAAATTAAATTAAAAAAATGATCATAATATAATAACAATAATTAATAATAACAATTCATTTTTAGCAATTATTTGGTACTGTAATATCATTGTATAATAATAATAATCATAATTTATTTGAATTATCATTTCATAATAGCCATTATTTTTGCGATCTAAATAGTCATTTATTATGTAAAAAGCATTTGCAACTAGAAATTGTTTTAGGGTATTGATACATTTATTGTTGTTAGGCTCATTCTTTATATGATCAGGTAACTTATTATAGATCTTTACTGTCATGGAATAAGGTCCATGTTTGTGTAACGCTAGATTTGATGTTGTTTGTAATAAGTTATTTTTTGAGCGAGATTCATAACGACGGGGTACGTCGCCAATTTTAGAATAGAAGTCTGGGTGAGCTTTAACAAACTTACACGATTCTAATATATATATGCCAGGTAAGGTTATTATTTTAAGGTCTCTAAAGTAATTCTTGCAGCTATCAGTCTGTTTTATGTTTGTTATTATGCGGATACATTTTTTCTGTAATATGAATAGGTCTTGCGCCGAAGTACTGTTCCCCCATAGTATTACGCCATAACTAAGCCACGCGTGTGCAAAGGCATAATACGCCGTTAAAGCGGTTTGTAGATTGGTGGTCTTTTTCAGCTGCCTTAAGGCATACACAAACTGGCTAAGTTTAGTTTTTATTTTTTCGATGTGTTGTTTCCAATTTAAATGGGAGTCGATTGTGATACCAAGAAGCGAAAACGAGGGCACACATTCTAATTTATTTCTGTCAAATGAAAAGTTTATATCTAATTCTGCTTTTTGATAGGGCCTGAACTGCATGATTTTTGTTTTGGTAAAATTTATCTCTAAGTTGTGGTCTCTCATCCAATTGAATATACTGGTTATAGTTTGGTTTAATTTTTCATTAAGATTTTTATTATTTTTACACGATAGCAACACGGAGAAATCATCTGCAAACATTACGCACGATTCGTTTATTGATTTTGGTAAATCGTTTATGTATATAATAAACAGCAAGCATCCGGTCACGCTCCCCTGTGGTATGGAGTCGGACACCGGTTGGATATCTGACCTGACTGTACCGATTTCTCTGGATTGTTCATCTGCATATTCAATTTCAACATGTTGCTTTCGGTTACTTAAGTAGGACTGGAACCATTTATGTGTTATTCCACGTACTCCGATACCATACAATTTATCAAGTAATATATCAAATTTTACTTTTTCATAAGCCTTAGTCATATCGAACAAAATTACCTTAGTCGTTTTACCGGTATGAAACCGGTATTCTATTACGGTACCGTAATGGTGTAAAGGTTACGCGCGCCGCGCCAACATAACGGTACCGTAACCGTTTTGAAATATATAGCTATTGATTTAAACGTAACCGAAACCTTTGTAATACTGGTTCGAAACCGGTATTATGAACGTTACCGGTAGCGAACTTACACTTAACAGACAACTTCTTCCAATAGGAACGAATCGGAAAAATACCAGAACAGAACCGACAAAACTGAAAGACAAAGCGGCAGCGCCGGTGATTTGGCAACAACGCCAAAAACGAAGTATCGGTAACCCTTAAAAAGCGGTTACGGTACCGAAAAAAATAAAGGTTACTGTTATATTTTGATAGCGAAATATAAAGGTTTCGCTAACGAAACCGCTATTTGAAAACCGATATGACGTCGTATCGGCTATAAAACATACCGGTATTTTTCGGTTATGCAGTCCCTGATTAAAACAATAAAACAAGACACGGATAGTCTATCTCGCCATTCGCCGCGATGAAAGCTTGCGCGCCGTCTTGTGCTAACCATGCAGGTGCCAACGAAGGGAATAATCGACAGCGGAACATTGTAATAGTGACTTTTTACCATGTATTTGCGTAAGGTGCGATATTGTGGGTGACGAGCCACAGGGTGGTATTAGAATGGCAAGTTTTGAAGTTGCGCTGAAAATGTTAATTAAATAAATTCAATAAAGACGAAATGATTTAAGGAAATTATATTTATTATTTGGTTTTAGTGATACGGGAAATGTACTCTTAATTCTATACTATTTTTTCTAGAGAAGTTCATTATATTATAATAGGTGTCATTATACAAAGCATACAGTATAGGTACGATTTTACCACTAAATGTAACTAAAAGTCCCTACATTTTTATTGTATCTGAACCAGACCACTCGATTTTTTCTTTAAAATTAACACTACTACTTTTAACAAATTATAAACTAAAAATTTAAACTTATTCATAAAACATAAATGCCTCTTATACATTAAATGTGTTTTGTCCCTTTCTTACGAGCACAAAATAATGTCAAAGATTGGTTAAGACAAACGAATTTGAACCTTTTAACGGGCACAAAGGCATCTGGTTCTTCATAAAGTTGTGTCACATAGAAATAGAGTTAATTCATGGTGGGAACAAGGTCTTATAAATGGTTAGCGGCATTTTAGCTAAAATGGGTTTTATAAACGTTTCTGAATAACAAGTCGTCAGTCAAGTGTTCATATGTAAATCTTGCTTTTTCTTTACAGTTCAACCTGCCCATGAACTGTCCCATACCCGGTTCAGAGTTGACCCGGGAGCCTTTCCGCTGGGACCAGCGGCTGTTCTCGCTCGTGCTGCGGCTGGCGGGCACGCCGGCGGTCGAGAGGGACTCCGGCCTCGTACCTTCCGACACGTCGCCCATAGACGCCATGTGTGAAGTTACCGGTGGTAAGTAATCACTAGCTTTATCATCATTCAACCTACCAATGTATTGCCTCATACACGGCTCCGAGTTGACTCGGGAGCCCCTTCCGCTGGGACCAGGACTCGAGATATTATGCGTTAGGTTATGAGTTATGACAAAGAAAAAACGGTACGACACTTGAAACCCACGTTAAAATGTGTCCATTACTTTCTGAGTTTATCGCGAACATACATTACCGCTCATAAGTATTTACTTACTCACTCATTAATTATTCCTTACAATTGTATTTCGAAATGACTTTCAAAATTTTACTGCCAAGTCGGAGTCACTGTACCAGTTTTGCGATCAATTTGCATTTTTTATTTAGCTGACTTACCAAGCTTCAAAATGGTATGCAGAATATCCTTTTGAATATCTTATTTGCCAGCAACAAGCGTTAAAAATTCCGTTAACTATTTCTAGTACAAAATAGTACTATTTTCTATGAGTCAGTAATTTTTGTTTTTTATAATTTGTGGCATAAAGAAACCTAGAAATTGAAAAGTGATGTCGCTGGCACCTATTTAAGGCTCAGTATAATTACTTAACTAGATAAAAAATGCAATCAGCATCAAAAAAGTCCATTGGATCTGATTCCACGATTTTTGTTCATAATTGAAACTTAAATCGTCCAAAACTCAGAAAAAAACATTGAAACATTCATTGCCCACCACAAAAATATTAGCTCACTACGAAGTCGATCATAATAATAATTAAAAATATTTTTTACTAGCTTCTGCCCGCGACTCCGTCCGCGTGGAACTCGTTTATATCGTAGCTCCATACAAACTTTCACCCCCCATTTTAGGGAAGTGGGGGGTTAGAAAGAGACAAAAAGTAGCCTATGTCACTCTCCATCCCTTCAACTATCTCCACTTAAAAAATCACGTAAATTCGTCGCTCCGTTTTGCCGTCAAAGACGGACAAACAAACGAGCAAACCCACACACTTTCGCATTTATAATATTAGTATGGATACGGAAGTTAGATTGATCACGTGACTAACATGATTACGATTACGTTTATAAAAAAAGGGACGACCTTTAAACATGATTCACGCGCCAATTATTCGAAACAAATGTGCCCCGTGCGTTAAAGGAGATAGGGCTCTCACTACGCTAAACTCGTCCGACTAGTTTTTGTGGTCGCCTGATGGTTCACTTATTGTCAAGGTGATCTCTGTCACAAACATTTATGAGTGTTTCTTACAACCTTTTTTACGCCTATTATTCAATGAATGTATTAGTTAGACCGAGAGGAAACCACTGCAATGCACATTTTTTTTGCATGCTTTTTTACATTATCTGAAATTGAATTTTAAAACTACGCAACTACTGGTTAGGTACTCCCCGGGGGAAATATATCAGAAAATAATGATGATTCACGTAATAGTTTTTAGGCACGTTTAAATGTAAATATTAGAGGAAACCGGTTTCAAATACAGGTCGACACACGTAAAAAGAGCTCTGGCGGCCATACATTTAATATGGTGCGCAGAGCTCTTTTTACGTCGACCCGTACCAATATGTCGAATAATAGAAAATAAATCAAACCTCTTCATTGATTTGATAGTATTAGTATCGTAATATTGTTTCTTTTCCTAAGGGCCTGTTTCACAATCTCCAGTTAAAACATATCCGTCAGATAAATGTTGGCTGTCACTTTTTTTTATATGACGGGAGAAAACGATAGCAATAATTTTAACTGGCAGATAACTTTATCCGGCGATTGTGAAACAGGCCCTAAGTCCATTAGCGTAAGTGCCTTTAGAAGGTCCAAGAGTCCAGATTCGACGAAGAAGCATATGACGCGTTCAGCGGTCAAATCTGATTGAATTATGGTTTCGGATTGCGTATTTTTCAAGAACATGTTCATAAGCTCTTTGGCGTCTTGTATACTATGGATAAGTACGGAATGGGTGTTATGTTATACCTATGATTAGGTAGTTTCGAGAGCTCTGCAAGTGTATTATTATTATCTAATTAGATTGTCAGTCGTCTTCCTTACTTTACGAGTCACATGCACCGATTGATTTACCAGAGGCCAGGGAAAGGCCTGGAAACTGGTGGTAGTTTCACCACATAAATGTAAATTCTACATACGGGCAAGGCAAACGGCTGTTCGCCTTCGAGGGCATTTAGCTTAATTATTAGTAATATTACCTTAGTTTATGACGTTTAAGACTACGATAGGCTACAGGGTAGAGTTCATGTATTTTACAAGCTTTTAATTTTGTATTTTACTGTAAAAAAATAAAGTTTTGCACAGATCTTTTCCTGCAAGGTTGTATGATACAATGAGAATTGCAACCGAGCGATACCTACCCTACGGGCGATAGTTTTGAATTTTAACATATGTTCCAAATGAAAACGTGATAAAACAAATACAACTCTTTTCCATTAAAATTGTACTCCCAATTTTGAGAATCCATTTTGTTTTCTCTATAGGAACTTGGGACTCACGGGGATAGAAGAAAGAATAGATGACTAAATACTAAATAGTTACCCCTTCTTCATAAAACTTAAAATGCCTCTGCTAATTTTAACGCCATTTGAGTTAAAAACAGGCTTATAGGACGTTTATGAATACGGCCGTTAATGTTGAGATTTATTTTTACGTTCTTGGTTCATGTTCGAAATCGGGATCGGCAAATATCATATGAACAAAAAATATTACGCATAACACAATAACGTCATCTCTCGTATGCCTATAAAAAATTAATGACGCTGGAAGTTCATCACCATTTTATACTCTGATCTCATTAAAAACCTTTCGGACCTACGCAACGAGCATTATATAGCATGAAAAAAGCCGTAGGGAGCATTAGTTATGTTGGCGCGGAATTCAATTATGTTTATTGTTATAAATGGGTATTAAATTGTGTCAACAAGTGACACGACCTCTACCACAGTTATGATGTTCCTTTATTTTCGAGAGATACCCAATAAATGGTTATTATACTTATTATAGTACAAAAATATCCAATAATAGTGTATTTTTTATGACGTTATTCTTATATTATAATTTATAATCAAATAAAATATAACTGTGTTTGATACATCAATCGAACACATTTTTAATTAATCGCTTTATGAGGCCTAATCCCAATCAGAGGCACTAGTATAAGTTTACTTATAAAAAATAGGGGTAGAACGCAAACGCGATCGTAAAGTTTTGTTTCGGTAAAACTTATACTAGAGCCTAAGGTCTAGTTACTCAGGCGGTCTCGTTTCCGTGAAAACGTTTCTGAAAAAGCGAAGCAAGAGAAGGACTGGTGCTTTATATCGATTGCTTATCTTATCACTAAACTGGACTTAAATATCATTAAGTAAGAATGTAATGTATGAAAATATTTAAACATATGTAGTAACTGATAAACAATGTTATACTTAATCCATACTAATATTATAAATGCGAAAGTGTGTTTGTCTGTCTGTTTGCCAGTTACATCCCGCTTAAACCGCTGGACCGATTGTGATGATTTTGGGTAAAGAAATAGTTTAAGTCTACTTTAAGTCTTATACTTTAAGTTATTTGTTTAGAAATAGGGCGTTTAAGTCTCGGGGATGGACATAGGATAGTTTTTATCCCCGAAATAATCTCCCGAGCTCATCAGCTCCATTTCAATTAACCAATGTTACCAATGAATCCTGTTCCAGGTCGCTCGTACTGCATCACCTCGCACCGAATGTTGATGCAGTGCATCGACAGCTTAGTCCAGAAGGTCCAAAGCGGCGTGGTCATCAACTTCGAAAAGATCGGGCCGGATCCGCCACCCATCGACGGAGGCACGGTGAAAGATGGGACGGAGGCAGCAGAGCCTGAAATTCCTCAAGGGGAACAGGAGAAAGAAATCGAAGGGGACAGTGATAGGAATGGGGTAAGTTCGTCTGAATTATTTAGTAATATTAGATTTAGATTTAGATTTCTTTATTTCATAAAATAAATTTACATTATATATGAGTTAACTTAAAGCTAATTTACACGAATTTATTTAATGATCGTCAAATAATGAATATTAATTGAATGAAATGTCACAGGTACAATACAACATTATTTATTATAAATGAGTATTTCTGTGAAGCACCCAAAACGCACGCTGTTGTCCGTTAATCCTTTACCCTGTTCCCCCAGGGGAAAAACGGTTAGGTTGTTAGGTGAACTGCGACCCCACAGCGCGCTAGCCGAGTTCGAACAATTTTCCCTCACTTCGCTCGGGAAAATAACCATCTCGTGGTGATATTGCTTATTTCAGCCCCTTGTCATACAATCTACTATAGTTTGTATAGTATTGAACAGTGTACGCTATTGTACGCAAGCAGCTTAGGATTTACGGATTACTATTATGTCGTTAGTTGATTGATAATTCTAAATTTAAAAACAATGTTCTAGCGTTGGAACGGCGGGCCGTACCAAAGCAGCATGACGACCAACCAAGGCCCTACCGCGCCGCAAGCGTGGCACGCCTGTCGCCGCCTAATTTACGTGCCGCGAACTGTCTCGCAGAAGGGCTTCGCCGTTGGCTTCTGGCCAATACCCGAGTCTTTCCGACCTGATCCCAACGCGCCCACTTTGGTAAGTAATTGATGACGCTTTATTTTCATCAACCAAGTTTCTAGCGAGCCACAGGCGTTGAATTATTGCCGTCATCTACAAAATAAAATCGTCGAAATAATAATAATAATCTACAAAAACAAATTTGTAAGTGCCGCGGACCGTGGTCGTGGGGCTTCCCTGTCGGCTTCTGGCCAATCACAGGGTCTTCCGACCCCAACACGCCTACTTTGGTAAGCCTTAGAACCTGCAAGACTGAACGTTATTAGCCGACGACGTAAGACTGCGGTATAAAATGTGTGTGGTTGGGGAAGCCAGAATTTAAATGGCTTCATATTTATTAAACCTGTCGCTGCTCACACTGCCATAGTAAAATTTGAGCATAACGTGTACCGTACTAGCCATCCACTTTGATTCGGTCATGATTCAGTTTCTTTAAAATATTTAAATAAACAATTTTTTTGATTTAAACTTTCACGCTTCTCACATATTATTTATACTAAACGGGACTTATATCACCGGACATTATTAGTGTTGTGTGTCGGCCGGGTGACAACCCTAGTGTACAAGTGGTTAATAAAGACCAAATTCGGGTAGTTCGGAAAACCCGCGCAGCAAGAAGATGTTGATACCCGCTCAAGCCAGTTGTCCCGTGACCATAGATATTGCAACACATCCGAAACGTCGGGAGACCTCAGTGAGGTAAATAAACAAGTCGATTATATACGCGATTAAGTCCCGTTTAGTATAAATAACAAAGATTTTATATAGGCGTTAGGTGCTACCGTGCTTTATACGAACTCGTATAAGTTCGCATATTCATGTGAACGTTACCACACTCTGTTCCTGTTTACCCATTTCGTAAATGATATCGTAACATATTTGTGTTTATGACGAGCAGCCGCCGCGGTCAGCGCACCCCGCAGTGAAGTTCACGTGCTCGAGCCAGGAGCCGATGGTGATCGACAACCTGCCGTTCGACAAGTACGAGCTCGAGCCGAGCCCGCTCACGCAGTTCATACTCGCCAGGAAACAGCCCACCACTTGCTGGCAGGTCCGTTGCAGAACATTATTTAACCCTTAGATGGGGTATCACAGACAGCCCCATGTGCAGAGCGTGCATGGAAGCAGAAGAAACAACCAAATACATTCTACTGGACTGCAAGCAGCTAGAAGTATACAGGAAAAAGCACCTAGGGTCTCCGGACACACTACGGGACGCAGTCAGCAACACCAAGGCACTCACAAACTTTCTGTAGGAGCTGGGGTGCTGGGTGGTGGGGGGCGCTACCTCACCGATTCACGCAAAATAGGCACACTAGATGTCGACTTGCGGAAAACGCCCAGTATAACTAACTAACCAACCCTTTTAGATGCAAAACAAACACTGCGTCACATCACTATCGCATAGTATCGATACAAATGCGTTGACGAGATGTGGGTATAGTTTAGAATCATGAACTCCATGGTTGTGGTCTGTATGCTGCAAAAAGTCGTGTGTAGTAGTTTCTGCAAGCTAATTTTAGTTATAGCACACAAACAAGCAAGAATTCTTGGATTTACGATTCAAGTGTTGCTAAGAAAACAGCACACGAGGTAATAAATGAAAAGAGGTCGTAGATATGTAGTCAAAACGACATGGTTTTATTGATAATCTATGAATTTGTAATTTTGCTTTTAACACAGAAAGGAAGGCAATCAATTCACCGTGTTATCATATTCCAGGTGTTCGTATCTAACAGTGGTTGTAAGAACTCTGAAGTGAGCCACCCATTCGGCTACCTAAAGGCTTCAACGAACCTGACATGTGTGAACCTGTTTGTGCTGCCCTACAACTATCCCGTGCTGTTGCCGCTGCTGGACGACCTCTTCAAGGTGCATCGGTGCAAGCCCACTCCGGAATGGAAACTGGCTTTCCAGCAGTATCTGGATAGGATGCCTTCCTATTATGTCACGGTGAGTTGCCTGTAACTACTACGTACGTCTTTAGAAATCCATTGACACGATTGTAATATTTGAGGACAATTAGAACTTAGGTTAAATTACATACATCTCAACTTGTTTACTTATTCCCGCCGTGTACAAATAAATTCCTATACCTACCGGGATTTCGAACCCAGGACCACTAGATCTGTGGACAGGGTTACTAATAAAAGTACTTTAGGAATTTTAGTTCAAATATATAAGTTGTATTAAACCCCCACACCCATTGATTGAAAAACATTTGTCCTTGATTTATTATTATTTTATGTTTCAGCCATTACGAAGAGCGCTTGCGAAGATGGGTGCATCGGCGCCGTTGGTCCAAAGTCTGATTCCCGACACGCAGGACAACTCACTTAGCTTTTCCGTACTGAATTACCTAAAAAGACTGAAAAACCAAGCTAAAATAGAATTTGAGAAGCTATGTGCGGATGTTATTAATAAAGCTTCTTCTAGTAATAATCAAAAGGTAAGGATTTTTTCATAAATGCGGAACTTATTGCCCTTTTCGATTAATAGGTATAACCCATGTGGCATTAAGTTCGCCTTTTGTACATGTTAATTATTACTGTGCAGTAGTTAGGTTTCAATAAATAAGTAATATGAAACGGTGATAGAATTAGCAATGTGATCAAAAAATGGAACACACTTAGGGTACTAATCAAGGTGTCAAGGCATGCAATGCATAAGACAGTTACGCTAGTTCTGTCAATATCGTGAGAAAATCGAATACTGGGTGGATGGGGAAAATAATAGTGTATACAATATCGTTTACCATTGTCCTGTATATATTACCGGTCCATGCCCACACCACGAAAGATGATAAAGTTTTGAAACGCACGGTATCGTCTTTGGCGACAAATAACCATAACTGACATATTATTACTATATCCCGTTTTAATTCTGCGAGCGAAAAATCCTATAGTAGTTTATGCAACAGTGCTATAATAAGCGTTCATAAAGTTCATGGGTCCAAGTTGCAATCTTGAATCTTAAAAAAAAGCAGTTGTACAGGGATGTTGCAGACATTCGCATCCGCATCCGCAACCGCGGAACATCCGCACAATTTTCAACATCTGCATCCGCATCCGCCAAAATAGATGGGGAGTTTTTGCGGATGCGGATGTAGTGTAATTCACGAGAGAGATTCAAGAAAAAAGTCTAAACGGTGCTTACTGCGCGAGTTTTAGATATTTTCGCCATTAGTAAAAAAACTTCTTGTCGTTTCTGTGACCAAGAGCAGACGCGTTTTTGATTTGTTCGCAACGATTGTAATTCAGTATCAAAGTGTTTGATGATTGCGTGATATCATAAAATGGACGTTGTTTATTTACGTTTTTGAGTGTTAGACCACAAAATCCGCATCCGCATCCGCATCCGCGGATGTGGGTCCCCAAATATCCGCATCCGCCTCCGCATCCGCGGGTGTCAAAAAAGTCGCATCCGCGGCATCCCACAGACTAGCAGTCATCTTATGAGTCCATAGACAAATATACTTCATTGCCATTACTCAAATGAAGTTGATTTAGATATCGCTGTCAGTCATTAACTGACAGATAGAAATGCTGGAGTAGAAAAAAGTTTATTGTATTACATCTATGATGTGTTCACACACAATAATAATATAATTTGCAGGTGGCCGAAAGCGTCAGAGTAATGCCACGCTCCCCGCTCAAAAAGGATCTGACGACGCACCCGTGTCTCCAGGACAAGTTCTCGGCACTCAGGGACCAGCTCAACGAATTCGGCGGCTTTGTCGTTGGCCTGTCTCGTGGCAGGAACAAGAACCAAGCGCACACCTATAGAAACCCTTTCGATATACAAAGGAGGGATCTGTTGGATCAGGTACGAACTATTACTTATACGTGGCGAATTAACTTATGCGACGAGTGCAGGAACAAGACCCAGGCGTACACCTAGGAGCCGTTTTGATACACAAATCAGGGCTTTTTTTGGATTAGGTATTCACAGTAATATGGCAGACTTGGCTGGGCACTGCCGTGTGTCTAGATACAGCCAAGGAATTCTTGTGGTTTAAGATTCACATCCCAGATACCTCGATTGCCGCATAATACAGTTTCGTGATCCTGATGAGTAGTTTCAGGTAGAACTTGCACAGTTTTTGACAATAATTTCATTTCATTTATTCATTCAAAAACAATTTTCATTGTGTGTGAAGTACATGTAAATTAATCTGTTAAATACAAAGTAAAACAAACAAATAATAGCAACCAATACACTATAGACTATTTTACATATCAAAAATTAACGATTAATAATAATGAAGAACGTCATGTCATAGTACATGTAAATTAATCTGTTAAATACAAAGTAAAACAAACAAATAATAGCAACCAATACACTATAGACTATTTTACATATCAAAAATTAACGATTAATAATAATGAAGAACGTCATGTCATACATAATAAAGGATCTGGGGGCACGGGAGTGCCCCCGCCAAGACGAGCCAAGCGAAGCGCAAGGGCACTACCTACCTTTTCTCGAAGCGCTTCGTCGTATTTTTGAACCTTCGTAACTTGGGTTCGGATTATACCATTTAAACAAAATTTTCGGGATATGATGTCAGTAGTTGACTTATTAAAACTATAAAGTTTCAATTGCATAGCTCTTATACTTTAGATTTTATTGATATCTAAAATACCCCGATTTCGTCACTGACTCACTGATGATCATCAATATTCTTAAGGTTCTTCCTGAAGTCCTAGAAAGCTGAAATTTGGTATGTAGGCTAGTAATAGTATACAAACAACGAAAAAATCTTAAAACTTGAAACTTTTAACTAGGGGGTGAAAGTTTGTATGAGACTTCCGCAAATTTTGATGCTAGAAGGTCCTTGTTATCCTTGTTATAAATAATAAGATATGTATTTCAGGATTTTTAGTAAATCACCCCCCACTCTTTAAATGAGGGGATGGAAGTTTGTATGGGTTTTCCCATTCACTTCTTTAGAAATTACCTTACAAAAAGGAATGAGATCCCACCAAAAACATTACATGTAAAGTGATGCCAAGACTCAAGAGATATAGAATTTGTAGAGCGTGGAAGCTTGGCGCTAATTGCGATCTGATATCTTTTTCACGCTGAAAGCTTTATGAGCTATGGAGTCTTGGCATCACTTTACATGTAATGTTTTTGGTGGGATACCTATGTCCAATCTAGCAATGAATAACAATCAATAATATAATAATAATAATGAAAAACGTCATGCCATAACAGATAATATGTATGTCCAATAAAGATAAAAAATTATATAATGATGGCTAATTGTAATAATGTCAAATATAATAAATTGTTTAAACTAAGTTCGAAGGTCAACGTTAAATAGAGATAATAATTAGAAGGTTGACTGATATTATTCATTATTCATGTAGTCTTCGATGCAGTACAATGATTTCTCTAAGAGGTGCCGAGTTGAGTCTTGCATTGAAAATTTTACTATTTATTGTTGTTTTCAACTCCATAGGCAACCTGTTGAATAGACGCACGGACTGGTAATATGCCGCGTGTTTCACAACGTTCAATCTAGGGACAATGTTGCAAGGAATGTCCTTACGTCTCGTTGCAAAACGGTGCTCTCGTTCCTTCGTGCTCTCCCATTTATTTAAGTGCTTCACAAAGTCTGTTAGAAGCACGAGGATGTAGAGACATGGCACAGTTAAGATGCTGAGATCAACGAAGTGAACTCTGCATGATTCTGTCTGAGGGATTCGAACGATAATGCGAATGGCTCTTTTTTGCAACTTGAAAGCGGAGTCACTATTATATTTATAGCTATTGCCCCCTAGTTTAATGCTATACCGCAACTTGGCTTCAACTAAAGCATGGTGAACCATCTTGAGCTGCTTGATCTGTAACACATCCCGCAGGCTGCGAAGAGCATAGCAGGCAGAGCTTATAGAATTAGTCAGAGATTGGATTTCATTTTTCCAATTTAAGAGCGCGTCAATGTAAATTCCCAAAAATATAACAGTGTCCGTATGCACAATTTTCTCCCCAAATAGTCCTACGTCTAAACTGTCCTAACTGTCTAAATCGTGAGCTTGACACACTTAACAGTCATATACGTACTGGTAATTAACCAATAATGTGTCTAATCGATGTGACAATAACGCCAAGACAGGGTAATATCACTCACTGTTCCTATTGGACGCCATTGTTCACGTACCAAATGGCACGGACACGCCAATTTGTTTCCGTAACAGTGTGACCTTTTGTTGAAAGCATGAACGTGACTGTCAACGTACGCTATAACACCTACACTATAGTCGTTCTCTTTCTCTTAGCGTCCAAAGGGAAGCCCTATATCAATACCCAACCCCTACCCATTATAATTTATTCAAGTTAAAGTATTAATTTGTCTACTAATATCTATTTCACGCCACTGCTCGGAAATGTGGCAAAAGATGGTCAGAAAACAGGCTTCAGAGCTGGAGTTAGTTGGACATCGCACGAACAGGCCAACTATGAGTTCAGACTGTCCAACAATGTTATTGTTGGACAGTTTGAACAGCCATTCGCTCAATCACAGCTCCCCCCGCCCCGCCCCGCCTACTTTCTAGCCTTTACAACAATGTACTATTGTATTCCAGGTGGTCCGCATGCGCGCGAACTTCCTCCAACCAGCGCTCGCGCACACGCGGCTCGTGGACGACGACAGTCTGCACTCGATGCCGGTCGCGCAGATGGGCAACTACCAGGAGTACCTGAAGCGGATGACGCCGCAGCTGCGCGAGATTGAGACGCAACCCGTGCGGCAACACATGTTCGGGAACCCGTTCAAGATTGATAAAGTGAGTTATTTGAATGGAATATGGAACTGTTTTTATGAAGTGAAAACTTCTTTAGCGGCGCCTGAGCACTTTTTGGGATGGGGAAAATTTTTTACGTGAGTGCCCCCGCCAAGACGAGCCAAGCGAAGCGCAAGGGCACTATACCTACCTTTTCTCGAAGCGCTTCGTCGTATTTTTGAACCTTCTTAACTTGGGTTCGGATTATACCAGATAAACAAAATTTTCGGGATATGATGTAAGTGGTTGACTTATTAAAACATTAAAGTTTCAATTGCATAGCTCTTATACTTTAGATTTTATTGATATCTAAAATACCCCGATTTCGTCACTGCCTCACTGATGATCATTAATATTCTTAAGGTTCTTCCTGAAGTCCTAGAAAGCTGAAATTTGGTATGTATGCTAGTAATAGTATACAAACAACGAAAAAATCTTAAAACTTGAAACTTTTACCCCCCCCAACCCCTTAAACTAGGGGGTGAAGGTTTGTATGAGACTTCCGCAAATTTTGATGCTAGAGGTCTGAAAATTGATATAGGGGGTCCTTTTTATCTTTGTTATAAATAATAAGATATGTATTTGCGGATTTTTAGTAAATCACCCCGCACTCTTTAAATTAGGGGATGGAAGTTTGTATGGGTTTTCCCATTCACTTCTTTAGAAATTACCTTACAGAAAGGAATGATATCCCACCAAAAACATTACATCTAAAGTGATGCCAAGACTCCATAGCTCATACAGCTTTCAGGCAGCAGCAGGGGGAACGGGGGTTTGACTAGGGGCACATAGTTCTAATTTGTACTTTATTGTTTACAGTATAAGGTCGTAACACATTTTCAGTAAACACAAATTCCATTTTGTTTTATCTTTTATATTTTGCTGTTAGCCGATTCGACTTCATTCAAAACTGAACGCTATTCGTAAGAGTATAAAGCCGTTAAACACTTTTTGCAATTAAATTTGTAATTTTGTCCACGCGTCCTTTACCGTTTTGCTATTGAGCAAATTCGAATAGTTCGGACGTTGTTCCTAAAGAGATAAAGCTATGAAAAATATTTGGCAATGGCAAAAACAAATTGGTATTTTATTTCTTCGTCTCCTTCATCAATTTTGCCGAGTTAAGTTGAACTATAGCGTACTACTAATAAGGTTGTTATTAGATATATTGGCACGCAGGGGGAGAGAGGGGGAAGGAAGGGATTTTTTTTTGCAAAATTAAAATTATTCAAGTTTTCACTTCTGCCGGCACTCCCGGAGTGCCACCCGGTCTTTTTGAAGTGAAAACTTCTTTAGCGGCGCTGAGCACTTTTTGGGATGGGGAAAAATTGTTAAATACGCGACAGATTTTTGTGACGTCAGATGTGAAGGTGGTCACAAACGTTTATATTTTGCTGCTAGCCGATTCGACTTCATTAAAAACTGAACGCTATTCGTAAGAGTATAAAGCCATTAAACACTTTTTGCAATAGCATATTCTGCAAATAAATTTGTAATTCTGTCCAAGCGTCCTTCACCGTTTTGCTTTTGGGCAAATTCTAATAGTTCTAATTTGGACGTTATTCCTAAAGAGATAAAGCTTTGAAAAATATTTACCAACGGCAAAAACAAATTGATATTTTGTTCGCCGCCGCCGTCTGCTGTTCTTGCAAATTCGAATAGTTCGAATTTGGACGTTATTCCTAAAGAGATAAAGCTTTGAAAAATATTTGGCAATGGCAAAAACAATCTGGTATTTTGTTTGCCGCCGCCGACGGGCGAGCGGCCCGTCGCACCCAACGCGCCCGCGGCCCGTCCGCCTAAATAATTGATAATTGTTTATAAATTTGCGTCAAATTCATTTTTAGGGTGACATCGTACGATGTCACGTGACCTGATCGAAAAACTGTTACAATGTTATTGAGTTTTCACTTCAGCCGGTACTCCCGGAGTGCAACCCGGTCTTATTTATTACAGTTAGACTTGAAATGTTGGTTAATGTTGTTCTAAATATGACTGAATGAGGGACCACATAAGGCTCAACGTCACGTATGCGTGACGAAGTGTCTTAGAGCCGCCGCTTATTCGACCCCTTAGTGGCGGTTACAGTTTGAGGACGAGTTCATACGTATAAATATTTACTTTATTTGTTGACGACCGGTTAGCCTAGAGGGTAGTGACGCTGCCTACGAAGCTGACGGTCCTGGGTTCGAATCCCGGCAATGGCAAATATTTGTTTGATGACTCATGGATGTTTTCTATGTATTTAAGTATTTACATTTATTATATATATCGTTGTCTAATTAAGGGTATAACACTAGCCTTACTGAGCTTACTATGGGACTACGTCGATTTGTGTAAGATTTTCCCCTTATATTTATTTATTACTAGCTTTTGCCCGCGACTCCGTCCGCGTGGAACTCGTTTATATCGCAGCTCCATACAAACTTTCACCCCCCATTTCACCCCCTTAGGGGATGATTTCGGAGATAAAAACTATCCTATGTCCTTCCCCGGGACTCAAACTATCTCCATACCAAATTTCATCGCAATCGGTTCAGCGGTTTAAGCGTGAAGAGGTAACAGACAGACAGACAGACAGACAGACAGACACACTTTCGCATTTATAATATTAGTATGGATTTTGTATATATATATATCATCGGCGCATACCGAGCGTTTAGTGGCCGCGTCCGAGCTACGGGAGTGACGTGCGCTACTAGTGTCTGTGCGCTATAGTTTAGGCCTGAGTGGACGCCCCGCTCAGAGAGGAGCGTCGAGCGTCCATATAAATTGCATTTGTTTTATATGGACGCTGCACGAGACTGAGACTTACATTTAGTGTGCGGCAGAGAGATCGCATTTAGCGGCGGCTAAATGTGCGGGCGCTCTTATACGCTTGATTTTTAGTAGGAGTGGTGTGAAGCCGATTCATCCCGTGAAAAAGGGATGATGACTAAGATTTTTTTTGTGACGTCATTCGAACCAGTTTTTGGAGAGGAACAAACGTTTGTATGGGAGCAACTACAATTAAAGAACATAAATACCTAAACATTCGAGATAAAGATTGACCTCGCTGGCGGCAGCGCGAAACGCTACATACTGTGTTACTATACAAGTGTGACGTCACATTTGTATATTTGTACTAATCGTAGTATGGAAAATCAGGTAAATTGTTGTTTCGGTCGCGAAATACTGCGTTTAAGTACATAGTTGTCCTACAATTTTGTTTCTAGAAAAGCGTAAGGATTCTATTGGTAGCTTTTAATTTACTCTTGGACAATAAAATAAAGTGGATATTTTTTCTAAACTTTCAAGGTTTATATCTTTTTATGATTTTAATTATATTTTATAATTTATACTTTATTACGATAATTTGATGGTTAACTATCCATTTAGCATCACTACGTTATCAATTTGAACATAAGGCATCATGCCTATTCTCGAGATCATACTAAACGCATTCGTCTTTTTCGATTTCAGCGCATGATGGTGGACGAGGCGGACATCGACGGGGTGGGCGGCGTGCGCGGTGGCGCGGGCTCCGGGCCGGGCGGCAAGCGCGGCGCCGAGTCCCCGCGCTCCGCGCCGCCCAAGCGCAAGGCCGGCCCGCTGCCGAGAGACTTCAAGGCGCGCCGGCCCTCCGCGCGCGCGCCTGCGCTCGAGGCGGCCGTCGCGGGCCCGGCCAGTCCCGCGTCCCCCGCGCCGCCGGCGTCCCCCGCGCCCGCCGCCCCGCCCGCCTCCCCCACCCCGCCCGCACCCGAGCCGCCGGCCGCCGCGCCCGTGCCCGCCGACCTGCCGTCCGGCCGCCCACCCGAGGTAATATGACAATGACAACTACATTTCGATGCTAGTGCGGAAAGTATGTCATTACATCACGTGTACCAAGACATCTTGCCACGAGCCGTAGGCGAGTGAAGAATGTCATTTCCGCACGTGTATCTACCGATGTTTTTTAATACAGTTGCGAAAAAATAAGAAAAACAAAATTTAAGTAAGTAATTTGAAACTTTTATATTATTAATTCTGTAACATCATTGTAATACAGTTGAAAAATTATAAAATTGTAAAAAAAAAAAAATTACAATGTATTTGGGTTCTACTTTCCCGCACTACACTACTTCTCCGAGGTTAATTTTCGCAAGCATTCCTTCGCCTTACCATCTGGATTTGAATTTCACAGGAGCCTCCGCACCTGGAGCCGGGCGGGCCGACGAGCCCTGTAATGGCGGGCGCGCCGGGCACGCCGGGCACGCCGAGCACGCCGGGCCCGCCAGGCGCGGCCACACTGAGCGCGCCGGGCAAACTGAACGCACCGGGCACGCCGAGCAAACTGAACTCGCCGGGCACGCCGAACAAACTGAACTCGCCGGGCACGCCGAGCAAACTGAACTCGCCGGGCACGCCGAGCAAACTGAACCCGCCGGGCACGCCGAGCAAACTGAGCGCACCGGGCACGCCGAGCAAACTGAGCGCGCCGGGTACGCTGGGCAAACTGATCGCGCCGTGTACGCTGGGCAAACCGAGCGCGCCGGGCATACCGGGCCCATTGCGCTTGCCGCACTCGCCGCCCGCGTCGCCTCTCGCCACGCCCGTCGCGCCGCCCAACCTGCCGCCCGTCGTGAAACCTTTCCTCAACGGAGGTCAGTATTCGTGAGAGGAATAACATGAATCATGTTGACTGTAACGACTCTGTCTTATGGCACCCTTGAAAAAGAAGCCGGCACGATTGATCCCCACGTCACGGTCGCGTCATATACCATCACATTAAACAAAAAATCTGTTTCACATTGATTTCAGCATTCAAATTACAATTCCATTCGTCATTAGCTAAGTTCACACCAGTTCGCTTTCACGTTCAAAAAGGCATGCGTCTTATTGCTTTCACACTCAGTCTAAGAAAGAATAAGTGTGATAGCAATAAGACGCATGCGTTGTTGAAAGTGAAACTGCGCTGGTGTGGACTTAGCTATTTGGATTCGTCTTGCCATTTTCATAAACGTATTAGAATTGCATGCCGCATTGCATGACTATGCAACCATTTTTCAAATTTTTGGCTATACTTGTGTGTGCAGACGCTTACACGACGATGGGCGGCAAGCTGCCGCGCTCGCCGTCGCCCGAGAGCGCGGCGCCGGCGCACGACTCGCAGGAGCTGCAGATCAACGCCATCATCCAGGGCATCGCCGCGGGGAACACGCACGCGAGACCCAGGAAGCGGAAACGGAAGGTACCATTCTGCGAGATGCCTATTTTATCATCTATCTGGCCCAGCCGTACTCAACCTTTTTTCTACGAGGGCCGCAAAAGAGATCTAGCCGGTTGATAGCCTCGTACGATTACGCGCCACATAAGGTTACGTCTCTGAAGTTAGCGTCAAGTCGTCTCCCGTACACCCGTCGAACGTCAGTTCAGTTCAGTTCAGATACGTAAACTTATGTGGCGCGTACTGTAGATCGAGTGAAGTCTATAATAGTACATTATTGCCGTGGCCGGGAAGGAGGCAATTGCAGGCTGAGTATTTATTTAAACGGACGAGCTTGCGAGTCCTTTTAATTATAATACGAAGCCTGCAATTGCCATTCCGGCTGAGGCTAATATAGTGCTTTTCTCAAAAATGGGGGAGTAAAAAATACTAAATTTATATAAACTTTAAATATCGTTGTACAAGGTAAAAATATTTACGATTTCCCGCCGTTTTTTAGGGTTCCGTAGCCAAATGGCAAAAAATGGAACCCTTATAGATTCGTCATGTCTGTCTGTCTGCCTGTCCGTCCGTATGTCACAGGCATTTTACTCGAAAACTATAAGGTGTATTTCAATAAAATTTTGTCGATAGGTGTATTTTGTTAACCGCTACATAGTTTTGTAATTAATTTACTAAAAAAAAAAATGTTTTAGGGGTTCACTCCATACATAAAACTGAAAGTCAATTTTTTTTTTCATTGCAAGCCCACGTGTGGCACATCAATCAATAGGCCTTTCAAAATAAACGTAAGGTTTATCAGCAATTTTATTGATTTAGTGAATAGAGTCGGAGATAATCGCCTCGAAAGTCACTAAAATTGTGTCGTCCCCCCCCCCCCCCCCTCTAATTTTTGAACCGTGTATTTTAATAATATGAAAAAAATCAGGCTCATAGGGCTTATTAAATTCTTTCAGCGAAAATTGTTTCGAACAAGATCGGTTCACAGGTTTTTGAGATATTTCTAAAAAACTGCCTTCCTTAAAGAAAAGGACGTAAGTGCCATAAGATTTTAGTAACGATACGACCTTTTTTATAGGCATGGAACCCTCCTTGTGCGTGGTCCGACACGCACTTGGCCGCTTTTTTTTAAACAGAATCTCAAGTGTATTTTTCCACCAAAAAAACGCAAACTATTTGAGACAGATACAAAAATGTCGTGTTTGCAACAGAAAAATACGAGTTGAATTGGCTGAATACGAGCTGTGCCGTCTTTTATATGACAGTTTCTACTTAAAAAAAAAATTGGTACTCGACAAATAAAGGCATTTATATATAACATTCCAGGCGGCCTGCAATGTTTTTAATTTAGTTTTTATCTGACCTTAAACTATACACTTTACCTTCCAATATGTAGCGAGTTACGTTCACTTTCCGGGCCATTTTTGAGAAAAAATACATGTAGCACTCTTCAAAAAATAGCCCTCTTTGGGTGAAACAAAACAATTAACTTAGAAGTGATGAGGGCCGGGAAGCTAGAGCGAAAATCAGAAGGCCGAGCTTTGTGTTTTCGTCTTCAGAGCTTTGTGGCTTTGTTCAGTGGACTGCGGTGAGCCAATTGTTTATTCATAAACAAGTCTTCACTCGATCTACGGGGCAATCTATCACCCCGTATCTACCCACTTTCGTCTTTTTTAAGCCGTTCTTCAGTTCTCTGTAAACCACATCCATCCATATATTGTCTGACTATCGAGGCAAGGCAGTGTCTGCCCGCTGCCTGCACTGTACAAATAAGAAAGTAGAGTCGGGTTACAAATAGTCGTATGACACAAAAGAAATAAAACTTTTTCAATTGCATGCAAATGCATTGTATAATTTGTTTCATTAGTCTCATTTGAATAAGCAATCGCCCTGAATGATATATCCATCAATGCATATTTTCTGTGTGATTTTAGATCGAAAAACCACCTTTACCACCTGTGCCTACACAACCCACTCGGAAGGAGCTCGCGGACATCAGGAAACACAACCTGACCGTGAGATCAGAGGTTTACCGCGCCGTGCGACGGCCGGGTAGAGGTTAGTATACCACTACTTAGTTCATTATAGTACATTGTTTAACGAGGGGCGTAAGTGGAATATTGCGAACAAGAGTCTATCTTTTTTAACAAGAGGCTTTTGATGACTCGAGTTTGCAATATTCTTACGCCCGTGTTATACACAAAGTTTTTCATCACATTTGCGAGGAAACAAATACTTTTTAGATGAAATGAATACAAATTTAATAAAAACTGCAACATGTCAGTCATACATTTTGTTGAATTTGACGTGAGGCGCGTATGGCAAAGACCCTTCGGTATACAGCCACGATTTGAAAACACTTAAAAACATTTTACATAGACAATAAATAACTACATGCGGGATAAAATATAGCCACCCCAAAGTCCATTCTGTATACTGGTAAAATATTTTTGTAAATCGTAGTTCCGAAGATTATCCCCTATGCAAACTTACAAACTAACAAAGTTTACCTCTTTAGGATCATGTACATTTATTGCATTAGTTTTTCTGTTGTCTTTTATTTTATTTTTCTTTATAGTAAACTTCATAGGATTATTGCACAACAAACCTAACCAAACCCATATATTTGATGATCTTCAAAGAAATCCCTAAATGTTCACTGTTTCGAAGAAAGATATCATATGCATATGTGTCTGTGTGTTTGTGAAAAATTTATCCTTGTTTTCTTTCTTTCCGAGATGCACTAATTCTAGTGAAACATTAGGTCTAATGAAATATTAGGGCAAAAGTTAGTAGGTTAAGTGACAGGACCCCCTGAAAAGACAAGTACGGCTCGGTAACCATGACAATATTTAACTAATGTCAGGAAATGGTAATATAGATCGACCCTCAAGGCACCAGATTTGACTTCTTCTGACTTTATTTTGGCTCAGACACTTTGCTTACGATAGTCCTCAAGTAAGTGGAGTAAAAGAATAAACCTGGAACAGTCATCATCCTCTTAGTGTTATTCCGGGTTGTGTCCCTAAAGGAGCCCGGGGTCCGCTTTGACACCTAATCCCAAGATTTGGCATAGGCACTTGTTTAACGAAAGCGACTGCCATCTGACCTTCCAACCCAGAGGGAAAACAAGACCTTATTGCGATTAGACAGGTTTCCTCGCGATGTTTTAAAACTAACGGTAAATATTCCGTACATATGTTCCGAAAAAAATATTGGTACCAGCCGGGATTCGAACCCACGACCGTCGCTTGACAGCCGCATGCCTCAACCACTAGGCTCATAAACCTGGAACAGTAAAAGTGTAAAATTCGAGTTGCTTGAATGTTCCCATGCAGCAATAAAGCATAAAGATTTGCCAAGTCTGAAGAATATATTCATAGAACAATTTCTGGTATTTATCGCTTATTTTTATTATCCTTTCGTTTTCAAGTTTCTATAACACACTATGACATTTACCCAAAAAAACATCAGTATGTTGCAATATAAGTTGGTTTATTTAAATTAATAATGTGGTTTTGTTTCAGATTTCGCGAAACTGTTTGAACAATTAAAACAATTGAAAGGCAGTGTTGACATTAAAAAAGAACTAATACGTGAAGTGATAAACGAATCGTTAAGGTTCAAAAGAAAGGCGTTAGCGAAACTATTAGAAGACTTTTTAGCGGGCCTAGAGAAAAATGGTAACAGTGCCTCTAACATGAAGAGATTAACTTCCCTGTACAGTAACTCTACTAACAACTATAGCTAGTGTTTTGTGAAATTGACGGACGTTCGCGAGTCAGAAATACGCCGCAATACAGCCAGAGCAATAACTTGGGTACTTTAGGACCGGTTATCGTCACAGTACGCGTGCTATCGACACCGGAATCAACCAGACCCAGTATCATGGTCGGCCTTATCACGCGATTAGTGACAAGATGAGCGTCCGTCACTGGCTGACACCGTTCGATAGAACGAGACTGACTCTCTATCTTGTCACTTATCGCGTGATAAGGCCGACCACGATACGGGGTCTGGTTATCGGACAATGTCGTCGTATACCGTAGCAAACGTTTTGCCTTAACACTAAATAGTGATAAATATAAGCAACAGAACAAAACGCTTACACAGTGAGAAGAGATAAGTAATGAAATGTGATACATGCAATAATATTTACTTCAAATGTGTTCTTGGTTGAAATGATTATCCTAATGTGCTCTGGTATGCATATTTATGATATGCATAGTTAATGTTTTAAAAGATCTGAGATTTTAAAGTTAGAACAGTCTTGATTGTATTATACTGTGGATCTCAAAATCTCTCTTTCATTGCCCACTTATTCGTTAGTAGATATCAGTGTATGTTTAAATTGACTAATTGTATAGTTTCTTAAGGTCCCTACGACGACGTTGCCGCCTAGTACCGTTAATATCACTAATCAATAATTTATGGAACTCTCAGTACATTGGAAGACGTGCCTTGTCTTCCTAGATCAGTAATTACCACTTAAGCATGATGTCCAAAGCATTTATTTTAATGAATTGCATTGAATTTCATTTTACACGTGTCTGTCGGAGTTTTTGTTCAAAATTGACCAAGTTTTACTGTCATTTTGTGTTGTGATGATGTTATTGGTAACATTACAGAAGCAATATGTATGTTTAAGATGTGTGATTGATTCATTTAGGGAATGCTTTAATACATTACCGTGTTTTAACGATAAGTACTTAATTCTTTTTCACGATGTCCCACTTATCAACTTCTTTACATTAATGAATTTCCTCTCTTATTGTGAATTGTAATCGCAAAATGACATTAAAACAATGTTCAGAGATTTGTAAAATGTTGTATATAATAAATATAATGTATTATACCAATGATAATATCTGTGTAGGATGCTTCAATGCATTGGTCAATTGTAAAGTGTATATATCTTTTTTAAATAAATTATAATCCTTATTGGATTTTTACATAACGAGGTTTTATTTATATTTACTGTGTTATAAGGCGACGTTAGCCCCCCAAAATTTGGTTCGCTCTGCGCCTGCGCAGGGATCACTCCTCCATCAATTATTACTTCTGAATATCTAAGATTCTAATTTTGGTGTCAAAGCGGACCCCGGGCTCGTTTAGGGCACAACCGGGAATAACGCTAAGAGGATGACCAAACGTTCTAATTTGTTAAGAGAATTACCAATTTATTATCTAAAGAATCTTGTAAATTTTATACCGCATGTGGTTGAGAAGCAGTAGCAAATGTTAAGTTGCTAACAGCTTCCATTTCAAGATAGACATAATATTTATTGTTCTATAAAAAAACCAGCTATATTTTTTATTTTAGATTATTCACTAGCTCTACCTACTCAACTAAATAATAGCTTTAGCGTTTCAAAAACAGTAATCTGATCGGTAAAGAGTATATCGTTCTAACGGTATCAAAAGTCATAATAATATGACAATTGCAAGGGTGGATTTTTGCGAAATTTATTTGCTCCCTAGTGTACATACATGCCTTTGTAATATTGGTGACAACCTTTGTCCAAATATGGCGCACGGACAGTGAAGTTAGTGTGACGTCCAAAGGGTTTAAATAAGACTTACACGTGTATAGATACGGTGAACGTACAAACTAGGTACTTATGCCAGAATATTTACTGGCCTGGCGTTATCTTGATAGCGCGGTGCCGACCAAACAAAAATATTCTAATTCTGTTGATATCAAAATAGTACCTACAGGTGTATCATGCAGGGTCAAAACAAAAGTAGTCAAACAAGAGTTAAGGGTTTACGTGCATCCAAAAAAATCAAAAAGAAAAAAATACGGCTACAAAAGTTTAGTCGGTCCGTCCGTCCGTCTGTCCGTCTTCGGCTTAGCTTAGTAATCATTACTACTAGAAAACTGTAATTCGGCATGGGTATTTAAATCAATCACGATGACAAAACAAAAGAATAAAATCTTGAAAAAGATTTTGGGGATGTAATTTTTTTTCCCGTTAAACCCATAGTGTGAGTTAATACCATTAGTGATTCGTTTGCGAGATATTGGGCTTTGAAGCCCATATTTTTGTTCGAGTCATGTCCCCATGTCCATGTGTTTTCGGCTTGCCGTTGTTGACTTTTGGGACACAAAAATATATGAGGCGACACCGATATGGGCTTGTGCACAAATCACGCGAGGTTTTTTCGGCTACTTTTTGACATTTATTGTATAATTATAGGTGTTACAGTAAAATCGACTCGCTACTCGTGTGGTAGATATTTTTTCTTAGTTTCGTTCACTGTAGAAAAATACACGTGAGGTCTCCTTATACCATTCGTTCTCAGTTCGTTCAACCTGAGATCCTTAGAGCTCTCCAAATGAGAACGCTGTCGCCTCTGTGTGTGGCGCTCTTTACTCGAAAGCTGGATATGTGGGTCGCAGTCTTTCGCCACTAAAAGTAAGGGGGTGTGGGTGAGGTGAGGTGAAACAAGATGTAAAAAGCGTAGTTATAGGTGTGGGCACTTTGGGACTTAGCCCTGCCAGTAGGTACCAACGCCCACCAATTAAAACAGGACGTATCCAAGATCAAGTATTTATTTTTATTTTCACCCTACTTGGCTTCCCAACCGCAATTTCAGCCCCAGCTACGACCCAGCATTTGTCTAGGCAATTTTAATATGTCGTCTACCTACGAGAATCCAATGCACCGCCCCGGAAACCTCCACATTTCATTATTAGGCGCTCGTACTATGGCGGTGTTATTTACTGCTGCCGAGTGATTTATTTACATTTTGTATCCATTCCAGTATCTAAATGACGTGCTTTATCGCGCTTGTCCGGTTAATGTGATTTTTATTGCCCGGTATGCTTGCTGTGTGCTCGTTTTGAGTGAGTGAGACCAGGAAGTCGATCAGAGACTTTAGAAAGTGTTGCATTCCAATTTACCTTCCTTCTGACACATTACCTAATAAGTAGTTCGTTGCGTGTGGATTTGTGGAATTGTTTTATTATTCATATTATATATATATGTTATAATACCCATTCGAACAGTCTTTAACTACATGCAAGAGGGACCTAATAGTAGATTACTGCAGAGGCCGTGAAGTAAGGGATTGCTGGATGAGATTGGGGTAGACAGCCGAGACGTAAAAAAAATCTATGGTACAGTCGACTACAAAGAGATCGATACGGCCAATGTTACAAAAATATGTATACACGACCTTAATGTCAAGGCAATACAGTCGTGTATACATATTTTTGTAACTTTGGCCGTATCGATCTCTTTGTAGTCGACTGTACCATAGATTTTTTTTTTTTTTATGAAGCAAGTATGCTTACAGTGTCTAGTGGTGGTTGGCAGTATGTAAATTTTCCTTTGTCAGTTTAATATTAGTATCTAAGCAAATTTAAAAAGTTAGAGTAGCGGACAATAACCAGTAAAACCATTACTTAGGGTTTTCATACATTACTTCTTGGCGTAAGGCCAAGAAGTAATGTAGGGAGCCATAAACAAGAAACTTCACGTCTTCATTTCGTGATATTAACGCGTACATTTCCGAGCATGTTTGAGAAAATATACTTTTCTCAAACATGCAATGAAATGTCGCCGATACGTGCGTCATAACATAACAGGCTTCGAAGTATCACATTTCGGGCGGAATAATTCGAGAGAACTCTAAAGGAATTTCATACAAAATTGAAGGCCTAGGCCGGGAAGTAATTTCTTTTTAAATCTAAATATGGCGTCTGTGTTCATGAACATGCTAAACAGCTGATTTTTTTTTTCTAGTGGCTGAATGGTTATCGGACCAAAAATATCCGCGTTAATGCCTATTACACACGAACTGATATTAAGAATACTAATCTGTATGAAACAATGTGTTGATGAATAAATTTAAAATATTGTCTATTCGTTAGTCACCAGAGACCATAGACAATATTTAAAATCCTCTGCATTTATTTTATTTATTATAGAAATTAAGATTCTTATTATTCGTTTGTGTTTAATGGCCCTATTCGAACACGCGTAATGCGGACGACTTCCGTAAAAAAAACATTATGGAGGGATTGGAGGGAAAATTAAAAGTCTTTTGTCGTGCAGCTGGATTTTATATTAATTGTGGATGATATTTTTTTATTTCATTGCATGTGTTTGAGAAAAGCTCTATACATGCCTAGCCGTGAAAAGGGCTTGCCGGGTGAGTAGGTATAGACGGCCGACCGTAGGGAGGCCGGATAGTGATACGAAGCCGGCTGCAGTAATGTACTATATTACTTACCTACTAGCTGTACCTGCGACTTCGTTTGCATGTTAATGTGGTGGGAATCAACATGAGGTCATATGTTTCGGAAAATTTATTAATCGTCGCAGGCGCATAAAAACTATCCTAACCGGAAGCTAGAATAATAATAAAAAAGAAACATGTTTCTCCGTTCATCGGAAGCTGAGATCATTCGAGACAGAAAAATGCTTAGTTTGATACTGGCTGATTCTTTTTTTAATTCAGAGTTTTATTATAAGTGTAGATGTTGATAATGGCCTTAAACTCACACATCACGTACCTACACGCTCAGGTGGTACCTGCCTAAAAGCATTTGTAAGGATAAATCCTTCCTTACAAATCTTGAACACACTTGGGTAACCACCGTCTAAAGGTTACCACTTCTTAAGTATTACTATTAGGTACCTACCTAAGTACCTATAGCTACACAAATTACGGAGGTTACCTACCTTTAATTTCCAAAAGCAACGTACAAACAAAATTGGATTTAAACACTTACCTACTGGTACTTTTTAAGTGTCGTCAACATAATATTTTACATATTACAAATAACTGACACAAGTAGGTTTATCATCAAGAACGTAGGTAACTATATGGTAAAGTGTGGAGAACTTCATGAAGCTGTTAACTACCCTTTTTGCACAGTACCTACTTAGAAGATTAATAATTCTTTATTTGCTATAAACTATGGTAAGTTGGTACCTATAATATATGTGGGTGTGTTAGTGTAGTGTATATCACTACATAGTATAAAACAAAGTCGCTTCCCGCTGTCTGTCCCTATGTATGCTTAGATCTTTAAGGCCTACTGTCCACGACTTGTAGCTGCATAGATGCTGCAAAAGCATGGCGTGCAGCTTTCATGCAGCCCGGCGTACTGACGTTGTCCACGAAGCGTAGCGTAAGCGTATCGTAGCCTTCATTTTCTTTCATTTGCGATGATGTCCAACGATGGAGACGTAATTTTGGCTCACTATTATCTTCGAAGTCGCCGAAGACGCCGTTTATATTGGATACATCCATATATAGAAAGAAACATAAATTGCAGACTGTTCGTAGCTGCAAGAGAACTATCAGAGGATGATAACGTATTTTATTCATTTTATAGAATGAGTTCCAGAAAGGACATTCCAGAATTTACTGGATATTTTTCCACTATTTGAACAAACTGTTCCCGCCATTTATTTGCAAAAATACAACGTGCTGTCCCTTGCGATGTAGTCCGGCGTATAACATGCAGTACGGCCAGCTGCGTGAAGCTTGCATGGAGCGTCGCTGACGCGACGTTGCCGCTCCGTCGACAGAGTTGTGCGGTTTTGAATGTAGGCTGCAAGCAAGCGTACAGCAAGCGTACAATGACGAATACGCGTCTATGCAGCTACGCTTCCGTGGACAGTAGGCCTAAAACTACGCAACGTATTTTGATGCGGTTTTTTTAATAAATAGTTAGTGATTCGAGAGGAAGGTTTATATGTATTTCGCGGTTTTCGGGTCGCCAGTTACATATATTCCGGGACAATCACATTTTTAGTCAAATACTTGCAAATGTGCAGTTAAAACTATCAATTCCCTACCTAGGTACCTACTTACTAAGGGCTGAATTTCAGATAAATCATCTAATGTACGTATATGTAGAACATTTGATTTTTGTGCCAACGATAAAGCTGTGTTTTAAACTGATTGAATGACTTAATACCAGGGATGTTGCAGACATTCGCATCCGCATCCGCAACCGCGGATGTTCCACATTATTTTTAACATCTGCATCCACCCCCGCATCCGTAAAAATTGATGCGGAGTTTTTGCGGACGCGGATATAGTACTGTTCGCGAGCAGATAGGGGCCAACACGGCGCGTGCCACGCGCGTGTTCAGTACTTTCGTCATTATAAATATGTGCAATGTCGTAAACTTATTCTTAATATTTATAATAGTAGTTTATGCAACTGATACACAATCAGAGGCCTTAAAATACGAGTGTGGTTTTATGAAACGAGCGGTAGCGAGTTTCATAATAGGATCACACGAGTATTTTAAGGCAAAATTATGTACAGTTGCATACAATACTTTATCTACACACATATCATAAGTACTCTAAGATGGGTTCAGAAGCCGTAGGAAAATGACCTGCATTTCTACCAGTGCTACCTGTAAAATATATTTGTTGCAATCGTGGCTGCATTTATGATATCCGGCGGAGTGTGCATATCGTTCTCGTAGTCACTACTACTCATATTTTCAACTAAAATGTGAATAACAAACAACTTTTCACAATTCTACTTTCGTAACAGCAAAAACCAACAAAGAAATGACAACAGTAATGGCGGCAATTCGATCCTACGTCAAGACGAATGTTTTTTTTAAATCATAGACAAACGAATGAAGTCCCTATTCTCATGTCACTCTTGATCAAATGTCGTGCGGTTTACATTAAAAAACATACGGAATTGACGTTTCGCATCGATAACTGTTTTAATATCTATGGATACTAGAATAGTAACCCACTTGAGTTTTGACAGCTGTTCCAAATTTAAACTCATAACCTTACAAAAATCTGTACTGTAATAACATTACAGTACAGATTTTACCTACTACCACAGACAAGAAAGTTCTCATAGTAAAATTGGTTGTAATTATGCTGGTCATTTCCTACGGTTTCTGAACGCATTTTAGAGCACTAATGATATGTGCGTAGATAAAGTATTTAACGAGTTGAAAGAAGATAATATATTATTCAATTCATTCATAAAACCGTGTTTTAAATTATCACTCATTTCTATCGACATCCCGTTTTGTGCGTTTACTACCTGCTTTACTGTCCCAAGCACGGGTCGAGCAACACAATGGATAACTGATAACGCGAGCTCAAGGGTTTTGGCCCCGGTCGTCACATTGGTAATTGGTTGATCTCCACTATAGTCAATAAGAATCATCCTTTCGTTTCTGTAATCTGACGATCCGCCGAATTCGCTTAGGTGATGCGTTAGGTTTGCAACGATTGTAAATCTGTCGCAACGTGTCCGAGTACTGCGTGATCCTTCCGCATCCGCGGATGTCTAAAAGTCGCATACGCGGCATTCCTGATTAATACCCTACTTTCTGGAATGGCATTTATATAACAACTACGTTTCACGAAGTAGGCATTATTGGGTATGAAATCCAAAGCAAGTTTGTTGGGATAAGTATTTAGTGTTTCTGGGGTATGCATACCTACACCTTCGGAAGTCAATCCTGGATGTGACTTAAGATTGTGATCATGTCAACTAACCTAGTGAAATGGCAAAACAAGTTGTCTTATCGAGCTCATTTCGTTAACTCACTGGCTTTCCCACGCCCACGTGGCTTAGGTATTTTATCAAGTCAGTAACTAGTGAGAATACAAATCCAGTGGACATTCTAAGGCCGGTTTCGTCGTTTCACTAAACCGACCCAGGGATTTGCCCAAATCATTTAATGTTTCTAGGAAAATTATGAAATGGAATGAGTATGTAGTAATAACGTCCTGCGTGAATTGACCTTACCCATAGGGATTTATTGAATCATAATCACTGCTCACTTTTCCTATATAAATAAATTCAATTAAAAAAAAAAACCCTGCGACGTAATATAAATTACACACGGTGCTGCTCGCCAGTTCCGTTAGCTTGAACTTGGCTTGACACGCTACCGCGTGTCTAGATGTACGTTTTGGTAATATAAACAGTCACACTCGCATGCATACCAGTCGCACCGGCGATGACTCGTTGAACTCCGCACACGCCGCCTCCAGTGTATTAACACGCCTACAATTTATGTTCCAGCGCAGTTTCAGGACGGGGCCTATGAAAATTTTATGGCCTGTGTTAACTGCAGCTCTGGAAAATGCTTATAAAGATATTTTTCACTTATTACAGCTATCACACCACGGAAACCTGTAAATTGTTTATTTATTTCAATTTTGATAATACCGTTTTAACTAAAAATAATGAATTATAAACTTGATCCTGGGTATAAAACATAGTAAAAAACCTTAAAGTAAGTATCCACTTATGTTTCTAGTCTTCTTTCGCCGCAACATTTATGCAACCATTGCGACCACTCGGTGTCTGTCTGTATTCACAAGCAGTTTAAACTTTTTGTACCTACCTATCCTAAAATTTGGGTTATCAAAATAAACTTAAACTTTTTAACTGCTTTACTTCTCTGGCACACGAGTCAACTTTGGGGTAGGTACTGTTTTAAAATTGTCATATTACGAGTATCTGCGGTGAAAACATGAATAAAACAAAATGAAAAAGAACTATCTAATATGTATATACGGCAAACTAACATTCACTCTACAGTTCTTTAAGTTTCACTTTATAACCTAAGCGCTATTAAAAATATCAGTGAAGCATCTTGTATTGTATAGAGGACTTCGAGCGTCTCTTTATGGTCTAAGATCCGGCACAAGAACTTAAATCCTTCGTCCGTTTCGTTCGTCGCTATTTATTGTGTAGTAAACGAACAACATGTACTGGTAGCACTTATACATTGGTGTACCTAAGTAAAGTACCCAAGCAGTTTTTCATGTTATAAAATACTTTTTTTACAAATTCTATTAATTGATAAATTTTATATGGCGAAAATACTCGAAATAAAATTAAAGTGGTGTTATTGTCAACCGTATGAGTGAGTGAGGTGTTGTATGAGTTTTTCGGAACGTATGTACGCAATATCATTTAATATTTATCGTTAGCTTTTCGGTGAAGGAGAAACATCGTGAGGAAACCTGCATACATCTGCGAAGAAATTCAAAGGTGTATGTGAATTCCCCAACCCACACCAGCGTGAGGAAAACTGCCCGTTCCCTGACATTTATACAGGGGGCCTATGTCCAGCAGTGGGACATGTAGGTATAGGCTAATTTATTTATTCATTGTAAACAGAAGTCAACTTTACCGTTTCTTTACAAACTGTGGTAATACATTACCGGTGAGCTACGGTAGCCTGGTGGTTCAGGCATGCGGCTGTCAAGCGGCGGTCGTGGGTTCGAATCCCGGCTCGTACCAATGAGTTTTTCGGAACTTATGTACGGAATATTTACTTATATAAGGAAAACATCGTGAGGAAACCGGTCTCATCCCAATAATAAGGTCTAGTTTTCCCTCTGGGTTGGAAATTCAGATGGCGGTCGCTTTCGTAAAACTAGTGCCTTAGCCAAATCTTGAGGGTTAGAGCGGACCCCGGGCTCCTTTCGGGGCACAACCGGAATAACGCTAGGAGGATGATGATGACATTACACTGACACATAGTGCACAAATAAATATCTAGATCTATCACATAGATAAATAGACAAGCCCTACAACCTTTTGTGTCTATTTTTATCAATTTTGCATTGATTTCAGCTAATAATTTCTTGTTAATAAAATAATACTAACTACAACAACTATATTTACTTTAACAATTTCATTAAAGTAACAAACAAAAGCAGCAACTGTTCGCAGCGGATCCTGTACTATTAATTAAGCCTCGTCTGGGAATATTCTAGACTCTAGATGCCTAGACATTTGCTTGTTTCATAGACATTTCGCATTTAGTTGGCCTTTCTTATTTCTCTAATTCAGTCTTAGTATATACGAGTATGCCATGATACAGATATTATATGTAGTTTACTGCTCTAATCCTACTAATTAAATTATTAACGCAAAAGTTTAGGGGTTGAATTGTGTTGTAGTGTAGGGCGCATTTATACATTTTTCTCTATCTTCAAACCTGCAATCGCGATAAGTGGCACTGAAAAGTAAATTAAATGTGCTTGCATTTCCCCTTTGGCATTACATACCCGAGTTTATGCATTTATGTACTCGAGCAAAAAACTGTGAGAATGTTTTTTATTCCTTTAGGAAAAAAATACAATATACCCTACCTAGCTTACTTCATAGGAATACGATCAGTCTATATGTATGTATGTACGCGTACAAAGTCGCGAACCGGAGCTAGATTATTATAATAAGAACAAACGTATCAATCAATAAGTAATATAATATGTATAAGTTTAAAAACCGTATACAGTGGAAACTGGATAAGTGGAATCGCAAGGGCCCGGCTGTTTATTTCCGCTTATCCAGGTTTTCCATTTATCCAGTTTTCCACTAAACCAGGTTCAAATAAAACGTTTTCTCACTTACAGAGGCTCTCGCTAACAGAGGTTGTGGATGCTAATAATGTCGCTTATATAGAGGTCACGTATAGTACCTATGGTCAAATAAAAGATCAAGGCTTAAATACATAATCATCTTTTATTAAATATGTATGTATATATGTATGTATGTACTAACAAAAAATAGGTATGTAATCCTGACTTAAAAAAAAAGCAATACTTACTGTAAATAATCCAAAGTCCTCGTCTACAATTTTCAAAATTTCAAAAACTAAATCAATTAAACAAAATCACTCATATCATAATATTTATTTATGCAAGAGAAACCATTATGGTTAAATAAATCAATGTACCGATCGTACTTTAATGAAAAAAATCCGAACACACGAACCATAATGTTAACCACTCACTGTACATAGTACGAGATACGAATGTACTAAATCACTACATAGTATAAAACAAAGTCGCTTCCCGCTGTCTGTCCCTATGTATGCTTAGATCTTTAAAACTACGCAACGGATTTTGATGCGGTTTTTTTTAATAGATAGAGTGATTCACGCGGAAGGTTTATATGTATAATATAGTACCCGTGCGAAGCCGGGGCGGGTCGCTAGTTCGATGTAAAATACTTTTCGTCCATTATTTATACAGATTGGTGCAGATTGTGCCTCTACCTCTTCGTATCTTAGGCTAGTAGTTTAACCTTCTAAACTGAAAACTTTGAGTAGTTGAAGTTATAGATAACATTAGAATTTTAACAGACTTTTATAAGGAGACTGGGCACTTCTGGACCAAAGGTTGAAAAATAAAACTAGCGGCCACTTCGGAATCTAATTTTAAATGAAAACTATGAATATGTGTTTCATTTATTCTTATGAGCATAACTCTCAGATGTGAATATTTAAGAAAGATTGCGAGTAGTTGGTTGTGTACTGTGCGCTTGCGTTATTTTATCTTCTATTCTCCTGTTATTTAATAAATCATAACTGAAACAATTCATGACATGGAAGTTAGGTTTTCAAAAAATGAAAGTACATATCACTACCATTAAATACAGCCTACTTCCAGAAGTGGCCGCCATTTTTTTTTTCTTGGTCCAAGCTCCATAGATTTTTGCCCACTCTCCTTTACTTTTAATTTACCTACGGTTGTATCTCCGACACCAGCCGAATTACTTTTCATTGACGGTTACAAACGCCAAAATACACGGTGCCCCAGTGGCGAGGCGTCCATAGAACTCATTTCCCCCGTCTAATATACTTTAAGTACGTTGTACCATTATTTATTAAGTGCTTTAAGCCAAATGAGCGAACAAAAAGTACCTTAGCAAAATCTATCTCTATATCTCCGGCTTGCCCTCTGATAAGTTTGAAGCCACGCCACTGTTAGCCAGAAATTGATTGTTTGATTACACTTTGAGAGGTGACAATATTCGCCGCAAGCCTTAATAAGGGGGCAATCAAAATAATCTGGTGCGCCTAGCGACCTACACAAAGTGGTTAGTCCTTTTATCTCCCCGCACAGACGGCCGAGCGCACAGCCCAGTAGCGAACAGATCTACCAATCAATTCAGACAATAATTTTATTAGTCGTCAAAAAAAAAAACCGAGTGGAAAAGGAAAACATTGCAATGCCCCCTATTAGCTAAGCTTAAATTATCTTGAATTTTGTAATTTGTTGTCAATTACAAAAGTCACTTAGGGTTTTGAAGTGAAAACTTCTTTAGCGGCGCTGAGCACTTTTTGGGATGGGGAAAAATTGTTAAATACGCGACAGATTTTTGTGACGTCAGATGTGAAGGAGGTCACAAACTTTTATATTTTGCTGCTAGCCGATTCGATTTCATTCAAAACTGAACGCTATTTGTAAGAGTATAAAGCCGTTAAACATTTTTAGCAATAGCATATTCTGCAAATAAATTTGTAATTTTGTTCACGCGTCCTTCACCGTTTTGCTATTGAGCAAATTCGAATAGTTCGAATTTTGACGTTATTCCTAAAGAGATCAAAGCATTATCTCAGATAAAGCTTTGAAAAATATTTGGCAATGGCAAAAACAAATTGGTATTTTGTTCGCCGCCGGCGGCGGGCGAGCCGGCCCGTCGCACCCAACGCGCCCGCGGCCCGTCGCACCCAACGCGCCCGCGGCCCGTCCACCTGAATAATTGATATTTGTTTATAAATTTGCGCCAAATTCATTTTTAGGGTGACACCGTAAGATGTCACGTGACCTGATCGAAAAACTGTTACAATGTTATTGAGTTTCCACTTCTGCCGGCACTCCCGGAGTGCAACCCGCTCTTTTTTTGCTATGAAACAAAAAGTTTTGTTCATGGTGCCATAGCAAAAAAAACCTTACAAGGAGCGGAGGAGTAATTTCAGCAATAAAACGAACTCCAAATTTTAAACAGATTTGACCGGGTTTGATTATTTACATTTATTAAATATAGCTTCTGCCCGCGACCTCATCCGCGTGGAACTCGTTTATATCGTAGCTCCATACAAACTCCAGACAGATAGACAGACAGATACTACAATAACTGTTATACATATTGGATTTTTTAAATTGAATTAAATCATCTTTACGTGCTACTGGTACTTGATGAGTCCCAAGATATTAGGTACCTTATAATTAAATAACTTAGCGTGTTTGTGGAAATCTGTTCGATTATTTTAGCTGGGCGTCTATGACAGGAGTGAAGGAGGTCAATAAGGCAGCTCCTTCATTGAGGCGAGATTCCTAGTTAATGGTATGTATATTATACTAGTTATACTGGGTAAGTTTCGCATATCGCAATCCTATAACCATGCTGGTGCCTAGTAATTTGCCGCTGACGGTAACATAACAAATTTTCTGGCGACTACCGGCTACGTAGGCGGCAACAAAGCCAATGGTGCCGGCAACCTGAAACTGACAGCCCCTTGTTGCTGCAAAACTTCTTGATGAAATGTTCAGAATAATGTAGCTACTGAGCCTGCGAAAAGGTTTGCAATAGGTTGAAGCAAACGCACAGACATAACTTTACACTTGGGATTAAAATCACGGGCAATGTGCCAGCAATATTGGCGGTGCGGTGGCAATATTCTAAGAATCGGACTGCTGAAAATGGTCTACCAAATTGTATCTTATTTATCGAAAAATATTATGTGCGTTCTGGGATGATGTAAGTATTATTTTATACTCGGAGTCCCCAGTGAAGTGTTCGAATACACATTCCATATTTGAAATTTGTACTTACGAGTATTATCCATTCCATACTAATATTATAAATGTGAAAGTGTATGTGTGTGTTTGTTTGTTTGTCCGTCTTTCACGGCAAAACGGAGCGACGAATTGACGTGATTTTTCAAGTGGAGATAGTTGAAGGGATGGAGAGTAACATAGGATAGTTTTTATCCCCGTAATCATCTCCTAAGGGGGTGAAATGGGGGGGTAAAAGTTTGTATGGAGCTGCGATATAAACGAGTTCCACGCGGACGGAGTCGCGGGCAGAAGCTAGTATGTCATACGTTTAAAAACTTAGCTAAGAAGTTTGATTAAGTCTGCCTACTTCAATGTAATGTGCAGCCTTTTAATAGTCACCTTTATACCTACTAAAGTTGGTGAATTTCAAAGGTGAGTAAAAACTCTATCTACGTTATATCGACATATTTGTATCGACATAAACCTATCACTATTTATTTTTTCCTATGTCTGACAACATTTTCAGCTGCCAAGTTAGTTCGCCTAATTAAAAATCCGACATTAGGGAAAGTATATTTGACAACTTAACAGATAGTAAGAGTAAATGAATAACATTTGTATAAATATTTGAAATCAAAAGTTTAGTAAGGCAATCTGGCAACTGCTAAAAAAATGTATGAACATTTTATATTTTTTCTACGGTGCAGCACGGCTAGCACGCGACGGCGCGCGAGCTCTCTCGACTTTTCTCGCACTATCCGTCTCTCACTTATTAGACCACTTAGAACAAGAGGTATAGTGCGATAAAAATCGAGAGTATGTCGCGGCCGTCGTGGGGTAAAAGTATAGTTTGGATGACAATTCAAATTTATGGTGCCATCGATCTGATCTGATGATGAAGACAGAAGGTGGCGATGGGAATTCAGAACTTAATCGGCGTAGCCCCGTTGTGTTTAGGCTGGTTAGAATCGTCTCAATCAGTAGTTGATGATGGTATATACAAAAAAGTACAGTCGGCAATAAAAGCTTGTACCAAAAATATTTTTTTGACAGAAACTTGTTCATGTTGCACTTTCCTCGCTACAGTGCGGTGAAAACTTTTGTGTTACACACGGGTGCAAATGTATTTTACTTCTCGTGTGTTGCAACACTAGCTACGCTTAGGCCCCCCCCACATTACCAGCGTCTTGTGAACGTTTTCATACAAAATTGTGCGTTGCATCGACGCGGCGTCGACGCAACGCACAATTTTGTACTGGACGCTGGTAATGTTGGGGTTAAGGCTGGGGGGGCCCTTAGGATTCTATTTTAGAACCACTCGCTTCGCTCGTGGTTCAACTATACCGTCCTTTCGCTTGCTCGTGTTTCAATTCCACACTCGCGAGTAAAATACAACTTTGCACCCTTGTATAACAAATAACTATTATGGTTAAGTGGTCATAGGCGAAAACAAGAATATATTACACTTTTAATTTCTTAGCTTACAAGAAAAGGTGAATTTTAATGTGTAACCAAAATTTTGATATTAATATTGAAATCCCGGAATCCCGGTATTGATTATCCCATTTCAAACGGCGAGCCGACGAGCTTTTGTGGCTAATGCTCTCTATCCCATTTCAAACTTGATGGCTAATATGAAGTCTAGTTACTGCTTATTATTATCTCTTGTGCCAAACGCCTACGGATTCACGTCACAGATTCTGAGCAGAGATAAAGCTGTCAGTCAGTAAACCAACTAGCCATCTGCAGGACAAAAAAAGCCATTTCAGCTCCCCAGAAGATTTTTCTTCTCGTCAAATGTACCTACTACGTCACACTCCTCAAAAAATTCCGTCCTTCATTACCTATTTCCGTCGATAGACGAAAGTAGGTAATTGAACAATTATAACAGATTATAATTATAAATAAGTCCGTTTATCCATCCGTCCATATTCAGATATGGTTATTTAGAATAGAAATATATCTACATCTACACACGGGAAAACGGGTAATCCGTGCGAAGCCGGGCCGGGCAGCAGTAGGAAATAAAGCAATTTTACTTAGGTAACATAATTAACAAGGACATCCCCACCATCATATCCACAGATCCATGAAACAGGGGACAATTGGGAGACAAGTTCAATATGGGCCCGGAGATGCTTTTAATGGTACCTATTATTAAATACCTTTTGGCTGCTACTAACTATATGATGCTGACTGTATGGTAGGTATGGCGGCAAATGTAAATCTTCTTTAAGTTAGTGTGGCAATTTCAATTTAAGGCCTGGTGTGATATCTAAACCCCAGATGAGCGGAGTCAAAAGCGTTATTGAGATCTTGCCAAATTGACATATTTTTAAATTAGATTTTCTATGATCAGCTCACATATTGTACAGTCGCCATCAGATATATCGGAGCGGCCAAAGTGCTCACAAATAAACACGTCTCTGTCTATTGTCGAGGCATTAGAGGCGTGTTCAGATATTTGTGAGCACTTTGGCCGCTCCGATACATCTGATGGCGACTGTACATCGCCAAGCATTTCCAGTGGCGTCAATTATATTTTCACGCCACTGTTCGGAAATGTGGCGATAGATGGTCTAAAACCAAGCTGGAAAGTAGGCAATAGCTGTAGCACCTGAACCACCACTACTACAATGTTTCAATGTAGTAGTGGTTGTTATTGTTGGATAGTTTGAACAGCGATTCCCCAATCACAGCTCCCCCCGCCCCCGCCGCCGGCCCGGCTCGCGTGTGGGGGGCAGCGCGCGGGCCGGCTCGGCGCGCGCGCTGCCGTGCTACAGTGTTTCATATTATGATCTTTCATTTGGAACTTAATTTTGACTTATTATTTATAATTATTTGCAATTTCCTCGCAGTAGGCGTGAAAAGCACTATGTAATGTCTCGGCCAAAAGTGCAATAGATGGACTCGTCTCCTTCGAGGTCCTCACCTCGCGGCTCGGACCTCGAACCCACTCGTCCATCTATTGCCTACTTTCTAGCCTTTACTACAATGTACTATTATCACTTTTCTATTCACTATGAGGCAACATTTTTGACAATAACCAAATACGCATTAACAATGTTTACAAAAATATTTGTGAAATTACCTATACTGGCGCGAAACAGTTTTTTTTTTAATTTTTTGGGCAGTGCGCGCGCATGTGTTAAGCCAGACTTAGATTAAATATCTAAATAACCAATACAAAATAATATAAATATTTTCGTTTTAATATGTTATCTTTATTAATTCATGTAAAATCTTATCACTTATCAAAAGTGAATAGTTTTACTAAATAAATTAAACGTTTCCATATCATGTCCAAAAATAAATAGTCAATTAATTAACAAAAAGGATTTAATTTGTTTAGTCGAGTAAGAATCCATTTGCCGAGAATTAAAAAAAAAACCTGTACATTCTGTACAAACCGGTCAATTTAAGAATGCACCGTGTTCATGGTGGCAACGTGTCTTAACTAATCGGGATATATCCATAAAACACGAGTGCCGTAATGTTATAAAGCACGCGTGTTTAATACCCAGGGCTATGAGCCTAGATGCGACGTAATAAGAGGTACATTACGATTGTGTTGAAAATCAATTATTCTACCATAATACCAACCCGAATGTTTCTTATAATATTTCTTAGCCAGACTTCCGTGTAATTTTTTAGGGTTCCGTAGACAACAAGGAACCCTTATAGTTTCGCCATGTCCGTCCGTCTGTCTGTTTGTCTGTCCGTCTTCGGCGTAGCTCAGTAACCATTACAACTAGAAAACTGTAATTCGGCATGGGTATATAAATTAATCACGCCGACAAAACGGTACAACAAACACTTGTTTTTTTTTTTATGGTATCCTCCCTACACCTACAGCGGGGATGTAATTTTTTTCTCGATAAACCCAACCCATGGTTTGGGATTAGTTTTTGAAATCAGTGATTCGTTTGCGAGATATTGGGCTTTGCCCTAATTTTTGTTCGAGTCATGTGTCCCCCCCCCCCCTGCCGGCTAAATGGTTACTACTGAGGATGTGAAAAAAATCGTGGTAGTAGGACATATAATGAATTTAAAAGGAAAACTATTACCAAGAAGGCATAAGTAGCTACCGAGTAATAGTCGACGAACTTAATGTGTACTTGGAAAGGCCAATTGTACAAATTCGGCCGACGCAACCGCACCGCCCGTCGATGTAACTAAGACAAGCAACTACGGAACCCTACACTGCGCGTGGCCCGACACGCACTTGGCCGGTTTTTAGGGATATTTGATGGGTAGCGGATAAATTTGAAAGCGATCATATCTCTCAGTTTTATTGACCGTTAGATTCGATATTACCTCGAAGCGTCGACCCCAAACTGCTATTTTCGTCGACGCAATATTATTCACCGGCCTACGAAAGACTTTTGACTCAATAATAACTTGATTTGGTCATAAACTCGGCGTTTATTGCAATATCGAGCTAGAACTTTTATGAGATCGCAAGCAACAACAATATAAACAAATTGAGGAATCGGAAACAAGAACAGCTGTCGAAGGAACATAAAATTTACATTTTGTGTTTGTGGTGCAGTAATACATCAATGTTTATTTTATTAAAAATGAGCACTTTAAATAGATAATCTTAGTATTGTTTTTTTTTATTGAACGTTTTTGATGAGAATTAGAAAGAACAACTACTACACTTAAGGGGATGCCTTGATTTGAGTCGAACACGCCCCCTAGACCTAGACACGCTGATGCCTTCCGTGCACGAGGAAAAGAGATGTAACAGTCTTCGGGAATAGCTTTTTTGGACAAATTTCGATAAATACCTAACTAAGTGAAGTTTTATTTAAATTTCATAAATAAAGATTTTAGATGACATAAAATACTATAGTATTAACTTGATTGTGTCGTAAAATAATGTATCGTTTGAGTAGGCTCAGTAAAAAAAGGAAAATACAGACCCAACTTTGTATTTTTAGGGTTCCGTAGCCAAATGGCAAAAAACGGAACCCTTATAGATTCGTCATGTCTGTCTGTCTGTCTGTCTGTCCGTCCCTATGTCACAGGCATTTTACTCGAAAACTATAAGGTGTATTTGAATAAAATTTTGAGAATAGGTGTATTTTGTTAGCCGCTACATAGTTTTGTAATTAAATTACAAAAAAAAAATATTTTAAGGGGTGCACTCGATACATAAAACTGAAAGTCAATTTTTTTTTTCATTGCAAGCCCACGTGTGGCACATCAATCGATAGGCCTTTCAAAATAAATATAAGATTTCTCAGCAATCTTTTTGATTAAGTGAATAGAGTCGGAGATAATCGCCCCGAAGGTCACTAAAATTGTGTCCCCCCCCACTAAGTTTTGAACCGTGTATTTTAAAAATTTGAAAAAAACCTTGGATATAGGGATTATTAAATTCGTTCAGCGAAAATTATTTTGATCAAGATCGGTTCAAAGGTTGTCGAGATATTAGAAAAGGACGTAAGTGCCGTAAGATTCCAGTAACGATAGGATCTTTTTAATAGGCACGGAACCCTTCGTTGTGCGTGGTCCGACACGCACTTGGCCGCTTTTTTTTCTATTGAGGAAATTTTAAGCAATCATGTATCGATAAAATCAGATAAACAATCATATAGTCAAGAATCATATATCTGAAAATCAGACCTTATTGTTTCTTAATCTAGTCAAAACGGCGTTTCAAAGCACGCAATAATTTCCAATGCACCGCCTTAAGATTTTCTCATTTTAAGCCATTTAATTAACTATATGAATATTGTCGGTTGTAATGAAACTTAGAGCTATAATATGCTTGTTAAAAAAAATAATGTAAATTATAATTATTTAAGTTGACATGTAAAATACAATATTTTATGAAGCAATAAATGAATGAATGAATTAATTCTACGTATACTGAGCGTGGTAGCCGGAACCATTATTAAAAAAATAAAACTTACTCTGGAAAACTATAATCCCAGTTTTAGGATTTACTGCTCAAAATATCAGTCCATCAAATCCTCTCCACAACCTTGTGAACGGAATAAAGATTGTGCACGTTTTGCGCAGCTTTCTGCTGCTGACTGAACCTTAAGTAAATAACAAAAACGGTAGCTAGTCTGCGTCACGCATCGTATCATCACTTCATTGGGTTCCCTCTATTTGGCATAAATTTAATATCCCAATTCCGGACCAGAGGTTTAGTGCTCCACCTCCTTAGGTAAGTAATGTAGGTAACTATTAATATCAACTTTGCGACACGTCGTAATGTAGAGAAAATTTTAAACACACACACAACACGTAACACACACACACACACACACACACAACACACACACACACACACACTAACACACACAACACATAACACATTCACTGCCAGGAACCCACCTAGCGGGCGCTTACGCCGTAGTCGCTTTCCGCTACATACGAGGAAAACCACGCGCTCGGCTACGAGCGTAGCGCGTAGCGATTCTTGGCAGTGAATCTGCTAACAAGGTTAAACAGTCGTCTAAATTCAACTCGCTAAAATATATGTAGTTCATTTAACACATTCACTGCCAAGAATCGCTACGTGCTACGCTTGTAGCCGATGCTGTGGTTGTCCTCGTATGTAGCGGAAAGCGATTACGGCGTAGGCGCCCGCTAGGCGGATTCCTGGCAGTGAAAGTGTTAATCATAGGAAAGCATCCATCTCCTAATGTGCGACAATCAAAGCGTTCCATGTATGTTTTATATCTACTGCATACAAGTTAGTTATTCCCTATGGTCCGAGATCAGGCCACAAAACAAGTTTAAGTGGTCACTCAAGTTGATCGCTGTGCGAGAGCGGGCGGAAGTTCATTGTTTATACAACCGGGAGTAGGTAATAATGGCCTCGGATCGAACGCCATAATCCTTTTATCCCTTCAATGGAGTCGTCTTCAATGCGAAGCCAAGCACAGTTCGTCAGGCTTTCATCAGGTATTACACCTTTGATTTATGAAGACATTTATTCGTCTTCTATGTGTGCGACTGAAAGCTTTGACAGTTTTTGGCATAATTTTCCAGGAAAAGGTAATGTCTCGTATATGCATTTTAGGATAAAGTAGCTTTTAATATGCTGTATAATTTATATAGTAGATTGTTGTACTAATGAAAGGAATCAAATAGGAATATGTCCATACAATTAAGAAAGTTAAGGCCTGTGCAAACCTGATGCGTAAGCGTAGACGTGCATGCGTACCTCCCGCCATTGATGTGACATGTCTGATAAGTGATGTCGTGTTAGTTGAAATGTTATTTTAAGTCTCTTTCCCACGATAGGAAATCTAAGTGAAAGATAAAGATAAGCATATTATTATGGCATTTTAACTGCAATAAGTTTGATGGACGTTCATGAATAAGGATAATAGGTAGTATTCATTGTAGCCCTCTCATATGTTTGCAGTGCCCTTGCAGAGCGTCACATTTATACCTTTATTATTTTCACCATCTGTAACCTGTAATGTGATACGCAATAAACATTTATATTCTATTCTAAGGATTCATACTTTACACGTCAATCCGATGTAATTATATGGATATGAGATGTAATTTTTTTCATTAGGTATTTTAATACAGATAAAATCAGTTATTACTTAATTCATAAGGTGTGGCCACACCTATTACTTTTGACACATTATGTGTGCGGTGTGTTCTATATTTTTTATCACTATCCGATTGCACCCTGTAAATAAAACGAAAACACGAAATCAACGTTCATGGCAAGATAATTGTCATATAATCTATATCCAATCTATACATATATGTAAAAGAAGACTTCCTGACTGATCATAGCATAGTCAACGGATAAGATGGGATTTTTGGAAATTCTACCCTTAAGGGGGTTAAAGTAGTGCAAACTTTGTAGAATTATTACTTATTAGAATACAAAAAAGTACTTTCAGCGTTTTGAAAAATTCAACCCCTTAGGGACCCCCCTAAAAAGAAAAAAGGGAAAGGGGGAAAAGGGGGTTCAAAGTTAATACGGAGAGCAATCAAATTTTAAAGTAAGATATTTGTAACTTCGGTCTTTGCCTGTTTATTAAAATAATACAAAACTAAATTCAGCGGTTTTTTTTTATTCAGCCCCTAAAGGGGTTACAAGGGAGTTCTAAGTTTGTATAGAGTGCAAGAAATGTTTAAAGTAAGAGATTTGTAACTTCGGTTTTAGGCTGTTTGTTTAAAGTTAAAAAACAAATTTTAACTTTTTGTTGAAGTTCTTCGCTTAAGGGGGTTAAAAGGGGGCTCGAAGTTTATATGGAAAGCAAGATATTTTTAAAGTGAGAGATGTGTAACTTCGGTCATAGACGGTTGGATAAAAGCCTAGAAATCGAATTTCTGCATTTTTGGAAATTCATACCTTAAGGTTAAAAGGGGGTTCAACATTTGTATGGATGCAGGTCAAGAAATTTTTAAAGTACTTAAGAGACGGTTTTAGACTGTTTGTTTGAAGACTAGAAAACTAAATTCCGCGTTTTATAAATTGATTGCTGAAGTTAAAATAAAATTAAAGACATTCATCCTCTAAAGGGGATAAAAGGAGTTGGAAGTTTGTACGGCGAACAAGACAATTTTTAAGTAAGGGAACTCTAACTTCGGTCAAAGACTAGAAAACAACTTACAGTGTTTTTTTTAATCCTTTTGGCAGTAGATAATTTGGTTTTCAAAACTATACAGGTAGCCCAGACTAACGTGAGTAAAACTACTGAACGGATTTAGGCAAAAAATCCAGTAAGGTGAGTCGGGGCAAGAGTAACATCGGGGGAAGAGGGTCAAAAGCTTCTCCAGCTAATTCTTTTGAATTGAGCGCCTTTTTGTAACGTCGGTAAAACAGACAGGCGTGTATTAGTTCCATCATCAAATCATAGATGTCTCTTTCACACGCCATATTGACACAAAACGCGGTTAATTTTGACTGGTTACGACTTGTGATAAGTGTATGTGCACGTGTATAATTCAAAAGCGTTTTGTGTGATTTATGGCTGTTAATTCGGATTTATTTGTTGGTGAGTCGAATATTTAGTTTAATTCTTATGTTACATCGTTATTTTCTGTAATTCCTATCGATGATAAGTTTTTATCAAGCCAATAAAATTTTAACCTCAAATTATTTAAGTGGGGCAAGAGTGCCAGTTCAGTCCGGGGGAAGGGAGTCATAAGCTACTCTTACCCCATGTCAGGGTGGTCAAACTTTTTATAAATTGACATTTTTATTACAAATTGGCACTGTTTAATTCAGGCATATGCGTATGCGATTTTTCGACATTTGAATCCTCAATGCATTTGCGGATGTTGGCATTGAGTGCTTGAACTCAAAAACATAAATAATCAACCATATCGTGACACAATTAAAATTACGAACAAAACAAAAAAAAACACCAGAAAAACACGCTTTTTTAAATGCAATTAAAAACAAAAAAATATATATTTCTAAAGAAGCAGGTTCAACGTTCATTTTCCCTCAAGTTGAGGACGTAATGGAAATATTACATATTGTGTATGAATATAAAAAAATACGAATAAAAGTAAACACATTAATAAATAAATTAAATGCATTAACCTTGCCGCACTAAAATGTGTTGTTAACTTTGTCACTTAGAGCATACATACTTGGAGTAGCCTTTCAGTAACTTACCCCTCTGTTGAAAACCTTGTACAATGTGCAAAAAATTATACAAACACAGTTTCACAATCGATTAATGGTCATTCACACAATCGCATCGCAAGAGACAACACGTATGATAAAAATGGACGCATGTGCTGTAAGCACGTGTAATAAACGTTCAACTACTTCAAACTTAGAAAATATGGTATAACATTCCATTTGTATGTAATTTTAGTATTTTTATATTGCTTTAATATTATTTTTATGAAAATATTTTCATGACACGTCAAATTAAACGATTATGTAATCGATTTACAATTATTTCTTGGATACGTCATGACACTCCCCACGAGTCTCCGTTTTCATGCTTTGTAAGAAATAACTTAATGGCATTTGAAAAAGAGTCTATAATAAAATTAACATTGATTATGATTAATCAAAATTAGTTAAATTTACGGACTCCCCACGAGACTCCGTTTTCAAGCTTTGTAAAAATTAACCTAATTGCGATTGCAATAGAGTTAATAATAATATTTGCAAGGATTATCTAAAATGACAGATCAGTGTCACGAGACTCGTAAGTAGAGATGAGGGTAGTGTCGATAATCAATAATTATCGATAAAAAGTATGATTCACTAAGAACCTGCACAAATTGCCGAGTGAACACAATTTATTTGAAATGTATACTTTGCAGTTTTCCGAGACCCAGAATTAAAAAAAAAAATGAACCGCCACATGCAGCGGGCAAGTAAATTAGGTGCCTGCGCGTACAAGTTCCATATATTCGAGACATTTTGATGCATCTCAGTATCAAATTCAGCCAAGTAAAAGGCGAAAATTATTTGATTTTGCCGTACCTACTTTATATTTATGTGAAATTTATTTTGGCGCAGCGGACACGCCTTTAGACAACAACGGTGCTGCAGCGGAAAATGCCGAAAATCTAAAACGCATTTAATACTCGTACATGTAGAGGCCCCGGCAGAGAGTACAACTTTGTACCATTTGGCGTCGAGACACTCGGTCCGTGGGGTCCCAGTTCACAAAAGTTGTTTGCGGAAATCGCGAAATGTCTGGTCGACGTAACTGGTAACCGAAGAGCTGTCACCTTTCTCGCGCAATGCATCAGCATTGCAATTCAGCGAGGAAGTCCCTTTTTTAGATTTTACTTTAGAAAATAAATGAAAAACTTTTCGGAATTAGTTGAATGACACGTTTATGTCGGGTCCACCTAATTTCCTATAACCCGGGCAAGCTCGTTTTTAACGGTCCAGGCCAAAAACCAGTCTTAAGCGGGAAACCGTCTTGTAATATAATACTACTCGCTACTTTATATGTATAAGTATAGTTAATTGAAATGTAATTTCTTTAATAAAGATACATAGACACGTCATTTTTTTTTGCGTTATTGTATTTTATAGCCTAACAATTATTTCTGTATCCAATTGAGTCTCAGTATACATTTGTGTAAATATCGATAAAATTGTCGAAATTAGTCAACGAATCGAACCTCGCCCTATAGGTTTAGGCGATCACATTGGCATTTTCGTATTCTTAACCCGTGTTTCCACGAAGTCTTTCCATGTGTGATAGGTTTGTGTGCATCAAAATGAGAATGTGTTTTCCTTTTTCATAATGTGTGCGTGTGTAAATATACAGATCGTTTTTGCATTAGTGAGTAATCTTTTGCATGTATTATTTCTTCACCCCCCGCAAAATTCGGCAGACTTTTTTGTACTCAAATACGACATAAAGGGTACTCCAGGTATGTATGCTCTAAGCTTTGTCATGATTTCCCTTCATAATTATTATTATAAGTAATTAAAAAAAAATTAACTACGTACCCTATATTATAATGATATATTTAAAATTTCTATACAAATCTCAGCAATAACGGAATTATATAGTTATAATATCGCTATTTTTATAACGTTTTAAAGCACTGCGTTAAGTAATTTTAAAAAAAAGTTTTAAGTGAGTATAGACTGAGAGTACCTACTTGTGATTTAAGCTAAGTAGAATTTATAAATGGTGTGCCTGCCGTTATACTACTACTGTAATACCTACTCGTAAATAGTAAAGGTTTTCAAAGTAAATTAAAAAATCCAAAGCATTATTTATGAAGTGAAAACTTCTTTAGAGGCGCTGAGCACTTTTTGGGATGGGGAAAAATTGTTAAATACGCGACAGAGTTTTGTGACGTCAGATGTGAAGGAGGTCACTTTTTGCTGCTACCCGATTCGACTTCATTCAAAAATGAACGCTATTCGTAAGAGTATAAAGCCGTTAAATACTTTTTGCATAAGCATATTCTGCAAATAAATTTGTAATAATACCAACGCGTCCTTCACCGTTTTGCTATTGAGAAAATTCGAATAGTTCGAATTTGGGCGTTATTCCTAAAGAGATAAAGCTTAGAAAAACATTTACCAACGGCAAAAACAAATTGATATTTTGGTCGCCACCGTGCACCGCCATCTGCTGTTCTTGAAAATTCGAATAGTTCGAATTTAGACGTTATTCCTAAAGAGATAAAGCTTTGAAAAATATTTGGCAATGGCAAAAACAGATTGGTATTGTGTTTGCCGCCGCCCGTCGGAGCGCCGGACCCCGGCACCGTTACGCTGCGGCGGCGCGTTGGGCCCGTCGCACCCAACGCGCCCGCGGGCCGTCCGCCTAAATAATTGATAATTGTTTATAAATTTGCGTCAAATTCATTTTTAGGGTGACACCGTAAGATGTCACGTGACCTGATCGAAAAACTGTTACAATGTTATTGAGTTTTCACTTCTGCCGGCACTCCCAGAGTGCAACCCAGTCTTTTATTTTATTTAAGTGTTAGGTGGTTTGTCACCCCTGATAACACCTAATATGACACTCTTGCCCCAGAATATGTATAAACGCAGTTTCTTAGAATTTTGAAAAGTTTTTCAACTTATTAAGGTACGTAAATCCACTGGAGCTAACCTAGTTCAAGTTAGGTACGTACGATACTCTTACCCCAGTCATGGGGCAAGAGGAACAGTCGTGCCGATTTTTATTTTTTTACAAATTAGTGCATGTTTTAAAAGTTTCTTTGCTTGATAAGTAGTTTCAATTAAAAACATATTAAATTTACTTATATTTTATCGCTTTATTATACGAATTAATGCAATAATAAGATCACAACACTATTTGAATCTAACTTTAAAAAAAGTATGATACTCTTGCCCCGACTCACCTTAATATAGCTAGTAAACATCAAAAAAAATATATTCGTTTTATACACATTATAAAACATAATTTACTTTAAAACCAAAGTTTTAACCGACTTCAATTTAGTACTCCGCCAAGCCACGAGAACATTTCCACATTTATTTTCCAATTTACCACATGAACTTATTTCCGAGAGCAAATGCGTTGATTATTAGAGAAAAAACTCAATCGCTGTATGTGGCCCGATAATATTTGAGGACTTCCGTCGATTCCACAAGGATCACCTTTGGTACTTCATTAGCTGCTATTTCAACGGAATCTTATCAGAATCTGTGACGTACTTTTGCACTTTTAAGTAAGTACATAATTGAGGAATTCCATAAGTCATCTGTGGTCTTCATCATCAATTCCACTCTACCAAATTTATGATTTCCGGGTGTAAATAGAAAATACAAAAATCACTCCACGCGTGCCTAATATAATTGAGGAGTTCCCTCAATTCCTCATGGATCCCATCATCCAACTGAATTAAAAAAAAATGGGACCCACCTGGAAGCATATACTAACAAACAAAAAAAATGTTTTACGAATCGGTTCATCAATGACGGAGTTCTGAGGTATCAAACATAAAAAATAATAATAATATTACAACCGAATTGAAACCCTCCTTTTTTGAAGTCGGTGAAAAAACAGTTTTAGCAGAAACGTCTGTTGATGATATGTGCGTAAAATATTTTTATATTTGTATCAAAGAACATTTCAATTTAGATTTAGCAATTTAAACTTACGAACTCATCGCACTGTTACCCTTTGCGCTTAATCCTTGAACGGAATTAGATGAAATTGGGCGCAGAGATAATTTGAGACCCTTGGAAGGTTATAGAATAGTTTTTATCTCGGAAATCATCCCTTAAGATGGTTGAAGTGTGTTTTGGACAGCGATAATTAAGCTTGCGCCTTACATAATTTAATAGCAATATTTTTTCTAAGTTGGTAGCGGGCACGGTTGTATTTTATATCTATAGCCAATATAAAACTGTGGCAAACGATATAGTACAGGATCGGATCCTATTTTTCCGGACCTAATTACAGAAGACGTCTGCGCGAGGCACAAGTGTGCACTATTTATAAGTACAGACGTCGGCACAAGTGGCTTTACACAGTCGTCGCTGCCGTCATTAACCATGTACCTGTGCTTAATTATTTACCTGCTTTTGTAATGCTGAGGTATTTTCATATTATACATCTAATATGTCGTTTGCTTTATCTTAATAAAATTGCAAAATAACGTGTCTGCAGGTCTAGGGTTGTTGTTACGCATTTTTGGCATTCTACAGACTAAATTAAAACGAAATTAACCTTTTTAATTGTTACTAAATTTCAACAGTTTCTTCGTATTCAAATAATAGGTTCTGATTAACAAGACTGACAAGTGAGATGAACAAGTCGTTGTAACATTTCTCATTTATATCTTAGATTGGAATAGTTTTATTATGCGTTTACTCTTTAATGAACGCTTTACGCTACAATTGGCCACTTGCCTTATTTTTTTTTTTACGGTGCTATCCGAATCTGTTTTCTGATTGGATCAAATATTTGTATCGGACTCACTACAATTATTGGAGCACGTAAAAATACCAAACAAGTGTCAAAGGCGGACCCTCGCCGGCGATAGCCAAAACGGCTCATACCTACCATATTAACATAGTATTATGAATTTATCTCTTATGACGTATCACAGCAATACATAGTCATGTAATATCATTATTATTTTCTTTAAAGTGTACGGTTCTAATGTTATTTGTTTTTAAATTTGCTCTTGGACGATAACAAAAATACCTTTATATTTTTTTGTAAATTTCTTTTCTCATGTCTTATTACGATTTTTATTATATACTTATAATTATAATTTAAAAAAAAAATAGGGGCTACATGTATGGTGATCGTTACGTGAAAATGATATTATACAGTAACATATATTTTTCCAGCTATATTAGACTTTTAAACACCAGCATGAAAGAGGTTGGATTCTGAAGGATGCGGGAAATAATTAAGTATGTCAATAATTCAAAGAAAAATATGTGGGTATTTTGTTTTGAACAGCATAGGTTGTGATTTACACTTTATTGTAATCGTTTGATAGTTTACTATCGATTTAGCAACACTTCTTTATACATTTTAACATGAGGAAAGTGCCCAATTGAAGTATTTTTAAACAACCATAATAATATGTTTTAGACCGCATGTTTCTACTTATAATAATATATTTTTCGATTCCCTTCCATTCGATATAACTAGGTAATCTCCGTAATTTTATTGTTAGGAACACCAATAAAGCTGGTGTAATGAGAGAATCGAGAACATCAAAGAGGAATTTAAAGTTACTGCGTACGCAGATACATACATTACGTCGACGCTGTGTACTCGAGACATGTTTCAATTAGAGAAAACGAGCCAGGAATCAATTCGTATCATTCTTTACTGAGTATCATTAGCAATTAGGTGCGCCTGAGTTGCGACTCTTCACGGTGTTTAAATAATTTCTTTGCAAACGACATGAGTGCCTATTCAAACTCTATTAATTTGATGTTTGTGGAAATAATTACCGTTTTGCAGATTTCTCGCTGAAGTAAGGTTACAGGATATTAGCAATGTTTTTTGGGTATTTTTATATTGTATTTTTAGGAAAAATACCTCTAGATATGAATGTAGGCTCTAAAGAGAACATAACTAGTTTCGAGAAATACGGGTGCTAGATTTTTTTATATCTATGTAGTTACAGCCCCTCCCATCCCTTAATTTGCCTCCTAAATGTGTTATTGATGTACCATTGCTTGTATGTATGTATGTTTACACATATTTATTTATAGGTGTGGTGTGGTGGTGGTGGGTGTGTAGGTGTGTGTGTGGTGGTGTGCATTAAAGTGTGTATTTATTGGTTAAGTTAACTTGTGTTATTACACTCTTTTAGCTGTATTCCTGCACTGCCTGTTGACAATTCTTGTTAAAAATTCCTGCTACCCAAAGGTTGTCTGGAAGAGATCGCATTAAAGCGATAAAACCGCCTGTTGTTATCATTACTTAATTTGCCTAATCTTGTAATACCTAATCTCTGTTATTTGTGGTGCAATAAAGAATATTATTATTATTACATCTGAAACAAATTAGGTACTTTATTCAGTAATATATCATATTAATTAAGTCAGTTTTTCTTAAGTGGCAGTGGGCCGGGCACATAGCATGTAGAACCGATGGCCGTTGGGGCGGAAAGGTTCTCGAGTGGCGACCACGTACCGGAAGGCGCGGCGTGGGCCCCCCGCAAGGTGGACTGATGACCTGGTAAAGGTTGCTGGAGTCCGCTGGATGCGGGTGGCGCAGGACCGGTCACTTTGGCACTCTTTGGGGGAGGCCTATGTCCAGCAGTGGACGTCTTTCGGCTGATATGATGATGATGATGAAGTCAGTTTTTTAATTGTAAGTTTTTGAACGAGCGAGCGAAGCGAACGAAATTCTCTGCTTCAGCTTTGGCCGAAATACGTTCGCATGTTCGGATGCCCCGCTGTCCGGTTGTTCTTCTCTATGGCCGCATTTCGCAACCGATTCTCGTGAAATTTTGCAAGTTCACTTATATTATATCGATTTTTTTGTCGATTCAATTTTTAGAAATGGAAATAATTTATTTTTTTAAAGACTGGCTCGCGATTTCTACAGCGCACGGAGCCACTAGTTATTTTATAGATAACTTATACCTACTATATATTTAGTAGTAGTTAGGAGATTTAGTAGTTTTTAGGAGATTTAGTAGTTGTTAGGAGATTTAGTAGTTGTTAGGAGGCAATTTTTGTAGATTCGATTTCTTTCGGCCGCGTACGGAACTAGTTGCAATCGAATATGTTTCCTGCTTCATAAAAAAACAGTAGCAATTCTTCCATAAAGGAAACCCGTTGTGGTTGACTTATATACACTAAGGTTAGGTATCTTCAGATGCCCGAAAGGCAAACGGCTTAGATACCTAGGTTAAACAAGTATTTACCTACCTATATTATATTCTTGCATGTCGTGTCGTACCTACGAATAATAAAAATCTTCGATTGCTACTGGTTTGGATACTTTTTACCCCAAAAAATCACTTAAAGGGATTTAAATGGAGGAACTAGTTTGTATGGAACGCAATTTAAAAGTTCTGCGGAAGAGGAGCCGCAGGATAGCTTCTAAAGCTCAGGATCGCCTTACCCAATTATTATATTTAACCAAAAATATGACTTAAATATTTCATGAACAGATATTATTCTCTGATATCCATAATTGGTATTGAACGTGATTTGGTTCAGCGAATCTATGCAAATATTGGGGTGACAAATAATCATCTGGGCGAAGGGCGATTCCAAACATGATTATTATACTCGTACCAATTCTATAATAGGGACGAAATTAACGGCGTACTATCTAATACCCGTCCCAGCGAATACGAGACGATTCAGTCAAAGTTATCTCTACCTGAATGACTAGGTAGCTGATCCGTTGAGTTGGACCTATCTACTTTGAGAGCGATTATGTTACGATATTAAGAAATGATTTGGTCTAGCATAATACCGACTCGTTATCCAACAGCGCTAGCTTATCTAATGTATAAACTGTATACAGGTTGTAACGAAATTAGGGTGTGAACCCATCAAGGCCAGGTTCGGTAGCTTACTGCGATTCCAAAAATGCTTTTGTTTATTTTTTTATTTTTTGTTTTGATGTTGTTATAATAGTTTTTTTTTGTTTATGTGGTTATTTAAGTATTTGTTTTGTTTACATTGCTTGTGTTTGACAACAAAAACGTAAAAGCCGTCATATGCGTACCAAATAAAACACAAAATATTTGTTTTCATAAGTCAGCTGTGCGCGTGGCGGTTGAAAATGAAATAAACCCTCCCACCCTTCGCCCTCGCGGGGGAATGTTGTCATACGCAAGCAATGTCAACAAAAACAAAGACTGTAGTGTAAACAAAAAAAATACAAAAAAATAACAAAAATCATAAACAAATGCATATTTGGAATCGCAATGCGCTACCGAATATGCCCTCGATCCGTTCACACCCCATTTTTGGTACAACCTGTATATTTTTGAGAGATTAATTATACCTGTTATAAATCTTAATGAGAGTGTGTGTATAATAGCTAGGCAGAAACCGGGCATACTTACGTAAGTATATCAGCTGGTACATACTTGTTTATCTTCACTGTTTGCAAATGCCAGACGTATTTAGTACCTAGTGGGCAACTGCAAACTGTGTTATCATGCAAATTCAAACGTTGGACGAACGTCCGTATATATTTTATGAAAAGTTAACGGGAGATAATGTGAAACGTATATTCAAAAATAATATGACTTAAATTAAGGGGCTAACCGAGGTTTTCATCGATTTTTGACAAGTTTTGAATCGTATCTCCTACTTTTGCACTACAGATAGAATTGTTAATCAGACGGCTGTCGGTTCTTCAATCTTTTATCTCCATTTTGGTCCACCGGATTTTGAAACAAATGAATACTTAATTTTGTATGATTTCTTTAAACATTGTCTAAAAAACACTTATTTCGTATCTCTATTGACGTGAAAGATCTAACATATACGAAATCTACATATTTGGGTTCGTCTGTAACGTCTCTAAAAACTGGTCCAGGGTTTTAATTTTAAACGAATTAACACAAAAGTTATGGCTAGAAAACCAGTTTTTTGGCCTAAAATTGTTCAACTGATGCCTAATATCTCGAAAACAATGAACTTTGAAGTAAATATGGGATACTATATTGCTTAAAGCCGTTGTTGTTAATATAATAACTACAAAAAAACATTAGAAAGGGATTCAGTTCGAAGGTCATTGGCGTATGGGAGCCCCTGAAACCGTAAAAATTCATTATAATATTTGTATCTATTCACTTCTACACAAAACTATACCTAAATTGTTGTTTTAATAGATACCTTGTCATTACTTACAAGCTATCCTCTGTATTCTACTCATTCGAAATGCAACACAAACTCAATAAACTTCAGCATTACTTTATTCATATTATTTTATATGTTAAATATAAAGTGAACTTTGTTGTCACGGCCGTCAGTGGCACCAAACTCACGAAGGGACCAAAGCCTACTCCATACTAATACTATAAATATGAAAGTGTGTCTGTCTGTCTGTCTGTCTGTCTGTTAACTGTTACCGATTGAGATGAAATTTGGTATGAAGATAGTTTGGATCCCGCGGAAGGACATAGGATAGTTTTTATCCCGGTAATCATTCCCGGAGGGGGTGAAATTGGGGATGAAAGTTTGTATGGTGCTACGATATAAGCGAGTTCCATGCGGACGGAGTCGCGGGCACAAGCTAGTTTCAAATAAAAATACGATTTTAAAAACGGTCTAAACGTACCTACCTAATTGTTATTTATGATACTAGTCGAATACAGGGTGAACGACATGTTAACAAGGCAACATCAAGTAAATAGAGGCAGCAACAACGTTCTATGAGCTCCGCGATTGAAATTAATGAAGGAGTCTAGAGGGTCGATCGGTAAACGAATACACTCGTTAAGTACCTACTTGTAAACGCATTTCCAGCGCGAGAACACAGGTATTATGAACGTTATAATGTTCATTGTTAAATAAGCAAACCACTTAATTCACGCCGTGTGTATTTTGGTAATCGAATTTCGAATTAATTCGGCTAGCAAGACAATTTCATTGCGTTTGCACTTCCTATTGGATGGTCAACAATTAAGTTGTTGTAATTTCTGTATTTGTTACAGTTAGGGGGGGGGGGTTGTTTATGGTGGGCCCGTGCAGATTAGTAATAACTCCCGTGAATGACCCCTTCCTAAATGGTATCAGGTTTTTTTAATATTAGTATAGTATGTATGTGTGCATTAAGCTTTATTGTAGGTACATTAGTACTTATGTAGGTACTGTACCGGCGACTTCGTTTGCATGCTAATGTGGTGGGAATCAACACATTTCTTCTCTTGGACATAGGAACCATGCAGTTCTAATTTAACCTATCAAGTAAAACGTTGAAGAAACCTATTTTAGCTAAAATGCCGTTAAAATTCGTCTTTATCTGTCATACTAATATGGCAGCTAGAATTTCAAGAAAAAGGAATGAAAAATTGTATGAAGGCAAATGTTTCGGAAAATTTATTAATCGTCGCAGTCGGATAAAAATATTTATATTAATCGAAAGTTAAAATGATAACGTAATTAAACAAAAAAGTTTCATGTTTTTTCGTTCATGGGAAGCTGAGATCATTCGTGACAGAACAATGCTTAGTTTGTACTGGTTGATTCTTTTTTTAATTCAGAGATTTAGTATAAGTCAGAGATGAGAGATAGGTGGAATACAGCAGGTACAAAAAAAAAGACAGGGTTGCACTCCGAGAGTGCCGGCAGAAGTGAAAACTCAATAACATTGTAACAGTTTTTCAAACAGCGTGACATCTTACGGTGTCACCCTAAAAAAGAATTTGGCGCAAATTTATAAACAATAGGGAATATTCATGACATTTTTTTATTTTTTTTATCTATTCTATAAGTAATTATATAACCGGAAAAAAATATAACACTTTCACAATATTATTAAATAAGCTAAAAAAAAAAAAAAAAAATTACTATTATTTTCGGACGATCAAAACGCCACCATTTTGGCGCGCTCATTTGTGACGTCACCGTGCAGCTTAGTGCACGGCGGTTCTTAAACAAATTAACAACAAAGTGTTTGATTCACACTTTTAATAAATGTGAGTGATTAAAGCTTATAAGATCAACTTATTGTAATGGAAGAGCACACAAAAGCTTATTATAAATATTGTATTGTCCCTATGTGTGAAAATCACATTAAAACTGCAAATATTTTCATATGCCCAAAGGTGCAAATATAAGGATAAAGTGGTGTAAGGCGATGAGGAGAGATAATGTATCGTGCTTGAGTAGTTTATATTGTTGTGAAGATCATTTCGACGTGAGTATTAAATATGTATGTACCTAAAATCTTTTTTATTACGACTCGCGAACAATATAGGTAAACAATAACCTAACCTCAAAATTGTATTATATACTTATTCATAAAACTATTCTGATTCCCAATTTTATTAGTTATTAATGTTACAAATATTATGATTTTTGTTGATCAACAGCTGACTACGAGTGTTGATTTTGATCAAGAAACGTTTTAGCTAAGTTTTTTTGTTTGCACTGTTGATCGAAGAAAGTTAAAAGAATTTAATCCTTTTTACTGAGTGACCTACACAAATTTGTTTTATTTATAAGCCTCGACGAAAACAACCTAGTTTGTTAAAGTTCATAAAGATGTTCTCAACATTTAACATTCCTAATAGGTACCTACATATCTTTGATTATATAATACTAGCTTCTGCCCGCGACTCCGTCCGCGTGGAACTCGTTTATACTATCTCTATACCAAATTTCATCCAAATCGGTTCAGCAGTTTAAGCGTGAAGAGGTAACAAACAGACAGACAGACACACTTTCGCATTTATAATTTATTATTAAGTAATATATATAAAATATATAATATAACTAGCTTCTGCCCGCGACTCCGTCCGCGTGGAACTCGTTTATATCGTAGCTCCCCCCATATCCCCCAAAGGGATGAAGTGGGGGTGAAAGTTTGTATGGAGCTACGATATAAATGAGTTCCACGCGGACGGAGTCGCGGGCAGAAGTATGTATATATAATATATAAAGTTATAGTATAGTAAAATAGTATATAGTATGGATAAATATCTACTAGTTTTTTATTCCACTTATTTAACAAAGACACCTATTTGAAGTAGTTTAAAAGTCTAGCTATTTGAATCGCCAAAATAGTTTATAATTATTTAATTGACCAATCTCACGAGTATAAAAACAAGGAATATGAAAATTTATTGAATATCTGTAACTTATTTACCTTGCAGCTTTTACTCCTCTTAGTTCAGCGGACGTAAAGTCACAAATATTTGCGAAGTATGTATTAAATTTAGTCATCATGAACACATCAATTTTAGGCAGATTATCCGACAGTGCCTTGACAAAACCGCCTTCAGTCATTGTGGCGAGTCTTTTTTCACTTAATAATTACCAAAAAACACTGATTATTTATCATAAACAGCGGCCAAACAATGCGAATAACTTTCAATAATCATACTAACGACCTGCACGGTGACGTCACGTTTCGCTCCGCCAATAGCGTTGCGTTTTAAAAATTTGCGAGGGAATTTGAAAAATAGTACTTTTAAACAATTTATTTTATCAATAGAAACATGATAATTTGAAAAAATAATCACGTGTGTATATTTATTAAGCAATATAGATTACACGTGATTTTTTTTGTCCATTTCTAAATCACATGCATATTCCCTATTATCAATTATTTAGGCGGACGGGCCGCGGGCGCCGGCGGCGAGCAAAATACCAATTTGTTTTTGCCATTGCCAAATATTTTTTAAAGCTTTATCTCTTTAGGAATAGCGTCCAAATTCGAACTATTCGAATTTGCAAGAACAGCGGACGGCGGCGGTGAACAAAATATCAATTTGTTTTTGCCGTTGGTAAATATTTTTCAAAGCTTTATCTCTTTGGCAATAACGTCCAAATTCGAACTATTCGAATTTGCTCAATAGCAAAACGGTGAAGGACGCGTGAACAAAATTACAAATTTATTTGCAGAATATGCTATTGCAAAAAGTCTTTAACGGCTTTATACTCTTACGAATAGCGTTAAGTTTTGAATGAAGTCGAATCGGCTAGCAGCAAAATATAAAAGTTTGTGACCTCCTTCACACCTGACGTCACAAAACTCTGTCGCGTCTTTAACAATTTTTCCCCATCCCAAAAAGTGCTCAGCGCCGCTAAAGAAGTTTTCACTTCAAAAAAAAAAATAGTTTCATTTAACCCTTCGGATGCTTTGACGTGGACATTAAAGGAAGGAAGGATATTAAATTTTTCGCTTCTGTCATAGAGTCAATTTTTAATAGCACTGATCAGTGCTAATTGTTATTATAGTTTGTCTTTGTTCGCGAACATTCTCAGAATTTTAATTTTCCGGAATAAGTTATTTGCCAACGTTTCATTTGTCTTATGGCTTTATTTTCTGAAACCATGGACTCTTCCAAACTTCTGCAATTAATATCATATAGAACCCGTTAGGTACGCTTGATAATGTTTATTCAACTACAAAAGCAGGTTTCCGGTTAAGAAACAATTCTGATTAGTCAGAATGAAACTTTATCACTTTCTAGGTGGTGACAGATTTAGCGCGTAAACAAAGGCTTGATGCGGTACTAACAAATACGCCCTACGGTATATTTTAATATCTTATGTACAGTCAGCATCATATAGTTAGTAGCAGCCAAAGTAGCCAAATATATCGGCACACGGCTGTGTTACGATATATTTGGCTACTTTGGCTGCTACTAACTATACTTACGGAAAAATAGTTTATTCATTTGAAAACTGCATTCGACCGGTTGGTGCGTAACGGTAGATCGAAATGTCATTTTTTATCGAAAAATTATAGCTGAGTTGTCCTACGTACATATTGTGAAGGTGGTCAGTTGCAGAGCACGCTTGGAGTCACAATATCCAAATAACACGAGTAAATGTTACGTAACGAAATATATTGTTCAGCTACATGTTTTGTCAGATACGAGGGGCGTCTGAAAAGTTCTAAGCCTAAGGTATTTCGAGGTTATATATGCGTTTATGATACTGGCCACTAGAAAGGCCATTTAAAAACAAATTATTAAAAAATAACATGTCACGTTTTTATTATTCTGTTTCGAGATATTCAACGGAAAAGTACATCATGTGTGAATTACCAACGAATATTACGAAAATTGAGCACCGTGCTGTAATTAAATTCCTTACAAAAAGTGACAAATCACCGCAGTGTATTTTTGAGGAAATGGCTATTATTTACGGTGATTCTGGGCCTTCTTATGCCACAGTCAAAAAGTGGAGTCGCTTATTTAAACTCGGACGGGAATCGATCGAAGACGACCCCCGCTCAGGGCGGCCAATATCGGTAGTGACCGAAGAAAACGTAGCAAAAGTCAAAAAGCTGGTATTAGAAGATAGAAGAATGAAGGTTTGGCAAATAGCTGAGGTCTTAGGTATTAGTAAAGAAAGAGTCGGAGAAATTTTACATGCACATTTGTACATGAGTAAAGTCAGTGCTCGTTGGGTACCGAAAATGCTAACGGCCTTCGATAAAGTACGTCGTGTGGAAACTTCTCGGGCGTTTTTAGAATTGTGCGAAGATGATTTAGATGAAGTTTGTTCCCGAATAGTAACTGTTGATGAAACATGGATCAGACAGTATGATCCGGAGTGTAAGTCTGAGTCGATGCAGTGGATTGAAAAGGGTGAAAGGCCGCCGAAGAAATTTAAAGTGCAAAAGTCGGCCTCTAAGTTAATGGCTACGGTATTTTGGGACTGTGATGGCATTCTTTTAATCGATTATTTAGAAAAAGGCTCTACGATAAACGGAACTTATTATGCAAATCTAATAAGACAGGTGCGACAAGCCATAGTTGAGAAAAGGCAAGGTAAACTAAGGAAAGGCATTTTGTTTTTGCAAGACAACGCACCCGTTCACACCGCTAATGTTGCGAGGCGTGCTCTGAAGGAAGTTGGTTTTGAGGAAATTGACCACCCACCCTACAGCCCAGATCTAGCCCCAAGCGATTATTTTCTATTCAATAATTTGAAGAAAGAGTTGAGGGGAAAGCGATTTAGAAGTGACGAAGAGATGAAGGCGGCTGTACAGGAGCATTTTGAAGGGCAAAATAAAGATTATTTTTTTAATGGCCTAAAAGCACTGTATAAAAAATGTAAAAAATGCATTGATTTAGGAGGAGACTATATTGAAAAATAAACACGAGTTCATTTTTGTAAATTGTTTTTTTCTATCTTAGGCTTAGAACTTTTCAGACGCCCCTCGTACATCAACATCAATGCCACGTCAAAAAGACAATCATTAGAACACACAGTTCTTATACATTTAAATCTATTATAGACAGTCGCATAGCCAGTATCAATAAAATATACACATTAAAACCTAATACGCCTCCTTGATGTGTATATTAAGGAGAAGTACAACAGCGACCAGACAAAAATGAAAATAATAATAATAAACTATAAGCCAATGCCCAAACCAGACATACATGCGTAATGTTTTACTTTTGGCAAAGCCTTAGTCAGTACATCGGCCAACATGGAGTCTGTCGACAGATACTCCAACTTAATGTTGTCGTTCTCCTTCAATACACTTCTCATGAAGTGATATCGTATATCAATGTGCTTGCTACGGGAATGAAACACTGGATCACTGGCTAAGTAAATAGCTCCTTGATTATCGACATTTAAGGTTACTTTCGCAAACTTACCTAAACCAATTTCTGTGAGTAAGCTGTTAAGGTATATTGCCTCTTTCATTGCCGATGCTAAGCTGATATACTCTGCCTCGCAAGAACTTGTGGCCACGCATTTCTGTTTCTGTGACTTCCACGACACATTCGCACCACCTAATACAAAAGCATAACCAGAGTAAGACCGTCTATCCAGCAAACAACCACCCCAATCGGAATCAGAATACCCTTGTAACGACTTACCTGTCTTCCTGAACACGACACCATATTCTTTCGTTCTTTGTAAATACCGCAATACACGTTTTGCGGCAGTCCAACACTCTTTACTTGGGGCATTTACAAATTGTGCAAGTTTTGACACGGTATTTGAAATGTCAGCTCTTGTTCCCTCAGATAGATATAACAAACTCCCAATTAATTCACGGTACGGGTATCGTTCATCAGTATTTGTGTTTTGTTGTGCCGATTGTAATTTCAAATTTATTTCCATTGGAGTTGACACTGTTACCTTACATTCTGCCAAACCAAATTTAGTGAGCAAATTTTCAATATATTTTTGTTGTGACAGCTTGATTTTGTTGACACTTCGCTCAATGTCAATCCCCAATATATACTTCGCGATGCCAAAATCTTTTAAATCGAACTCGCCGGCCAGTTCCTTTTTGAACTTTTCTATATAACCTCTTTTCTGCGATGCTATTAAAATATCGTCGACGTACACGGCAACAAAAAGCTTGGTTTCGCCATCTACATCTTGAAAGTATAGACATGGCTCATTCAACGACGGCCGTAGTCCCATCCTTTTTAGTTGCTCATCGAGTCTGGCGTTCCATTGGCGTCCAGCTTGTTTCAAACCATACAGCGATCTTTTTAGTATGCAAGCCTCACCTCCCGCCTCCATATCAGCTAACATTTGCTTAGCCCGTACATGTACGATGGATCCTTCCTCTTCTAACGCTAGAAGCTTCTGCAAACTTTCTTTTAACATTTCCGGTATCTCCATGTATATCTCTTCGTCTAGTGAACCGTTCAAATAAGCTGTGTTGATGTCTATTTGATGAATTTCCATATCAAGTTCAACTGCAAGTGCTGTCAGTAATCTTATGGTGTCCAGCCTGACGACGGGTGCAAATGTATCATGGTAATCAATACCATATTGTTGGCTGTAACCTTTAGCTACGAGCCTCGCCTTTTTCTTTTCAGTCTTATCAATATTCATCTTGGTTGTTAAAACGTATCGGCAACCTACGACGCTACGCCCTACGGGTCGTTTAGTTATTTCCCAAGTGTCATTTTTTATCAAACTTCTTATTTCCGACAAGATGGCTTCATCCCATTCATGTCGCTTAACGCCCGACAGCGCTTGCTTTAATGATACTTCCGCAGAACCGACAAAATCTTGGCAATCAGAAAATTCTGCCGTGCCAACTTCTTCTCGAACTTCTGATTCCACTTCAACCATATGATAGATTTTCTTTGGTCGTCCAACTTGTCCTCTTTCCAGCCGCGGTCTACCTGGACCCTTTTTCATTGCTTTGCTTTCATTGTTGCGAGGATTGATATCTTCCTGCAAATGTCGAGATGGGCCAGCAATTATTGGCACCAGGTTGCTAGTCATTTCCCGAATGTTTTCTGTATTCACTTCCGCAGACTCCAAATCGCCAGTAGTTTCTTGCATATTTCCTGTTTCTTCATTCCTATGTTCAAGAGTGTTGGGCACTTCATTGGATTTTACAAAACGGCTATCAGGTTGAAAAACTATCTCTATTAAATTTTTTGGTTTTTCATTGACGTAGGTCCGCAACTCTTCCTTTTTAATCTCAAACGGATCGCCGTCAGGTATCGCGTTTTCATTATTTTGATCCACGTGGTGATGGAATCTGACGTCTCGCGAAACGATAAATTTTCGCTCAAGTGGCAGCCAAATCTTATAACCTTTTCTGTCTCTAGGGTAGCCTACAAATATTCCATCTACGCTGCGAGGAGCGAACTTATCCTTACCCTCTTCTTTGTTTAATGCGTGTACCTTGGTTCCAAAGGGTTGTAAGTAATCTAATCTGACAGGTCGCTCATACCATTTTTCATACGGTGTCTGACCTCCCAGACTAGCTGTTGGACAGCGGTTTCGGATATGACATGCAGTTAGTACAGCATCACCCCAAAAACCTGGTGAGAGATTTGCCGCAAATAACATGCATCTCGCCATCTCCACTAGTGTTCTATTCTTTCTTTCTGCAACGGAGTTCTGTTGAGGAGTTCCAGGTATAGTCAGCCTTCTTCTTATGCCCTCATTTTGTAAATATTCGTCAAACTCTCGACTGCAATACTCGCCACCATTATCTGTCTGAAGATAAGTAACTTTCTTACCAATCAAATTTTCCACGTGATTTTTATACATTTTGAAATAATTCAATGCCTCACTCTTTTTATTTAACAAGTACACCTCACACCACCTTGATGAATCATCAATGAAGGTGATGAAATATTTGCCACCACAAATGGCCTCATGACGCATAGGACCTACAATATCAGAATAGATGATTCTCAATTTTTCTCTACATGGGCCATCACTCCTTGAAAAAGGTAATGCACTCATTTTTCCACTCGCGCAAACACTACAGTCAATCAATTGGTTTGCATCCGTCATCTTAACTTTCACACCACTTTTGTTTAAAAGTTTCACAAGATCTCTACCATTTAGATGCCCTAATCGTTCATGCCACAACTTTAAGTCATCACTTACCCCTGACAGAACTGAAACGGCACCCATCTGTTCCTCAACGTAATAAAGATTACCTGAACGATTTGCTACAAGTACAGTGTTGCCGTCACTATTCACAACACTTGCTACCTTTTCATCAAAAATAACACTATAACCTCTTTTAGTCATTCTTGCAACTGAAATCAGATTGCACCTCAAATCGGGAACAAATAAAGTATCACGCAATTCCACAATTGTTTTGAGGTTCTCTTTGCATGAGAGTAACCTTACAGTACCCCTACCTCGTACATTTGTGCATGAATTTGTTGCCAAATTTAGTTTACCGGATAGGAGTGTCAACGAATTGCCAAATTTACTAGGATCGTTGCACAGATGTGAGGTGCACCCACTATCAAGTATCCAGTCCTCATTCCCGCTGCAGGCAGCATTATCACCTGAAAAACAATTAAATGTTACAAGACTGAAACTATCACTCTGTAAATATTTTTCTGATTCCGACGCATACTTAGCACTATCCTTGTACTGTTCCTTGTCCTTATTCATCTTACAGTCATACGCTCTATGGCCATATTGATGACATTCCCAACATCTGCCTTTAAAATGAGTCCCACTGACACCGCTCGCCGGATTGAAAGGTCTCCTTGACCTAATAAGGAACGCTTTTCCTTCGTTCCCTTTTTGTCCTCTAGAACACACTTCTTCAATAATTTTGACTTTTAGAGCCTCGGGATCAGGCAACGTATCTCTTGACTCGATAGCGCATCTGAAATTCTCGAAACTTGGTGGTAAACTGTAGAGAAGCATTATGGAAACTAAGTCGTTGTGCATATCAATCTCCATGTCAGCCAGTTTGCTTCTCACGTCAAAGAATCGCATAACATGCTCTCTAACGTCGCCGTCCTCCATCATTTTGTGAAGCAGAAGCTCCTTCAACAACGTTGCCTTTTTGGCGGGTCCCTTTGATGCATGTACGCTTTCAAGCTTCAACCATACATCCCGCGATGTCTTGCATCCACGTAAGTGTCGCAATTCGCATGGACTAATGGCAAGAATAAGGTCTGACTTAGCTTTGGCATCTCCAATATCCCACTTCCTCGACTCCTCTGGCTCGGCAGGCCTCACGCTATTCCCATCTACGTAGCACCATGCATCGTTCTTTACAAGGACTGCTTCAGCCTGGATCCTCCAAGTTTCATAATTTTCTTGCGTGAGTGGTTCAATTTTAACAGTACTCATCTTGTTATATTTTATAACCCTGGGCCCATAACCAATGTGAAGGTGGTCAGTTGCAGAGCACGCTTGGAGTCACAATATCCAAATAACACGAGTAAATGTTACGTAACGAAATATATTGTTCAGCTACATGTTTTGTCAGATACATCAACATCAATGCCACGTCAAAAAGACAATCATTAGAACACACAGTTCTTATACATTTAAATCTATTATAGACAGTCGCATAGCCAGTATCAATAAAATATACACATTAAAACCTAATACATATGTCCGAAATAAAGTTACGTAATTATCCTTTTAAAGGTTACGAGCGTTAGAAAAACTTAGTTGTCATTTTCCTAATATACTAAACGTACTGTTTTATCATCGGACCAACCACGAAATCGCAAAAAATAACATTTACAAAACAACACTCTAAATTAACTCACAGTTAACTCTTAATTGGCTGTTAAAATTTTGCGATTTCGTGATTGATCCCATGGGAAAAGTTGTTCAGTATTATCATCTTATTCACTTTAAATCATTCCGGATCATGACCCCGAAATCACCCAGTATATTGCGATTTCATTTAAAGTTACCGCACTAGGCCGCTATATTAATCCAAACCCGTCATCTTTTGCATCACGTCAAAATTAACTGTCTCCATGAAATTGTGTTCATTGTTGGCGATACTTAGGATCGTTGAAAAATGGCGTACATTGTTGGAAACTTTATTCCGGTAATAACACATTTCATGTTCCCATTGTATTTAAATATGAGCTTTATTTGGTTCTACGCAAGATTTTTTTAGTAATGGCACGACTGGTTGAGATACGAGGTTGAAAAGGTAAGCAAAGGAAATAAGGGCGGCGACCGCGGCTGGCTCCACAATTTATGTTTCGCTCGCGTCTAGTGAAAGCCTGCGATGAAAGTTTCATCGTATCGCAGAGCTGCAGGCGTGAAAATAAAATTGGAGCGCATTTGGCTTCCAGAAATAGTGCTATCGGAGCACTGTTGTTCTTGTCATATTAACAATGTACAGCGTTATCTAGGCGCCGTAAGTAGGCGTGCTGCGACTTTTAAAAGTGCTTCTCTCTCTTAGTGTGTTCGTAACAAAATAAAATAAGGTACAAACTGGCAGTAAGTAGGTACTTATGAACAAAAACACAAAACTTTGGTACTGTATGTAAATGATGATACCTACGATTTGAATTTTACGGGATGGTATATTACGACATATGTTCTAACCCGTTTCAAAAAATAATGTCTGATAGTGATAATAAAAGAGTTTTAGATTTTTTCTCATATTATTTGACTCATACCTACTTTTTTTAAGAAATACGAACCAACCAAACCTTCAGTGCAAATAGTGCAAATGTTTTTAGGTATATATTTATCATTGTAAATCAACCCTGCTGAGATTAAAATAATCATTATTAAGAATTCCATTGTGTTTTATTCGCATTGCAGAAGATAAATTATTACTTTACGCTGTTTCGGTAACTAAAGAGTAGTTTAACAAATAATCATGGAGTGTTAATAATTTAGTTTACATACGTAAATAACTTCCACTTATACTGGGCATAGGCACGTTCAAGTGTTGCAAGTCAACACACCGCAAGTTACTCCTGTGGACAAACTCCTCAAAATCACGACTCTTGACGTTCACGCCTCAGAGGTCTCAAGAATTGTCTTCTAAGGAAAAAAATGTGTCAGAAGCCACGTCATCCCGTTTTTATCAGAGCTCTCTCGCATGGCTGCTTCGTCTGAATGCCAGGAATTTATTGCGTTGTACAGGCTCCAGCCGAGTGCGCAGAATTAGTTGACAATCGCAGGGAAGTTGTACGTGCCCCAGACAATGCATACGTCTCACGCAGATTGTTGTTTTAGATTAATAAATAACGAAACAAGAGACCTATGATGACCGCGTCACGTCGAGTTTGCGTTCAATGTAGACATATTTTGTTTTGCATTATTTAGTCGACGTCAAAGATGTTTACACTCTTACACCTTATTGCTTTATGTCGACTGTACAAGGTACAAGATAATAACAGTGTAGGCAGGGAAGTGGAAACACGTTTCTTTTTCGCTATTGTCACTATGACAGTAAAATGTCTTCTTTGTGTATACATTACCTAAACGATATTGTATTTGACGAATTCCCGAAGTGGTTCTGAATGTTGCCGAAGAACGGAACTGACGGCGGAATATTGTCAAGGAGAAAATTACGTAATGATGAGCCACGACCCCCAGCATGGGTATCGTCACAAGGAGCAGAATTGTGTATGAAAAACCTCTCCGAGCGATCAACTATATCGGGACGATTGGTGAGGTGGGTCGAAAAAGGTAGCTGTTGGTTACCTTTTTCGACTCACCTCACCAATCGTTCCTCGACTCCGAGATCTAAAAAGCTTTGTCATTACATTATATATATATTTATTCACTAATATTTCATGAAATATCGAGAAAAGTATTATGCACTTATCCATTTAATAAAAAAATCCCCTCCATCTGATTTCATCATTTTGTGATCACAATCCATATACTTATTACGCGCCGCGCCCGCTACGAGTACGATGGAATGGGGGGGTTACTTTAGAAAAATAACTATTTTTAGTTAAGAAGATTTAGTCGAGTACCTAAACAGCAAGATAGAATACTACTATATTCACTGCCATAGTTAACCCGCCAGTAAAAACAATGATTTCGGAGAAAAACCTATTTTATCCAAGTCGCCACCCGAATCAAAGTCACCCCATCCAACCATGAACCGAACACAACCATTGAATGATACACATATACCTAATTTCTACGTATCAAAAACGCCTGAAAAACCATAATCCCTGGTACTCAGCGTGCCTTTTACCGAGTTCGGGAGCTTAATCTCGTGTAGCAGTGTTTTAAACAAATTATGTACTTGGATATTACCTGGACGGGATATTACCTAGAACAGAACGCTAACTTTACTTAATTATTACTAACGATTCTGTTTGACCTTTCCGCTGGTTACTGCGTTAGGGATTTAGTGCATTTCGGATAATTCTGCGATATTGAGTAACATGTTTATTGTTTGACACTTGACAGAGTAGCGTTAGAGACTATTATTTAGAATGAAAACCAAATAAAAAGTAATATACATAATATATTATACTTACGACGAAACAACAAAAAAAAAACACGCGCAAGTGGGACTAACAATTCTTTACAAAGTATGAGAGGCATAGGTATGTACTAAATCAAATAACTTTTCACTGACACCGAAAAAGTCAACAAGTCACTACAATTAGGTAGCCTATAACGTGTTTCGAGAAATCGGTGACGGTACCTCACTTAAAGTTGACTTTAGTAGGTGTAGATAGAGCGTTAGTTGAAAAGTTAACTCAATTAGTATAGTATACGTTACTAGGTGAGAAATATCCAAAGGCGCCAGGGTTTCCGGGGTACGATAAGCGTCGTTCCGCGACTCGCCAGAAGCCGGAAGTCTCGGAAACGAAACGAAAACAATTTCTGAGCGATCCTTCTCTGCTGATCATTACTGAGATCTTCAACTTCAAAGATTTAATATTTTTTGTGTCTGTAGAAGCTGCGGAGTAATTTGTAGAGAAACACGTTTTTCTTTCTTGCTTCGATGGAAATTAATAAGGCACGTTGACTGTTTGCTATGTTTAGTTGCAGAAATATTTTCCCCGGAGCTATTAAATCTATTGTATTAAAGTTTGTTGCGGGAATCGATTGTTGTTTTAAGTATAAAAATAAAGCTAAGAGTAATTCAATAACAAATCGCGTGTTTATAGTACCATGTTACCTCTTTCAATTCATGTAGATGACGTCAAACCAATCATAAGAAGTGTGCACGACGCACGCTTTAAGCGGTGACAACGCTGATGCGTTGAACGCGCCGCGTGACACTACGCTTATGATTTCGCGGCGTCGACGGAGTGATTTGCATATGCGTCTAGAGCAACGACGCATGCCACTCTACAGCCACCTAACAAGAAGCTGCCCACAGGCACGACCCGGAACGGAATCCTGGCGGCCCACTCGATGCCTGCTGCAGCCCACGACAGCTCCTGGATGCTGACTCTGAGTTGTAAGTTCAGAGCTTATATAGCACCCACTGTTACCTTATAAAACCTTATTACCGGGAACGCGAATTGAAAACAAACTGAAGAGATAATATAATATATATATTTCAAACTTAACGAAGACTTTTTACAATTACTTATATTATATACTCCTATCACTGCCCACTGTACTTCCTATTTACTTTGTTATACTGTTGACTACTTAGTTGTTGTTACTTGCAAGAGAACTCGACTGACACAATTTGTACTGAAATTTAGCTCGTTTATATTCCAAATTTTAGACTATGATTTCGTCATGGCACTGACGAGGACAATTGGGAGCTTCTGAGTTTTGGCGAGAGTTGATTTGCTGTGACGTAATTTCACGCCCCTTTTAATTATAATATTTTGTTATCTTAAACTATTTTTAACAAGATTAGTCTTATTGGACCCGATTCTTATTTATATATAAACTCGTGACTCTAGAAAATGTATTTAAACAATAACAAGCTTTATAAAGTTATTTTAACCATAATTACGACATATGAAAGATTGGTATATTTGTTTTTACACCCTAATATAAAACAGTTATCTTATTAATATTAAGTCTCTTTTAACAGTAAGGACTTTTTATAACCTATCTAATGACATATAAATCTTGTTTGTACTATAAAAAGTTACAAAGTGGTCGCATTGATAACTTTGCATGATAAGCTAAAATTACGTAATATTATTCTGAATTATAATTTAGTATCAAACTTAACGACCAATCAGCTTTGAGCGGGCGGAGCCTAATGCCTGCTCTTTCTATGGTCCAGCTGGACTGATACAGTCATTTTCAGAGCTATTTGTAGCTGGTCTCGTTATGGTATGACATCCAGATGGAGTATTCCAAGATAAAAGATCTTAGAAACATGTTTTGGCCTATATGCCTTAGGTGTATGCTTATTATATTTTCTGGGGTGTTATGTATTACCTTTATTTATTCATTCATATAATTTGTGTTCATATTTATTTATTATTCTGGCTATATTTACCTATTATGTTTTTACAACTTGTTATATACTTTCAGCTATGTAAAATGGGATATTTCCTTTATTTGCCTTATACAATCTATATGCTTATGTATTAAACAATGGTTTCGTTAACTCTAAACGCGATCTTGCTGTTCTGTCGTCCACAATGTATCTTTAGTATGAGACGAAGTCTTATGCTATATTGTTGCAACGTTGTATGAGGCGCGGAGGTTTATTGTTCACTAATCACTTTCACTTTTTGTTTCACTATGTCACTTTTGGATTACTTTCACTGCATGTGGCCGTTATAGCCACCATTCCCCGGGTCGATATGGCTCCGGTGCTTTTTCTGTGGGCGCTATTGTTTTTATATATATATTTTCTTTGTCTTCGTCCACAAATCGGATTGGAATTGAAATCATCATTTGCATTTTTCCAAACCGCCGTTGCTTTTTGCGTTTATACGAGATGCGCGCGCAAAACTTTAGTGATATGCGTACGCGTTGACGACACGCGTTGAACTGTCAACCGCCGCGCGTCGTGTGCATTTACACGTACGCTTCGGAACGAGGGTTGGAATGGCGCGAGGCATTTCCCGCGGTCCGAACTTTATGTGTAAATGCCGCTATTAACTCTACGAGGTAGCAAGTAATAAAAGTTTATCATTTGGTTCAACTCAAACCGGCGCGGACTGGTCGAGTTGCGCGTTATCACAGATTTAACCGCCATCCAAACCTTGGCTACATTTGATCGTAATTAGCGCATGACAGTTTGATCCGTGGTAAGAACCGACGGACGGGCCGACGGTCGGTACTATACCCGGTTCGGAACGCAGTCCCTGATCTGCAGTCTGAACGTTAAGGGGCTCCCATACGCCAATGACCTTCGATCTGAATCCCTTAGTTTTCTAATTTTTTTTGTAGCTTATTATATTAACAACAACGGCTTTAAGCAATATAGTATCCCATATTTACTTTAAAGTTCCTTGTTTTCGAGATATTTGGCAGCAAAGTTGAACAATTTAAGGCCAAAAAACTGGTTTTCTGGCCATAACTTTTGTATTAATTGGTTTAAAATGAAAACCCTGGACCAGTGTTTAGAGACGTCACAGACGAACCCGAATATGTAGATTTCGTATATGTTAGATCTTTCACGTCTATAGAGATACGAAATAAGTATTTTTGTAGACAATGTTTAAAAAAATCATACAAAATTAAGTATTTATTTGTTTCAACATCTGGTGGACCAAAATGGAGATAAATCATTGAAAAACCGATAGCCATTTTATTTATAATTCTATCTGTAGTGCAAAAGTAGGAGATACGATTCAAAACTTGTCAAAAATCGATGAAAACCCCGGGTAGCCCCTTAAGGCCGCTAATAGATGCATTTATACGCCTTTTTCAGTATTATTTTGCATCTTCTTATCACACGGCCGGGTAAGGTACTTTTTCTACTAAACCGTAGGACCAAATTCACCGACTTGTAATTTACATATACTAAAAATAAAACTCCGTCAACAAATGTTACATCTTATAGTTCTCGAAATAGGAGTAAAAAAACGTCTTCGTTATACACTTTTACAAAACATTCATTTCCGAAATTACCGCCATAAGGTACCTTTACGTCTACGTATATTATTATTGGTACAGGAAAAGGAACTGTAATGATTGACAGCAAAGATATTGGCTGTCAATCCTTACAGTTCCTTTTCCTGTATCTATTCCTTCACTCCTGTATATAAATGTCTTATCCTTGTATATATTTATTAAAGCCTTAGGTTTATAATATTTGACATAAAAAAAATTCAAACTTTAATACTTATTTATAACTACCCTTTCCTGATCTTTCACTTATGGCTGAATGCGCCAAGACGGCGAAGCCAATAGAAAAAATATAAATTCGTGTTACTTATATTGTTTGAATTTGTTGATACATTTATTGAAATTACGCCTTAATACGAAATTAGCGCATATAAGCGTCCATATTAGAATCGATATTTTTTTATGCTTTATCATTAGGTGGGTAGCTACGCGTGTCGTGAAGGTCTATTATCGTAGACCGGATCGAAACTCTTTATAGGTCAAATCAGTGAGGTCAAATCAAATGTTTTGAAAAAAATATTAACCGTCGCTGTCGCATAAAAACTATCCTAAGCGGAAGCCAGACTAAAAATCTACCTATAAAAAATGTTTCATGTTCCTCGGTTCATGGGGAACTGAGATCCTTCGTGACAACGCAATGTCTGAAATGATACGCAATTTCTGATTCATTTTTAATTCAGATATTTATTATTAATGTAGATAATGACTTACGGCAGTATTCATAAACGTCCTATAGGCTTATAGGACGTTTATGAATACGGCCGTAAAGTGTTTTTAACTAAAATGGTGTTAAAATTCGTATGTTTGGACATTTGTGCTCGTAGCTCCATACAAACTTTCACTCCCCCATTTCACCTCCTTAGGGATGATTTCGGGGATAAAAACTATCCTATGTCCTTCTCCGGGACTCAAACTATCTCTATACCAAATTTCACCTAAATCGGTTCAGCGGTTTAAGCGTGAAGAGGTAACAGACAGACAGACAGACAGACAGACAGACACACTTTTGCATTTATAATATTACTAGCTTCTGCCCGCGACTCCGTCCGCGTGGAACTCGTTTATATCGCGCAGCTCCATACAAACTTTCACCCCCCCATTTCACCCCCTTAGGTGATGATTTCGGGGATAAAAACTATCCTATGTCCTTCCACGGGACTCAAACTATCTCGATACCAAATTTCATCGCAATCGGTTCAGCGGTTTAAGCGTGAAGAGGTAACAGACAGACAGACAGACAGACAGACAGACAGACACACTTTCGCATTTATAATATTAGTATGGATAAGTATATAAGTATATGAGTATAAGTATATAAGTATAAGTATATAAGTATAAGTATATAAGTATGGATATGGATAGTATGGATACCTATTCATCCATATGTGATTCCAAGTACGTACTTATTCAATATTTAAGTATTTTTCCGATTGTGACTCCCACGTAACTCCGAAGACTGACTCTGATGTGTCGCTTTCAAGACTTCAATTATTAAACGTTCGGTCTGGGATTCGACTGTTTTCTATATTTGTCTTCAATTTTATTATAATAAGAAAATAAAATACTAGTTAAATCTAAGCAAACTACTCACAAACAGTTCATGGGAAGCTGTGATCCTTCGTAACAAGCCATTGTCGGAAATGATACTGACTGTTTTTTTTTAATTCAGTGATTTTATTATAAGTGTAGAAAAATCTGATTTTGGATACAATGCAGGCGTATTTTCATTCATCGTCAATTAGCTACTTTATTATAAGCAATATAATATGCACATGTCATGTTAGATCACTGAGAATAAGAAAAAATACCTAGTGGTAGTACCTTATCAGGTTTTATGTAACCATTGGATTCAAATAGTACTTACGCACAATTCCTCTTAAACCTAATTAGATACTTTTATTAAGTGGTGGCTCTTTGAATTGAATCAATATTAAAAAACAAAAAAACGAAAAACTGAATTGACCAAAAAACCTACATAATTATTCGACCTGCTATCAAAATTTCATGAGGATCGGTTGAGAAATGCGACCTGTAAAGGATAATATTTTATTTATTTTTTACACAACGACGGTGGCAAACAAGCGTACGGCCCGCCTGATCGTAAGCGAACACCCCAGCCTATAGACGCATGCAACTACAAAGGAGTAACATGGGCGTTGCCGACCCTTGATATGTTTGAGGATTCGCCGTGTTGACAGCTGAAGGAACAAATTCCCTCGCTCTCAACACAACGCACCCTCGGGAGCTCTGGCGACCTTGCTCACCTCCAGGAACACAACACCACTACAGAGCAAGTAGCAGATTAATAGCCGGACAGCGGGACATCCGGACACATGAAAGATTATTGGCCCAAGCTGAAACGGATAACTTCGTTCGCTTCGTTCGCTCTTTCAATTATTCGCAACTGAATTAATAACTTAAGCGACAGAAAATTTTATTTTAAAAATCTGTAGGTATCAACGAATGAAAGATGGCGGCCCGTTCCAGGAAGCTGTAAGCTCACGAAGCTAGTGAAGCAGCACTGGCCCCGTATCATGGTCTGCCTTATCACGCGATAAGTGACAAGATAGAGCGTCCGTCACTGGCTGACACCGTTCGATAGAACGAGACGGACGCTCTATCTTGTCACTTATCGCGTGATAAGGCCGACCATGATACAGGGCCTGCTGGTCAAATTGTCAGTCGATATTGGCCAAGCGGCTCAGTCTTGCCAATTTCGACTTGTAAAATTGTAACTTTGTGAAATGGACCACTCGGAGCCACATGCAGGAAACAAGTAACTCACTTTTTTTCGGTTTTCGTTTTTTAGATATTTGGATAGAGAGCCTGAAAAACTAAACCTTATATTTACCAAGGTATCAATAATTGTAAAACCCAAGTATATTTTTATGGGAACTAATTCTACGCTGAAATCAAATATCTTGACGATTCTACGCTAAAAACAAGTAACTCAAATAGGATTTTATGTCATGCAGTTTATTTATTTATTATTTATTTATTTATTGATACATGGAAAATCAACAACGAAACATAACGTTACTTGTTGAGTACGAAAATTTTGAATATCTGACCTATTTTAACGAAGTAAAAACGTACTTACTTATAATTGTTTCAGAATTCAGATGTAGTAATTAATGTTTTATTATTTTAGGTACTTACTACTGGTATCTAGGTACATCGTCAATTATTTATGTTAGTCACAGTTACGTTATAGTTCACAAAGCGAATTAAAATTTATGGACACGACACGGTTTTATTTATTTGCATCATACAACAAGGCTCATGTTTACAAATTGACTACCTAACGTCTAACATAACATACAAATCAATATGCAAAACTTATATAACACCATAACACGCTTCGCATTTTCTGCGAGTCAAATAACCGGCATCGAAATTGCCGGAAAAGTAAACCTTTCGGTCGGATCTCATCCTTGATGGTATGAAAAGTTGGTGCCACTGATGCCGACTCCACTACAAAGATTGGCTTGTGGCATTAAGTTCGCCTTTTGCATATGAAACTTTTTACCGACGTTACCGTGCAATAGAGTTTAAATACTTAAGATTTTGGGACATACTTCGTTTAAATATGAAAAAAAATCCTTAGTCTATAGAATAATTTGAGATATTAGTTTGTGACGTCATACTTTGGAAAAACCATTTTTCTCAAATTATTCTAGTTTATACAAGTTTATTCAAGAAATTTGATGGGTTTACTGTCCATTTAGCGTCACTACGTTATCAATTTGAACATGAGTCATCATGCCTATTGGTAAATATTCATAGTGATTGATAAATCATTAAATATTTCTGAACATACAAAATGGGCATGCGTAGACTGTGTCATGTCATAGCGGCCATTTTATGTTAAAATAGTTTGTTTCTGTCTGACATTTGTAGAACGAATTCTGTCTGAATTTTCGTTTAGGTATGCTCAAGCTTTTGAAATCATGGACTATGGAACCTCAGCCAGGCCCTTCAAATATAAAGGACAATCTTTCACCGCCGAAGAAGAAGCCACGCAGTTCTACGTCCGTAAATGATAAACTTATGGTGATGAATACTTATAAATATGTGAGATGCTTGGCATTTCTGCGGTTACAGTACGCCGAATAGTGAATGAAAATAAAACTGCCTCTCAATTTACACCACCCAAAAAAACAGGGCCCAAAACATGGAGTGGCTGTGTAAATCACGTCATTAAAGTAGAAGACAAAATGTACCGACTCGACCACCTGATTGACAATGTCAACGATAGATTTATTATAAATGTAAATTCTGATTCTGATTCCACTACGTCGTCAAGTAAAAGTGAATAAATACACTCGCGGTCAAAGAAACCGGGTCAGTACGAAAATCTGTAATATCTCCTAAAATAATAAAGCTAGGGACATGAATTAAACTGCATATTGTAGATAATTTTATACTGAATTAAATAACATCAAATGGTGGAATCGTAATTCTTTTGTTTAATAAAATTACATAGGAAACAAAAAATCATCCAATTTTACGTACAAAAATAAGCAGTAGGTACTTCACATACAACACAAAAAATAAAAATTAATACTTCGTATTGCCTCCTCGGGCTCTTCTTACAGCTTCTAGACGATTCGGCATGCTGTTTATTAAGTTCTTTATGCGTTCTTGCGGGATATTGTCCCATTCTTCCACTAACGCCTGTTTCAGGTCTCTAAGTGCAGCTGGGGCGGGGTTTCGAGCTCTTACACGCCTCCCAAGCTCGTCCCATACATGCTCAATCGGATTTAAGTCCGGACTCCTCGAGGGCCAGTTCATACAGTTGATACCAACCTCCAAAAAATAATCTCTGACAATTTGAGCTGTGTGTGGCCTGGCGTTGTCATGCATAAACATAGAATTTCCACCCATATTAATTAAGTATGGGCCGACATGCTCATTAAGAATCTCTTCTACATATCTTGCACTCGTTAATGATCCATTTTCTATTAAAACTAACTCCGAGCGACTCTCTGAAGAGATTCCAGCCCAAACCATGACTGACCCACCGCCGAACGCCACTTTTTCCTCAAAACATGCTGGAATAAAACGTTCACCAGGCCGTCTGTAAACTCTTTGCCGCCCGTCATTTGCATAGAGCATAAATCTGGATTCATCGGAAAACAAAATTCTTGCCCAATCTTCGTCACCCCAGTATCTGTGATCGCGGGCATAAAGTCGTCTTGCTGTTCGATGTATTCTTTCAAGTTTTGGGCCATTGGCCGGCCTATGTGGGGTCAAATTTGCTTCTTTGAGCCGCCGCCTGACAGTCCGCTCGCTGATGCCGTCCCTTCGGGTCTCTAAAAGCTGATTTTTCACTTCAACTGCTGTGAGGTGCCGATTTCGGAGCATGGTTGTAACAATAAATCGATCTTCTCTAGCTGTAGTACATCTTGTTTTGCCGGTTCCTGGTCTTCTAAGGTTCTGCCCAGTTTGTAGGTAACGTTGGAGGACTCGCTGCACTGTAGAAAGTGACACACCTGTTCTTCTCGCTGTATACCTCTGACTTCTTCCTTCTTCTAACATAGTGATGATACGAGTACATTCATCTCGTGTTAGCGGCATGATAGACATTCAAGAATGACCACAAAATAAAACAATGACAGCCTTTTATCATAGTTCTTTGACAGATTGAAAATAATTGCTTAAAAACAAGCAAAAGTAAAACGAACGCAATTTCAAATAAGTACCCAATTGGTCTTTTTTTTTCAATTAAACCTTTTTCCAGTTACTACGTAGAACATTGAAGGTTGGATTTAGAAGGATATTAAATTCCCTATAAAACAGAGTTAGTTTCATGCAGATACGACCAACGATTTACAAAATATTGAGGTTTTCGTCACTGACCCGGTTTCTTTGACCGCGAGTGTATATGATATACAACGTGTTAATAAAATAACGCAAAACCTGAAAACAGTTTGTTCAGAATCGAGAGTAGAATGCGAAAAAAATAAAAAAATAAATTTTTGACGTGATTTATTTTCTACATTTGTATGGAGCAGGTCGCCCCAGTCGGCCAACACTCCATACAAATGTAAAAAATAAATCTTGTCAAAAATTTTAATTTTAATTTTTTTCGCATTCTATGCTCGATTCTGAACAAACTGTTTTCAGGTTTTGCGTTATTTTGTTAACACGTTGTATATATAAATTAAGTGTTTTATTTCCTCCGTGTATTCCTGTCAACACACTATAGATATCCGAAAGTCTTTTGGCCTATAGCTGTATCTGTCAGTTAAAATCATGCTTTATTTATATTTGGTGAATACATTGGATAAAAAAGTTGTTTGTTTACATTTTTGATCTCGAACATCATCTCAGACATATCTATCTATAGACTGCCAGTCCAGCCAGCACTGTAGAGGTTGCATAGACGACCTCTGCAGTAGGTAAGTACTTTGACCTAATTTGGCACATAATCAATTAATGAACTACCTACAGTTAACTTTTCTGTAATCCCAAAAAAGTCACAAGCAGGGATAGGATTTTGCAAAGCTGACCCGACCGGGTTGGTAATTAATTACGCGTGCCTGTTTTTGCAATGGCGGCCGAGGCATAGAATCCGTAAGAAAACGGCCAGAATCCGTAAGAACGGCCAAGATTTATCGTTCGCGCCACTTCACTTCAGCGCCGCTCGACGGCGAATTACTAATCTTTTCTTTAATTCTGATCCGTTGTTTTCTTCGGGCGGTAATAGAGCCGTGAGCCGGCTTAACGGAAATGTTCATTATTGCCTGCTTTATTGCGGTATTGTTTCTGCCGCTACTTACGAGCAATACTCGTTTATATTAAAATCCTATTAGGACCACTTTCTGGCGTTGCAAAATATGTTTTTCAAAGTTGTGACAGCAGTCAGCAGTCACCCTCTTTGGTACCTATTACAAATTGCTCTTTTTGTATAATGGCAAGTTGCAAGTTAATATTCTTGAAAGAATCTACAGCAAATTTAGTCATTCCTGATCTTAGGATCAGCTCATCATATAGTTCAGTCTATACCTATCAAGATACCTTGAGACAATGTACGTAACATAAGCGGAGATCTCTTCTGAAACGTTGTAGTAGAAGTTACACATCATTAGGCATACCCCGCGGCCATACATCAGGTTACGCGCTTAGGTGGTGTTTTAAAGTATACTTGGTACATTTCCAAACATAATAAAATTTCAATAAGGTCGCGGATTTGTCCCCCATTTATTATAATGCCCTAAGGACAGATCCCCGAATAAACTTGAACATAACTAAATTGGGTCGTTCCCATTAGGGGGTTACCTTGTTATATGATTGAGATTGCTTTACATATTGCCCAAGGTTTTGGTTTAACAAATAATAGCCAAACTTCGGATTACGATTTCTGTCACCGGTGATAGGTTTTGGAGGAAGGTCATTTCATGGTTAATGCCCTTAGTTATAAACGTCCGTCAAATATATTTTAGTTAAAATGCCGTTCAAATTAGTTTGTATATGTCATATTGTTTTTTATATTAGTGAGAAAAGAATAATGCACAATTAGGTAACAGAGGTTTGTTGAGTGTAATTAAATAGGGGGTTAGTATTAGTTGTAGTCAGGTTGTGTGCGTACAGAAACTAGTATGTCAGATAATACTTTTCACGAAGAAATCACGACTACGGCATTTTTATGGATCAATCTGCCTCGTAATAATAATAAAATAATAAAACATTTATTTCAGGCAACTGAGGCCCATAGTTACAAATACCTTACAGACTAACATACATACTTACAATATAATATTAAAACAGTAATTATTATTTAGGCCGATAAGCCAGTACTGTCAAGCTGGTGTAAATTGAGAGGCATTCAGAAGTGCTCTAATAATGAGTAATGATGCCAGCATTTAACAGTTTAAAATTAAAATTATACTAATAAATCTGATGGCAATAGAGGTGTAAGTACATAGGTAAGTAGGTATAGATATGCGGTGTGTATGTATAAAATAAAACCCATCAAGAACAATATGCTTTTTCATACTTTACACGTCTTTTAAACAAGTAACTTAGATACATAATAATTAAAACTTAAATACGCCTTATACAAAAGCCAAAATCTCATGGCCTGGTTATAAAATTTCGCAAACAAAGTGTCTAACGAAGCCACTACTTAAGCAATTACTGCAACTATTAAGCAGTATCATTTAATTTCACTGTACATATAGGAACCACTAACGACCATACGTGGCGCGACATGAGTACTAACCAAACAGGGCTGAAAGAAAAACAATTGTCAATCTTAGTACATTTGAAATGAGGGTTCAAAATTGCAAAGCAACATTAGTTGGAGGTAGTACGGCACAGCAACAGAGTAGTGCGGTCATGTTCGTAGGGTACGAGACAATTTTCCTGGTAATTAGCGTATGATATCATCGAGCACTGCTGTTAACATGCTTTTACAATGTTCCTAATGCAACCGTCGCAAACAATTAGCGACTTTAAAGCAGTTAATTATATTGAACAACTTAACGCCTAGGTTTGTGTACCTAGGTAAGTACTTATCTACGAGTTACATGTAATTGGCCTGTTGAAATCAGCACTTAATCAAACATTGAAATTACATGGTATATATTTCATAAAATTTTAAAACCAAAGGTTCTTGTTTTTTTCAAATAATTTTAATCAGTTCACCACTTTCGCATTTCTTACGTCAAACCAAAGGACCATTCTATTTATAACGATGAAATACGTTTTGAAATCGGATAATGAGTTCCAGATGCTATAATCCCCTACACACTAAATTACAACCTCACCGATAACGAACCATCCCAAAAGACTTTTACTCTATATTATGTTAGTGTAGAAGTAATAGAGAACTGAATTTGTGTATCCATTAAAAAAAATACAACAAAATACGTTGCGGTGTAGCGCATTCATGATTTCGTAACGTTTCTAGACGTTTTGAGTAAATCGTCTTTTAAAACATACGTATTAACACATTCACTGCCAAGAATCGCTACGCGCTACGCTCGTACCCAACCCGTGGTTTTTCTCGTATGTAGCGGAAAGCGACTACGGCGTAGGCGCCCGCTAGGCGGGTTCCTAGCAGTGACAGTGTTAAAATGTGATTAATCGGGATAAGAGAGAAATAGTCAATGTAAAATAGTTCACATTGTTCTTTAGTGTAAAGGGTATTACTATTTTCGACCTCTTCTATTTTAAAGGAACTTGTAGCATGCAACAGGCTTATGGTTGGTTGCTGCTTTAATAATTATAGTTACGTAGACATTACACACATGTTAAAGTACCTCCTAAAGGCACGTAGCGCAGACAAAAGCGCATCTCGTCATAACGTCGGTGTCTGGTTGCAAACGTCCGACGTTTGAAACATCAGCCCTTGACACTCATTCACATGCACGTCGGCGAGCATATTCTGTAATTGCGCCAAACTTTATGTAAATACACGTCGGCACAGGCACGTCCCACCTGAGGTCCGAATCGCACCAGCTACTAATTAACGACGAAAGTTTGAGAATACACGCTATTAGAAATGGTACGGTGCAAAAACGGGCACAACTCTCTTTTAGATGTTAATTTTGTTTAATGAGGACTGATAAAAGCGTTCGTTAGGGAAGTGATATTACGCAAAACCAGTGTTTTCAATCTCTTGGAAATACGTTTTCCATATAGTTAGCGCACTTAGAACATGAGAATTATAAATTGACTTTAATATTAACACTTTCACTGCCAGGAATCCGCCTAGCGTGGGCCTAGCATATATATATGTAGTACTCTTTGGGCCTAGCGCGTAGCCGATCTCGTGGGTTTCCTCATATGTAGCGGAAAGCGACTACGGCGTAGGCGCCTACTGCTAGGCGGGTTCCTGCCAGTGAAAGTGTTACACGATTCAGCGATAATCACGACACACATGTGTTAACTTCATATAATTTGAGGGTATATTATAAATAAATAATAAATAAATATTCGTGGACAATCTTACACAAATCGACCTAGTCCTAAGCTCGTTATGCGTGTGTACTCTCTATAAAATAGTTGTGGGTTTAGTTTTAGAATTCCAAACACTACTCTCATTAATTGGTTAATTATTGGGTGGGTTTTTTTATATAATAGTAGAAGATATCTGATTTTTACCCTGTTCTAATATTTATTCCTTGATGGAAAAGTATAACATACCAAGAACCACGATGGTCTTGGTAATTCTACAGTTGGTTCACTAGACGTTAAGGCATTAGTCATTGTGCTGTGAAGTGATATAATAAATCTATGTTGTAAAGTGATAAAATAAATATTGTGTATCGAACATCTCCAGCTTTTATTCAGCTTCCACCACCGAGAGTTATCTCATGCGTCACAGGGCTACCGGCTATTTTCACTACAAAAGCAGCTTATACATATATAGCTTGACAATAGATGTACTTGTTTTTAATTTTGAGCAGTCGAGCTGCTACGGAATATGGCGTAGCGCTACGAGAATAGTATAGCAGTAAATGAGTTAAGCATTCTACAGATCTTCGCACTTAATTGAAATGTGGGGTTAAGTTATAACTCGTCAGGTGCCCTGAATCCACTAGCTCTGCTCGTAGGCATGGGCATGGTCATATCGACTTAAATCATCATCACCATCATATCAGCTTAAAGACGTCCACTGCTGGACACAGACCTCCCCCGAAGAGTGACAAAGTCTCCCGCAACCTTTACCAGGTCATAGGTCCACCTTGTGCTAATATAGCTAATATTAAATATAATGAAAACGGGTAGATACACTTTGTACGTAATAGAATTTTAGTACAAATTGACCCACTCACATTGTTCTTTAGTGTAATTACTAAGAAAACGATTAACCCGGGATTAGCAGCTTAGCAGGCAGGGTCGTCTAGCAACTAGGCTAACCAGTCGCCAAACAATAGGTACGTCATCTAATAGCTATCTGTCCTTGCGATAGTTATTCTGAGGTTTAAACAACAAAGAATTTCCAGTGACATATAAACATGTATATGAACATTCATTATTATTGTCGTAACTCATAAAACTCTGTAATGTCATAAAAAGAGTGGGTGAGAAGTCACGATTTTAATTTTCTTAAGAAATTTTAAATACTACCTGCGCATTTTACATTCACGGATAGTTTGTTAAATACTTTTGGCCCCACATGAGATATGATTTTAGTTGGCTACTATTGTCATTATAAAAGCGGTTCCTAGACGTAACTTATGAAATGCGTAGTTTCAGGTGCACATACCCTTTACTTATGGGCAATTCTGATTGAGTTCAAGTTAAAAATACAGCCCACATCCCACACAGAGAAATAACATATAATTATTATACCTTTCAAACTTTTACGGACAAAAAACAACCCGATTTGTTTCGAGCAACTCAAACTGTTAATTAAACATGAGCAACAATGAAAAGCACTCGGGAACATCATCGCCCTAATTCGATATGTTTGAACTCAGTGAATTTGCCACCCTCTTTGTATGCTCATTTGTGATCCACCACTAATTCTTTTGCTTGAGAGTTTTTCTACGAAGCAATAATTTCCTTTCTCGCAGAAGTCGCCCAAGCGAAAAGAGGAAGATAAAAAAGGTGGTCTCAGCGCTTTGTCGTTTGATTGTGAGAGTCCGGTTCGTACCTACGAGTGAAGCCAGACTTACCTAACAAAATAGGAGACTGTGTATATATATGGTTTAATTCACTTTTAGTAATATTTTAATACTTCTTAACACATACATACAATTTACCGGTTAATCAGTTATGGTATGGTTATTTAATGCGTTAGAATATGCCGCTTGATACTGTATTATGAATGAAAGGTAGTTTTTATTTATTTTTGTTTATGTATTTTGGGTTTGCCAACAGATACAACACTATGTGACTTAGGAACTAAACTTGGTACAAAAGCAGAGTGTCCTTTTATGTGGATTATAGGTTTTCAGGTGACTGTTTATTTATTTATACACGGTGCTCGCGAGGAATCCAAAAGATTTTAACCAGGCATTCCTTGGGTCATTAGGATTAAAAAATATATAAGAACCGGAGTCAAACCCCACTTAGTTTTGAAGATATTATAAATTTTCATGTAAACTATTTATTGTGATTGCTAAGTGTATTAAGCTCTTTTGATCGCGACGTTGCCACCTATGTTGTTAAGTTTAGCGTCGCTATTGACGGATATCAAAGTGACAGCTACCAGTCACTAAATTCATCCTTTTTTGGAAAAATATTCGGCAACATTTTATTAAAAAGGATAAGTTTCATAGAGAAGCATTAGTGGTCATCCACATTTTATAAAAATAAACGAAAAATAAAAATAATATTTTTTTTTTTGCTTAATTTGACTCTGGTAAATTCTTTTTTTACTCTAATTACCTCAGGAATGTGTGGTTAAAATCTTTTGTATTCCTCGTGAGCACCATGTATTTTTTTTCTCATTTGTGTTGTAATTATTTTTGGTATCTAGATATGATTACGTATACAGAGTGTACCAAAAATGGGGTGTGAACCCATCAAGGGCATACCTAACAGGTATCGTGTTAAGATAAGAAAAAACTAAAATAAACATTATTTTAACATTTGTATGGAGCGTTGGCCGAGTGGGGCGACCTGCTCCATACAAAAGTGAAAAAATCGCGTCAAAAAAAAAATCTTAGTTTTTAGTTATCAAAACAGGATACCTGTTATGTCCTTGATCGGTTCACCCCCCTATTTTTGGTACACTCTGTATATCTATTTAGGTATGTACATTTATACTCATTATTTTAGTAATCGCTTTATGATATTATGCGCACCAACTACTGCATAATAATTTTATTTTTGTTTGTCTTCTCTAGCCAGATGCAGACAACATTAGACTGCGTCTTGTCTACTTCTATCAAATTGTTATTTCTTCGTTTCTCTTTTTAACTGTTTCATTGGAATGCAATAAAGAGTGGGTAGTACAGTACCTATTAGTATTGTAGGTGTATAATATTGCAGGAATATGAAGTCGCAAAGAAAATATACGAGCAGGTAGGTACCTACTTCCGAATCCTAGCTTCGTCAGAAAAACAAAGGCCAAGGCTGTTGTGCTCTTTCTTATAAATTATTACTCATAAGTTATGACCATAAGTTAACACGAGACACCCGCGAAGGCGTCAAAGGTATTTTCGTACTTTTAATATTTTCTGGGTGTAAGAAAAGTAACTGTGGGACCTATAAAAGCGAGTAAGAATTACTATGAGAGTACTCGCTACTCGCCGGTGGTGGGACAAGTGCCTAAGGATTGATGTGTATTTAGCATAGTTCGCAAGATGATTATCTTTCAATCGCTTTTTGTCTTGTTATGATTAAATTGTTTATGCCTAATCTATGGGACATTCTTTCTGAAGGTTAAAATATCAAAAAAATAATTATTATACTCTTACGTTATACCCAATTGTGCTGAGACGTACCGTAAAATGGGGTGAGTTGGGTCAAAATAGACAATCAAACCACGATAAAAATGTATTTTTACATGTGGCACGTTGATTTTTATACATAAAAATGTTCTGGCCGTTTGAATTTTAGTTTTATAATGATTATCTGTCGTTTAATTTCATAATTTTAACGGTAAACACAGAATTAGTGAGAAACCCCACCTCACCCCTTAGTGGAGTTAGTGGGGATAGCAATAGGAGTGAGCTGGGAAAATGTATGGTACTTACAAATTCTAAATTCCGGATAAGTTTGCCTCGATCCGCGTTGCGTCCCACTCTCCGCTCATATTTATCGCTACTCTTCCGCATAATCACTCCACACAACCCTGGTTCCACTCCAGGCCACATATCTTTCACATCTCACTTCTAGAGCCTCCAGTTTTTTTTATGTAATAATTTGGTCACTCCGTGTTGCCGCAAGATAAGAAAATATGTCTAAAAGTATATTAAAATTACTTTTAGAGCAATCTGAGCCAGGAAATCAAAGTAGCAACTGAAAATATTCGCGTCCCATCTGGCTCCACAATCCCTTAGTACCCCATCTTACGGTACTGTGCGTATGTACGAGTACGAAAGAGACGGATGCCTCCCGGAGACGGAAACGGACGCAGTGTGAACGTGGTGTTAAGCTGCGTTCTTGATAAAATAGTTGTCTCTATATTGTGCTGTATAAGTCTGAGATAATATTCGAGATCAAAAATGTAAACAAACAACTGTCAATGTCAAAGAGGCATTCCAGGGGTATACAATCTTTTTTATCCAATGTATTCACCAAATATAAATAAAGCATGATTTTAACTGACAGATACAGCTATAGGCCGAAAGACTTTCGGATATCTATAGTGTGTTGACAGGAATACAAGGAGGAAATAAAACACTTAATATAATGTATTTATATATATATATAAATATATCATATATTTATTCACTTTAACTTGACGACGTAGTGGAATCAGAATCAGAATTTACATTTATAATAAATCTATCGTTGACATTGTCAATCAGGTGGTCGAGTCGGTACATTTTGTCTTCTACTTTAATGACGTGATTTAAAGAAAGAAAGAAAAAGAAAGAAAGAAGACATTTATTCACTACACAAAAGACACACAGAGACAAAGGGAGATTTACACAGTCACTCCATGTTTTAGGCCCTGTTTTTTTGGGTGGTGTAAATTGAGAGTTTGAGAGGCAGTTTTATTTTCATTCACTATTCGGCGTACTGTAACCGCAGAAATGCCAAGAATCTCACATATTTATAAGTATTCATCACCATAAGTTTATCATTTACGGACGTAGAACTGCGTGGCTTTTTCTTCGGCGGTGAAAGATTGTCCTTTATATTTGAAGGGCCTGGCTGAGGTTCCATAGTCCTTGATTTCAAAACCTTGAACATACCTAAACGAAAAGTCAGAAAGAATTCGTTCTCCAAATGTCAGACAGAAATCAAACTATTTTAAAATAAAATGGCCCCTATGACATGACACAGTCTACGCATGCCCATTTTGTATGTTCAGAAATATTTAATGATTTATCAATCACTATGAATATTTGCCAATAGGCATGATGACTCATGTTCAAATTGATAACGTAGTGACGCTTAATGGATAGGAAACCATCAAATTATTGTAATAAAGTATAAATTATAAAATATAATTAAAATTATAAAAAGATATGAACCTTGAAAGTTTAGAAAAAATATGCATTTTTTTCATTGTCCAAGAGTAAATTTAAAGCTACAAGTAGAATCCTTACGCTTTTATACAAACTAAATTGTATGACAACTATGTACTTAAACGCAGTATTTCGTGACCGAAACAACTATTTACCTGATTTTCCATACAACGATTAGTACAAATGTCAGTTGTGACGTCATACCTGTGTGTCTATCAGTATGAAGCGTTTTGCGCACCCGCCAGCGAGATCAATCTTTGCCTACAAGTTTTGGGTATTTATGTTTTTTAATTGTAGTGGCTCCCATACAAACATTTGTTCCTCTCCAAAAAGTGGTTCGAATGACATCATAAAAAAATCTTAGTCATCATCCCTATATTCCCTATTAAACCAAATGTTTAAAACTTCTCAGCATTACCAACAGCATAAATTAAAACTCCACATATTTTATTTAAACAACGGCAATACGTAATAAAAAAATATATTTTGGCTTTTTAATTTAGTAAAATATTTTTGACTATTCATACGATATTATTTAAGTCTGAATATGATAAATTTATGAGTATTTCAACGATTTTAGACTAACCACTGCTTGCGTTTATTTTTTTATGGTGGCGACCCATCTGTTTACATTTTTGATCTTCAATATCATCTCAGACTTTAAATACTGTGTTAAATGGTAGTGTTTTTTTCAATTTCTACTTCATTACAATAGGGTCGTATTTTTAGGGTTCCGTACATCAACAGATGACGCAGATACCCTTGAACCCTTATAGGATCGTCGTTGTCCGTATCTCTTTTAATTCCCTTTATGTTTATACTGGTTTTCTTATACATAGAAACATGATTTTCACATAAATTCGTCACAAAAAAAGTTGCCAAATATTATAGGAACGAAACTCAAAGAATAATTATGTCTTAGATTAACCTATTGATCAGCTAAAAGCTAAGCAGCTTATTATTGTATTGTTGAAGATTATTTTATATTTGTTTGTTTAATTACTGGTATCAGTAGATGCCTTTAAACTGAGGTAATTCTGTTTATCCGGCACATGACGTAGAACGCTTACCCTAAGGTGTATTCACCCCAGCATGTCACGTCAATCAGCTGTGTAGATTGAGCGTAAATAGCTAATGAGCTCTCAGAACGGTAAACTGGGAATTGTGATTACTAATTATTTACTTAACTTGTTATGCCTGTTTCAGGAGCTTAGACCAATATCAACAAACTTATACAATTGATACAATTAATATAATTTAGACATCCAAATATAATAATAATATTGATAACTTGGGATCCGTCCCGGCTTTGCGCGGGTAATCCAGATTGATGTATATTTTTGTCAACTTATGTCAATTTCAAATAAAAGGATTCTTATTTTTAAATTATACTCTTAGTCCGATTTGTTGTTTGTTTCCAATAGTAAAATCCTAATACTTAAATTCAATTCTACCCTCATCTTTCAATAATTTGAGTTAAGTGTTATCTCTACCCTAGATTTTATTAGCATTACCTACTGGAAAGATTCATAAAATTCACTTAAGTAGTCTTTGCTACATAGGCGCTGATGTTTAATGTTAAAATATTGAAAGTGATGATTATATTCACAGATGTCTGGTTGGTTACGTGAATTCTTGTCATGGTGATGTCACGTCGTATTGAATTCGGGTCGCTTATTGGACGGACTAACAGGGAGTGTATGCTACTCGATGTATTGACTTGATATTGGTATGATATTTATCGCCGATCATCACGCGTGTCATGCCCTTTATTATAGACAAGCCTTTATGTCCGGATGATTTTATATGGCAGCCAGAGTACTTTTTACGTGCGTTGACTTGTACGGCGGCGCGGCGCATGCGACGGAACATGCGCAGACACTGGTAATCACAGATCATACAATTAATACTACGGAGGAAACTGTGCAAATTAGCTGCAATTATAATGTTCTCTCCAGGGTGCAGGGAAATTTGTATCAGCCTGTACAGAATATAATGTATTCTTCTTTGCTCGGTTCACGCGTGAGTTTTTATATACGCTTCACACATGCACCACGTGTCCATAAATTAGACCTCACGTGTCAGAGCGAGTGCACGCAACAAATACCACATCAATGTCATATGAAATACCGCGCACATAGTCCAGTCTCTATAATTTAGCGTCTTCGAATTCAACAACATACCACATACGGAGGCTGGCCATCGCGCATCAATCGCTCGTGTCCTAATAACCGTTTAAGTACGAGGGTGATTTATGGAAAAACCCAACAAAGGGGCCCCTCGATCCTACGCCGATAAATCTACGCACGAAATAATACGATCCCCGGGCGATTTGTTCACCGGGACAAAGAGACTGTTTTGTCTAATAAAATTTAAGCGAGGAGGCTTGTATTATAGAAATCTTGAGCCTTCATTTATGGACATTCTGTCAGGCGATTATGGATACGCTCACTCCTGTATTGTGTATGTATACAAACACTCTTGCACACCGTCATACGCTTGTGTTTGGAAGGAGGTTCTCGGGTTTCTCGGGGTGGGTTGATGAGTTGGCCGCCAGTGTCAGTCTGAGAGCTGCAGGTGATGGAAATGGGTGGAGTACAGCGAAACAGCGGATTGGTCTCCGGAATTTATTATAAAAAGATAAGGCATCTGTAACAAACAGACGCTATGCTCAGCCTACGATTAGGTAACCTAGGTGTTAACGAGATTATTAACAGGTGAGTACATAAAACATTTAATGTTACAATATTGGAGGCATGGAAGGGAGAGGCATAAGTGAGACAACACTTGAACGGTAAACTTGAAAAACACAGTACGGTAAAAATAAGTAAGCACTAAAATGTAACTGTTAATTAATTCTATAATTGATGTAGTTTTTAGGTATATTGTCAGAAATAGGTAAACAAACTTGAAGCTGGGCTCTGGACCAAACTGAACAGCCAGGAAAAAGCTCCGCACTGTCATGAGAAATTCGAATTGGGATTTTATATTACAAATTTTGGGTGATTGGGTGAAAAGTGAGAAGCCCGAAAAGTAACCTGTCCATTACACGCCTTGCCACAATATGGAGCACACGCCGCGCGCCGGCGCAGGCGTCGCTTGTCCATAAACGCCAACTTTATGTCATGTAACAACCCAAGGCCTCAACTCAAATCAGTGTTTTTGTTTTGTCTAAATAAGGATATAATCGTGAGGGCCAAGCGTACCCCTATAATCATCTTATTTCGAATTAGGTACAATAGCCGAGCACATTCTCTAGGTCTAAATACGAGTACCTATTATGAATATCCGTAAAATAACCCGGGCTTTCATCGCTGAAATTTTAACCTACGTATTTTGTCGTTTTATGTTCCACGAAACTCCTAAAAATAAACATACAGTAAATTAAACCGGATCTAGAAGAAGGCTCGATTTCACAAAAAACATGAAACAAGATAAAGATACGTATAGCAACAAAAATATAAAGCCACAATAATCTCGTAAAACTAAGAAAGGACCTGATTGAAAGATTTAGTGATCGAGACGGATTGTTCTGATAGCTGAGTTGGTTAGTAGCGATGGGCCATGAATGCCTGTGGTTGCCGGTTCGAATCCGGCTCGGAGCATTACATTTTTCCTTTAATTTAAATTTATAATTTCGTTAACAGCGTTATTGCTTAATACAAAAATAATCAAATGATGTACTTATTTGATTTAAGTAAGCGATAAATAAATAAATTGAATTACTTATTAAAGTATGATACTTTTTCAGTGTATCTTGTAGTATGGATGGCTTTCCTGAAACCCATAGACGCTGGCGCCTCTAGAGGAGTCACAAGAGCTTTGCCAACCCATCAGATCCAAATTATTTGAGAATTTGTTACTGTAGGTAGACAGCTAGAGACAAATGCACGTCCCTCATTCTCGTTCTCACCACAGCGCATGCTCAGGAGCACTGCTCGGTGACCTTACTCACTACCAGGAACACTACATTTTAAAATAGCATCATCATAAAAAGTCATCATATTTATTACACAATATACATTGTACAATATCCATGACCTGTTTTATAACAGCGAGCAGCATTATTTGGACAGGTTTTTTATGAAAAGAAAGTGCCTAAACTTTTACTTTAAAAAAACAAAAAAGAATCTAATTTTCTGATGATATTCATTTATTAACGAAGGCGAAAACGTAAAGAGCGGTGCAAATCTTCAGCAAATACCCCCTTGGGGCGAATACTTTATTGTCACGAAGTTTTATTTGGTAAATTATTAAAAGGGGCTCTAACTTCTGTTCTTGAGTATGCTTGTGGAACACTCTAAAACAATTAGATGGAATGATACTTTTAAAGTTTAACCTCGCAAATAATAATAAACGCGTAAACTTTTAATCGTTTCTACTGTTTAATAACTTTGAATGTAATAATTATCTAAACCAATTTACACAATTGTCCGTAATTCCAATAATTGATAACTTGCTTGTCACCTTTATAATCATGCAATGCATTAAGATTGAACGTGCCAACCATTGAAGCAGCCTCGTGCACTGGGATACCTAATAAGAAGAAAGAAGATAAGAAGAAAGAAGAAGAAGAAGAATGCCGCTTTGCCACCGGCTAGTCGAGGATTAATACAAGAATAGTTTATCACAATCATCTGTACAGATACCACCGTCCGCTAGAGCTGCTCCACTGGGCACAATACAGTTTTGTGCAAAAATCATTTAGAATCGTATTGCGGGCCGCATGCGCTTATGTGGAGATAATCCTCTTGTAATAAGGACCTGACACGGGTCCGATCTTGTTTTACGCCCACTCTTTCCTGAACACGAGGTAGCGCACATACATTCATTTAAAATGGAACCCGGAATTACTTGTTATTTATATTTAATAGAACAGTCAAATAGGCAGTGTAGCCGGAAGGATTCGTTTTTTGCTTTATGATTTATTATTTGTACTTTCAGTTTTGAACCATTTCCCTGTAATATCCCATTACCATTTTTAAGTACCTAATAGAATGCCTTGAACTTCTAAGAAATAACTGAAAATGGTAATCCATATTATTAAATCGTGTAATTGTATCGAAAGTAATAGGAACCACGAAACCACGGTAGGTATGTAACATTGTCTATTATCTATATTTTGTTAATTTGTTCGGGTATTCTGAGTTATTATACGTTTTAGGTGTCTAGCATATTTAATTATTTTATTATTATTGTAAAATGATCTGTGATCAAAAGGAACAATAATAACGGGCAACCTGGTTTTTATAAAAGGATGTCCTGCTGAGAGCACTTCGCTGTTATAAATTTACTCTCAATTTATCTTTTTGTGGATTGCTTTGGTTGTAATAGCGGTCGAGGCGTGAGAAACTCGGCAAAAAGCTTGCCAGTAGGCAAAAGAGATGAATATAGTCGATACAATTACCAGTTCAGTGTGGTTGATTTTCCTGTCCTTTGATTTTTTCACATTTATAAAACACTAGCTTCTGCCCGCGACACGCCCGCGACGACGTCGGCGTGGATCTCGTTAATATCGTAACTACTTACCAACTTTCGCCCCCTTAAACGATGATTCCCGGAATATAAAGTATTATTTATGTTAATCCACTATATGTATGTATACCAAAATTATTTTTAATCCACTTAGCCGTTTTTGCGTGATTGAGATCCAAACTTTCGCATTTATAATATTACTAGGATTTGCAAAATTTCCAGTTACATTTGACGACTCGCTTGACAGACAGCAGAGGCTTTTTAAGTTTAATGAATAAGGTTTATTCTCGATTTTTGATACGGCGGTAGAATTGTGCTGAAGTTTACCAACAAAGTGAAAATAATTGATACAATATTCATCCTACTAATATTATAAATGCGAAAGTTTGTATGTTTAGATGTTTGTTACTCAGTGACGCTTAAACGGCTCAACCGATTTAGATGAAACTTTGCACGAAAAAAGTTTATAGCCTAGATTAAAATATAGGATAGCTTATCTCGGGCCCACGCAAACGAAGTCGCGGGCGGAAGCTAGTTAATAAATAAGGAATAAAACTGGCCATGAACCAGTCAGACTTACGCAGCGGTGATGGCGGCGACCCTATGGCCCCCTCCGAAAGATTTTTGTTTTTTTCCACTGTGGCCTCGGAGATACAATTGTAAACCAGACTTTTTAAATAGGAGTTTAAAGTTTTTTTCTCGTTTAGTAGACTGCCGGGCCGCGTGCCCTTAAACGTGTTAATACTTACGCAGTTTCAGATCTTTTTTTACAACTGATATTAATAATAATACAATATTCATGATTATGAGTCACAAATTTAATAAAATAAAAGACACATTATGAATGCCTGAATTATATAACAATAGCGCCATCAAGCGAGCTTAATTTTAGTCCAATATCAGCTCGATACAATGCCGCTGATAAGTACCTATTGTTTTTGATATTTTTTAGACCACTAAAAATATTATACCAAAAAGTATTAAATAGGCTTCATTTCATTCTAAAGTTATGAAAGAAACACTTATATAACTTCGAATGTATGTATAATGTCATAAAATATTTACAAAACCTCGCAACAGAACATTATATCTGTCCATATTGTAATTATATTTGGCCCAGGTTGGGGTCGTCTTGGACTAAAAACGGCATAATTTAAAAACGATAAGACTGCATGACTGCATTCAAATCCACAACCGTCGATGTTGTTCTTAATGTACTTGTACTTACTTCATATCAGCCCGCCCTACTGTATTTTCTTGCCGGCTGTGCCTGTGCGCTGTTCTTGCTTTGCCGAGCCATTATAAGAAACATTATTAAATTCAAAACACCGTTTGTTACGTTAAAATTATACTTCTGTTCATTTGGCTACAACGAAATTCTCATTATTTTCTTATTACAGACTCTACTCCACTTAGAAAAGTGTGATATTTTTTTAATTTGAATAAACATGGCTCGTTGGCAGTTGTACTTATTAGACTTTATTACGAATGGCAAGTCGCCGTGAACACACTTTTATATTATGAGTATCACACTTTTTGAGTTACAGAGTACACGAGCTTTACCTTAGTTGTATCATTAGGCTCCCCTAGCAGGTAAGATTCGTGCACAGGGAGCATAGGTACATACACTGCTAATACCTCCACTGTCCAATACGAGTATATTGACGTGTGCATATTTATGTTTGACTCCCGGCCTGTGGAAATATTACGGCCATCGGCTTAAACGAACATATTCAGATTCTGTTCCAAAAAGTATAATACAAATTCTATCTAAACTTTAATCCCATCGAATCTGCATCGAAGTGGTTTGTTGCTTTTACTATTTACCTATGTTGAATGCATTTTGTTCAAACTATTCTTTTACCAGACCTGCTTATATTTTTTTCGTTTTGTTGCTTATATCGATTTCCATTTTATTTATTTTAGTAAAACACACTAAGCCTTACTTACTATGTTAGAACATCATTCTTAAATTCATAAATTATAATAGAAGGTAAAGACTCCCTCTGGACTCCATGTGGATAGTATCCCAGTGTTTCCACAACCATTGGCCGGGTACTCCACCACTAACTTCAGGAGACTGCTGGGACTCTCGCTCACGCGCCGCATCAGGGAGGCAGTCCTCTTGCGAATTATAACGCTAAAACTATCCACGCGCGCCCCCGCGAACATGCCTGATGCGCTATAAAAACGCGATAATCCCAGCAGCAACCTAAATCCATTATTATACTGGACGCGCAGAGCATTATACGCCTTTTTTGTGTAGTTAGCCCGTAGACTGCACGTATAAAAGGTTTGACAAAATTACCTAAACAAAGTTATCTTAACATCCCCGTTACACCGAGCAAACCTACGAGCCAACCTGTTGCATCGACCGGACAATGCTCTGCACTCCCTCTCCAGGTCCTCATCGTCATGGAGATTCTCAGTGACCCAATGACCGAGGTACTTAATGCGAGTGGTCCTCTTAAGGGGGGCTCCGCATAAGAGGACGTCTGGTAAGGAGTCAAGGGTCTTATTACCAGCTTTAAAAACCAACAGCTCGCTCTTGCTGCTATTGTGCCTCAGAAACTGAGTACAGGTTTTAAAAAAATGTATGAATGCAGTTTTTCTTGTTACTAAAATCGATAACATGGTTCCTAAGAACAGATCTTCGTATATCTTATAGTTTCAGACTTTCCCATACTGACCGCTCTGAATGAGCCACCCTGTATACCTCGGCGTGAAAAGGGGTTGCCAGCCTCATTACTATCCGGCTTCGCTACGCTCGGCCGTCTATGTGTACTCGACCGGCAACCCTTTACTTCCCGGCCTCTGTAGTAATGTACTATTCTATTATTTAACGGCCTTATTTGATCATTTAATTTGTCATGAGTCATGACTTAAGAAGCAGGCAAGGCAGCTCGTCGTAATTTTGATGAAGGCGAGGTTTCCCTAGGCCCGATTTGTTGTAATTGCGATTCTATTTTCAATGGTACAAACCGTATAAGTATATTATAATCATGTAATCATTCAGAAGTTTGGCTAGTTCGGAACTTAAACTATCAAATGTACTAAATGGTTACACGATTACCAACAAACTACCTGGCATACCTCGCCTTAACACATGTGTCGAAAATGTTTATTTTCTAGTGTCTATTTACGATTGGTTTAATGAGGTTTTTAATCCGAATTGTATAGCGTAGTTTTATAACTTCGCAGGCTGTTGCAGAAAAGCTTTTGTTGCGTTTATGTTCCACTTTTGCAGACCTTTAGAGCACTTTCTCTGTTTCTAAGTGGATTGTAAATTATATCGGCAGCATTAGAGAAATATGGCGGTGGTAACGATCAGACTCTAACCAAACTACTAATACTATTAAAGCAGCTCAAATTAACCGTGACTAAAGCAGATTAATCGAGAACAACATCGCAAACGGTGTAATCGTTAAACTAAAAACTAAATAGCTCAGACACTTTACAGACAGCGTTGTACAGAAATGTATGATATCTCATTTATTGAACCTATCGCTTATATTCTACCGAAGCTGACTACGTCAGTAATCCGATTAATAATTGCGGGGACATATTTCAATAGACGTTCATACGTATGTATAAAGACGTTGCGAGACTAATGGGACGTTAATAATTTGCGCAAGTCTCTATTCAATGGGAGTCTCGTAAGATTTATCACTACAGGATCCTGGCAAGATGCCTCCTGGCAAGGCTGATTATGCACTTTTTAAATGCTATGGAGACAATTAAAGTTATACCGGTTAAAATGTGCTTTTCAGGCCACATGAGAAATTTAGGTACCTACATAGATAAATTACTTTTTCTTTGCGTCAGTGGGTGATGGGTGAGTGTAGATGTGTGTGTGATGACTTAGTTAAAGGTATGCAGTAGGTGAACAAAGTATCCGTAGTCAATAAGGTACCATTATAATTTTGCCATGTCCATCTGCCAGTCTGTCTGTCCGCACATTGAAGTACTTACTAATTCGAGCGGCAGGTCGTACTAACGCTGCTACCTATATGTTTGCGATTTACACTTTGAAAGTTACCAGAATATGAACTCAATTAATCGATTGTTTCTAACAGCATTAAGTGACAGTCTGGCAACTACATTAGAACCCTACATTTCGTGTGGCACAATACGCACTGGGGCGGTTTTTGGTAGACAGACAATTTGCACACTACAATTTATTTCATTTTAGCCATATACATAAAGTTTATTTGTAAATATATAAAGTTCAGATTTAAATTTTTTGTAGTGATTTTTTCTTATAGTAACTAATGCGGTGGCGGTCAATAGTAAATTTCACAGCTAATGACAAATTGACTATTGACCGCCGCAGCCAGTCCGCGCCAGTCTGTGACAGGCCTAAAACCTGCTAAAGAATACGTTCCATTATACCGATTATACGATTATAATATTCAAAAATGAATTTTAGTGTAAATGTATTTTAAAACTTAAAGTTTTTGAAATACAAAATACTAAACACTTCTCCAACCTTTTATTAAAATACAAATACAGAATACGTACTGAGCTCGAAGCCTATTCCGCTGCAGCGGGGTGTCATGCAAGGGGATGTTATTTCCCCAAAACTGTTCACCGCTGCACTGGAGGACGTTTTCAAGACTCTGGACTGGAGAAGGCTAGACATCAACATAAACGGCGAGTTCATCACTCACCTTCGGTTTGCTGATGATATAGAATTCTTGGCTGAGACCATGGAGGACTTAAGTACGATGCTCGATGACTTCAGTAAAGCCTCCGAGCGAGTTGGTCTAAGGATGAACATGGATAAGACAAAGATCATGTCAAACGTTCATGTAGTACCAAGAGGGCTAGCACAACCTGACGCTGCGCCGCGACGCGAGTCGAGAAAGATCTACCCTTCTCTTTCGAATTTGCACGGTGCGAGTGAGACAGGATTAGCTCAGTCGCGCGCGAAGCGACTATTGTCAGCTAGTTGTGCTAGACGTGCAGCTCCCATTTCAATCGGACACTTGACGCTCGAAGTTGTTGACGATTATATATACCTAGGACAGACTGTCCAGTTAGGTAGGTCCAACTTTGAGAAAGAGGTCAATACGGCACATCTTTTCGTCCAATATTCCGCAGTGTCTCAAGACGAGAGTCTTCGACCAGTGTGTGTTGCCAGTGATGACGTATGGCACGGAAACGTGGTTGCTTACTATGGGCCTCATAAGAAGGCTTAAAGACACCCAAAGGGCAATGAAGAGGGCTATGTTGGGAGTTTCTCTGCGCGATCGCATCAGAAATGAGGCTATCCGCAGCAGAACAAAGGTACCGATATAGCCCTCTGAATCACTAAACTTAAGGGGATGCCTTGATTTGAGACAGAGACACGCTGATGCCTTCCGGGCACGAGGAAAAGAGATGTAACACTCTTCGGGAATGGCTTTTTTGGACAAATATTGATAAATACTTAACTTAGTGAAGTTTTATTTTTTCATAGTGAGATTTTAGATGAGATAAAATACTATAGTATTAACTTGATTGTGTCGTAAAATAATGTATCGTTTGAGTAGGCTGAGTAAAAAAAGGAAAATACAGACCCAACTTTGGATTTTTCTTCCATCGAGGAAATTTAAACCAATCATGTAAGTATCAATAAAATCAGATAAACCGTTTACACGCATCTGGTCAGAAACGCAAAAAGCCAGTTAGACAAAAGGCCAGAAACGCATAATGCCAGAAACGCAAAACGCCAGAAACGCAAAAAGCCAGAAACGCAAAACGCCAGAAACGCAAAAAGCCAGATTCTTAAAATGCTAGAAGAAAAGCAGAGACTAGTGAGAAATAGCCATGCCAATGCGTTACCCGTGTTACTATACTACCAGTACCAGTGTTACCACCAGATGTACCCCGGGAATTTTTCCCAATTTGTCACCACGATTCAGTATGAAATAAAAATCAATTTAAGTATAGTTTTTTTGTTTAAACAATAAAAATAACACAGAAAACAAACCTCTGTTCTCCTCACACACATTAAAAATAAAATTCCGAGCCTTTTTTAAAAAAAAACACTTGGTGTTTTTTGACAAAAGTACTATTCTCCTTAACCATAAAAATAATATTAACAGTTACCCTTCAAACAATATTAAACCTTAATACATTTAAATCGTAAAAATCAATAATTTATGTTTTAACTTTAGAATAATCAACTGCCTCAAAAAATCCATATCTGTTAATTCATTTTTATTTAATTTCTTTATTAACTTGTTGCATTTTTTGTTGAATTTTATATTTTTTTTTCTTCTCTGTTTATTACTTGTACTTAGCGACACTTTTATTCTATGGTCATGAAACTTCACTTCCTTTTGTAGCTTGTACAAAAATAAATGAATGTTTGGCTGTTTCGTGATTTTTTTATTTATTCGATGGTGAAATCCCTCCAACGCGTTATTCGTTCGATGGCGGTTATCTTTGTGTGCCACACTTAATAAGTTAGAATCAAACTTATTTAACCATTGTTTTTCGACATAATCAGCAAACTTCTTCATTTCTTCTATTAAATCGTAACAATCTAGAATGTGCATCCAACATTCCTGAATGTAGCTTGCCGGCAATAGAGGCAAGTTTGAAACTATCCTTGTAAATTTTGTTCCGTCTTTTGTATTGTTGCATTGCAGTTTTTTCGAATTTTTCCATATAGCTTTACAAAAATGGTAGTGACAGCCTGATATATTTGCCTCTGGAAAAACTTGCTTTACGGCATTTATAACAGCAAGTTCGTAGTCGCACTTGAACGAATGTATGGTTAGATTTGCGTTTGGACCCAGGTGCGTGCGTGCCCGAACAAAATTTACAAGGATAGGTTCAAACTTGCCTCTATTGCCGGCAAGCCACATTCAGGAATGTTGGCTGCACATTCTAAATTGTTACGATTTAACAGAAGAAATGAAGAAGTTTGCTGATTATGTCGAAAAACAATGGTTAAATAAGTTTGATTCTAACTTATTAAGTGTGGCACACAAAGATAACCGCCATCGAACGAATAACGCGTTGGAGGGATTTCACCATCAAATAAATAAAAAAATCACGAAACAGCCAAACATTCATTTATTTTTGTACAGTCGAGGAAATTGAATGTTTAGCACTTTTGGACCTTAACGTCATTCAAATAGAGTTGACATGTGCCAAACTTTCATTTTCCTCCACTATACAAGCTACAAAAGGAAGTGAAGTTTCATGACCATAGAATAAAAGTGTCGCTAAGTACAAGTAATAAACAGAGAAGAAAAAATGATAAAAAATACAACAAGTTAATAAAGAAATTAAATAAAAATGAATTAACAGATATGGATTTTTTGAGGCAGTTGATTATTCTAAAGTTAAAACATAAATGATTCATTTTTACGATTTAAATGTATTAAGGTTTAATATTGTTTGAAGGGTAACTGTTAATATTATTTTTATGGTTAAGGAGAATAGTACTTTTGTCAAAAAACACCAAGTGTTTATTTTTAAAAAAGGCTCGGAATTTTATTTTTAATCTGTGTGAGGAGAACAGAGGTTTGTTTTCTGTGTTATTTTTATTGTTTAAATAAAAAAACTATACTTAAATTGATTTTTATTTCATACTGAATCGTGGTGACAAATTGGGAAAATTTCCCGGGGTACATCTGGTGGTAACACTGGTACTGGTAGTATAGTAACACGGGTAACGCATTGGCATGGCTACTTCTCACTAGTCTCTGCTTTTCTTCTAGCATTTTAAGAATCTGGCTTTTTGCGTTTCTGGCGTTTTGCGTTTCTGGCTTTTTGCGTTTCTGGCGTTTTGCGTTTCTGGCATTATGCGTTTCTGGCCTTTTGTCTAACTGGCTTTTTGCGTTTCTGACCAGATGCGTGTAAACGGCCAATGGGGGCGGAAAGGTTCTTGAGTGGCGACCACGTACCGGAAGGCGCAGCGTCGGTAGGCCCCCCACAAGGACTGATGACCTGGTAAAGGTCGCGGGAGTCCGCTGGATGCGGGGTGGCGCAGGACCGGTCATTGTGGCACTCTCTGAGGGAGGCCTATGTCCAGCAGTGGACTTAAATACCTCATCGGTTCTCCTCTAGCGGTCATAGATAAAAAAAATCGCGCGCGTGCTGCTGCGCCCCTGTGGAACCCGCGCTTCTAGGCTAGGCACGTGCCTAGTTTGCCTATATGGATAATCCGCTTCTGAACCCGACTTGCCGACAGAGTTGGCTACAACTACACGTAAATGAAGTAGATTACAGAAATTGGGCCACTTGAACTGCTTAATTAATCCCTTCGACGTAATTTTTGTACGTGCAAAGGTATTATGCAGGAACGGTAATTTTATTATCTGGTGTACACGGAGTCGTAAAGCGCCGTATCGCCGTCACAAAAGTTTGCTTTGGCAGAACAGGTCGTAACATAAAATTTTACAACAACTTTAGACGTTACGATATTATGGCTTTTTGATATCTTGCCCCATCTAATAATAGGTTTATGTTTTATAATTTCGAGTTTTTACTGGACTCACGGAGCTGAGATAAAAAGTAAGGCTACACGGAAGCATGATTGAAGTGGCACTTCGAGGGAATAATGTGACAAACAAAAACCAATAGATGCATTTTAATATTAAAGGGATATATTGAATTAAATTATTGCTTATACAAATTCATTGTTGCATGTTCAGAGGTACAGCTTAATACACAAATAAACTCATAGTTAGATCAATTTGCGACAAACAATAATTCCTCATGTAGTAGTATTTGTGTTTTCGTTTAAAAACGAATAAAACATATAAAATGACAGTGCGTTCACTGTTATATTTTTAATACTGTTAAAAAGTTATATCAAAAAATAGTTACTATTTATAATTTTACGTCAATCGTGCTATGTTAGTACTTATGTAATTATCTGCTCTCGGTAATATACCTTTCTAACTCTAAGTGTTATGTGCTTATTATTCTACTAATAACCAAAATCCAAATAAAGAGTAGGTCTTTCTCAAGACTTTTTGACGATATGAGTATATATATAGCACCAACTACGAGTACGCATGTCTTACTTTAGAAATTCTCTGTACCGTCCGGCTGCGAAACATTCTAAATGAAAATTGCCGTGAAAACCTGTGGCGTGCATGGTAGGACCACCAAAATCCCACCCCTGAATGAATAGAGCCTGTGGCAAACGCAAAGTGAATTGCGCCGGCCATTGCTGAATACGGCCGACAGGAAATCATCAACATGCAGATAAGCCCGGCGTTATCATTATCACACTCCACAGGAACCTATAACTAGAAACTGACGTAGTTTAGCAAGTTTGTCACACAGTCGGTTTAGTTGTATTAATAGGAAACTACTGCAAAATAAGAAGTAACGTTTAAGAGGAAACACAAAGGCCGTTTTTCCAAACAAACATAGTCCCCTGGTTTCTCCCTGGATAATGGCAGTAGAGCATTTTTTTTTCCATAAATCTTTGGCTACTATTGACATGTATTTATTCTTAAAAGAGATATTAACCTTCAAAAACCTAAAAAAATGCCAGATTTTCCGCTGTGTTAAATAAAACATCCAGAAAACCATTTTGACTAGATTATTAAAAAAAATGAAAACATAGGAACACGGCCAAAGCCTTTCTTTAATTATTAATAAAAAAAATAGTTAAATAGTTCAAGTTTTGGAGAAGAAATCAGGGGACTACGAAACGTTGATTTCATTTACTTTTAATAGGTATTTTCGGTCCAAGCTGCAGTTGTCTCTATCGCGCTCGCGCTCGCTTGATCAGGCACTGCGCGACAGGAATACATTTTACAAATACCTATTTCTCAATTATCTCGGCCTTTTTGTTTCCTCTTAATGAACATTTGTAAATAAGTAGCTACCAACTAGCTTAAAATACATAGGTACCTAAGTTAGTAGGAACTTATGCTGCGCCATGCAGAGGTAAACTATACGCGGGTGAAGACTTTAAAATGACCTGCACAATCCTAATATTTAATCGAATCCTATCCTGATAGGTAATAAAGACGTGTGCAGGTAATTTTCATCACTTAATACGCGTGTTCTTTTTGTTGCTACTATGTTCAAAAATATCTACTCAGGCTACTATTGCGACTAAATGTGTGGTAAAAAATCGTGTATTTTCTAAAGTATACAAGCTGATAATTAACTAAATTAAATTCAAACTAACAAGGAAAGGTATTAGGTACCCAACTCTCCGGCTCCGATTTGATTTATTTTTATTATACAACGTGTTAATAAAATAACGCAAAACCTGAAAACAGTTTGTTCAGAATCGAGAGTAGAATGCGAAAAAAATAAAAAAAAAAATTTTGACGCGATTTATTTTTTACATTTGTATGGAGCGGGTCGCCCCAGTCGGCCAACACTCCATACAAATGTAAAAAATAAATCTTGTCAAAATATATTTTTTTATTTTTTTCGCATTCTATGCTCGATTCTGAACAAACTGTTTTCAGGTTTTGCGTTATTTTATTAACACGTTGTATATGTTACATAGTAGTAGTTTATATATTAAATTGTATGACGTTTCCGTGAGTCACCAACGGTGCTGGCTGAAAATCAGCGCTGTAGGTGTCTGACACCTCAGCATAATGCTGAGCCAGTGTCCGGTTCACTGCCGCAGAGACACACTTTTTTCATGTTTTATGTGATTTTCTTGTTTATTTTATAATTTAATATGGGTGTCCTGTGTGTTTGTGAATAAATATATCTTTCTTTCTTTCTTCTTTCTATATAGTAGTCTAAAATAATATACACTTATTTTTTTAGCTGCCCAAACTCAACCTGTTGGGAGAAATTGTCCTTCAAAGTACTAAAAAGTGACCACACACCCTCTAACTTCTGTAGAGATATTTGTTTGTTGTGTAAGTTAAAACTAAAAAAAAACCGGCCGAGTGCGTGTCGGGCCACGCGCAGTGTAGGGTTCCGTAGTTACCTGTCTGTCTTAGTTACATCGACGTGCGGTGCGGTTGCGTCGGCCGAATTTGTACGAAAATTGGTCTTTCCAAGTACACATTAAGTTGGTCGACTATTACTCGGTAACTACCTATGCTTAATCACTGATTTGAAAAAAAAATAGGAAATCCATAATAGTTTTTAACGAGCTATCCAACGATACCCCACACTATGGGTTTAACGATAAAAAAAAATTGCATCCCCGCTTTAGGTGTAGGGGAGGTACCCTAAAACATTTTTTTTTCAAGAGTTTATTGTACTGTTCTGTCGGCGTGATTGATTTATACACCCATGCCGAATTACAGTTTTCTAGTAGTAATGGTTACTGAGCTAAGCCGAAAACGGACAGACAGACAGACGGACGGACATGGCGAAACTATAAGGGTTCCTTGTTGACTACGGAACCCTGAAAAGGCCCTCGGCGCATTGTACCGAGGATACTAGCAGCATTTCCTCGCTGAATTGCAATACTGATGCGTTGCGCGAGAAAGCCGCCAGCTCTTCGGTCACCAGTTACATCAACCTAACATTTCGCGATTTCCGCAAATAACTTATGCGCACTGGGACCCCACGGGCCGAGGATCTCGACGCCAAAGGGTACAAAGATATACTGTCTGCCATCGCCTCTATATTTAATACGTTTGCGATTTTCGGCATATTCTGCCGCTGCGCTCGCTTTAGAAGTAGTCCGTTGGGGGTGGGACGGTGCCAGTGTGATGTCTACACTAGGTAGCGTCCCAAGCATCCGTCCCTAACTCCGTGGTTACATATGTTTATTTTTAGTTTTGTACACAGTCGACGTTAAAGATATATGCATTAAGGTGCAAAGTGGGTACATATTGACTGTACTGTAAATAGATGGAACTAAGATAGTAAAACTAAAAGAATGTACCAGCCCTCCGATTAGTTTACAACCAACAGCTCAACTGCAAACAAGCTCCTATGAACCGCTGATTACATAAAGGAGCAACCACCGCTATAAACACATCACGATGTAATTTTAAAGTTAACCTGTAAACACAGCTGTGTATAGGTGGGTGAATTTGCATATTTGTGCGTTTAAGCTCGTCGGGCCGGGGGCCCGGGTGATTGAATTATTAACTGACTGGCACGGGCTCAGGGGTACTTTGTTCAGACGTGAGCAGTGTTTGGGACGAGGATTTGCGTTAGCCCTCATAATTGTTATAATTAGCACTCGGACCGTTGTCCGATTTCGATAATTGCCACTGCAGCTGCGATAATCCTCTACAGCTGCCCCTTGAGAACGCGATCACATAAATATACCTGGATTTATGATGGGCCGATAAACACGGTTTGTAGCTAATAAACGACTGTTAGTGTTATTTTGCATTTTATTACCTATATGCCTAGGTAGGAAAATAGAGATTTACTAGGTAACATAATTATGTATACTGCTCAAAACAAAATAAAGGTCACTTACATTTTTCTATTTTATTGTTAATTATTGGGCATAAACTAATTGATAAGTAGCTAATATAATAATATGATGTCCTACATTATTCAGAATCCAACCTCTTTCATGTTGGTGTTTTAGTCTAATAGCTGGAAATAGTTATTTGTGCAACAAGAGAGCAAAGTTTGTTTTTGCTGCGAGTGCTGATTTCGAGTCCTGAGGAAGCGAAAGATTCTAAAATTGAATCACGAGCGTAGCAAGTGATTCAAAGTTTGAATCTTGAGCACAGCGAAGGACTCAAAAGCACGAGATGCAAATACTTTGCTCTCGAGTAACACATACAACTTTTCACCTCAGCAGTGAGAACATACCTATTCAGATTAAAAATATATCACCTACCTATTAGTCTCAAGATTATTCAGGAAGAAAACTTTATTAGGCGTTCGTTACTGCTTGTTTTAACTCCTAAGGCGCGAGAAACCAAAGGATATTTCAGTAATCTATACGAGTGTCGCGTGACACTAACACATCACTAATAACTAACCGTATTATTGTTAAAGTTCACAGATTTTACTAATATCTTCGAGATGTTTTTGAAATATTTATCATTATCACAAGGTCACACATTAGCATATTACGAGTATCCCGCGTGCACACCAAAAACTAGCCGTATTGTTGTTAAAATACTGCCTTCGCCACGTCAGTGAATTCACTATATTTCCTAGTTTGATAGAGAATTAAATTAAAAACAATACCAATAACGCAAGAATGAAGAATAATATACCTAAGCAAATCTGAAACAAATTAACCAGTGCGCATTTTTTTAAAAGGGGCCCCCGCGCTTTCGTTCGGAAACTGCATCTCTTGTATACGTTCATAGAATTTAAGATTGTTTAAACTAGAATTATTAATTAGCTAGCGTAATAAAATTCATGTTTACCTATTTATTATCAAAAACGGAGTTTATTCTGAGATCTTTTATTTAAATATTCTTCAATTGTAAATTCCTTTGTATAATTATTTTGGTAATATAATAGTAGATTACTGCAGAGGCCGTGAAGTAAGGGATTGCTGGACGAGATTGGGGTAGACGGCCGAGTCGTAGACGAGGCCGAATACAACGAGTCCAGCAATCCCTGTTCCGGCCGAGGATTGTATAGTACTTTTCTCAAACGATGTGAGGAAATATTAAAATTAAAATAAATACTTGGTAATCAATTAAATAATAGGTCATTTGCGCCTTTTTTTATTTTTTAAACATGCCATTTGAACAAGCCGTTCGAGCACCATGTTTAACCGCACATAAAGTATAGTACCATAGATTATTTTTATTTTTTTTATGAAGCAAGTATGCTAACAGTGTCTAGTGGTGGTTGGCAGTATGTAAATTTTCCTGTCAGTTTAATATTAGTAAGCAAATTTAAAAAGTTAGAGTAGCGGACAATAATGGTTTTACTTAGGGTTTTCATACATTACTTCTTGGCCTAAGGCCAAGAAGTAATGTAGGGAGCCATAAACAAGAAACTTCACGTCTTCATTTCGTGATATTAACGCGTACATTTCCGAGCATGTTTGAGAAAACTTCTTTATTTGGTCGTTTTCGAACGTGTTACTTGTTTTGCGCTTTTTGGGGGTCTACTTTGAAATTCGATGGTCGAACTATGGATCGACCTATGTCTGCCATTTTCTTTTTTCGTAATAGAATGAAAGGGACAAAGCTAATAGAGTTTAAATATTCTGAACTTGTAATAGACCCCATACGACGAAATGTCAGTGCTCCGCGTCAAAATTAAAAAGCTACTTTGTCTCACGGAGTGAGCAAAATCGCATTTTGCTTGTTCGAGCTGCTGAGGTGAAAATAAATATATTACTGTTTAATATAATTTTCACGTAACGATCACGATACTTACTTATGGCCCCTATTTTCCTTTGAGTAGTATACTTATATCAAAAGGGTATTTCAAATCTACAATAACTTCGTTCATATTATACCTATTTAGAAGTAATGATTTACACAAATACTTACTTTTATTTTGTCACACTGAAAAAAGGGTCCAAATTGAAAAACTTTGTACTTAGTTGTTGAGTGACGTCGAGGTAAAATATAACTCCAACGTTACTGCTTGAAGACAGACCCACTTTCGCATTTATAATATTAGTATGGATAACTTTTATGCTTTATATTTCAGATAGCAAACCGGGTTTAATACGGCGAAGTAAATACTTTATTTCTCAACAAAATGGTACTAAATTGTAAAAGCGCTAGATTTTAAACTGTTAATTAATTACCTTCACCAAAGTAATTAATAAAAGGTTTCATAAATTCATAAATAATAACTTGTTTTGGACACACGCGACTTAATCAAGTTGTAATTTTGTATGAGGTGAACGTTGCTGCGAAAGGGGACTCACGTAGGTTTACCACAATATTGCGCGCAATGCCGAGAAACACGTCGAGCACATGATGTAGTTAAAATAAAACAAAGAACAGCAAAGCGAGCAAAAATAAAAGTTACTTTGTCTTCCGAGATATGTAGGAACGTGTTGTCATATTATTTTCACGGAAAGTCTGCATTATGACTGGCTTTGCACAAAGTATAAACTCCAGTTTGATAAAGCAACCAAGTAAACTGCTGTTTACGTACATGAATATGTTGTTATTGAAATGTTTACATGAATATTTTTTGTATTATTATTACTAGAATGGAATGCACGAGAGCGTACTTTGTATACAAAGCTCTTTTTATTTGGAAAAAATAAGCGTTGAAATTAATAAAATAGAGACAAGTAAAACTGCATAATTTGAGGTTATAGCCATTGAACTTTAATACAACACTACTTTGCATAGCGACGGACAAATTAACATCAATATTTAAATCAAATTCTAGTTTCTGCAGCCAGGTTTAGTTCCATCCAAGAGTTTCACAAATGGTGGGCCAGGGACGAGTATTCACAAATAACAAAGAGCAGTAGGTTATGGAACTCCGGCTAACTCAAACGGCGGCTGAGTGAACTCCCGACAGCGGTGAATTAATAACTTTAATTCCGTTCAGGTCGCACGAATCTCATGGTTAGTGCTCCCAGATCGGTTATTGTAAGCCTCAGGTAAGTTACATACCATGCATATTACAGAGGCGAGGGTAAAAACTTTGATATTCGGCATGGTATGTTTCAGAACGCGAATTAATTTGGGACGTAAAGAAATCTGTAACCTCTTATTTATAATTACAAGTTCGAAAAGAGAGGCCTAACGTCATTAAACTCGTATATGTACAAAACGCCCCCGGCTTTTAATACAGCAATTTTGGATACATTTGATTTTTTTAGGGTTCCGTAGTCAACAAGGGATTTATTTTTATTAGGGTAGGTACCTCCCCTACACCTAAAGTGGGGATGTAATTTTTTTTCTCGTTAAACCCATAGCGTTGGATAGCTTGTTCAAAAATATTAAGTACTTATGAGTTTTTTGGAACCATTTTTCAACTCTGTGATTCGTATGCGAGGCTTTTTGTTCGAGTCCGATGATGTGCCCATAGATATATGATCGGTTTTGAGTGTTTTTTGAACACGAACTGAAACACAAATGCCAGTGTTCAATTTCCCTCCAGTTTCCAGTATTTAAGAACACTGGAACCTGTTGAAAATGTTACTTTTTCTACTTCTGTACCATTATCTGTCATTTATATAGGCTGTAGCTTATACAATGACACCGATAATAAGTCGTGGATAAACTCTATGCTCTATGGCCCATAAAGGCACTGTTTAGCGTACTGTTATGGTTCATACATTTTTCATAAAAAGCACCGTTTAGCACGATGTAAATCATCTAACAAATTACTTGAAAAAAACATTTATGTCAAAGGCAGGGTTGAGGACTATCTCACTGACAGAATTCCATGGCCCAAACCAGAGCCCAAAATAGCTTAATCATTCATATAGCTTATTCGGAATGTGTTCTTGTAGAACAACGCAACGCATGATTTTTTTTCTTGTTTTCAGTCTATTTATTTGACTTATTTTAAGTAGGTTAAGAACTATCATTGTAATAAGCTTTATTTGGAAAAAAAAAAGTTGAGTGTGTTTCGGCGTTTCTTCTTAACATTGGTCTTCTTTTTCAGAAACGCTGGTAGAATTTTGATTTGTAAAAGTGACATGACGCAGAATAATAGTATATTACGTACCTAGGGCGGTGAATTCGTGAATGCCCCAGGTGCCCGAACCGAAGGTGAGGGCCATAAATATGCGATCTGGGGCTTTACGAATAACTGCCCGTGTTGCGTACACAATTTTACGTCTTCTCCTGGGTGTGAAGTGAGATTTTCCGCCGCGCCCGTGGGCGGTAAATCTCAGTTACCGCCCGGAGTGACGTAAAAGTCATTTATTTCATTTAATAACTTTTTTTAAAATCGGCCTCTATATTGCAGTGGCAATGCAACTTCATAAACAAATATTTCGAAATAATAGTTTTTATTTACGATTTAACATTCGTATAGTATAATTATTTACTAAAATAATGAAAATTAACACACAATAGGTTATCATCTATATTATATAATTACATGTTTTATAAATTCTTGGGATTATTTATTTCTGGGTTTGGGTTTGGTTCGGATGGCAAGTGCAAACAAATTAAAAACAAAACCATAAACATTTATATTCAATATAATTATGATTTCCCACCGAAATACAGTTCAAAATGAAAATACGAAATATGATAAACTATTAGTCCTAAACGAATAAGATTATATTCGTGTTTGTTTGTGAAGACAAAAGTGTAGGTACGTAAACAAAAAAAAAAAATGCTGTTAAAATGGTCGAAGAAATTAATAACTGCACTTCTGAAGAAATTGTGTGCATACATCAAGTATTGAATATCGTGGGTAAGAAAGAAAGTACAATTAATATTCATAACGAAAATTAACATTAGGGTCCATAAAGTGGCTAATAACTGGAGAGATTTATTTTTAATATCAATTATCTTCTGACTAACCTATTAGGTATTGTAATGTACTACGTGTACTTACAGCCAGAAAAAAGTCATAAACTAACACATTCAAAAGAAAAAGATAGCTGAGAGAATAGTTGTTTTAGGCCACAGGTGAGGGTTAGCCTAAATATTTAAAAGTAAAACAGCATGATAAATTGTAATGTAACGCTCAGTGCTGGATGGTTTTTAAAGAAGTAGAATACTGGCTGCAAAATGTTCTCGAATACCAATTTTCTTGGTTTATTTATATATGCTCATTGATATGGTCATGTCGTGTTCCGTTACGACTGCCATTAGGTTTGCTTTCAGATACGTTTGTATTGGCATTACGATTTACACAAAAACAAAAAACACTGCATCTTGCATGGGAGGGTGAGTCTTGGTGGTGTTAGTTTACTAGTGTTCTACGAATCTACTTCAGAATGACAACAACCGATACAAATTACAAGAATAGATAATTGCCATTAAACCTGACGCTGCCACACATCCCCAATAAATAAATAAGCAAAATATTGCTTTCCGCAGCGATATATTATATTAAATTGGGTACATTATGGCGTACGTGGCCGGATCACAATGCACACTTGGAGCCATATATCAGGCACATTATAAAGGCAGAAAAGGCGCACAAGTAGGCAACGCTCGCTCTACGCGAAAGTAATTTCGCGTGGCCTCCCTCATTTTGGCGAAGAAAACCTGAGAATGGCGGCCCGATCAGATTCTGCTTTGTGCGCTACGCTACGGGGCACGGCTGAATATCAAAAATGTGATTTTATGAGTATCTGTGTTACGCTATCCAAATATCGTTATTTTGATAATTTTGAAGTCGGTTGGGTAACGTTAGGAACTGGGGACTAGGTAGGTAAAACGAGATGCAAGTTATCCTGTAAAATAAATTGCATTATAATTTGTAGTATTTGAATGAACAATTGTTTATATTAGAGAATGTAAGTCTTAACAATGATATTAGGTACTTGTCCAGAAGTGCCTGTCATACCGATTGGATACGTTATAATTAATAATGATTCGGGGACAATCGTACACAATTCTTCAGTACTTTTTTGTCTAGTTTAAATGTAACGTTATTTAAAAGAAAACTCTTTGTAATAACTCCTTGTACAGTCAGCGTAATATAGTTAGTAGCAGCCAAGGTAGCCAAATATTTCGGTAAACGTCTTTATTACTGCAAGAATAAGGGTGTGTTACGAAATATTTGGCTACCCTGGCTGCTACTAACTATATGACGCTGACTGTACCAAAATAAAGGAAAATAATAATAATAACAAATCGATGTAGTCCCAACCTACTACTACAAAGCAAAACTTGTATACTACTAGAAGACGTTAAACATGGGAGCATATGTAAATAAATAAATACTCAAATATATAGAAAAAGTCCAAAACGTCCCAAACTATAAAAATGTAAGTCACATTTTAGCATCAGATACCAACAGTTGTAAACATCGCTAGCAGATGTTTTTTGCCATTTAAAATAAGCAAAATAAACCAACTTCTAAAGGAAAACTGAAAGAGTTTTCATAAAAACGTGACCGCTGGTAGGGCCCAATCGTATAAAGGTATGCCCCTGGAGCATTTGCGGAATGAGCAAAAACAAGTGAAACAAAGTGAAAACATTATTCTAGTGTGTACTCGTGTCGTATTATTTCAGTCCTATCTAGCCGACCCGCGGTCTACATCGCATATTTAATATTAAAAATATTTTAATACGTACGCTTCGTTTCGCAGTTTATACTAATTTCTTTTAACTCTTGACTTGTGGGATTCGCAAGCTCTAATTGACTCCATTACCGGCTTTAACGGAGACCGTACTGCATTACTGCAGTTTAGCTACAGAGCAGAGTAGAAAATTAACGTAACACGGAATTATGGTGGCGAAATTCGTTATACCACTTCGTTCCATGTACTTGGCGTCTCGTATATTTTAATTAGTGGCTTATTAGAAGGTCCTGTATGACGTTTAAGATCATCAATGACAACATCGCATCAACTTTAATCATTATACGTTAGTACTATCTAGGTACACATGTTATAAAAAGCCACTAGGGGATTGCTTTTTGTAGAAAAAAGCATTTGGTATAAGCAGAAAACGTAGTCCCTAGTAAAGTACTATCAAAATTTGAAATGAAAACAACATTATTTTACTCGAGATTACCTTTCGTTATCCAAAGGTTGTCTGGAAGAGATCGCTCTTCAGCGATAAGACCGCCTGTTGTCTACCTCTACCTACATGTTATTGTATTGTTTCTCTTTTTAACTGCTTTGTTTGTGTGAGGTGTGCAATAAAGAGTATTTGTATTGTATTGTATTGTTATCTCTCGAAAAAGCTTTTCTAACTGTAATTAAACTCCACTAGCGTTCCACCACCTTCAAACCGCTATTTTCTTAGCCCTTGGCTGCGCTCATTGATTTAAAACTCTATTAGTTAAAGAATAATATGGTATTTTGAAGCATGTTACAATTTTAAGAAACTTGAATTCTGTTTGGGCGGTAACAATGTTCTAGCTGAATGAATACATGTAAGAGCCTTATCACACTTGCGATTTCCAAACGTATTTTGTATGAAGGCGATCACGCAGCGTGTTCGCCGCGACTGATAATTGTATAGAAAACACGCTCGCAAATCGCAAGTGTGATAAGGCTCTAACTGATATCAAGCGGTATTTCCCGCACAATTACATTTGTAACTGTTTTCAATGTTAATATTGTTGGTGTGGATTTTGTTAACGCTTGCAATGTAGCTTTAAAGAAAAATGAGGGACACATTATTTTAGAGCTGAAATGATGTTAGATGTAAAAAATCTGCAGTCTATGTTTCGAAATGAAGGTTACCGAAATAATTAGATTTTTTGTGTTTTTGCTTTGGTCTGCTTCGGTGCTATGCAATATTAAAATAAATTGAATACTTATGTAATGTACATAAAATATAGTATACAGTAGAATTATTTGGGGTTTACCACTGACAGATAGTTTGACTTCATTTAATTTTCAACTTTAACCTCATACAAATTAAGTACTTATTTCTAAATCGGTAGACGTGGTATTCTGAAAATTGCTTTATTTGTATGACATTAAAGTTGAAAATTAAATGAAGGCAACTATCTGTCAGTGGTTAACTAACAGTAATCGTACTGTAATATTGTTTATCCCGCGGCTCTTCCTGGAATATCTGTAATAATAAACCATTTACTTTAGGCATCTAAGGCCCATAGCAACAAATACGTTAATGCAATATAAGATTCGTTTTTATATGTATAGTATGTATGTACAATACATATACAAACTAATTATTTAGGCGACGAAACAGCGTGGCTCCGTTGCGTCGTCAAGTCCGGTGTAGAATTCGGTAGGTTGCCCCGGAACCGCTGAAACACGACACCCTTCCGCCAGAAGTCAGCACACGCGATGGTCTCTAGCCCGTCTATCATGAGAAGGCCGCGACATACTCTCGATTTTTCTCGCACTATACCTCTTGTTCTAAGTGTTCTAATAAGAGACGGATAGTGCGAGAAAAATCGAGAGGGTTCGCGCGCCGTCTTGTGATAGCCGTGCTGCAGCGGCATCGGCACGCGCACCACGAACGAGCTGGGGCCGTAGACAAGGTTGCAATCGACAAGCGCTAATGCCAATAGAAAACTAATAAAATTTGTAGGGGAATGACAGATGCCGACGAAACACTTTTCGTTAACATCTGTCATTCACATACATTTTATTCGTTTTCTATTGGCGTTAGCGCTTGTCGATTGCAACCTTGTCTAGGCCCCCTGAAGTGCACGTAGTGGCGCGAACGCAGCTGGAAAACCCTCAACGAGTAGCCAGTCTTCTGGTGAATATACACCAGCTAGTAGTTCTTTATAAAATGAGTATCAGCTTCACCTACGTTTTACAAAGAATGCAGGCTGAGCCTCCGGATAAAATATAGCCTATGTTTAAACGATATGATACAGAGAAAGAATATAATGGAAAAATAAACCATCTTCGTCTTTAGCCCCCGACAGGATTCGAACCTGCGACCTTTCTATTAACGCTAGACTGCTCTACCAACTGAGCTACGAGGACAGTGACGCAAGTTGTATATTTTTCCACTATATTCCCGCTAAGACTAGCGCCCTCTCCGTATCGAGTTATAGACTTGTTTCACAGTCTTGGCACCACTCTAATGGGCGAGCTGTGCGCTCGCTCCATTCTAATCGAACCACATCAGGTAGTTTCGGACTTAGCGAGAGAGATGGCGCTGGTGTACATTATACCCTTTTCACGAAACAAATTATTTAATTAAATATTTTTGTTTCGTGTTATTTTTAACTTCCTCGTTAAAAATAACACGAAACAAAAATATTTAATTAAATAATTTGTTTCGTGAAAAGGGTATAGCCTATGTTTATCCAGAATGTCCATCACGTACACAGATGATGGTTTTTATTTATTTGATGTTCACCAACAGTTGCTTACACTAAATAATAAAAAATCGATTTAATTATTGGGGCTGAGTGCCACAACCACTTATAGGTAAACACGTGGTTGTGATTACCCGAGGGCTGAGCGGTTGAACTCGATAAATAGAGATAATTCCCTTTTGAAATAAGAACTCAACTTTCCTTACGCATGTTTCTATTTTCAACAAGCATAAACAGTTCAAAAAACTGTGACCCGACTAAGGAAAAGTAACTGAAAGTAAATGTTTTTTTGTATACAAAAGATAGCCTATGTCACCCGGAGCATAATTACGAATCGATTGACACCTCTTTTATCAAAGTCGGTTCAGTATCATAAACGCTACGGTGGAACACACGTAAATACAAATATAGACTCATCAGCCTATTTCAGATGATTTAAGCATTGCTGTGGAGACATCGTCTTTGGTGGCTGTGAAGACCGATACGAGACCGGCATGGTCTAAAATAGACTACTAAAATCATTCTACTTTCTTTCGGTTCTGCCGTAGTCGGGCAAAAAGCCTTTTACGAGATTTATCGGGTTTGACCGGTCAGCCCTCGGCCTTACATACAAACTTACGAAGCTACGATCTTCAAGACATTTCCTGTTCATAATATTATCAGTACACATTTCCTTGTTACAAATCTGGTCCACAGAACACTAAACATTTTTAGTGTGAGCAAATAGATACATCTATTTATAGTTACAACTCATAACTTTGTAAACTTTTGTAAAATAAAAACAAGCTTATGTCAAAAATTTCATTTTTGGTACAAGCTTTTATTGCCGACTGTACTTTTCTGTATACCATCACCAACTACTCATTGAGACGATTCTAACGAGCCCAAACTCAACGGGGTTACGTCGGTTAAGTACTGAATTCCCATTGCGACCTCCTGTCTCCATCATCAGAACAGCTCGATGGTACCATAATATTGAATTGTCATCCAAACTATAATTACCTACACCCAAAATTTCAGCTCAATCGCTCACCGGGAAGTGGGTCAAATTTAACTTGCAAGATTTGATTACAGACAGACAGGCAGACAACGGGACAGGTGAAACTAAATAAAAGCTTGTAAAAACTCGTCTCTACATGCAATGAAATGTGTCAATATGTTTGCCATTGTAACTAAAAGCTGCGCTAGCTTAAGCTTCGGATGTGATAATCCTAGTGAAAAAATAGCAGCTTGGCATGGACGTCAGTTTAGTACCTACCTATAAAACGGCATAGTGAAGTTTTTGACTGCAGGGACTTACGGCCCGCAGCGCAAGTGAAGTGGAGGATCTGGTTCCTTGAAACTGTTTAGACGCGCCAGGGCGCGCATAGCGCTTAGGCTAAGTTCAGATTAACGCGCGGTGACGCGCGCTGCCGCGGCAGTCTAGCGTGAACATTCAATGAGAATGGACATGGAGGAGGCTATTTTTTATACCGCAAACTGCGACGTCGTCGTCGAAAGCAAAGAGGATACTGGGTGCACCCTATTTTCAGTCAAAGATTATCTTTAAGCCTGTTTGTCACTTTATATCCCACACTAAGACTACACGAAGATCGATTTTTCAACTACTTTGGGATGTCGATTGCATCCTTTGGCTTTGTATGATTGCGTTGAAAAGGAATAGTGTTTCGAGTTAAGATTCCAAATCGCATAGCTTTTTTCAATTTCTTCAATTAGTAAATCAATAGATAGGTATCTCGTCCTCCATTTTCGTGGCTCCATGCGTCCATCCGCCTCAAACCGCGCGGGTCAACTGAACAGGTCGATACAGGATTGTAGATCTCGAACCGCGCGGTGGCGCGCGGTTCAAGATCTTGCACGCGGTGTATGGCGGTGCGCGCGGGCACGCGCGGTGACGCGCGGTCATGTAGGTACACAAAAACATTGATTTGTTACAATCTCAAACCGCGCGCCGAGCCAACCGCGCGTCGCCGCGCGTTCATCTGAATTGTCACGTAGCGAGCGCGGTCAACGGTTTTCATAATAAGCGGTGGCAGGGAAACTTGTTCCAGTATGTGGCGTCTGCTGCGGGCCTTAAGGTTTTAGTAAATAATAATAAATCAGCGCCCATACAAGTCCGCCACATTGCACGTAGAACCGATGGCCGTTGGGGCGGAAAGGTTCTCGAGTGGCGACCACGTACCGGAAGGCGCAGCGTGTGTAGTCAAGGGTGAACTGATGACCTGGTAAAGGTCGCGGGAGTCCGCTGGATGCGGGTGGCGCAGGACCGGTCATCGTGGCACTCTTTGGGGGAGGCCTATGTCCAGCAGTGGATGTCTTTCGGCTGATATGATGATGATGATGATCTTATACGTCCTCTCGTCCTCGTCTCATGAATTAGAGCGTACGGGCAGTAGTCTCCACGCTGGCCCAGAGTGGGTTGGGAACTTCACATACACCTTTGAATTTCTGCGCAGATGTATGCAGGTTTCCTTACGATGTTTTTCCTTCACCGAATAGCTATAACGGTATGTATCGAATAATATTCCGTAGGTACATAAATTCCGAAAAACTAATTTGTCTGAGCCGGGATTCGAGCCGCTAGGCTACCGTAGCGACCTCTCGTATACTCGTCTCTACATACTAAGGTTATAAAATTAACATTTTCATCATTATTATGTGAAAATTATGTTTTGCTAACATTAAGTTGATCCGTTTGAACATCGACAAAGTTCCTAGCGATGAGAAAAAGTATTATACTAGGTAGTGTTATTTCATACGCTCTCGTCCACGGCGATTGTTTGCCTATAACAAAGAAGGTTTCATCGATTTAACGAAAATATTTCACTACCGCTTATAGAAAGCTAGTGTGCAAAATTCAAAAAGAGCAATAGATGGACCGAGAAAAATTTAATTATTATGGCAGTTTAGGCCGAGAAATAGTTGAGGGCTTGAGCTAAATCGAAGTTTTGGTACAGAAAAAAACACCAGACTGGCTTTCTTCTTAAACCATTTCTGGTTCTAGCAAAGTTGACCTTTTGATGCAAACATTAAAAGTATCATAAAAAGTTACACGTGTAAGAAAACACAAAGATAAATTGAATCGGGAATCGAATCGTCACGCGTTGGTCCGGCAAATCCAAGACACCGAGCTCGTTTTGCGCTCAGTTCCGGTAGTTAACGCGTTTCAATGTTTATTTGATTTTTACAACATCGGTATAACAAAACTATAAAATATTTAAAAAAAATGTTTGGGGACAATCTGATACAAATTGACCTAGTCCCAAACTAAGCAAAGCTTGTACTATGGATATAGGAGACGATATACATACTTTTATACATAAATACATAGAAAAAAACCATGACAAATAAATGCCCTTATCGTGATTCGAACCAGGGCAGGGTCACTACCAACTAGGCTTCAGAGGACGTCAGATAGTTCTGCATCTATAAACTTAATAATGATTCACAAATTTTAACGGTATACAGGGCGTCCCACGGCGACGCCACATGGAGGGAAAGTACCTTAAATATCACAGATAGCATATTTTGCTGAAAGAAGACTTCATTTTATTTTTAAAACTTAGTAAAGTTGCATTCATACTTTTTTAATTTTTTTAGAAAAAAAATGTATGGAAAAAAAATTTCGCGTCAAATGAAAAAATTAATGGCCTTCCTTTTGTTTCCAACACTATGTTATTTGGCAAAAAAAAAAAATCTCACAGTGACGCCTTTCGATCGGTATGACAAAGCTACTTAATCTATTTTTTTTCTCGTGTAGCGGGTTCGATTCCCGGTTTAACCATGAAATTATTTAAAATGCAATTCAACTTGTTTTTTTAAATCGAAATAATGCCTTATTTCAGTAAGATGTTCATTTACAATAATT